>JAPFBL010000430.1:3242500-4442500 GCA_026182355.1 Hermatobates lingyangjiaoensis
TATATATATATATATATATATATATATATATACATCGATAAAAAGATTTCACATAAACACGTGAAACAACAATCAAAGACCAAACCACAATAAGAAAATGGGAAAACAAGACTAAGATCCTTCAACCGCAACAAGCGGTCTTCGTCAAACCCAACTGACAGTCAGTTGGGTTTTTGACTCTGACGAAGACTGCTTGTTGCGGTTGAAGGATCTTAGTCTTGTTTTCCCATATTCTTATTGTGGTTTGATCATTTATATATATATATTATATATATATATATATATATATATATATATTATTGAATTTGATGACAGATTCTGCATTAACGATTTTCTTACTTATAGCTTCTATTTTCCTTACAATTTTCTTTTGAGAAGGTGATAATTGCCAAAGCAAACTAGCATACGACATTCAGAAGGCTGGAAATAACCACCTCCTCCACAATCGTGCATGAAGACTTAAAGACACGTGTGGACACTGAACTAAGGCACTCTATCCAGCTACATGCTGCCGAAATACACACACACATATATATATATAAACTAGAATTTAAAAAGAACACATAGAAAAGAAATCACTAAACTCACTACTATATTTCGATGTCCTCGTCTTCAGGAAAAGAAGTGAATCGCTCCAAAGGCTGATAACGACTGACTTGGCGTTCTAACTGAAGCACTCAAACAGTGTAGCCAACTTTCGGAGGAAAGGTAGGCAGGGAAGATAAAGAGATAAAAGCCAAATAAAAATTAAAAAATGAAACATTTAACTAAAATAAAATTAAAAAAAAATCAACGATTGAGGTTAAGCCCAGGAGCCGATCTACCGCCCAGAAGACTAATAAGTGCTTCTTCTGAAGCTCTCAGAGTAACTTTCGAATTAGTCTGATCAATCTGCCTCAGGACCTGTACACGGAAACAGTCATTAAAACTGAGTCCGTGAGAACTGGCATGAGTAGCAACGGGAAGGTCACTGCGTTTGCCAACAGATGACCTGTGATTATTCATACGCAGGCTTAGCTTGGTGGAAGCCAAACCCACATAAAAAGAATCACACTGGGTGCAATCCAAACGGTAAACGCAGTTACCAGAGGTACAAGAGGTCTTGTGAGAGATAGGGTAGGTGCGTTTACTATGGACAGAGGTAAAGGAAGGAACAGGATTGATGATAGGACAAGTAAGACATCCACGACGTCCATATTAGACCATACCACCAGCAGTTTTTGGAGGCTTAGGAGAAGAGATGTGAGAGAAGATAGATTGAAGATTAGCAGGTTTGCGATAGGAATACTATATATATATATATATATATATATATATATATATAATTTAAAAACATTGAGAAACACGAATGAAAAGCAGAAACTAGGACTCACATTCAATTTTCGACCCTTTTAACGGTCGTCCTCAGGAAAGGAAGTCGAGTGGCTAAAAGACGAAAGTCAACTCGTCTTATATTTATATATATACTAGCAAACGTACCCGTCTTTGACGGAATCAAAAATTCTATTATACTTGGTATTCCAAAATATCAATTATAGTATTATACTAATACTACAATTAGAAGTTATAGAATAGTAGAAAATACCATTATTAGTACAGTGCTAAAAAAAAGCCTCTGTATACAAAGATTAGATTTTAAGTTAGACATACACAAATCTGCAATCAATGTTTCAGCTTTATATGTCTTATGGTAGCAATATTTTGTGGACAAACCGACAGACAGAAATTATTCTAAGGGTACATGTGGCTACTCTGAAGTATGAAACGTAAAGAAAACTTGAAATGAGTTAGTTCTAATTAACGTGCTCCCAGTCAAAAGCTAGCACGCAAGCAACTGGGCTACTCTGGTTCCATACCTTACTTTATTACCAGTGTTTATATTACGCAAATATTAAATTAAAAAAAAATATTTTTGTTGTGTTTATTTATAATACATTTGCACTACTGTCATCGGCGAGCAAGCAAGCTACTGGCAACCCTGGCTAGATCCCTTTACTTTATTACCATCTTTTATATTATTCACATTTTAAATTCAAAAAAATATTTGTTTGTTACATTTATTTATAATACATTTGCACTACTGTCATCGGCGATCACGCAAGCCACTGGGCTACTCTGGTCCCATACCTTACATTATTACCAGTGTATTTATTAAGCAAATATTAAATTAAAAAAAAGTTGACAGTTATATATAATACATAGCAAACGTACCCGTCTTTGACGGAATCAGAAGTTCCTGTTTTGGTTTATTGCCGTGTGCCTATTGCCTTTCGGCTATACCACGGAGGAATCAGAAGTTCCGTCATTTTTGGTATTTCAAAATGTCATTAGAAATTATAGAATAGTAGAAAATACCATTATTACTACAGTGTTAAACAAATGCCTCCAGCTTATACACTACATTAGCTGTCTGTCCTTCAGGTTCATGGTAGAAGAAAGAGTTGAAACCTCTGACCGTTGAGCATGTAAACTACATTTGACCATGTGAGAAAAACTTGGTTTTGCTACCTTGTATTCCTGCGTTAGATGAAGTCTCCCTTTGCGACTTAGTTAACGTCATTGCGAAATAGACTCTGACCCGACTTTGCAATCATTTCAACGTAAACAGACAGTGGCTCGGAATCAATGGTATGTGAAGTATACACACAGACTCCCCAATACCACATCCAGACTCCCCAATACCACATATGTCCGCCTCTATGGCATATCTGTGTAGAGAACGAACTCAGAGTCGTGTCCCGTTGCACAGTTTTGGGGCACTCGTGTTTCGTAACATGAAATTTGTTACTGCTACTAAATTGTAGCATGATTGGTGCTCTACTTTAAGTTTTTACTCATGAGCAGGCAGTCCAGGAGAAATAAATTCAGAGTCAAGAAATTCAATTAGATAATGAACTGCTTCTTCGTCACTAATCCAATCTCTTTACTGACTTGTAAGTTCTTTCCTCGGCTTCATATAGCGTAAGAACTTGTTTGTTGATTTTTCCTCCCTGTTCATATTAAGAGTTGAGAATTGCTCGTTTACAAAACATTTATTCTCAATAGATAGTACATCCTTAACTCTGTGAAACACCATTTCAATGATGTCAAATACGCAATATATTCATATGCTCAATCTTTATAAATAAAATAATGATTTTGTCTGTACATTGCTTAGAACTGACTCATTTCAAGTTTTCTTTACGTTTCATACATTGGAGAAACCGAATCCACCCTTAGAAAAATTTCTGTCGGTTTGTCGGTTTGTCGGTTTGTCGGTTTGTCGGTTTGTCGGTTTGTCGGTTTGTCGGTTTGTCCGCAAAACTTTGTCACAGGTAAACTCAGCTACCATAAGACATATAATGCTGAAACTTTTACAGTAGATTTGTGTAGGTCTAACTTAAAATATAGGCTATCAATTGATTAGAAATTCAACGTAGAAGTGAAGTTATGGACGTTTAACGCAAAAATGTTTGTCACAAGTAAACTCAGCCACCATAAGACATAGCGAGCTGAAACATTGACACTGGATTTGTGTGTGCCTAACTTAAAATATGGGCTCTAAATAGATTATTAATTCAGTACAGAATCGAAGTTATGGGGCTTTTAGCTGTATTTTCCTAACTTCACAGACAAGTTTGTTTTGAAAATACACAGGTGTGGCAAGTAGGTATTGTTAGTTGATTTTAATTTCAATTGAGCATATGAATATATTGCGTATTTGACATCATTGAAATGGTGTTTCACAGAGTTAAGGATGTACTATCTATTGAGAATAAATGTTTTGTAAACGAGCAATTCTCAGCCCTTAATATGAACAGGCATGAGAAATCAACAAACAAGTTCTTACGCTATATGAAGCCGAGGAAAGAACTTACAAGGCAGTAAAGAGATTGGATTAGTGACGAAGAAGCAGTTCATTATCTAATTGAATTTCTTGACTCTGAATTTATTTCTCCTGGACTGCCTGCTCATGAGTAAAAACTTAAAGTAGAGCACCAATCATGCTACAATTTAGTAGCAGTAACAAATTTCATGTTACGAAACATGAGTGCCCCAAAACTGTGCAACGGGACACGACTCTGAGTTCGTGCTCTACACAGATATGCCATAGAGGCGGACATAATGACTGGATGTGGTATTGGGGAGTTTGTGTGTATACTTCACATACCATTGATTCCGAGCCACTGTCTGTTTACGTTGAAATGATTGCAAAGTCGGGTCAGAGTCTATTTCGCAATGACGTTAACTAAGTCGCAAAGGGAGACTTCATCTAACGCAGGAATACAAGGTAGCAAAACCAAGTTTTTCTCACATGGTCAAATGTAGTTTACATGCTCAACGGTCAGAGGTTTCAACTCTTTCTTCTTCCATGAACCTGAAGGACAGACAGCTAATCTAGTGTATAAGATGGAGGCATTTGTTTAACACTGTAGTAATAATGGTATTTTCTACTATTCTATAATTTCTAATAACATTTTGAAATACCAAAAATGACGGAACTTCTGATTCCTCCGTGGTATAGCCGAAAGGCAATAGGCACACGGCAATAAACCAAAACAGGAACTTCTGATTCCGTCAAAGACGGGTACGTTTGCTATGTATTATATATAACTGTCAACTTTTTTTTAATTTAATATTTGCTTAATAAATACACTGGTAATAATGTAAGGTATGGGACCAGAGTAGCCCAGTGGCTTGCGTGATCGCCGATGACAGTAGTGCAAATGTATTATAAATAAATGTAACAAACAAATATTTTTTTGAATTTAAAATGTGGATAATATAAAAGATGGTAATAAAGTAAAGGGATCTAGCCAGGGTTGCCAGTAGCTTGCTTGCTCGCCGATGACAGTAGTGCAAATGTATTATAAATAAACACAAGAAAAATATTTTTTTTTAATTCAATATTTGCGTAAGATAAACACTGGTAATAAAGTAAGGTATGGAACCAGAGTAGCCCAGTGGCTTGCGTGCTAGCTTTTGACTGGGAGCACGTTAATTAGAACTAACTCATTTCAAGTTTTCTTTACGTTTCATACTTCAGAGTAGCCACATGTACCCTTAGAATAATTTCTGTCTGTCGGTTTGTCCACAAAATATTGCTACCATAAGACATATAAAGCTGAAACATTGATTGTAGATTTGTGTATGTCTAACTTAAAATCTAATCTTTGTATACAGAGGCTTTTTTTTAGCACTGTACTAATAATGGTATTTTCTACTATTCTATAACTTCTAATTGTAGTATTAGTATAATACTATAATTGATATTTTGGAATACCAAGTATAATAGAATTTTTGATTCCGTCAAAGACGGGTACGTTTGCTAGTTGAAATTAAAATCAACTAACAATACCTACTTGCCACACCTGTGTATTTTCAAAACAAACTTGTCTGTGAAGTTAGGAAAATACAGCTAAAAGCCCCATAACTTCGCTTCTGTACTGAATTAATAATCTATTTAGAGCCCATATTTTAAGTTAGGCACACACAAATCCAGTGTCAATGTTTCAGCTCGCTATGTCTTATGGTGGCTGAGTTTACTTGTGACAAACATTTTTGCGTTAAACGTCCATAACTTCACTTCTACGTTGAATTTCCAATCAATTCATAGCCTATATTTTAAGTTAGACCTACACAAATCTACTGTAAAAGTTTCAGCTTTATATGTCTTATGCTAGCTGAGTTTACCTGTGACAAAGTTTTGCGGACAAACCGACAAACCGACAAACCGACAAACCGAAAAACCGACAGAAATTTTTCTAAGGGTGGATTCGGTTTCTCCAATGTATGAAACGTAAAGAAAACTTGAAATGAGTCAGTTCTAAGCAATGTACAGACAAAATCATTATTTTATTTATAAAGATAAAAATAAAGTTTATCAAGACTCCGTCAGTTCCTCCTATCATATCCGTATTTTTTGATATCCTCATATTACATCCTATATCATATATATTCATCTTATATCCTCATAGAAATTCATAATTATTGTCCCAAATATATAAATATTGCTAAAAGTATCAACCGTGAAATAGAAACAAAATTAAGGTTTATCTACATATAACTAGTCTTTAAAGTGTATCAGAACTGACCGAGTCCTGACAAACTTTAATTTTGTTTCTATTTCAAGGTCCATACTTTTATTAAGATTTATATAATTAACTACATTGACATAAAGAACTCACAGAAATGAAACAGAAACTCACTTCTATATTTCGATGGCCTCGCTATCTGATTCGTAGTCTGCCTGCGGAGTGACTCGTTTCTATTTTCCTGATGACGAGGCGATCAAAATATAGTAGTGAATTTTTGTTTCATTTCTGTGTGTTCTTCATGTCAATGTAGTTTATTTAATCTTGGAATCGTTTCATTTAATTGGTTATTTATTTATAAATATATATATTTATATACAATAAAATAAAAAACGAAGGAAACACACAGAAAGACACAGACATAACTCACATCGATATTTCGACAATCGTCGTCATCAGGAGGTGCGAAGAGCGAAGAGTCCCGCAGGAAGACAGGGCGGTACTCGTACCGCCCTGTCTTCCTGCGGGACTCTTCGCTCTTCGCACCTCCTGATGACGACGATTGTCGAAATATCGATGTGAGTTATGTCTGTGTCTTTCTGTGTGTTTCCTTCGTTTTTTATTTTATTGTAAAAAAGTCCGCTGGACCGTTTCTTTTAATTGTGTATATATTTATATATATCTATTTCGATGAAAATATGATCCAAAACGGTTAAATATAGTTCAATGTTCAAAAAAAAACATATAGAAATTAAGAACACACACTTAGAGTTTCTAATTTTTGCTACGGGCCGTCTTCAGGAGAGATAAGAGAGGGAACCAAGGTCACTGACCTTGGTTTCCCTCTCTTATCTCTCCTGAAGACGGCTCATAACAAAAATTGAGACTGTAAGTTTGTGTTCTTAATTTCTATATGTTTTTTTATGTACATTGAAGTATATATATGTCAGTTTGTGTGTGTTTCTTTTTCATTTTCCTTACGGGCAGTATCCCTGCGATGAGGGAATTTATTTTTTTTTTTTTGTACAGCCTGATCTATAATATGTATTTCATATAATTTACATCTAGTGATTTTACATTGTTAGGACTAACCTGTAGTAAAATAATTATTAATACATATGTTGTGTGTGTATGTGTGTTTGTAAATGAGAATGGGTGTCTAAAGAGAATCAAACATTAACTACTACGAAGACGCTACGGTTTGAGACATTTGATGGGATACAGTGATATGCAATACACTACAAACAGTCGTCGGATAGAACACAGCTGTATAACTCTTGTTACTCTATGTCTTAGATATTAGAAAAGTACCTTTTATCAATAAAAACTATTTCCTTTGCTCAACAACTGATTGTTTTTGTCAAGCCTGGTAAAGGCTGAATACATGTACCGGATCAGCAGAACTAAATCGTAACTATGCTGCTGATCATTTATATGCATATTAATATTCATTTAGATTATACTGCTATTCATTTAGATTAATTATCACAAATTTTCTGTCACATTGATAAATCACATTCAAAGAAGTTCTTAATTTTTATGGTCAATTCTATTGAATGCTTTTTCAAATTTACATGATCATAATCATAGTATATAAAGTATAAAAGTATAAAGTATAAAAACTGTATAAAATTGTCTTTTAAAGGACCAATATAGGAGTCTGCTTGAGAAAGAATAATTAACTGATGTACTTACAAGACTTGTTTGCATCAGACGTGTAAAAAAATAAAAACTCAAGGAAGCATCAAATTTAACAAATAAACAATCAAGTTTATATTCCCTGATTTTACTAGCAAATTTGTGTTTTACTTTAATTTCAAAAATAATTAAAATATTGATTAATTTAACAATGATTATTTGAAAAAAAATATTCAATATAATTTTAGTAATACAGATTATATTGATTAAGGATCTGAATAATTAATATATGCAGATTTGTGATTATAAGATAATATATAACAATTCAAAATTGAAGATAGGTAGGAGACAAAGTAAAGGAACACACTTACAAACTCAAATATTCGGGCAATTCGTCTTCAGGAGAAAAGTGAAAGGGAGACCAAGGACGTTGTAGACGCAACGGCTAGTAACTATATTGACATAAAGGGCACTCAGAAATGAAACAGAAACTCATTACTACATTTCGATGTCATCGTCATCATGAAGATAGAAACGAGTCGCTCCGCAGGCAGACAACGACTCAACGAGTCTGCGGAGAGACTCGTTTCTATCTTCCTGATGATGAGGACATCGAAATATAGTAGTTAGTTTCTGTTTCATTTCTGAGTGTTCTTTGTATCATTATAGCTTATTTAGTTCGTGGAACAGTTTCATTAATTGGTTTATATATGTAATTAACATGTATTAATATAAAATTATTAATTCTATATTATTAATTGTCATTAATCTGTTACAACGAAAGAATATGTGCTTTGACCGTTTTGGTGATAATAACTCGGCTACTATATTTATCATGTTCTATTTATACATCATCAATTCAGTAAAATCATTTAAATTTAATCAGTTCCTGAAAAACAAGAAACAAATAATACCAAGCAATAAGTAATTCTATTTAGGTGGGATATTTCTGTGGGCTACATTAATTAACAAAGATTACATTTGAATATGAACACTTGAGTCTTATTAAGGAATTATTATTTTGCTTTAAACAAAATTACTTGTTCACTTCAGAATAGAATTAGTTCAGAGAAGACTCGAATCATTAGCTTCGTTTAATATATTCCTAGTCGTATATTAATTAAACTCTATGAGTTTGGTTTCTGCATTCATTAAATTTCACTCTTATTACACACTCACGAATATTTTTTTTGCAATTCCCATGCAATATAATGATTTAACGCCTACAGTTATAGACCTTTAAGCATTTTAACTTTACAAGAAGAGAAAGTATGACTAATTTTTAATGCAACACACATTTGCCATGGAACAGCTCATTGAATCTTTTGTTATTCCTTGTGGTTTGGACTTCACTGATTGCATCATTTGTTGAATTGCGATTTTTCTTCATTATATATATATATATATATATATATATATATATATATATATATATATATATATAGGTGTGTTCTCTAATCGGGGTTTGGTCAATTTTACAGGATAAAAAATCAAACTCTCGTTGCCAACGTTTTGGTTTTATTTAAAACCTTTTTCATAGGCCTACATATAAAAAGAAGGTTTTAAATAAAACCGAAACGTTGGCAACGAGACTTTGATTTTTTATCCTGGAAGCTAGAGAACACAAGAAAAAGGACGAACACTCACGAATCTCGATAATTTCGGCGTCTTGCCGTCTTCAGGAGAGTAGAAAGAAAGAAAATAAAAGGAGAAAGAATGAAGGAACGGAGACGTAAATGCGTCCACCGGCCGATGTAAACTGGCGCGATACAATGACACGCAGTGCAGCCACCTTACCAACGTGAACCCGTTATATATATATATATATATATATATATATATATATATATATATATAAAAATATATATATATATATATAAAATATATATATATATATATACACTTTTTTTCGTTGGAAATACGATCCAAAACGGACAAATATAGTTCAATATAAACAAAGAAACATAGAGAAATCAAAAGAACGCACTTACAGTCTCTAATTTTCGGTTTGAACCGTCTTCAGGAGAGATAAGAGAGGGATCTCTCCCTCTCTTTCATATTCCATTAGTTTAATGTAATTATAAATTGACTCCTGTCTACCTTAATTTCTGTGAACGGGCGTGTATGCGGCAACACTGTTGGTCTCCAACCGTCTCTGAACCAGTGAACGCTTGGTTTCCCTCTCTTATCTCTCCTGAAGACGGTTCAAACCAAAAATTAGAGACTGTAAGTGTGTTCTTTTGATTTCTCTATGTTTCTTTGTTTATATTGAACTATATATATATATTTCACTCAACATTCGAAAAAAACGATCCAAACTAGACTCAAATCAGCTCAAAAACGAAGAAAAGGAACACACAGAGAAAAAGAACACTTACAAACTCAAATTTTAGGATGATCCATCTTCAGGAGAAAAGAGAATGGGCGATCAAGCACGCTGGAAACACAACGGCAGGAAACAGTTGTGTTTCCGGCGTGCTTGATCGCCCATTCTCTTTTCTGCTGAAGATGGATCATCCAAAAATTTGAGTTTATAAGTGTTCTCTTTCTCTGTGTGTTCCTTTTCTTCGTTTTTGAGCTGATATATATATATATATATATATATATATATATATATATATATATATATATTGAAAATGACACCAAATTTAGCTGATACCTGTTTCTTAACAAGTTTCTCAATTTTGCTAAATAACACTCTCGTTATTTCGTCTACACAATAAAGTACATCTCCTATGGTCGACAGCGTTTGTTAATAATGGTTATAACAAACCTGTTATAATTCGAATGATAACTTTGATCGAATATTGAAAGAATACCTTCATGTAAGAAGAGTGGAGCAAACCAATGAAGATAGACCAACTATAGTGCATAAAGTTTATTATAAGAACCAGTATTCAGAGCAACACAAGTTTGATGAGAGAATATTAAAAGGCATTATAAGGAATAATATCAGTTGCAAAAACGAGAATGAAAAAGTAACACTGGTCACTTATTATAAAAGCCCACCTGTGAGTAGCCTGTTTATTAAAAATAATAATCAAGATAAAAGTTCACATTTAAAGGAAAGAAATCTGGTGTACGAGTATACATGTACTAATGGGGACTGTGAAACCCAAAAACACTCGTACATTGGTATGACTACCACTTCCCTATCAAGAAGGCTCACCATGCACCTAATGGCCGGAGCACTCAAAAAACATACGCAAGACAAGCATAATGTTAAATTAACCCGAAAGATGCTGGTTACAAATACTAAAATTGTAAAAAAAAGAAAGTAACCATCATAAACTAAAAATTTTAGAGGCTATATTAATTTAGAAACTGAAGCCTCTCCTAAATATTCAGGTCGAAAACAGTAGCCGTATTTTGAAGCTATTTAGTTCGCATCAAGGGCATCCAGAAACCCTTGCAGGTAGCGACTCAGGCCGAGAGGCCACTCACCGCACAGGATTAACGCCCACCATTTCTTAAACTTTATGGAAAACAACCCCTTCTACCTTCTCCATGTATATATAAACCAGATATTTCACCTTAGATCTTATTCACGTCCTGATGATGAATGTTGATCATTCGAAGCATGTCGACCATAGGAGATGTACTTTATTGTGTAGACGAAATAACGAGAGTGTTATTTAGAAAAATTGAGAAACTTGTTAAGAAACAGGTATCAGCTAAATTTGGTGTCATTTTCAATAATGTGTGTGTCAAAGAAGGACTGCTACCAAAATTTACGAATATATATATATAAATAATAATTAAATATATAGAACGAATCACCTATGGAATGAAATCACCTATCCAAGCGCTAATCAATCTCATTGTTGCTTAACTTGTGTGATATCAGTAAAAAGGAGTTCTTCAATATGGCTATAGCAATTAAAACTCACATAGCTATTTTTCGTGGTTAATAAATAAATAATAATGCGAGACGAAAAAACAAAACAAGTAGAAGGTCTAAAGAAAAAAAAACGAAATAACGTAATGACAAATTTAATACAAAATAAATTATTGGATTTTTTTGATATCTAAACTTAAACTATCACAGAGGTTTCCAGGAAAATAACTAAAATTGTTATAAATAAAAAAATATCAATCTCTTATTAATTATAAATAAATTATTAAATAAGTGGTACAGTAAATTTCAATAAATATTATGCACGAGTCTTAACTGATTGATGCTTGTTATTCCGATTATGAGTTTTTGCAAAATAAGGCATTTGTTTAAAGTGTTTTGCTTTTGATTTGTCTATGTTATTTAAATACTTATGGTATAGAGTATTTTTTTTTTTATTTGATTAGTAAACCTATGAATTGAGCATTAAATGAAACAAAGAAATGGAATAAAAAAAAAGAAAAATTCAACAACTGATAGTACTTAATAAATATCATTCATAAATATTGAAATGAGTAATGGATCAAGATGTGGTTTTTGCAAATCTATATATAAACAATGAATAGATTTGATTTACAAATTTGACGTCTATTGCTTAGGTAACTTTAAAGCCAATCAAACCTAGAAATTGAGATACCAAACTGCAAAAACTCACTTTTATATTTAGACTTCATCATTATCAGGTTGAAAAAGTGTCACTGCTTTCTTTCTATGAAGTGACTCACATTTTTCTTTCTACTTACGATGAAGTCGAAATATAGTAATAAGTTTTTGCAAGTTGCTGGTGTCACAGCTGGCGTGTTTAATTGACTTCAAAGTCAGTTTTGCAATAAACACCAAACAGTTAAACTCAATATTTTTTAATCAAACCATTCATTGTGTATCTGAAATTTCTCAAGTACCCTATTATTGGTCGATTACTTATTTCAATAATTTTTACTTTTTGCCTAGATTTATTTTAAGATTAACTTAAACTATTGTTTTAAATCTTTTTCAATATTCAATAATGAACTTCTGGTCTGCTGCTTTTCAAATAATCATGACCTAATTTTTTTTTTCAAATATTGAATAATCACCTTCTCATGTTTAACAGAACTAATAATTTATCCTTATCAATTTAAATATAATCTTCAGGCCTGTGTGGATTTTGAAAAAGATTCAGGAATATTTTTTGACTCTAAATTAAATATTAATAACTATATTGTTGATTCAAAAATATAGGTAGAAAATGTTTGTCTTAATTACTGGAAAACCATATGAATTCCAAGATCCCATTATATTCGTCACTGTATACATATTTTTTGTTCTTCCAGTTTTAGAATACGCCTCTACTTGTTTTGAATCAGCATTACAATTTTTAAAACAAATTTCTCCAATTAGTTCATTCCAAATTCTTTAAGGAGCTCTGCTATAAGCCTAGTTATTCTTCCAATTCACCTTAATGCACAATTTAATATTTCTGATCTCCGTTACCTAGAAGCTAATATGACGTCCTCTTCATTTTTAAACTGCTTAGATTTTTAATTTAATTGATTGTCCTTGTATCATTTTCCAATAACAATTCTACATCCCAGCGTATAATTGGAAAACTAACATTATTCTTTATCCTATATGAAATAAAATAATGCTCTATTCAATTCTCAATGTCTCCGATACTGATAAAATGTAATGATCTAGATAAGAACTTGGGTTGATTAATCAAAACCAAATCAAAAATTAATTCAATTTTTACTTTAGGCACAAATCAATTTACTATTAGTTTAATTTTAAATAGATTCTGTAGTTTGTTGCCTTTGTCAAGGATTATTAGCATCATGATGATTATAGTTATTATTATATTGAAATTGATCTTATCCTATAAAACAATTTTGAACCTTATATAAAATAAATAAATTGAAATATAATAATAAAACAAACTATAAAAAATAACAAATAATTACAAATATTAAATGAAATATATATTCGCAAATAAATAGAAGAATGAAAAAATATTAAAATAAACAACAATTAAAAAATAGTAATTAAGAATAATGATTGAGGTTCAGTCTAGAGTCACATCTTCCTCCTAAGAGAGAAATGTGTGCTTCTTCTAAAGCCTTTAATGTAATATTTAAGCTAAATCAGAGATTTACTTAATAATTTGTTCTTTGACATGGTCATTTATACTGCGTACAGGATAAATACAAAATAATATATTTTTACAATATATTATTACAATAAACCAAATGACAAAAATAAAAAAAACACCCTTAGTTTTCATTACCCCTGAAGTAGAAAACTACTTCTTCTTATTACGATGATTATTAACATATCATCATATGTTAATGTTGGAAAGGTTACTTCATAGTAGTTTTTTAGAAGTAAAATAATATATACCTTTTGTAATTTATATTTTCATTCCGCCATTTATATGTACAATTTATTTATAGTTTAACAATTATCAGCCATCTTTATGTAGTCAATATTGGCTTTAAAAAAGAAGATAATTGTTTATAATTTGTGAACTATTTGTAATTGAGTTGTTTCATCATTTGTTGACTACTTTTGACTTGTTTTTTTTTTTTCAGAATGAGCTGTATGAAATGCCCTACGGCAGTGACTATATGAGACCAATGGCATATGAAGAACTGGACCCCAGATTGAACAGACCTTTAGGAGGTGAGTCCTAATCTTTAAGTCTCTTTACTCTCCTTACTCTCTTGCACTTTCACTATTACTGTTTTCACGCACAATAGCACCTATACTTCAACTCTTTAAAGTGCACTACAGAACAATGCACTGCTCGGTGTCAGTTGAATGTGATTTTTCATGATCTGCAATTGCCATAGAACTTTGAATGACTCTTCAGCACATTTTATTAAACCCCTGTATTACTTTCAAAACAAAATTAATAAGTAAAACGAATTACGAACCATCAGTAATATTGCTTTATGAATTAGCTAGCATTAAACCAAAAACTAAATGAAGTATTACTTTATCTATATTCTAGTTTCTATACTCTTAGACAATAGAAACCCAATGATTGGATGAAAACTCTGGATCACCATATTCTTAGATATTGCCTTAGATATTACCTATTAAAAATTTTGGTTTTAAGTAACTATCGTCTGGCCCTATACTTGCCAGTATGTTTTTTTAGATTTGTCAGAATACTATGTAATTTAATTATATAAAAATTATACTTAATTTAATTATAATTTAATTAAATTAGATATATGTTATAAATTATTATATTATTATTATTATAAATTATAAATAACTATATTAGTATATAATTTCATTATTGTTACATCTAATTTGTAGATTTGAAGATTTTTATTACTATAATATCGAAATAAACTTGTTGCTGTTGTTGAATTCATTGGGGACATTGTTAGTTACTCTGGGGTGAAATATTCTAGACTTACTAATGCACAGTTGAGTTATTAAGGTAGGAGTCGATTACTATTGAGTTACTAGAGACTATTGTTGAATTATAGCATTCGTTATTGAGGTACTATGGTAGTTATTGAGTTACTAGCGACCATTGTTGAATTATAGCATTCGTTATTGAGGTACTATGGTAGTTATTGAGTTACTAGCGACCATTGTTGAATTATAGCATTCGTTATTGAGGTACTATGGTAGTTATTGAGTTACTAGTGACCGTTGAGCCACAGGAGGGTATTGCCAGGGGTGTTGTGGAGTTATGGAAGACCATTATTCAATTAATAAATAGCCTTGTGGTGTAACTAGGGGTTGTTATTGAATTACTAGGGTATATTGATCAATTAAAAGGGATTTATTCTGAGTTAAAGGGAAGCGTTTAATCCTTCACTTAATGAGAGGGAGATGAAACAAACACATTCATTTAAATATAGTGTATTATAAAATTCTCTCAGGATAAGTGAAGAGATGGAGTCGTTTAATTGTGTTGGAATGAGCTCTCAACCCAAGCGATTATCTCAAACGTCCACTGCGTGTCGTTGAGCAAGATAGATATCAACTATCTGACTAATACATGTTAACTAAAGACCAACGAAGCTATTAAATCTACAGATATTCAGTATAATCAATGTAACTTGGTGTTTTACTCAAATACACATCAAATATTTTCGGCATCAAAGGGGCAAAAGCAGCCATATTGCTGTACATGTTCTTTCGCTGATGTTTGACTTATCAATACTGTAGCCCAGACCAATGATTGGACAACCATTTTTGAATAAAATAAATCTTCCATCGCTTTGAGAGTAGCTTTTTCTACTTGATAGATCACTTTCCGAGTAAAAAAAGTAAGTTAGATAACTATATTTCTGCAATTAACTGAGAAAATGTTTATGGAAACTCTCTTGCACTAGGAAGAAGAAAGGAAAACTTTAGGACTTCAAAGGGCTTTGTCCCTAGGTAGGGCCAAAACAACAGTTGTATAGATCAGCTGCCACTTTAATATATGATTCTATAGTACCTTTAGGTAACAATGTTAAGTATCAATACTTAAAAGGTTTGATAATTTCCAACATCGACACAGGCTTTTACCTTCAGTACTGTTTTACAGGCAAATGTGTGTTTTGTTGCTATTTTGTAGGCATCTTTGTCGTGTAAAAATCAAGGCAATTTGAAAGCGCAATCTTCAATAGATTGTACTTGACACTACTTTCAAGCTAAATTTAAAATTATCAAAGTTTGAAAGATAAAAACATAGCAGGTTTTAGATTTATGATACCATTTCTACATATATTCGTAATATATTAGTTTTGCGCTCAAAACTGACAAAATTGTTACATTATTACTGATGAAAATGCAATGCTATGAGGGGATAGGCTAGGTTACAGTAGCCATCTTAAGAGGGAACACATAGGCCAAAGATTGACCCTTTGTGATATCATAGAATGCAATTTCTATATAGAGTTCTAAATCAAGTGGATTTAAAGTAAGAATCTTTAACATATATCTGACTTGGTACAAAATTTATAAATACTAAAATTCTAGCTTGGTTATTTTAAAGAATCAGTGACATAAGGCTGTTGAAAATTAATTTAAATCTTACTACCCTAGAGAATATCTTTAGTAAAGATAACTTAATAACCAAATATAGAAAACAAATGAAATTTTTACGAAACTTTAATCTTTTTTTAAATTTTTCTTTCATATAATAAATTTTATCTTATTCTGATTTCTTCTTTTCTTTTTTTTTACTTAACCTACGTTTTTTTATTAAAATTTTCTTCTTCTGTGCCAAACATTGAATGTTGTAAATTCTCAAGTAAATTCAAAATTTAGAGTAGTGATATTGATGTATCGGATATCGTCCATGCTTGAAGTTAACGGCTTTGCATTCTATTTAAGGAAAGGCATGAAAAGGATTTTGTACTTTTAAAATAAAAAATTTAATGTCATGGCTAGGATTGCAACTTCTTTTTTGTCACCTGTTTTGTGGGATCAACAACTTTCAGAAGCGAATATGTGGTTAATTTTTCATTGTCATCAATTCAAGCACACTTGACCCACATTACTAAAGTCATGCTAAAGCCACTTTGCACCACCCATCCAAGAGTTGATCACGCCCAATGTTTCTTAACTTCCGTTATAAAGCTTTAAACAGGTATATTCAACATGCCTATGTACTTTGGTCGATTCCAATGCATATTAAATCTTCCTTAGTAACGACAAGTAAACTTACCCCTGGGCAATACACAACCCCTTGTTGTTAATTAAATAATATTATGTAAAACATCCCTACTAATCTTTCTGTTCTGAGCCTCCTACATCACCGAGGTCAGATCTTTATAAAAGCTACAACTGGATTCATGTAACCATAGGAGGGGCTCATTCACCTTTCTGTACGTCCCAGTCGAAACAAAACTCGCTCTAGGCCATTGTTAAAAGTCTTCTAAAATGCATGTATTCTTTGTATTACAAAGAAGATTTATTTTTCTGTATAGTACAATGCAATATTTTGTTATTTAATTATAATACATTAAATATCGAATTTTTAAAAGACAGTTGTAAAACATATTTGCATAGTCAATTACTCTATGGTATTTACTCATATTTGGAAATTATAAACAGTCACCACATAAATGAAGTTATAACATCATTAAAAAATAAAGTACCATTTTACCTGGTAATTATGAGGTTCCACAACTTATTGTTATTATCAAAATAATATTATCTTATTATTATTATCAAATACTGTATACATATTATTGTATACATCATTTTTATATAACCCATTATCCTTAAGTGTTTACATATATTTAAAGTTCACTATAAAATCGGAAAGATGATCAAAACTGGACTTATACAAGTTCAAAATTGAAGAATAGTAACATACAGAGTAAAGAAACACACTTACTAACTGAAATTTTCTAAAAATCCGTCTTCAGGAGAGAAGAAAGAGAGAGATCAAACACGGTAACACATTGTCAAATGGGTTACCGTTACCGTTGCATTTTCAGCCTGCTTGGTCTCCCTCCCTCTCTCTATTCTCCTGAAGATAGATTTTACGAAAATTTGGTTTAGTAAGTGTTTTTCTTTGCTCTGTCTGTTAAAATAAAATTATTTTAAAAAAAAAATCTGGAGTGGCCTGTACTCACCTTTACTATAAGTAAACATAATATCAAACATCAGAAAATTTTTTTTTATTTTATTTTCATTTAACTATCATTATAAATTAGTTACATTCATTAGCTCCAACCATTTCTGTAGAAATGGTTTAAAATTGAACTTCCTGTTCTAAACGGTCCAATATCGCCTATATTGGTTTGTGTTCCAGTTGATCTAATATCACGTATATTGTTTTGGAATCGAATAAAAGTAAGTTTCATAAACTCCGGTTGTATCTATTTGTCTAGAAACTATAAAATAGTTTAACATGGAATACAACCCGGACTCGACCATTAAACATCAGAGGGAGAGAACTGATGAAGAAATTTGCCATCAAAAAAGTGAAGGTTCTTCCTTGTGAAGATTCAAACCATCCTCCCTGGCTCTTTCCAAAGGCGAATATAAATTTAGATCTAGGAAGATATCCAAAATTTGACACTTTACCGCATATTTATGTGATGAATATAGTTGCTAAATGAATATAGAGAACATAAACACATATATACAGATGGATCTCGCACCCCAGCTGGAGTGGGCTGTGCGATATATGTAGATAACTCACAGAGGTCATGGGTCCTATCTCCTGCAACCAGTGTTTATACAGCCGAACTAATATACTAGCCTTATACAAAGCAATCAATTATTGCCATACAGAATCAGACTTAAAGTATTTGATTCTTTCAGATTCCAGGTCGGCATTGACAGCCCTAGAAGAACAAAATTTGAAAGATCCTATAATTATTAAGATATTTGAATGCTTCCATGACCTAAATATTAGGAAAAAGCAGGTGTCATTTGCCTGGATACCAAGCCATATTGGTATCGAAGGAAATGAAACAGCATATAAAGCAGCAAAAGAAGCAACTAACAGAGAAACTAGAAATACGAGTATAATAGCTGTGAGGCCGAATGACATCAGGAAAAACATTATAAAAACAAAATGGACAGGATGGAAAACCGAATGGAATAAAGAAACTACTCAACTTTGGAAAATAATGGGATCCATTGGGAAACAATGAACACTGGATCAGGAAATCGAGAAACGAATGTGATATTAAACCGCCTACGTATAGGTCACACACGAGTTACACATAGTTACCTGTTATCTAAAGAGCAAAGACCCTCTTGCCCAAAATGTAAGGAAATATTGACGGTGGCTCACTTAATTGAAGAATGTCCACAATTAGAACAAGAAAGGATGTCTGCAGGCATACCATCAAAATTAATAATAGCACTAGCCCCTGATAATAAATATTCCAACGAAGTGACATCATTCCTGAAGGAAATAAATTTATATAATAAAATATGAGGAACTAAAGAACTGAACAAAATGAGACAGTGCTAATGTCCAAGTAGACGATGCACTTATCAACCTAAATAAAAAAAAAAAAACATGGAATACATACAAATTATGTGATTGATTGGGGTCGATTTTTTACATGAAAAAACTTTATTCTTCTTACATCCCATATTATAAGTCATTAAATCATTTCAAATTTTTTTATTAAACCTCTAAATATAATTTTATATCAGTCAATTTACTAAAAAATTCTAAATCAATAGAAACAATGTAAATAAATTCAATAAATTCGACAAAAAAACAGTTGATTTGTTAGTCTGGGATAAACATTCAGTTTTTATAGCTTTACTGTTCTTTGCGGTAATAAAAACTTCACAATTTTTTTTTAAAAAACTTACTAGTTTTTCAACAATTTTTTGACTTTTTTCATTATTTTTTAATGAGCCGGTTAGCGTCAAAAATATTTTCCTTTGTACTCTAATGCTCCTTAGGTTAATGTAATTGTATAAAAAATTACCTCAACTCATTCCCCATATAATTCTCTACTTTTAAGTATAATTTTATTTTTATCCATCAAACGATATGGCTTGCATCGTCCTCACAAGCTATCAGATTGAATGATAAGTCATTTATTGAAAGAAAAAATATTTCCTCTTGTTTTAAAAATCTGAGAATTTTTTCAGTTATTACTTTTGTAGCCCCAAAGATAATATTGAAAGTCTAGAATTAGTAGTTTAAGAGAAAAAAACTAAAAACACATTTTGGCCAAAAAAGTGACTTTCCCAATTTGCATAATTGCGCCCAAATATGAATGTGAAGCTTTATCTAGACTATGAGACACATTTTTGTTTAAAATAGTAATTTGATCTATCAAAAAATTCTGGACCTTAACATCTAAACAGATATATATATACACATATAGTATGGTATTAGATTGAAATGAATGTTAATATGTAAACATTTTAAGTGAATTTATTGTATAAGCTAAAAATAAAATGATATAATCTATGTAATAGATAATTATAGCATGCAATAACAAGTGTGGCACATGTTGTATATTAATTTAATAAACTCACAAACGGCAGGGATACTGCTGGGTGAAAACACACACACACACTCAGACATACATAAAAAAAGCCTCACAAAACGAGTTTGGGGACCTCAAAACCTTACTTACAGTAAAGCCAAAAAGTAATTTTAAAAATAAATAAAGAAATAAAAGGAAATATTTCAAAAATTAAAAATGTTCCACGTCTTTAAAACAAAATTATTTCTTTAAATTTAGTCCTGATGTACATTGCATTACACTGCGAACTTCTGAGTTGGAACATTCATTTTTACATGTGGCAAATATACGAATTGATTTTATATTTATAATTTAAATATAGGTTAAAATATATTAACCTATTATTGAGGAACAAAGAATTGAATAACAGGCACTTAGTATGTTCTATTCGGATAGATACAGTTTGAGTTTGCACTCAATTGTTTGTTTCTGAAGTTTACTTCTGACTTTTATTTGTTCATTATTGTATTGTTTTTCAATGATTAAGTGTAAATATACTATAAATAATAATATTTACTTGATAATAATATATATATATATATATATATATATATTCGTATATTTGGGGAACAGAGACCCAGTATCAATAATCAAACTGCAAGTTTTGCAAACATATTGAAGTTGCACATGGGACAGTTCCAACCTTAACATATAGGAAATTCAACAAGGAATGAAGAAACTGAAGACACACCTATGTGTGTATAACAGGAATTGCAACCTGCCAGTTTAATTGTTTATATTTATATTTTGTTAGTCGAATGTTAAAATTTAGTTTTTGTTAAAAAATGTTAAATAGTATGTGTTCAAAAATCACCCAGTAGATGGTCGAAGAAGACCGAAACGTCGGTAAAAATAAAAAAATGGACAACAAAACATATGGTGAGTTATTACACCTAGTTCCTAAATAAATGAAAGTAAGACTTCGAGATTTGGAAAAGAAATCCAAAAAACTAATTAAGACAAAAGTGGGCAGAAAATTTAATCTCACATATATATATATATATATATATATAATATCTGTACATTAAAGACTTGTTACCTAGTTTAAATGTACAAAGTAATGACTTCAATATAATTCCTAGTTTTAAGAATATAGATAATTTTTTTAAATTAGTAAGAAAGGAGGGCGATGACCGAGTTAGGTTGCGTTGAAGGGCCATAAGTTTTTTGTTGACACTCACCCCTACTCCACCCCCACCACCAACTTTCACTTCGACAGAAAGCAGTTTTCAGTTGTCATTTAAACGCCAAAGTAGTTAGTAATATGTATATTTAGTTAATATAAGTAGTTTAAGAACCTGACGATGACCCATGGGGCCGAAAGCTTGTTATGTTAGTTTAATCTAGTGTAGTGATTAATTAAATATAGTTATCCCCAGTGAAGTGTTTATTTAGTGTTTCAGCCTTCTGAATGTCTTATACTAGCCTGCTATGGCAATTATCACCTGCTCAAAAGAAAATTGTAAGAAAAATAGAAGCTAGAAGTAGGAAAATCGTGAATGCAGAATCTGCTATCAAATTCAATTATATATATATATAACAGATTCAATAATATATCGACCGTTAGATAGAATAGGTGTGTTCTCTAATCGGGGTTCGGTCAATTTTCCAGGATAAAAAATCAAACTCTCGTTGCCAACGTTTCGATTTTATTTAAAACCTTTTTCATAGGCAGAAGTATATATATATATATATATATATAAACAAAGAAACATAGAGAAATCAGAAGAACACACTTACAGTCTCTAATTTTCGGTTTGAACCGTCTTCAGGAGAGATAAGAGAGGGAAACCAAGCGCACTGGATCAGAGACGGTTGGAGACCAACAGTGTTGCCGCATGCGCGCCCGTTCACAGAAAATAAGGTAGACAGGAATCAATTTATAATTAATTTATAATTTATAAAATAAAATAATGGAATATGAAAACAATAAATATATAAAAAAGAAAAAATTGAAAAAATAAAAAATTGAAAAAATAAAAAATTGAAAAAATAAGGGAAATTGATACAGAGAAATTGATACATAAACAAAAGTGCTGACTAAGCTATGATAAAATAAAATAAAACTAAGAATACAAATAATAATAACAAATGAAATAATTTAATAAAAAATGTGAAAAGGCAATTTTTTATTAAAATATTTTTTATTATATTTTTTTTTATTAAATTTTTTTATTAAATTATTTCATTTTTTATTAAATTTTTTATTAAATTATTTCATTTGTTATTATTATTTGTATTCTTAGTTTTATTTTATTTTATCATAGCTTAGTCAGCACTTTTGTTTATGTATCAATTTCTCTGTATCAATTTCCCTTATTTTTTCAATTTTTTATTTTTTCAATTTTTTCTTTTTTATATATTTATTGTTTTCATATTCCATTATTTTATTTTATAAATTATAAATTAATTATAAATTGATTCCTGTCTACCTTATTTTCTGTGAACGGGCGCGCATGCGGCAACACTGTTGGTCTCCAACCGTCTCTGATCCAGTGCGCTTGGTTTCCCTCTCTTATCTCTCCTGAAGACGGTTCAAACCAAAAATTAGAGACTGTAAGTGTGTTCTTTTGATTTCTCTATGTTTCTTTGTTTATATTGAACTATATATATATATTTCACTCAACATTCGAAAAAAACGATCCAAACTAGACTCACTGGTTCAGAGACGGTTGGAGACCAACAGTGTTGCCGCATACACGCCCGTTCACAGAAATTAAGGTAGACAGGAGTCAATTTATAATTACATTAAATTAATGGAATATGAAAGTGAGGGAGAGATCCCTCTCTTATCTCTCCTGAAGACGGTTCAAACCGAAAATTAGAGACTGTAAGTGTGTTCTTCTGATTTCTCTATGTTTCTTTGTTTATATTGAACTATATTTGTCCGTTTTGGATCGTATTTCCAACGAAAAAAAGTGTATATATATATATATATATTATATATATAAAGATTTCACATAAACAGTGAAATAACAATCAATGATCAAACCACAATAAGAAAATGGGAAAACAAAACTAAGATCTTTCAACCGTAACAAGCAGTCTTCGTGAGAGTCAAAAACCCAACTGAACACTAGATGCAGAAATCATCTGGTGAGGAGTTGAGAAGAGTGGGAGGGAAGAGTGGTATTTTAAAAGGGTGAAAGCGCAGGAAAGGACTAATGTCCAGAAAGGAATGTTTGGGGTAACAAAGGAGTACAATAAGTACTCTTTTTTTCTTAAAAGTAAGAAAACAATTTTTCTTATTGTGGTTTGGTATATATATATGTTATTAATACTACTCTAGTTCATTCTGTTCTATTTTATAAAACAAAACTAAATGTCAATAACCATGAACTAAACCCTTTCTGGAGTTCTGTTGTAACACTAAAGTCACATAATACCCTTTGCGACCCTTATTCAACAACAACAAGGGATGAACAGCAATCCTGACTACAAATGTAGTAATCTAATGCCGTATTAGCGTCCGCTCACGATTCTGAACCGGCTTTACCACTATCATAAGCATAAAATCAGTAATAATCTTTAGTAATTAATCCAATCTACAAATTAAATTAATATTAGGTTTAAAGTCGCAATGGACGTGGGATTTACCTGTCGATACAATTGAATTGGAAATACTGAAATTAAATCCAAACAAACAAACCAATTGATTAAAATTTCCATTACTAGAACATTCCAATGAAATTCTATCATATTTATTATATCTACATATATGTATAATATTTAAATATAAAATCTAATGAATAGAAAATATCCATAATAGTTGTATACAAATTGTAATATTGTTAAGATTAAATATTCTTCTTCTTACAATATAACGTTACTATCTTCCGTATATTATTGCTACTTTGTGGTCCTTTAAATAAGTTTTTTATGATATCGAAAACGATAAACATAAACTATACACACATTATAATTATTACAAATATTACAATGAAACAATTATTAACAAAATCATAATTTTTTATTCTACAAGTCCATAAACAATTCCTTTTAAAATCTTTAAATTATCTACTTCTATATTTTGTAAATTAGCAGTTAATTATTCTGCACACCAAATAATCATCTGGTTTGCTTAATATCTTTAGATATAAGTTGACTTTAGTTAACTAATTAAGTCTGGAAATATAAATTGTGATCGATTTTTTAAAGGTTTTTATAATGGAGAAAACATCCTTAGCAATCACACCTATTTTATTCTTGGTAAAAATTGCTGGACTTTTATTTTTCTACTTTTATAAACATATGCCTTTTATTTTTATTCTTATATGTGCATATTTTTATTTCTTTTTTATATCATATTATTTTTTTAACTTTTATTTTATTTTATACCTTTTTATTTTATTTATTATTTTTTTCTTTTATCCCCTCCCTCCACCACATATGAAACATTGTCAGAGTGCCTTCACTAGTCTCTCTTCTAATGATGACGGGTGGCGGAAATATAAAGTGAATTTTTGTGTTTTGTTCTGCATTTTTTCTCTCTGTGAATTTGTTTATATATATATATATATATATATATATATATATATATATATACAGAATTATATATATATATATATAATTCTGTAAGTTTTCTTTTTATTCTCTTTTCTGTGTCGTGATTTGTGTAATTTAAAGTTATATATATATATATATATATATATATATATATAATAAATTCAAAACGAAGGAAACACACAGAAAGACACAGACATAACTCACATCGATATTTCGACCATCGTCGTTATCAGGAGGTGTGAATAGCGAAGAGTCCCGCAGGAAGGCAGGGCGGTGACTCTTTCTGTGTGTTTCCTTCGTTTTGAATTTATTTTATTTAAAAAAGTCCGCTGGACCGTTTCTTTTAATTGTGTATATATATGTATATATATATATATATATATATATATATATGAAAACTAATTATAAAAGTGTAAAAACATAGTCTTTAACAATTATTTTAAAAATGAATACACTATTTTTTTTCAGCATTTGAGAAGCATGATTTTAATTATTAAGGATTTGCCTTAGGGTTTTAACAAGCTAAATACCAGCTACTTTAATTAAAAGTGGAATATAATTTCACGCAATTTTTCTTTTCTTTTTTTTTTATATTAAATAAAGCATTTAAGAGGGGCCTCTCAGATTTTAAATTACAAACACGTATGTTTCAGGCAAGACAAAGCTAGTTCTTCTTGAAAAGATTAAAGTTAAGAACATGCTCAGCATATATAATATACCAAAATAATATTATTTTAAATGTCAATGTAATCACTAGGCTGTCTGTTGTAGAAGCAATAGAATACCAAATCTTCAACTTCAGGAATGGATAAAATTGTTCTCTTATGACAAATAGCCCAGGCTGACCTGGTGTCAAGTAGACTATGGAGCTGCAGGTTGAGGAGAATATTCAGCGTCGAGTGAAAGTTAAGCTCGGATCAACTTAAGTGTCAGGGGTGAATGACTGTTCAGAAGTGTAGTACCTCACTAACTGCTTCCTTCTACAAATGATTCATTCTAACAGTCACCATATTATGGTTAATTTAAAACAATGGAAACTTCTTGGATTCTATATGAATCATGGAACTATCCTTGCAACTATCATGGAGTCCATTCTCAAGCAGTGGGCCATTTACACTAACTAACACATTTAACTCAGGGAAAAATAACTTCCACATTTCCATATATTACTCTAAGCAATAATAGGAGCCAGCATAGCCCAGTGGCAAAGTACTCATCTTTAGACTGGTAGATTCGGAGTCCATTATCCACTCTGGTCCTCGATTTAGTCCCGTGGGAGGTGAACAAATACGTACATATCGTCCCTCAGAGAGGACGTTAAACAGTTGACCTCCAGCCTTTACGGAGCCAGGTATTCGTTAAAGATTACTCTAAATACGCTTGAGATAGGTAAAATTTTGGACTTCCAATGTAGAATGTTCTTTGCGTGGTATCGCGCATTTTTCGGCCTAACTGTGTTCCTTTGTAGGACCCTGTGGGACACTTCAATTTATGATGGCGAAGATTGTCGAAATATAGAAGTGAGTTGTCTTATGTCAACTTTTAATTTTATTAATTATCAGATATGATAATTAATTAATTTTCAGATAATGTAATTTATCTTTCTTTCATATTACGGTAATTAATTCGGAAGATGTCTGAAGATATAGACGAAACGTCGGTTTAAAAATGTTTTGGGAACTGTTTCATACTAGACTAAACAGCTAGAAGTTTTCTATGAAAATACGATCCGAAACGGGTAAATATAGCTAAATGTACATAAAAAACGTTAATAAATTAAAAGCACACATTTACAGTCTCTAATATTTTGTTTGAACCGTCTTCAGAAGAGATAAGAGAGGGAAACCAAGCGCAATTGTTACCTCTCTTATCTCTCCTTAAGACGGTTCAAACCCAAAATTAGAACCTGTAAATGTGTGCTTTTAAATTATTAGTTTTCTTTATGTACATTGAACTATATATATATATATATATATATATATAAAAAAAGATTTCACATAAAAACGTGAAATAACAATCAATGATCAAACCACAATATGAAAATGGGAAACCGAAGACCACTTGTTACGGTTGAAAGATCTTAGTTTTGTTTTCCCATTTTATATTGTGGTTTGAACATTTTTATATATATATTTGTATAACACTGAATATAATAATGTTGATGTACAAAATAAAAAAAAAAATTTAAACGGACTCATTTAAACAAAATTTGTCAAAAAGTGTTTATTTATTTCTTAATAAAAAATGAAAGTTATCGAACTTTGAATAAAATTTTTTGTAAAAGTTCGAAACAAATTTGATCTTTACCGAAAGGTAATTTTGGTAACTTTTTCTTTCGCTAATTAACTTTTGTTCCAGTTGAATCATTCATCAAACTTGTTAATTGTTTTACCATTTTCTTTAACCATGCAATTTTTTTTAAAAAAAAAAACTTTGTAATTCTAGAAACTCTTTTATCTCTAATTAGTCATTTTAAATATTATAAGAGCTATTAACTTAACAAAATTTGTTTATAATTCTGAAAGGTAACAGTAATTTATTTGAAGCCTCTTTCTCCTGATGAAAATTCTTACAGTAAGTAACTAAATTTTGTTAATTAACTGATTTCAAATAAGATCAAAGGGTAATTTTTAAGATCAGAGAGCAAGGTAAATTCTTAATAATAAATCTGTTTTCATAGCACTTTTTTTCTGAAGAAATAGGTACATTAAAGAAATATTAAACCAAAAGTTTTAATTGATCTGTTTGAACAAGAAATCTAAACAGGAGACAGTTTATATTTAAATACTCCACATTTAGGTGCAAATTTTAGGTTCAAAGTTGTACTATTATGTTGCTATGTGACTTTTACTAATGTTGAAAAACTAATTAAAGTCCCCATATAGTTAGGTTGCAGAGGCTGGCCGAGAGAGATTACACATAGGCCAAAGATTAGCCCTTTGTGACACCACACAATGAACATTCTACTACATTGGGAGTCCTAAATATTTCCCCATTATTATTATTATTATTATTATTATTATTATTATTATTATTATAATTATTATTAGAGCGAGACTATAGAACTGCGTCTTAAAAAAAAATTATTGAACTACCCCCTTTTGTACTAAAGTACCCCAGCAGTTAGCTTCAACGCCTCCAAGAAGCTCAGCACTTTTGCTGTTTCCAGCGGTAAAAGTCTTTCTATGGTTTTATTGAGTGTCCCGAAGCACCTACCTCTGTTCAGAAAAGTTGCCTTACAGTCAGTCAGTTGGTGCAACGGTGTTTCTACCTCTTTGCAGAATCTGCACAAACCATCATTGATAATGTCCATTGAGGCTCTCTACGTATCGGGAAAAAGTAACTTTCTTTCCCCTTCTTCAGGTCCTCAGGTGCACTTGTGGGAGGTTGGTTCCCACTAGTTAGCGCTTTTGGACCCTCTGCTCTTCCGGAGGATGGTCTCCGGACTTCCTTCTTTTTAATATCATACTGGGAAAATCCCTGTATCTCTAGCGCTGGTATTTTGTCCGTTCCGGCAGAGCACCTCAAACCGGAGTAAGGCTATTTACTCAAGGGGGTCGCCTGGAACCCTTGAGGCTCCATTAATAATACAGTAACCCCTGTATCATTCATCCTTCGGCACTTATCGCACAACACCTTAGATTGCAGCTGAGATAAAAGGAGGGTATTTGGGGATTAGGAAGGATGTGAAACAAAGGTAGTCAGGCCCAGCCCCTGATCACCTTCTCCTCCTCTTTCGTTTGTCCCTGCATATAGCATGTTAACAGGGTATCTACATGAAGGCTGAAAGTCCGAGTTGAGTGTTAGAGGCTATCCAAAATAGTTTGGCTACCCCAAAGTTTTGTCTAACACAAGGATACTCCGAGCAGGGATCTTTAATGAGTACCTAACATCTTACTGGCTCAGGACTGACGACTTAACGTCCTAACTGAGGGATGACGTGCTCAAATTTTTGTTACCTCTCGCATGAATAAATCGAACAATAGAGTGGGTACTGAACTCTGGATCTACTAGTTCTGATGCGAGCACATAAGCCACTGGCAAATGACAAATGTGAAAACTATAAACAAAAACACTTACCAATAACTATTTCACATATTATAAATGAGATTCATTCAATATTTCAGACGTATACAATTCAATAACTGATAAGATTCAACTATCTTATAAATAAGCAATGTAAATAAATTCCAAATAAACTAATTTAGTAGGTCCTCTTTATAAAATAACTTACTTATTAATAAAATAGGTGAAAGTTTAATCTTCGAAAAATCAATAGTTAAAATGATTGAAATAATTGAACTGAAACTTTAAATTATTTATTCTTTCATTAACTAAATCCTGTGTAGGATATAAAAATATTGAATAATAAAAAATTTATATTACGAATTTAATTAAAAAATTAATTAAAAATTCCTGTATATATGAGAAATTTCGCTAATAAATACTGTTTTCATTTGTAAATTAAGGAAATATGTATATTAAAAAGATTTACGCAGTAAAACAATATCAGTAAAGAGCAATATTCAATCATTTGTAAACAATCTATATTTATTTATAAAAAGCACAATGATACAACCAAAGACCAATGTTAATTACTACAGAGGATAAGTAGTAATATTAACCAATGTTAATATTACTACAGATGTCTGCATATAGAATAAAATAAGAAATCAGATATAGTAGATATATATTGTTTAGATAGACTTAAAATTAAAATATTACAAAAAACAAACGCTTATTAATTCTAATTAATCCGCCTATCAAGGAATTTACAGGAAATAAATTTGATATAAAATAAATAGAAAACAACAAACTAAATAAATAGAATAATAATAGAATAATAAATAAATAGAAAAATTGATGAACAGAAAATAAATAGATTTGAGCTTTGACAACATTTTCAAAAAAAAAATTTTATAAATTGTTAATTTTTTTTCCATTTGTTGTCAAATTTTCATTATTTTTTAATGAGCCGTTTTGCGTCAAAAAACAATTTTGTACTTTAACGCCCCTTTGGTGAATGCAATTTTGAAAAAAAGTATCTCAAATCATTCTCCATGTAATGTTCTATTTTTAAGCATAGTTCCATTTTGATCTGTCCAACGGACAAGGGCTTGTATCGCTCTCACAAGCTTTGAGATTGAATTATAAGTCAAAATTTTTATATATTATTGAAAAAAAAATATTTCCCTTGATTTTAAAATTCTAAATATATTTTTCGTTTATTGCATTTGTAATCTCAAAGATCATGCCAAAATTTCAAAACTCTAAAATAAGCAGTTTAGGAGAAAAAAATGTTTTCTTAAAACCGGTTTTTGGCAAAAAAAAGTGACTTTCCCGTCATGCATAATTCTTCCCAAACAATAGGGATCATCTACAGTATGGGGCCGATTTTTGTGTAAAATATGAACTTGATCCATTAAAGGTTCTGGACCGTAGCGTGGTAACAAGCAATGCTAACATACTCACCCACACACACACACACAGACATCATCGTAAAAACTTCATAAAACGACTTTAGGGACCTCAAAAGATACAATTTCGTCAAAATCTCGAGATCGAATTTTTTCAAGATCACTATACTTTACTTATAGCAAAGTAAAAAATCGTTAAAATGGACGTGAATGTTTCAAACAAAAGTTTCACTTATAACAAAGTGCACAATTATAACCTTACACATTTAGTGCTGCTCTAGGGGTGGAAAGTGTGGAAACTTTATATCTAAACTATAAAGCTCATTTATAGTCTGGCACCCATTTTTAGTAATGAGTGAGCTAGATTTGGGCGAAATGCTTAAGACCTTGAGTATTTGCAAATAGACTATTGTAACTGAAATGACTTGGTACTCAATCTCTATTTCAGATTGAAATCAATCTATCAGTCACCAATATTTCAAACATTATTTCAATTATATTTAACATATATTTCATAACCTTATAAAATAGAAGACAACAATATCAAACAATCAACAACTAATCATATAGCAAACGATTAGATAATTACATCATGGTTTAAGCTATAAATAAATAGCAAAAATATGAATGAACTCACAAACGTATTGTTATTTCAAATTCTGTTAAGCAGTTTTAATGTAAAATGCTATTAGTTTTCTTCTTTTGTTAAAGAATAAAAGGTGAGTAAACTAGTGAAAAAAGAGAACTCTTTCCCTTTGTATTAAAAAAAATTAGATAGTGTACATTATAAATAATTTTATCCTCAGTTTTGAAAATTTACATTAAGAAACCTTCCAAAGTTGTGATTAGTTAAACGAGTTTCCAGTTATAATCTTAGGAAGCAAATGGAATGAATGAGGAAATACGGAATTAAGTAATGTGTTTTAGCTTTTCATTTATGACAGAATGAGGTGAATTAGCAAACTAAATAAGAGAGGTGAGAAATTCTTAAAAGTAGATGGCGTATGAAGTTGGGAAGTAATATCTCAAGTAATGCAGTTATCTGAGTAATTAACTCATTAAAAGAGTCATGCAGGAAACGAGGGTCTGGAGAAGATGCAGAAGTATTTATCTGCTCTCATTTATCATGCCTTTAAAGGTTTATTAATTAATGCTCGGTATATTTACCTTCTTCGAGTCAATTTGTCTTGCCTCAATGGATGAAATTAATATGAAGGTGGGATCAATTTCTAAAGGGTTCATTGTTAGGGAAGTTAATGATAAAATCGATCTTTTTTTAGTAAAGAAAGAGGGAGAATGAGAGTGTATGTGTGTGAATAAGCATGGATGGTGTGTGTTTTATTGTATATATGTCTGTATGAGTATTTGTTTTTTTTTTCCACCCAGCAGTACCCCTGCTGGTTGGGAGTTTATTGAATAGTTTACAAACATGTGTCACGCTGAGTATAACATGTTATAATATTCTACTATCTTGACTATAACAATTTTTAGATTATTCAATTACTTAACTTAATTATTAACTTAAATATTAACACATTGACTTAAATCTAATAATTAATATAGCATAACCTATCATAACGTAATATACCACAGCATAATAACAAAACATATTATAAATATAATAACACTTATAATGGTTTAAAATACGTCTAAGTCTATTTTCTTAATAAAGTGCATAAACGGTTTAAAATTTTTATCTTTGAGTAAGTCTGATCTGGCTGCTGGCCAAGAGCCTCCAGTGGTGACGATATGCTGGATCAGGGGTCCTCTGTGGCGGTCCAGGATAAGACAGTCGTAGAGGAGATGTTGCCAGGTCTGTGATGTGGTATGGTCGTAGATCATATGAGTATTTGTGTGTGTGAGTGTGTGTGTGTGTGTGTGTGTGTGTGTTGTGTGTGTGTGTGAGAGAGAGAGAGAGAGAGAGAGTGTGTGTGAACATGGTTAAGCTTAAGTGTTATTGATAAGAAAAGGAGAGAGAGAGAGGAGAGAGAGAGAGAGAGAGAGAGAGAGAGAGAGAGAGATGTAATAAAAATATTGTGAGGGACAAACGCACTCCTGAAGCAACGATTGAAGACCCTCTCATTTCTCTCGTGACAACGGTTAAACCGAAAATCAGATACTCTATGTGAATCTATTTAATTTTTTATCTATTGTATACTTTTTAACGTCTGTTGTTGTTTTTGTATAGTTTTTAATAGATACTATAGCTACACAACTGAATTTAAATCTGAAACTATTCGTGTTTACTATTCGTAAACCAAACTCAGAAATATAACACCTAGAAAACATTACAAAATCTCACTTTTTTGTAGTGTTTCCTAGGTGTTATCTTTTTCAGTTGAATTATCAATATATATATATATATATATTCAGATAAAGGACTTCACAATAAACACGTGAAATAAAACTCAAAGACTAAACCAAAGTAAGAAATCAGAAAAAAAGACTTAAAATCATTTAACAGTTACAAGTGGTCTTCGTCAGAGTCAAACTGATACTGGCTCTTCGTCGTATACATATGAGGAATAATACATAATACATATACATATACATAAAAAGAAAGGAAAACGATAGAAATAAATACTCTGAAGGATTTCACTTTATGACAGAGAGTAAACAAGGTAAAAACGAAAGGACATTTTAACTTTCTTAGAATCAGCTTATGAGAGAGAGAGAGAGAGAGAGAGAGAGAGAGAGAGAGAGAGAGAGAGAGAGAGAGAGAGAGAGAGAGAGAGAGAGAGAGAGAGAGAGAGAGAGAGAGAGTATTGGTGTATGTACAACTAGATAAGAGAGAAAGATACAGTGTGGGTGAGAGAGAGGGAGTGTGACAAGAGGGTGATATCATGAATGCTTGGAAAAATAAGTCTGCTAGAATGTGTTACGCATGTATTAAGTATTTCTATGAGTATGTGTGTCTGTGAATTGTCTGTACGAGTATTCATGGTCCTGGGTGCACTACTGTGTAATAGAATGATACTGTTAGAATGAGTTGGAGAGAGAGAGAGAAAGAGATAAAGAGCGAGAGAGTGTGACTAACTGGCAGACTGAGAGGTTGTATTAGTTGTGTATATATCTGATTAGTTGTGCAATTTGTGTTGTGTGGTATTTACTCATACTGAAGTAAAACAATAATACAAAGTCCCCATACAAAAGAAGTTTTTTTGTCAAACTACGCTTTTCAAACACTTTGTGTCTACGCAAACTTCCATTGATAGTGATGATGGTGATCCATTCATCACCTGATGATGAACACGAAGCGTTGGAAGTGAGGTTTGAATAAAACAACTTCTTTTATGTGAAGACTTTGTATTATTGTTTTACCCCAGTATTTGTGTATGTATATGATACCATTCTCTGTGAAAGTGAGAGTCGTATGTTCATCTGTGTATGAGAAAGAGAGAAAGAGATTGAATGAAGTTCATCTAATAAGGGTCTGTGACAATCTATGAGGAAGAAATATAAATTATATTGCATCATGACTTCATTGAGTGATGAATTTGATTTACTTCAGCATTTTTATATTTTGCTATTTTCCAGTTTTTGTTTAAATAAATATAAGGATCTGTAAAAATTATTTTAATTTTCCAGAAGTTTTTATATTTTTTGGTAATTTAATATTGGTTTAATATACTAATTATAGTAAAAAAAATAGACTCATTTTCTTTTTTGTGGGGGGGGGGGGAAGGATTTTTTTAAAGGGAGAATTTTTTCCTGGAGGTTTTTCCCTCCGGGTGGTTTTTCCTCGGGGAATTTTTCTCCTTCACCGGAAACTTTTGGTTAGGTATATGCACTCTTGCGAGATTGTACAACTCTCTATGATTCTTTTCAAACACTGCTATAGTTTAATAAGAAATAGTAATAAATACTACTTTAAGTTAATAATGATGCAATATTATTAATAAAAAACAATAAGTTACATTCATAATTAATAAAAAAACGTATATTATTCCTCATATAATGAGCTTCTTTTTTTTTTATTATAAAGGTAATTTAATGTTCCATAAGAAATCGAAAGATGTGCATTGGGATAAAAATGTAAGCTACCTTGATTGCATAACTGTTTTGAAAAGCGGAACACGTACTACTGACTTGATTAACTTAACAGCCAAACAGAAGCAGGAGTACCAACTAAATGTAAATTATACATCTCAAACTCTAAATAAAACATTAACATAATATACAAACCCCCTGAATTGCTCAACCAAATTTTTATTATTTAAGACTACATGTTTGCATAGACTGAAATACAAAATACTTGAATATAAAAACGCCATAAATTATCTAGTTTTTTTTATTAAATTATAAAATAATACTAAAAAAGCACACACGATTGCTTCTTTTAAATAATCACCAGAATAGTTATCAAACTTTATTTATCATCTTATTAAATTTGGTTGATTTTTTATTAAATAATCTTCAGTTTGGGAAGCGCTCCAACGACTCCAGCTTCATCGTAAGAGGTATGACGGTTTGCCATATTAATAATATAAATCATACTATAAAATTAATAATATAAAACATGTCAGTTATAAAGAATAAATCATTTGGAGAACTAGTGTATTTAGTACCAGAAAGATTTAAATCAAAGGTGAGAAAACTCGAAAGATGGACTATGAAATTGATTCATGCCACAGTACAAAGGTCATTCAACAAAACATGTATATATATATATATATATATATATATATATATATATATATATGCTGAAACTACTACTACCGTCCATGCTAATCTTCATGATATCATAGTAATACTAAAAAACTGTGTTACATAGACCTTTTTCTTTTTTTCCTAAGTAACTTTATTTTTACTTTGCTGTAAGTAAAGCATAGTGATCGTGAAAAAATTCGATCTGGAGATTTTGACGGAATTATATGTTTTGAGGACCCAAAAGTCGTTTTATGAAGTTTTTTCGATGTGTCTATGAGTGGGTGGGTGAGTATTGATACAAAGTTTGTGGATACATGCGGTCCAAAATCTTTGATAGATCAAGTTCATATTTTCAGCACAAATGGGCCTCTTAGTGTAGATGACCCCTATTGTTTGGGAGCAATTATACATGATTAGAAAATCACTATTTTTGCCAAAACCCTTTCTTCAGACTACATTTTTCCTCCTAAACTACTAATTCTAGGTAGTTGAAATGTTTGCATTATCTTAGAGGCTACAAAAGCTCTAAATGAAAACCATATTCAGGTTTTTAAAACTACAGGATTTTTTTTTTCTATAAAATGTAAACATTTTGGCTTATAACTCAATCTGAAAGCTTGTGAGAGCGATACAAGCCATACTGTTTGATAGATCAAAATGAAATTATACCTCAAAATAGAACTTTATGTAAAAAATAAGTTGATATAATCTTTTTCAAAATTATATTAACTGAAGGGCCGTTAGAGTACATTTCCTGTTTTTAGAATATGTTTTTTTGATGCTAAAACGGCTCATTAAAAAACGATGAAATTTTGGCCAAAAAATGGAACAGAAAATTAACAATTTATAAAAAAAATTATAAAATATCAATCACGGCAAAGAACAATAAACCTATAAAAATTGATTGTTTATCCTAAACTAACGGATCACCTGCTATACCTGTCGAATTTATTGATATTTATTTCCATTGACTGTTGACTTAGAAATTGACATAGAAATCACTATCTGTACTACCTCCAGGAATGAAAGGTTAATAAACATCTCCTATTTAGACATTTATATTATACCTAGATGAAAAAACATATATACTATATACCCAAGAAGTGAGATATTATGTTTAGTTATGATAAAGTTGAGTGTAAGCCGCTACAGATTTTTCATTCTCTAATCATTCTTTTTCTTCCTCAAAACTGAAAGCTCTTTACAATAATTCAGTAAAAATTAAATTTAAATAACTTGTTTTAAGTTAACAACTTGATGAATGAAAACAAAGTTAATGCTTTCCCTAAGTCAACCTATTATGATTTCTCTCAATGCCTACTAAACCCTCAGTTTGAAAAGCAATTAATTCCGTTTTTAGTTTCAAGTATTGAATACAATAACCACAGGTTTCAACTTGACAAACACTAGAAGCAATCAAAATTGACTGCAGCAGAATCTTTAATCACAATTGAATTGTTAAACATTTTAATACTAAAGAAATTGTAATTAAAATTCAATCATAAGAATAAACAATTGCCTTCATGTTAATTAATTTATGGCTTTGTTGCATTTATAATTAAAAATCACAAAAAAACTTTTATTTACTTATTCAAAAGGAACAGTTAATTTTTTTCATATTGAGATTCATCAACTTTTAAATACTTTCGTAAAACAATTAAAATCAATAATTAACTTAAACACTTCTTTCGATTTCATGAAATATAAATATATTTATATTGACTGAATCAGGAATGGATTGGTTACGAATATATGCAATGTTTTATTTTTGAGTTCATTACATTGGTAAAGGTAAAAAGAAGTAGTAGCTATTTTTACATTATTTATTAAAATTTCTTTCGGTGGGTTTATTTACAGGTTCTTTTAGCAATTTATTTGTGTTCATCACTTGTCTGAATAATTCATTTTTTCTTATCATTGTTTCAAATCAGACTTCGAAAAATACTGGAACTTCAATTTAGAATTCCTAAGACTAATGAGTTTATTGCAGATTTGCAAATATCAATCAGTAATATTTTTCATGGTTTTCCTAAAATTGATTTTTCGCTTATAATCTTAACTGTACAAGTAGTTTAGGAAAGAATGTAGGTTTACCTTTGCTATTTGATACCCTCAAGTAGATCAATATAATAATAATATCAATAATATAATAATAAAATTTCATCAATTATTAATATATATTAGTATATTCATTATTTATATCGGAGTTCTATTCATTATTCATAGTCGTATTGTTTAAATGACATTGTAATGTAATAACAATACCAAGAAAAACCGTAGAAGATCAACCAATAAGGGTTATGTATACAGAATGATGTCATGGTGTAGCGATTTGAAATTACTCTTTCAAGTTATCCTGAATATGAAATCGATCAAGGAAGTAACTAATCAAAAAATCAATCACACCCTCTCTCTCTCATCCCTTCTCTCCTTAACAAACCCCTCACTTCTCACCTTTTCTCACTAACATAAATTAAAGAATATTCTTCAACGTGAAAAGATGAATCATCTAAATGGTGAAAAGAAGGAATTATTTCAAAACCTTCAAAAAATTTATGAAGAAAGCAACTTCAGTGAAATATATTTAAATATGGGATTATACCTTCATAAATAAATTTTTATTTATTTTATTGTATATATCAAGGTTTACAAATTTCTCTCCAAATAGAAAAAAAGTAAATATTTCCTAATAACATGAAAGCATTGTATTACATGCGGGACACGTGGTCGATTTTATAAACTCCTTCATACAAACCTCCTTTACTTTCGTAATCACCTAAAGTGAGCAGAAACAAAACTTCTACAAGGGATAAAATACTTCTGAACAAAGATGGTCTGTATCGCTTTTCCAATAACAACTCTAGTAAGTTACACATCTTAAGATGATTATATAGAATTGTCATTGAAATTTATTTTCAATATATATTATGTTAGCAAAGTAATACAGTCACAAAACAAGTTTACCATTTGATCTTATAATCCTTCATTAAAAATGTATTCGCTATATTAAATAAACAACCTGTGATTATTCAAATTTAAGTAAAACTAATTAACTTTATGAATTATCAATTTAATTAATTAATAATTCTAATTAAGACAAATCTGGGTTTAATGATAAACTGATCTAATGTAGCTAAAATCATTAATCCCATTTTTATTATAAATATATTTTGAATGTTTTTATCTCGTTCAATTTACTACTTACATTAGCACTACTCACACTACATTACACATGTTAGGACTAATCACATTAGTACTTCTTACATTGAATCTGCTCGCATTATACTACTCACATTACACTGCTCACATTAATACTACTCTCATTAGCACCTCTTACATTAGCTCTACTCACATCGCACTACTCACATTAGTACTACTCTCATTAGCACTGCTCATATTAGCACTAATCATATTAACACTGCTCACATTACACTACTCATGTTAGGTCTAATCACATTAGTACTTCTTACATTAACTCTGCTCGCATTATACTACTCACATTACACTGCTCACCTTAATACTACTCTCATTAGGTCTACTCATATTGCACTACTCACATTAGTACTACTCTCATTAGCTCCTCTTACATTAGCTCTACTCACATCGCACTACTCACATTAGTACTACTCTCATTAGCACTGCTCATATTAGCACTAATCATATTAACACTGCTCACATTACACTACTCATGTTAGGACTAATCCATTAGTACTTCTTACATTACTCTGTCGCATTATACTACTCACTTTACACTGCTCACATTAGTACTACTCATATTAGCACTAATCATATTAACACTGCTCACATTAGTACTACTCTCATTAGCTCCTCTTACATTAGCTCTACTCACATCGCACTACTCACATTAGTACTACTCTCATTAGCACTGCTCATATTAGCACTAATCATATTAACACTGCTCACATTACACTACTCATGTTAGGACTAATCCATTAGTACTTCTTACATTACTCTGTCGCATTATACTACTCACTTTACACTGCTCACATTAGTACTACTCATATTAGCACTAATCATATTAACACTGCTCACAGTAGTACTACTCTCATTAGCACTACTCACGTTAAAACTGCTCACATTACACCATTCAAATTGGCAGTACACATATCAAAATTACTAAAATTAGGAAATCTTACAATTTCTTGAAGAAGTTTAAAAAATGGAATTTTTTAAATCGTTTAGTCAGGTAATATAATAGTTCTTTTATATTATTTAATTTCTTAACATTTGTATTTAACGTATTGACATCATTCGTATAAGTTTCAATACATACAAGAAAAAAACAATTAATTTTTTTTTTAAATTTTTGTTTATTTTACAGTGTAATTTTACGTTATGAACGTTGAATACACTAGTATCCTACATGATATGAAGCTCAACATGATTGGAATGGTTTTTTGGGTATACTTATCGAAGAAAAATTCAGAATTCATATCAAAACAGGTGTGCATCCTTTATCATGATGAACAATACATTTTTTTAACTATAACAGTAGACTTTATAGCGGTAATAGATTTCTATAAAGGAGAGAACACTTCTGAAATACTCGTACTTCTGGAGCACCAATAATCTCAAAAAGCCTCCTAACAATAATCTACAATAGTTTATACTTGTTGTGTATTTATTCTACGCCACCAGTGAATCTTTTGGATATTATACATCATGTAGACTATATAAACATTCGATATTCACTTAAGATTTTGTGGTTAAATTCTAAATTACTTCTTCCTACACGCATCAGATAGAAGAAGTCAAAAACTTCTCCACAGAAGAACCTCATATTATTTAAGGTTTGTCTCTGATTTCTATTGAGTTAAAGAATTCTTATCCATCCAAATTTTCTAAATTTGGTTAAAGAAATTTTAAATCCGTATTTTTAAAACAAAGCTACAAATAAATCATGGTCTCCATTTAGAAATATTCACAACTATTTTGTGATTTGGTTTATAATACCATCCAATGGATTGATTTAATAGTGAGTATAATAATCTACCGCATTAGGATGACTAATTCAGTTGATTGTCTACGATTTCGGATATAAATTAAGTTATATTAAAATTGAGAGTGTACTATTTCATATATTATTTTAGATTGGTAGCTCTATATGTGTAATTTGAATGAAATATGAATTCAAACAGGCGGCAATAAGAAAATTAGATCAATTTTTGATGTCATATATCCTTTAAAGGAGCTATATGGCTGTAGCTAAAGGTCATAGAATTTTGAAAGATAAGAGGGCTAGAACAGATGAAAATTGAGGGTTATAGGATGTTTATGCAGTCTCAAGCATTGTCCAGTGATATCAATAAACCCATTTCGGTGACTGCAAGTCTCTGGAATTCAAATTGCATAACCAACATATCGTAATCAATTACTTTCAAATATTCCTCTCGGTTAGATTATATTTTAAGAAATAATATTACAAAGGAAAAAATAGCCAACATTTCAATGTTGAAAGCTTCAGCATTACAATATTGAAAATATTTCCATAGTTATGAATATTCGAATTATATTTGGTAAGTAATAAAATATCATTTCTTTGATAAGAAAGTTGATGAAATGTTTGTTTACTTGTTTTCCAACATTTATAAGGCTTTCACCTGTTAGTGCTGTTCTTGGGTTGAATAGTGTGGTTCATTTATTAGTTGACACCAATTTTAGTAATGAATGAGCCACCTTATTTGTCTTAAATTTTGTCTAACTCAAATGGATTTAGATTAGGGAATCTTTAACAAATACCTGACATTGTAGAGGCTCGGGACCGATGGCTTGACGTCCTCTCCAAAAGATGATGTGCTCATTTTTCTCTACCTCCTGCATAAATAAAACGATGGCCAGAGTGTGTATTCAACCGTGGATTTATCTGTCCTGAGGTATGCACGATACCACTGGGATAACCTGAACCCCAAAGTTAATAAAATCTGAAGAAGAGCACTGCATGCTTGAAACGCCTTTTTATGTATAATATTTATATGTTGAGATTTACTGTTTTAAAAATCAGTAAAAAATTGCACAAATTTGCAATAAAATTAATTTTCTCATGATAAATAAATTATTACAAGGCAACCTTAAAGTAAGCAATTTGAGAAAATACAGTGCTTATACTATCACGAAAAGCTAAATACATTAGATACTGTAGTGTTATACATACATACAAGTGTAATACATATAACAAATGCATATTGGATTACCTTATAAATATAGAAATCAGGTCTCTGTTCATCTGAATGTACACACTATTGAAATTCCATATCATATCTTTTTCAAAAAAGAATTACCTCTTTCCCTTTTACGTTCTGGTGGTCAAATTTCGAAGTAGAAATAATTGAGAAAATAGATTATGTAGTTGGAATACTGAAGAAAATTATTTAAAATGAAATCGCTTTTTTTACACCTTCTTTGATCATTTTAGTGGACTGTATCCCCTATGTGTACACTACTGACGAATCATAGGGGTCAGTTAATTACAACCTTCGATATTGTTATAGTTCTATAACTTTGGTATAGTTAATAACAACTTTTGGTATGGTTATTACACCCTTCGGTATAATTGATTAATAATTGCAGATTAATTGATTAATAACTTCGATATAATTTTAATCACAAGCTTCAATAGCTTTATCGGGATGACTTTTTAGATCATACCTATCTGTAAATCTGTTGAAGTTAAACTACTAATATATATATATATATATATATATATATAAATATATATATATATTTCGTTGAACAGCTGACCGTATTTCGCTGATGTCATTTTCTTCACTAGTTTTTCAAGGTTTCTGAACGGTCAGCTGTTCAACGAAATATGCTTAAATGAAGGACTGCTTCCAAATTTCACAAACATACGAAATACGGTCAGCTGTTCAACGAAATATGCTTAAATGAAGGACTGCTTCCAAATTTTACAAATATATATATATATATATATATATATATATAAATGAACTGCAAAATATTCAAATGAAAATATTTTAAAAACTTATTAGTTATAAAAAAAAGTGAAATACTTAATTGCAACTATTATTAAAACTTTTTTTCTTTGACATCAGGTATTGCATAAAAATCTGTAAAGATGTAAATTAACTTTCTAGTATTTGTTTGAATTTTAATATTCAGTTGTCCTTGATGTAGGTATTCTTTTCAAGTACCGTTTTTTAATTAATTTTCTTCACTATAAAATATTGTTATGTAACGTTGTTTGGATTTGATTTCATTAGAGAATGTAATAACTCTAAGTTAATTAATACTCATTGTTAAAGCAATTTTTTTCTTTTATACTCATCTTTAAAAAAAAAACATATTTCTTTCTCTATTTATTAAGATATAAATTATAAGTCTCGTTTTTTCCTCTATGTAAGAAAAGGGTAACTATATTATATTATTAGTATTAAAATCATAATAATCCGTCTTACCTCGTACCCTGCTGCTGAAGTTCTTAGACCGGTTTTGGGTGTCACCCATCTTCAACAAGAACTGATCAATCAGCAGCAGGGTACGAAGTAAGACGGATTACTATGATTTTAATACTAATAATACTAACCTCTGTGGTAATGACAAAATGTATATTATATTACCTCTATGTGCTACATAGAACTCCAGAATTGTGCTATTCAGAAATTCACTAATTTATTGTTTCAATATGAAACTATCTTTTGTTCACGACTGCAAAACTAGTAAAAGCATAATACTTTGACGTAAATTGTACTATTTGTGTAATGAAAAAAAAAAGAAGCCCAATTTAATTTATATTATTTCATTTAATTGAATACTTTAATAAATTTGCTAGTTGTCTCCAAGCTTTAAAAACTAAGAATACCTGCCTTTAACCCTTAGATATAATTTAATTATTTCTGTTTTTTATATTTGTGGCATCAGATGATGTTAACTGTAGGATTTATAGCCCTTTTCAAAATATATTTATATACTATTTTTAATTTAATAATTCAAACAAGGTCTTTCTATTTGTTTTATCAAAATAAAATTAAGGTTCAAAATTTTATATGGATTTTTTTTTATTTTTCTTAGTGTTTGAAACAAATTAACTTAATCTTTAACTCCCTTCACTAATTAACTCCCTTTAATGAAGGATTACTGTATTTGATACAAGCATTGCCTAATTATCAGTTGTTTAGAGTTACCCCATAATAATGGCCATAAATCTATTGTCCAAAATGTCTGGATATCACTTTCATTCTTGCTCAGTTGTAGTTGAAGACTATCAGTGCTTTATGGACAAGGAAAACAATCGAAAAAATAAATGCAGAGCTTTATGCTTTTGTTATATTAACCAAATATTTTGTTTAACTTTCTTGATATAGCTGTACAATAAATTGCTCTATTGTCATTTAGTCCTAGATTTTTCACCTAGTTTAGTTATATAAATCAAACCAAAATCTATTTTTATTAGCAAACTATATATTTTTAATTAATTTCTATTAATATATATATCAATGATCAAACCACAATATTAAATGAGAAAAAAAGGCCTAAGATCTTTCAACCGTAACAAGCAGTCCTCGTCAGAAATTCCATATGGTGGTTTAATCATTGATTGTTATTTCACATGTTTATGTGAAATCTTGTATTATATATATATATGGATTAATTTACCACAATGAAACTAATTTGGAAACAATGCTCTAAGGCCTTTCGTCAACACATCGTCAGAGAGCAAGTGAACTAAAAAATAATAAATACTTGTTAATCTGGTTGATTGAAGTTTTTAGAACTGTTGGTAACCCTGAATGTGTTTAACTTCTTCATCATTAAACACATTCAGAGTTACTAACAATTCTAGAAACTTCAATCAACCAGGTTAACAAGTATTTATTATTTTTTAGTTCATTTGCTCTCTGACGATGTGTTGACGAAAGGCCTTAGAGCATTGTTTCCAAATTAGTTTCATAGTGGTAAATTAATCCATCAACTACGTCAAGTGTTATTTTGATAATTATTCATATATATATATATATATATATAATCAAACCACAATATGAAATGGGAAAAAAAGACTAAGAGTTGTGTTTTTGACTCTGACGAAGACTTGTTACTGTTGAAAGATCATAGCCTTTTTTTCCTGTTCCATATTGTGGTTTGATCATTGATTGTTATTTCACGTGTTTATGTGAAATCTTGTATATATATATATATATATATATATATATATATATATATACATAAACTATATTGACAAAAAGTAAACACAGAAATGAAACAGACACTCACGACTATATTTCTATATTTCGATGGTCTTGTCATAAGGAAGATAGAAACGAGTCATTCCACAGGCAGACAAGATCTGTTAATATATAATATATTAAAATATGAAATATGATTATCGAACATATGAAAAGTTAATATGAACTTTATTTGATCGTTTTTTAAAGTAAAACTTATGTATTTGGTAATTTTTTTGAGGGCTAGGTCTTTGAATTGAAATACCTCTTCTTATGCCAAATGTTTCTATGTATTTATACACCAACCTCAGAGATACAAAAACAAGATAAAGCAACAATATTTTCAAAATCAATGTACAATTTGAAAATATTGTAGCTTTATCGTGATTTTGTAGCCCTGAGGATGACGCATAAATACATCGAATCTTTGTATAAGAAGGTGTATTTCAATACAAAGGCCTAGCTCTCAAAATAGTTACCAGATATTGTGTTCACTGAACAGGTAAAGAACAATTCTATAATGTATATATATATATATATATTATGGTAGAAAAATCACAATAAAAAAACGCGAGATGCAATCGATTTTTTTTTCCTTGTGGTTTAAACTTCATGTATATTACTATATATTTGCAGCATCACTTCTCCTAGACATGTATTATTAAATAATACAACAGTTTCTGTATTCACAACTTTTTTTCTGGTTTCTTTCAAACTTTTTTTCTCTAATAAATAAATTAATATATCGGTATAGTGACTTCAATCTTTAATATATCTAACTTTTGGTGGAACAGTCATCCGGTCATTTCCTGTTTTTCCTTTTTTTTTTATCGATTTGAATTCTGTTTTCACAGTTTAAGAGATCATTTTTCAGTTATATATTTGCTATTCCTTTATCACTTGGAAATAGACATAAATTCTGAAAACATACATAAAAAAATTTCTCACGAAACTTTGAGTGGTTCGTATTTTTCTTTTCTTTTTTCTTTATTGTTGAATGCAGTAAAGATACTTCATTTATTAGATATAATTAAAATGCATGTCAATTACGCTGAAAACTATAAATTTTTAATGTGTTCCTTCAATTAAATCTAAAAAAATTCAAACAAAACTATACTTGTTTTGTTAAAGTGGCCTCTGATATATTGGCTTGCATATTTAGAATGACACAGAGCTTATTTATTTAATTGTATTATTGGTTTAGCAAGTGTACGTGACTAAAGAAGGTCTGCGCGTGGGTGTTTTGCATTGTTGACTATGTGCATTGTCAACAGAGGCTAGCTCTTTCCAACCCTGCAGGGGGCTGTTTCCATCACCCTCTGTACCTACAGCCACACCACATCTTGTATCAATATTAAACTGCCTGTACCATGAGCCAACAGACTTGCCTATTACAAAAACAACTCTATCCCCTCGCTTTATTAACTTTAATGAATATTAACTTATGAATCAAAATTATTTAAACCGATAAGTATAAAACAAACAAGATGAAAAGCTTGAAATCTAATCAACTTCTTCCAGTAAATTGATATACGACTTAACTTGTGAATAAAATTAGGTTTAAAAACTCAACTGACGCTGGGGAGATTCTGCGTCAGATCCCCCCTGATGACAACACCGTGACCCTTAGAGCCTCTGAGGAGGCACACATCTGGTTGCTTGGGGCTCGCAGTACTCCTGGACTAAACCTTAAAAGATAGTTTTTTAAATTATATTTCATTTTTTATTTTATTTATTTCTTTTGTACTTTTTCGTATCATTTTGTCTTTTTTTTAATTGTTTTTGTATTGTTAACCAGTTTACTATGTTTATTTAATTGTTATCTATTTGTTTTTACACTAATCCTTTTTCTATATATACACTTACATATTTATTCAATTTTTTAAGGTTTAAATTTTTCTCCACTTCCCTTTGATTCTTTTATATTTACCCAACTTGTACTGCTTATCTGAACATCTCTTTTATCTTCTCTTAATTCTATTACTCTAAGACCGGGTACGGAGGGCAGCACTGGCGATTGCAGGGTCGGTTACTTGCCGTTGCGTCAACAACGCGCTTAGTCTCCCTTTCTCTTTTCTCCTGAAAACGGATTACCCAAAAATTTGAGTTTGCAAGTGTGTTTCTTTATTCTGCGTGTTACACTTCTTGAATTTTGAACTCGTATATATATATCAGTCGTTGCTTGTCTTCGAAGTGACTCACATCAATCTTCTTGATAACTAGGCCATCGAAATATAATAGTGAGTTTTGGTTTCATTTCTGTATGTTCTTTTTGTGAATATAGTTTTTGTTTATATATATATATATATATATATAAATATATATATATATATATATATATACCTAAAACCAAGTTAGAACACCGAAAGGAATAAAACAGTTGCTATAACAACTATGTTGAACGAAAACCCTTCAGTATAAAAAGAGAAATAAAGATAAAGCAAATGTGGTGTTCTTAGACAGGCGTATTTAAACCGAGTTAGGTTTGAAACATTAGTTTGACCATCTCTTTGACATTTAAAGCATTTTTGATAGCAGTATGACATTTCGCAAGTAAAAAGAAAACAGGAAGCAATGAACTACTTCATAAGGTTATAAATAAATCCAATATATGGGTTTGAAAATTTAATTTGATATGAAAAATGACCTATTTCTGATAAATATTGTTTAATATATATATATATATATATATATATATATATATATTTAATTACAGTTAAATATAATTTTAAAAAAAATGTGTTCTTATTTTAAAAACACATATACAAGTACAATCTGTTTCTGATTTGCAGCTTTTCAAAAAGGTTTTATTTTAATTTTGAAATAAAAATTTCGAATCATCTGTTTTTATTAACACTACTTTTATGCAAAAGAGAACTTTTACTCCTTGAAAGAATTACCATATTTATAATAAAACAAAAGTTTTATGAATTGCTATTTCTTTTAATAATCATTTTACGGTCTTTAATTATTACTTATAATATTAAATATATATATGAGCATTGATCATATATCATATATAAACCACAATATGAAATAGGGAAAAAAACTAAGAGTTGTGTTTTTGACCCTGACGAAGACCGTTTGTTACGATTGAAAGATCATAGTCTTTTTTTCCCATTTCATATTATGGTTTAATCATTGATTGTTATTTCACGTGTTTATGTGAAATCTTGTATGTATATATATACAAAGACGTAAAATAGAATATTTGAAGAAATCTTCAAACACTTTAAGTGTGTTTTCATGATAGTTATTTGATAACACAATAAATTGATCAAATGTTTCGAATTTTACTTTTAATAGAACATAAATAAAACAGTTTGAATTTAGTCTAATATGAGTATCGCACTTTTATAAGGTTTAATATTACCAAGTTAAAGACAAACATTTCAGCAGTTTTTTAAAACAAATTATGGAACTAATTGCATCAAATATAAAACTGAAAATATGCAAATAACTAATGGATCGGAAAACTGTTGTTGTTTACCAGTAATCTATGCATGAACGCATTTCAAACTCTTAGGAAGATCATAAATCTCACATCTAAGTGGACGTTCAGTCAAAAATATAGTTATTGCATAGTCAGTAGTTTTCAACACAATCGGTAAAATCTTAGAAGCTTAATTGAGAGGTGAATAAATCTGAGCACGTCGTCCCTCGGAGAAGGACGTTAAACTGTCGGTCCCGAGCCTGTACGATGTCAGGTACTCGTTAAAGATCCCTACTCTAAATACACTTGAGTTTGGCAAAATTTAGGACTCCCACTGTAGAATCAATCTTCATTGTGTGGTATCACAAAGGGCCAATGCTCGGCCTACGTGTGTTCCCTTGTGGGACTACCACTGCAACCTAACCTAACCTAGAAGCTTAATTAAAATAAATTTATTAATTTAATTGATGGTACATTATTTTTGATAATTGATTTATTTCTTATAAAGATAAGTGTAAACTACTCCAAATATTTTTCTTATATTATATTTTCACTTTTTCAATAGTCGCTAGATGTTTTGTTACTATTCCTGTTTCCGTTTTTTTTATTGATTATAACATAAAAATATGTCAAAAATAGTTTATTCTCTTCAACAAATCTAATCATAAATAAAATGTTTCTACAATCAGTAATTATATACTGCACTACTTTCTACATAGATCCCCAGTTTGCACTATCTAGTATTCTAAGCATTGAGCACATGTTATCTGATACAAAAACACTTTGTGAAATGAGATACAAAATGTGCCATTCCCTCTTCGGTCGCGTGTGCTTCCAACATCCATTATGACAAAGACCCTTTTTTTCATTTTAATCTAAAAAAATTTTATTTATTTTAACATTAACAAATAATTAACATAATGACACATTCTTTGCTCATGCTAACAATTTTAATTAATTTTGTGTTATTTTTTTCATTAAAATTTTTAAAAAAAATTTAATATTTAATAATAGATATATTAATTTATTAAATAACTAAATCTATATGATCTCTTAGTTTATTTAACTTAAAAAAAGAAGAGTTTTTTAACAATTGGTTTTAATGATGGTGGGTGAACGTATAGTATTTCAATTGATCAGGAAAACAAGCCATAAATATACCCTACAAACTTTGAAAATCCCAAACAGGGTTCATTCTATATTGGGAGCCCAATCCTACTACATTCAAATTTATTTAGAGCAGGGTTCTTTATAGGCTGTATCTAGAGCTTTTCTACCTCAGGTAGTCCCCAATTCGCTAGCATTCAAAGTCAAATCAGAAAGAAAAGTGGATGTTAAAATTATTGAACAAATGTAAATAAATAAAATAAAATTAGATCATTAAATATAAAATACTAACAACTGAAATCTGTTTATATGTACAAAATTATAATAAAAATATACGCTTCAAAATATATGCTGAGATCTGCCATCCTACGGATTCTTTAATGAGTATCTTGTACAAAACAGTAGCCTTTCAAAGTCAAATCCTAAGATAGTCGTGTCTTTCGTCACATATGAATAAATAATTAAACATTTTGAACGATGAAGAATGATGAAAAACTGATAAATACTTACATTCTTTTATTTTTGGTTTCATCCATTATCAAGATAATAAACAGAGCATTACCAAGCGTACCGGGGACAGAGATAAGTAACTCGGAAAGCCGAGACGGTATGTCTTCTAAGAATCGGTGAGCTTGTTCTATTTCTATTTATCTATATATTCTTCTGATGACGGAAGAAATTAAAAACTAAAACATATCCTCCCCCCTTTTTTTGATTTCAGTGGAGTTTTTAGTAATAGTGCGTTGTGAACGCCTCTGGTTAATTTAATATTACTTTTAAAACAAACCCAGCGTAAAGTAGTAAGCAAATTAGGGGCAACCAGCAAAAGATTAGTCACTGTAGAAGCTGCAGCAAAATTTAATAATAATAATAATAATAATAATATATAATAAATATAATATATAATATATATATATATATATATATATATATATATATATATATAATGATAAACGAAAAACGGTCTGGCAGGACAGATTACACTTAAAATAAACTTTGACACATCGACAGAAACATAACAAAGACTCACTTTTCAATACTTCGACCACCTTTACGGTCGAAAAAAAGTCAACCTTTTAATAAGTTTAAAACCTTTATCAAAGGCAGAAGTAAGAATTTTTTAACTAAGAAAGTGAAATTTACATTATTTAAAGGAACAACAATGTTAAACGGACAAAACCTTCGACTAGACTCTTATTTCATTAATATTATTTAATTAATTTCATTATTATTATACGAGTAATACTATTCAACAATAACAGTCTCGAATTAATGAATGCAAGATATAGTTTGTTGTTTTCATCAGTTTTTCTCTCTACCATTATATATATATATATGAAAGTATATATCTTTCGTGACTACGTGAAATTCAGAAATAACAGAAACAAACAGATGTCCTCGAGGGTTGATAAAAAATTTTACCACTTTCAGATCTGTTTCTTTTTGTTATTTCTATATATATATATATATATATATATATATATATATATATATATATATATACGAGTTCGAGATTAACAAAGAGCAACACACAAAGTAGGGAAACACACTTACAGACTCAAATTTTCGGGTAATCCGTCTTCAGGAGAAAAGAGAATGGGAGACCAAGCACGTTGTAGGCGCAACGGCAAGTAACCCTACGGTTAAGTAACGGCAAGTAACGGTTACTTGCCGTTGCGCCTACAACGTGCTTGGTCTCCCATTCTCTTTTCTCCTGAAGACGGATTACCCGAAAATTTGAGTCTGTAAGTGTGTTTCCCTACTTTGTGTGTTGCTCTTTGTTAATCTCGAACTCGTATTGTGTCCAGTTTGGATCGTATTTCGTTTTATCAGTGAATATATATATATATATATATATATATATGAACGTTCAATCCGCAATAAGAAATGATAAAAAGACTAAGATATTTCAAACGAAACAAGTGGTCTTCGTCAGGGTCAAATACCGTCAGAGTCAAATCTCGAATTTGACTCTGACGAAGACCGCTTGTTACGGTTGAATGGCCTTAAGTTTTTTTCTCATTTCTTACTGTGATTTGAACTTTGATTGTTGTTTCACGTGTTAAATGTGAAATCTTGTTATATATATATATATATATATATATAAACAGAGTTAGGTTTTTGACTCTGACGAAGACCGCTTGTTACGGTTGAAAGATCTTAGTCTTGTTTTCTCATTTCTTATTGTGGTTTGATCATATATATATATATATATATATATATATATATATATTATTTATACAAAACAGAAAAAGTGAGGCACTAGGTATATTTTTTTAAGCTTCTTGAGGCATAAATTATTATTTCTATATTATTATATATATATATTTTATACAAATTATACTGATGCATTTCATTTTACTGATTTTTGAAAGAAATGAAGATTATGTTATAATACTTAAATTTAATCTGTTTTATAGTTAAGAGAATACAAAAATGTAGATATAGTAGAGTAGATTTTTGAAAATAGTGTTATTTAAGATTGTTTTAAGGGTAGGCGTGACTGCTTTTGATTGATTCACAACTTCACCTAAACGATCAACTTGTTTTCTTTTCTTTTTATAACGATCACTTTCCCTTTCATGGCCAAATGAATGGAAAACCTTCATTCCTCTTAATGTCTATGAGTGGGAGTTTCCTTTTGCTAAATCAAAAGTAATCCATCATTAGAGTCAGCTATTTTCTATTTCAGTATTAAAGGTTTTTCTTTCTTTTTTTTTTCTGTATCATGAATGAATCGAGAATAAAGTTTTTATTCAAATATTTGAGGTAGATTTATCATTTTGTCAAAGCAGTGGTAAGGAAGGTCAGTAAACTATTGTATCAGAGAAAGATCCCATAGTTATTCCTTAACCGGTGGGAGGGGTTAGTCCAGTGGCAACATTTCTCACTTCTGAACTGGTAGATACGGGTTCGAAATACCCATAGTGCTCATCGATTTATTCAAGCCAAAGGTGAATAAATCTGAGCACGTAGCCCTTCAGCCGTCGATCCTAAGCCTGTACGACGTCAGAGACCCCTATTCTAAACACACTTCATTTAGACAAAATTTAGGGCTGCCAATGTAGATTGACACACTGGGTGAGGTCACTCCAGAGACCATAGTTCAAAAGATGCTCTAAAATGAAGATAACTGGTCAAAAGCTGCAAACTTTGTAGAAGCCGTTCTCCGTCATAAGAAGAATGAAAGTGGTGTGAGGCAAGGGCAATGATAATTCATAGGTGAAGGAATGGGGACAAGAAGGTGAATCCTATTCAGGAGGACTGAGGCACCGGCATGAAGTAATGTGCAAACGGTTTCCGTGTCGGGTATTGCCAGGAAATAGGATGTGGTTTTTTAGTGGGTCGGGACCCCTAACCCCACATACCCTAAGCAAGACGTCTTGCTAAGGGATCTGATGAACAGATTTTTCCACATCCTACGACGGAAAAAAAAAATATGTAGATTTTTCATTTTATTTTATCACAAAAGTCCAATGTTCGTTCTATGTGTGTTCTCTTGTAGAACAGCCACCACAACCTAACAAAACCTAAGCTATTTCTTAAGCAATGCCTTTAAAAACTATGCCAGTTATTAGGTGTTCAGCAAAAACATTGAATAGGCTTTCATACTGCAATTTCCATAAACAATTTTTAAAATATTTATCAATTTATTACTCCAAGAATATTTTTAAAAAATATAGTATTAAATTAATCTGATAATCAAAATTTGGAAAACTTAAAGTCACAAATACTGTTAAATAAAACTTCAAGGAAGGAAGCTATACTCATGTTGAACACACCTGCTCCGCTAAAATTGCCAATAAGAAGCGCGTCGTGATCTCTAGAATGGATGAGCCCCATGTTTCGCGCCCCAGTAATGCGCCTGTTCTAAGGTTAGTTGGAACCAAATCAAGAAAGAGCCATTTTTTTTTACCCGTCAAACATCAGAAAAGACATAAAGTCTATAAGTATGGGTGAAGGATAAAATACTTATTTCTTTAGATACAGACCAAAATTCTTTTATAATAAAAGGTCTATTTTTCATTAACAATTAATATATACTAATCTAATAAACACCAATTACACATAATAATGATAATTAAATCAAATATTATTGACACAATGGAAATTGAGTAAAATGCTTACTTAATGATGGGTAACTAGGCTAGATGTTTTATTACTTTTTAAAATTTCTTTCCGTTTCAATTGAAAAAAACTGTACTACTACACAGCCACTAACCTTTATCATACTTTATCGGTGCGGAATGAAGCAAATAATTATTTTTATGACACGGAATATAGAATAATTTGTGTGTTTTTATAATATAACGTACATAATATATAACTCGCATAACATATATTTAACAAGTTTGAGATGCTAGTTTAAAAAATACTATGATACTAGTGAAAAATACACATATATTACCTACTATTAGTGTATTGGTAGCCTATTCAGTCTCTTTCAAGGTCTACTGTTGTGCAAAATCACATTTTTTACAAATTAAAAATATATTAATCATGTTTATTTATAAATTCATTGTCCTCTTTTTTTTCCAAAGACTGTGAAAAAGAAGAAATACACTATTTGAGTAAAACACGCTTTTTACCCAATAAGTGAATCCTAACCTGGATAGAAAAGATAATTTACTATTTTTATCATCAAAGTAAATAATATAGTCATTTATAATTTCAAGATTACTAAATACTTTATTCAAAGAAAAGTTGGCGAACCTTTTAATATATTAGGGGATCTTAAACTTTGAAATGGTGACTATAAATGATTTACTAAATATTCTAATCAGTTAAAAGGAATAAAATAGCAAATCTGATTTTAATATTCATATTTATCTGCGCACCATTCTTTAATATAGATGGCGCAGAGTTAAATGAGTAGAATTTATTACAGTGTTTTTATATCACGTGGATGGAAAAAAAGGTAATTTTTTGGATGGAACAACAAACCACATGAGTTAACATCTTGTTAAGAAAAGAACGTTTTTATAAAACTCACATGCAAATCTGAGCCAAGTGTAAAAGTTTAAATAGCGCTATTTAATATAATAGTGTTACTTAAACTTCTTAAAGAGACCAAAGTAAGCTTATGTCAAACAAGAACACAATTATAAGCTAAATAATACACCTTAAAGAGTTCTTCTATTGCATATATTTCCCAACTACGCCATTATTCAGTAAATGTGTGGAAATTGGATTTCTATTAAGATTTACTTTACTGATGCAGCCATGGCGTATATAAGTTAGACGTTATTTTAACGAGACCTATTAACTGACTAATTACATGCACTGGATCTCAGCTAACAAATTAATAACTTCATCTCAAATCTTATTAAATTTTACATCTTATCTCTTTTCAAAGTTGTGAACATTAAAGAAATTTTAATAGGGATTTTCTAAGCATGATTTCCATGTTTAATTCATCTTATTTAACTACTAACAGTAGTTTTTTTTATTATTCAAAAATAAATTTATAATAAAATAAATAAAATAACAGAATAAAATTACTTATTAACATATCTTTTTTAGTTTGTCTTCAATTTCAGATTCAAATTACGGGGAATATTTGAAAACGTGCAGAGTAGGTATTATTGTTACGAGAGAAATAAAATGAGGATTAAAATTGAAATCCATCCATGTGATTTATTTCTCTCTTCTAACTTTACCAATAATTCTACCTGATGATATCCATGTAAAATTCTTCTTTAACTGAGACATATATAGTTGATTTCATTGTAAAAAAAAAAACAAAAATAATATAATAGAATGCATTGTCTACAAATTTAGTCTAACCACCATAAACTAATATAATTACAGGTATTTAAGATAAATAAATATTAATCTATAAGTATTATTATGTATAATACTAGCAGACGTGCCCTAGCAAAAAAAATTTTTTTTTTATTTATTTGTTTAAGTCACAACAATGTAAGTGTTACATTACCAGTGACACTGATAACACAGATGTATGAGGGAAGAAACACAGGAGGGAAGAAGCAATCCAGTGACTACACTTCCTGGCATGGGTCTAAGTAGGAGAAAAAAAAAAAAAAAATTTTGCAAAAAATCAGAGGTGTTACGTGGTATTTCAAAATATTATTAGAAATATTATAGAATAGGAAAAAATATATTTATTAGCACAGTGTTAAGTAAGTGCCTCTGTATACACCACATTAGCTGTCTGTCCTTCAGGTGCATAGAAGAACAGAGAGTTAGAACCTCTGACTCTTGAGCAAGCAGTATACGGTTGACCATGTGATAAACACTTGGTCTCACTCACTTCAATTCCTGTCGTAGACAGAATTCGACCTTGAGACTTATTTACCGTCATTGCCAAACAGTGGTTGACGGGAAATTGCAACCGTTTTAAATTGATAGGGGCAGTTGCTAGGTATCAATGGTATGCTTGGTATAAACACAGACTCCCCAGTACCACACCCAGACATGATACAAGCCTCTATGACGTATCTGTGCAAATCATGAATTCGTAGACGTGTCTCGTTGTACATTTTCGGGGCACTCAAGTTTCGTAACAGTAAGATTGGTGCCCCTACTTCAAGTTTTAAGTCATGACCAGGCAGTCCAAGAGAAGTCACGTAGTCAAGAAATTCAATTGAATAATGAACTGCTTCCTCATCACTAATCACTCTGTTTACTGACTTGTAAATTCTTTACTCAGCCTGATATAGTGCAAAAACATGTTTATTGTTTTTCCTGCCTGCTTATTTGTAGAGGTGAGAATTACTCGTTCACAAAGTCTCACAAGATCTAAATAGATAGCAAATCTTGAACTTCGGAAAACACCTTGTCAATTATCTCTTCCAAGGAGTTTATGCAAATAAAATTGAAATAAACTAACAATACCTACTTGTTTTACCTGTATATTTTCAAAATAGACACGTGTGAGATGGTAGCCAAAGACAGCTTAAAAGTCCATAACTTCGCTAACAAAGTAGAGTCCATAAATTCTCTACGTTGAATTTTCCAATCCGTTTAAAGCTTAGATTTTATGTTAGACATACACAAATCTACTGTCAAAGTTTCAGCTCGCTATGACTTATGGTGCCTGAGTTTGCTGACAAACCGACAGAGAGAAATATTTTGAAGGGTGTATTCGGTTTTTCTAATGTATGAAATAAAAGATAACTTAAAATGAGTCAGTTCTAAGCTATGTACAGACAAATCATTTCTTTTATTTATATACATTATTAATATTAAATTGTTTTAAACAACAGAAAAGCAATAGTAGTAGGTTAAAAGCCTATATATGAGTATTGTGAAAAATAATATTTTTTAGAAGATGTACATAATAAGCATTAATGGTTTTGTAAATAATAGAGTTATCGATTGTAGAAAAGAATGATGGATTAACACGAACTCTTCATAAAAACTGGACTGGGTGACACGTTTCAGGAGCAATTTGATTAAAATGTTTCTTACAACGTCATGGTGATCAATTCAAGTGTTTCCTTTCACTTACTATGATCATCAGAGTAACAATTGTTTATAATTTAATGGTGAGTTAATGGTGAGAGTGAACTATATGTATATATATATATATATATATTATATATAATATATATATATATACATATATATACAAAAAATATATTCATATATATATATGCACATATATTTATACACATACTAGCAAACGTACCCGTCTTTGACGGAATCAAAAATTCTATTATACTTGGTATTCCAAAATATCAATTATAGTATTATACTAATACTACAATTAGAAGTTATAGAATAGTAGAAAATACCATTATTAGTACAGTGCTAAAAAAAAGCCTCTGTATAAAAAGATTAGATTTTAAGTTAGACATACACAAATCTACAATCAATGTTTCAGCTTTATATGTCTTATGGTAGCAATATTTTGTGGACAAACCGACAGACAGAAATTATTCTAAGGGTACATGTGGCAACTCTGAAGTATGAAACGTAAAGAAAACTTGAAATGAGTTAGTTCTAATTAACGTGCTCCCAGTCAAAAGCTAGCACGCAAGCCACTGGGCTACTCTGGTTCCATACCTTACTTTATTACCAGTGTTTATATTACGCAAATATTAAATTAAAAAAAAAATATTTTTGTTCTGTTTATTTATAATACATTTGCACTACTGTCATCGGCGAGCAAGCAAGCTACTGGCAACCCTGGCTAGATCCCTTTAGTTTATTACCATCTTTTATATTATCCACATTTAAATTCAAAAAAATATTTGTTTGTTACATTTATTTATAATACATTTGCACTACTGTCATCGGCGATCACGCAAGCCACTGGGCTACTCTGGTCCCATACCTTACATTATTACCAGTGTATTTATTAAGCAAATATTAAATTAAAAAAAAGTTGACAGTTATATATAATACATAGCAAACGTACCCGTCTTTGACGGAATCAGAAGTTCCTGTTTTGGTTTATTGCCGTGTGCCTATTGCCTTTCGGCTATACCACGGAGGAATCAGAAGTTCCGTCAATTTTGGTATTTCAAAATGTCATTAGAAATTATAGAATAGTAGAAAATACCATTATTACTACAGTGTTAAACAAATGCCTCCAGCTTATACACTACATTAGCTGTCTGTTCTTCAGGTTCATGGTAGAAGAAAGAGTTGAAACCTCTGACCGTTGAGCATGTAAACTACATTTGACCATGTGAGAAAAACTTGGTTTTGCTACCTTGTATTCCTGCGTTAGATGAAGTCTCCCTTTGCGACTTAGTTAACGTCATTGCGAAATAGACTCTGACCCGACTTTGCAATCATTTCAACGTAAACAGACAGTGGCTCGGAATCAATGGTATGTGAAGTATACACACAGACTCCCCAATACCACATCCAGTCATTATGTCCGCCTCTATGGCATATCTGTGTAGAGCACGAACTCAGAGTCGTGTCCCGTTGCACAGTTTTGGGGCACTCATGTTTCGTAACATGAAATTTGTTACTGCTACTAAATTGTAGCATGATTGGTGCTCTACTTTAAGTTTTTACTCATGAGCAGGCAGTCCAGGAGAAATAAATTCAGAGTCAAGAAATTCAATTAGATAATGAACTGCTTCTTCGTCACTAATCCAATCTCTTTACTGACTTGTAAGTTCTTTCCTCGGCTTCATATAGCGTAAGAACTTGTTTGTTGATTTTTCCTCCCTGTTCATATTAAGAGTCGAGAATTGTTCGTTTACAAAACATTTATTCTCAATAGATAGTACATCCTTAACTCTGTGAAACACCATTTCAATGATGTCAAATACGCAATATATTCATATGCTCAATTGAAATTAAAATCAACTAACAATACCTACTTGCCACACCTGTGTATTTTCAAAACAAACTTGTCTGTGAAGTTAGGAAAATACAGCTAAAAGCCCATAACTTCGCTTCTGTACTGAATTAATAATCTATTTAGAGCCCATATTTTAAGTTAGGCACACACAAATACAGTGTCAATGTTTCAGCTCGCTTTGTCTTATGGTGGCTGAGTTTACTTGTGACAAACATTTTTGCGTTAAACGTCCATAACTTCACTTCTACGTTGAATTTCCAATCAATTCATAGCCTATATTTTAAGTTAGACCTACACAAATCTACTGTAAACGTTTCAGCTTTATATGTCTTATGGTAGCTGAGTTTACCTGTGACAAAGTTTTGCGGACAAACCGACAAACCGACAAACCGACAAACCGACAAACCGACAAACCGACAAACCGACAAACCGACAAACCGACAGAAATTTTTCTAAGGGTGGATTCGGTTTCTCCAATGTATGAAAGGTAAAGAAAACTTGAAATGAGTCAGTTCTAAGCAATGTACAGACAAAATCATTATTTTATTTATAAAGATACTAGCAAACGTACCCGTCTTTGACGGAATCAAAAATTCTATTATACTTGGTATTCCAAAATATCAATTATAGTATTATACTAATACTACAATTAGAAGTTATAGAATAGTAGAAAATACCATTATTAGTACAGTGCTAAAAAAAAGCCTCTGTATACAAAGATTAGATTTTAAGTTAGACATACACAAATCTACAATCAATGTTTCAGCTTTATATGTCTTATGGTAGCAATATTTTGTGGACAAACCGACAGACAGAAATTATTCTAAGGGTACATGTGGCTACTCTGAAGTATGAAACGTAAAGAAAACTTGAAATGAGTTAGTTCTAATTAACGTGCTCCCAGTCAAAAGCTAGCACGCAAGCCACTGGGCTACTCTGGTTCCATACCTTACTTTATTACCAGTGTTTATATTACGCAAATATTAAATTAAAAAAAAATATTTTTGTTCTGTTTATTTATAATACATTTGCACTACTGTCATCGGCGAGCAAGCAAGCTACTGGCAACCCTGGCTAGATCCCTTTAGTTTATTACCATCTTTTATATTATCCACATTTAAATTCAAAAAAATATTTGTTTGTTACATTTATTTATAATACATTTGCACTACTGTCATCGGCGATCACGCAAGCCACTGGGCTACTCTGGTCCCATACCTTACATTATTACCAGTGTATTTATTAAGCAAATATTAAATTAAAAAAAAGTTGACAGTTATATATAATACATAGCAAACGTACCCGTCTTTGACGGAATCAGAAGTTCCTGTTTTGGTTTATTGCCGTGTGCCTATTGCCTTTCGGCTATACCACGGAGGAATCAGAAGTTCCGTCAATTTTGGTATTTCAAAATGTCATTAGAAATTATAGAATAGTAGAAAATACCATTATTACTACAGTGTTAAACAAATGCCTCCAGCTTATACACTACATTAGCTGTCTGTTCTTCAGGTTCATGGTAGAAGAAAGAGTTGAAACCTCTGACCGTTGAGCATGTAAACTACATTTGACCATGTGAGAAAAACTTGGTTTTGCTACCTTGTATTCCTGCGTTAGATGAAGTCTCCCTTTGCGACTTAGTTAACGTCATTGCGAAATAGACTCTGACCCGACTTTGCAATCATTTCAACGTAAACAGACAGTGGCTCGGAATCAATGGTATGTGAAGTATACACACAGACTCCCCAATACCACATCCAGTCATTATGTCCGCCTCTATGGCATATCTGTGTAGAGCACGAACTCAGAGTCGTGTCCCGTTGCACAGTTTTGGGGCACTCATGTTTCGTAACATGAAATTTGTTACTGCTACTAAATTGTAGCATGATTGGTGCTCTACTTTAAGTTTTTACTCATGAGCAGGCAGTCCAGGAGAAATAAATTCAGAGTCAAGAAATTCAATTAGATAATGAACTGCTTCTTCGTCACTAATCCAATCTCTTTACTGACTTGTAAGTTCTTTCCTCGGCTTCATATAGCGTAAGAACTTGTTTGTTGATTTTTCCTCCCTGTTCATATTAAGAGTCGAGAATTGTTCGTTTACAAAACATTTATTCTCAATAGATAGTACATCCTTAACTCTGTGAAACACCATTTCAATGATGTCAAATACGCAATATATTCATATGCTCAATTGAAATTAAAATCAACTAACAATACCTACTTGCCACACCTGTGTATTTTCAAAACAAACTTGTCTGTGAAGTTAGGAAAATACAGCTAAAAGCCCCATAACTTCGCTTCTGTACTGAATTAATAATCTATTTAGAGCCCATATTTTAAGTTAGGCACACACAAATACAGTGTCAATGTTTCAGCTCGCTTTGTCTTATGGTGGCTGAGTTTACTTGTGACAAACATTTTTGCGTTAAACGTCCATAACTTCACTTCTACGTTGAATTTCCAATCAATTCATAGCCTATATTTTAAGTTAGACCTACACAAATCTACTGTAAACGTTTCAGCTTTATATGTCTTATGGTAGCTGAGTTTACCTGTGACAAAGTTTTGCGGACAAACCGACAAACCGACAAACCGACAAACCGAAACCGACAAACCGACAAACCGACAAACCGACAAACCGACAGAAATTTTTCTAAGGGTGGATTCGGTTTCTCCAATGTATGAAAGGTAAAGAAAACTTGAAATGAGTCAGTTCTAAGCAATGTACAGACAAAATCATTATTTTATTTATAAAGATGTGTACTAAATAATCACAATAAACACGTTATGAAAACTAATGAAAATATAAGCCACAAGGAAAAAAGGTAGAACATGTTTTTTGTGTTTTTTTTACTTTTTCTTTGTGGCTTATACTTTCATACATATATGTATATACTAGCAAACATACCCGTCTTTGACGGAATCAAAAATTCTATTATACTTGGTATTCTAAAATACAATGGAATATCATCCCAATTTTAGTATTATACTAATACTATAATTAGATATTATAGAATAGTAGAAAATATCATTATTAGTACATGTTAAACAAATGCCTCTGTATACACCAAATTAGCTGTCTGTCCTTCAAGTTCATGGTAAGAACAAACAGTTGGAACCTCTGACTCTTGAGTAAGTAAACTACAGTTGACCATGTGTTGAACTCAGAGTCGTGTCTCGATGCATAGCTTTGAGGCACTCATGTTTCGTAACATGAAATTTGTTACTGCTACTAAATTGCAGCATGATTGGTGCTCCTACTTTAAGTTTTTACTCATGAGCAGGCAGTCCAGGAAAAATAAATTCAGAGTCAAGAAATTCAGTTGAATAATGAACTACCTCCTCATCACTAATCACTCTCTTTACTGACTTGAAGTTCTTTCCTCGGTATGATATAGAGTAAGAACTTGTTTGTTGATTTTTCTTGCCTGTTCATTTTAAGGGCTGAAAATTGCTCGTTCACAAAACTATTTATACTTAATAGATAGTACATCCTCAACTCTGGGAAACAACTTTTCAATGATGTCAAATACGCAATCAACTAACTAAATCAACTAACAATACCTACTTGCCACACCTGTGTATTTTCAAAACAAACTTGTCGATGAAGTTAAGAAAATACAGCTTAAAGCCCCATAACTTCGCTTCTGTACTGAATTATCAATCAATTTAGAGCCTATTTTTTAAGTTAGGCATACACAAATCTACTGTCAAAGTTTCAGCTTGGTATGTCTTATGCTGGCTGAGTTTACAAAATTTTGCAGACAAACCGACAGACATTTTTCTAAGGGTGGATTCGGTTTCTCTAATATCTGAAACGTAAAGAAAACCTGAAATGAGCCAGTTCTAAGTAATGTAGAGACAAATCATTATATACATATATATATATATATATATATATATATATATATATAATAAATTCAAAACGAAGGAAACTGTTCTGTGTCTTTCTGTGTGTTTCCTTCGTTTTGAATTTATTTTTTTAAAAAGTCCGCTGGACCGTTTCTTTTAATTGTATATATATATATATACAAATCGATCACAATAACATGTGATATAAATATTCTAGTAACTCTTTACAAATGGCCTGAGAGCGTTAATTCCCTACCTTTTGTGGTGGGTAGTTGAATATGTATATATATATATATATATATATATATACTAAATTTAAGAAACGGTTCACAAAGACTATAAAACTTTAAATTACACAAAGCACGACACAGGAAAAGGAATAAAGGCACACTTACAGAAACTATAGTTGACCTCAATATTTTCAACTGTTGTTCGTCATCAGGAGTAGATTAGAAGAGAAGACGAAGTGAGATTGTCGTAATCAATAGATGAAGTTGTTAGATAAATCATGAGGTACCGACTGAACAAACACTTGGGTCGTTAGACCAATCAGGGCTACCATCAAACAAAGGGAAAAATGAATGGAAAAAGGGAAAATCACCTTCTAATGAGGTAAAAAATGAAACAAAAAATTAGAAAATAATAATAAAAAGTAATGAAAATAATAATTGAAATATATATATAGACAAATTAATAATTAATAATAACAAAATAGACGAATATATAAACTACAATGATAAAGATATAGTCCCACATATCTTTATGTGGGATTTATTTTTACAAATGAGCGATTTGTTTGACATGTCTGGCAAAATGTTGTTTATGTTATTTTTTTCAAATAAGAAGTAGTAGTTTCAAATCTTATTATGATTCAACAAATGATATAATTTGGCATGTTTTTATAAAACAATGTATATACCAAATACAAAATTACACACACACATACACAAGCATCTATATCTACTGTGAATCACATAATGTATATTTATATAACATGTGATATAAATATTCTAGTAACTCTTTACAAATGGCCCGAGAGCGTTAATTCCCTACCTTTTGTGTAGGGAATTTATACAAATTTATGTGTGTCACATAAATTTATACATTAATGAAATGTATATAAAAAATGAAAGTCATTAAAACATAAAATCAATATCTTGATAACTTCGTATGGAAGAAAAATGAATTAAGTTGTCTATTAAAAACGACTTGTGTTTTTGACATAGGTTTCTATTATATATGCGTCTATTATAATATGCAGTGAGGGCTTTTATATGGACTGTAGGAGAGCTTTCAACAGTCTTCTATTGTAATGGGCCACCAGGTCCATTACCTTAGTTCACTATCGCCTGAAAATTGTTATCAGGAGAGTGGGACGGAACTATTAAATAACATGGGTAGAAAGAACCTTTCTAAATATTTAGTTTCTGAGTGCTTAGTAGATATGATGGTTCTAAATAATTCGTTAGCTACGAAATTAATAAAATAAATAAATAAATTAGACTATTAAACATTAAAATAAAAATAAAATAAACATTAAAATAAAATCACTAAATATTTACACAATTATATCTAATAATTATAATAATTAATAATTATATAATAATATAATATATATTATAATAATATTATAATATATAATATAAGTATATATATACTAATTAAAATTATAATAATAATTATAATTATTATCTAATAATTATATCTAATAGTACCTCTAACTACCTTACAACTTTCAAATATCCATTAATTAACCAAGCAGTAATCAAATATTCATGTACGAGATGTGTAAATAAAGTATTGAGACTGGCAACGTCGCTTTCGATCTGGCACGCTGGAGACGCGTGGCCTTGAGTAGCGTCAGGTGCACGTGTGATGCGCCTCCAGTATGGATCTGAACTCGCCACAGTCATTTGTTTGTCCGTAGCGTTGGTTTTCGTGAAATGGTTTTTTCTTGAGCGTTTTAAAAATGAGTGACCTCAAAGTTGAGCAGCGGTGTGCAATCAAATTTTGCTTCGGACTTGGACATAATGCAACTTTTGAAAAACTTCAGGAGGCCTCTGGAGAACGTGTTTTATCAAGGGAACAGGTTTTTCGGTGGTTTAAGGAATTTTCAAAAGGAAGAGAGTCGATTGAAGATGAACCACGAAGCGGAAGGCCTTCAAGTGCAAACACCGATGAAAATGTCAACAGAGTACGGAACCTTGTGCGTTCAGATCGACGCTTGACAGTCAGAATGATCGGGGAATGATCGGGTCCTTGAAAGACTTCGAAAAAGAGTCCTTCGTGTGCGGCCAAACATCAAAGTCAATTGGGTGTTGCATCACGACAACGCGCCCTGTCACACTGCCATCTCAATAAACGAGTTTTTGGCCAGTAAAAACATTCCTGTTGCTCCTCAGCCTCCTTATTCACCAGACTTGAGTCCTTGTGACTTTTTCCTCTTCCCGAGATTGAAAAATCACCTCAAGGGAACTCATTTCGGGACACTACAAAACATACAAACTGCTGTAACCGACCAGCTGAAGGCCATTCCAGAATCCGAGTTCCAGCAATGCTACAATGATTGGAAGGACCGTCTCCAGCGCTGTGTGGCTTCCGAAGGGAACTATTTTGAAGGTGACAATATCACATTGTAATTATATTTGAATAGAAAATTTAAAAAAAATCAGTCTCACTACTTTATTTACACACCTCGTATTAATGAGTTTCTTCATTAATTATTATTATTATTGATTACTGAATTAATTAATTGACTATTATTAATTGTAATTATCTTTTTTACAATATTTAAAGAGTAGGCTTCTCAATGTTTCAGTCAGTACATATTAAAATATTTTTACCTTTTGTGTGGAGATACATTGTTTAATTAATTCCGTTTTATTATACAATACTCTACAATATTTCTTTTTATTCATAAATGTATATTTAGTTAGGATAAAAAATTCCATTAGCTAACATCTTAGTTTAGGTATTAACTCTCACCTAGTAACTGCCTTTTTTTTACATATTAATCATATAATTTCTTCCTATTATCTTACTTTGGTTTAAAATGAAATTTCAAAATTAAAAAAAAAAAAAAGATAATTTTTCAATGGATTTTGAGGAAGCAGTAATCGGATTTAACTAATTCTTTAATTGTGCTGAATCTCACAATGAGGTCCCTATTGTCAATATAACTCCCCTGTTCATTGATCCATTTTATTCCAACCAATTTTTCAAAACTAAATAAATCCAATTCAAATATTTTATTAAATAAATACAAAGTTAAAAGTTTGTCTATTGAGTTAATCAAATAAAATTAATACATTTTAGATAATCATTGATTATATCTAACACTCGAAATATAAAAGTGAGTTTGTGTTGGTGTTTTTTTTGCATCATCATTAACACAAAAAGTAAACGAAAATAATTTGTACGCCTAACTTTAGTCAGGGTTTATTCTATAGTTTGGGATAGTTGGTTGCAAACCAATGCTACTTTACCAAATTTTTACTTTTTTGTAGGACCAAAAACCTCTTTCAATGGTATTATTTAATAAAATTAAATAACAGATTTGATGTTTCTAAATAATTTGTTTGCTACGAAATTATTAAAAAAAATATACAAATTATAACTGTTAAACTTTAAAATAAAATCACTAAATTTTACAAAATTATATCTAATAGTACCTCTAACCACCTTTTAACTTTCAAATATATATTTAGTTGAATATTTTTTTAATCTATGAAAAAACCAGTTGTTTTTCATATATTAAGATATGCTTTCCATTTGCAGTTAGTAGATGTCTCATTCTCTTACCTCACAAAAAATCTAGTAAAAAAAACTTCGGAATGGGCTTTAAATATTAAGAAAAAGCCCTAAATATTAAAAAATTAAAAACCCGGTTCGGTACTTTCAAATAATCAATGAAAGAAGTCTAAAGTTGAACGTTGAAAGTAGGAAAAGGGTCGACCTTACAGAGTTAGCTGAAAGCCTCTTAGTTCAAACTACAGAAAGAAACCCGAAATCTAGGTAGAAAAGTATTGTCATTTATCATTTATTAAGATACATAAAAATAGTACCAAAATATATCGGGACTCCATCAGTATTATAGATTCAAATGAAACTTTCAAAAAACTTTCTGCAGAAACCTTGTTATAAGCAGAAGTAATAATTAATGCATAAGAGAAACCTTGAAAATTTATATTACTTTAGTATTAATGATGCTACATTATTAAACCTTAGATTAAACTGTTTAATGAAAGGTTTAGTACAGTTAACATTGTTATCTCTATAGTAATGTAAAAGTTAATAATTTTCTTATTTAATAAACTCATACTTCGACCTATCAAAAAAGGTTTTAATTGAAAGCTTAATTTCAGGGCATAAAACTAATCCAGTGGCAGTTTAAGTACTATTCTATTAGATGGTTGGCATGTATAATTGAACTCATACCTAATAAACGGGTATAGAATGATTTATCTAAAGTAATTTATCCAAAAAGCAATTGGTCTAAATCGGTTTGTCTAAATAAATTTGTCTAAAGGATGATTTATCCATAAACAATTTGTCTAAAATACAATTTGTCTAAAAACTGACAATTCAGTACTGAATAAGAAAAAGATATATAAATTGGTGTATAATATTTTATTTCATAATTTATCATGAAGGTACAATTCTTTTTTTAGTCAATATTAAATAAAAATGAAAGTTTTATTAAAATATTTTAAAATTATTACAGCAAAACCAAATTTAAAAATCTGGAGTGGTCTACACTCAACTTTACTATAAGTAAACATAATAAGAAACTCGTTAACCACCAACTGATGTTTTGTGTGTTTTGTGCTCTTTACATTAATTCAGTATGTGTCATTTGTTTAAATTTAACTGTAATCGCTTTATTAGTTATAAGAATCGTGAACATGACATCTGACAATAATGGTTAAACTGAGAGCCTGAAACTCATCGGACTCGTAGGCTCTGCAGTCATACTGTTGTTATAGCATATGACATACTGCTGTCATGCCATTGTTGTAACTCAATTTAACTTCAGATTTTATGTTCATTAATGTAAATAGAGAAGTATTCCTCACTTCTATAGCTTTAGATAAGATTTGATAGAAATTTTTGTCCATTCTGAGATGATTGCTTCGAATACAGATACGAGTATACCATAATGTGATTAAGGGTTTCTACCTTTTCTAGACACAGAGTTGAATTCTTTGTATGATGTCAAATATAGCTTCCATTCGTAGTAATAAAGTAAATACTTTAAAAATAACGATACAGAATAAGAGAAAAAAATAAGAGATAACATTGTTTAAGGCCAGAAATTACTAAGGCAAATTATGAAAAATAGGTATAACTAATAAACTAAATAACTGTTTTCAAAGATATTAAAATACGTTCTTGAATTATCTTATACAAATAATCATATTGATTCAGTTTGACAAATTTGTTGAGCCTACAAAACTCAATAGGTGAACTTTTGCATTATACACATGGTGGTAATTAAGTATTCTATTTTCCTGGTAAGTGAAAATAAATATAAATTATATACACTTATATAAGAATTAGCAAAATAAGAATGGTATAAAAATAATATAAATGATGTTAAAAATATAATATTACTAGATAAGTGTAGATAGTCTAAAGAACAATTAATGCACTTATAATATTGAAAAGAAAATTAATACAATATTTCCACTAACCGTGACTACGATGTTCAATACCTTCTGTATTCTTGCATTGTCATTTAATCAACGTAAACTCATATTAAAACATATATTAAACTAAATATTTCAATGAATGTACTCTTTTAAACACAGATACTAAACTAAATTTATCAATAAGACCACAGTTGAAATAATTTCAAACTATCACAAATAACATGTCCGTCGAATAGAAACGCAATTAAAAATTAAAATGGCTTGAAAAAATGAGAGCCGATAATTGGTCAAAATAATCATATGATGAAAAAGACATGGGCATTATGTACTGTTGGCGGGAAATGAAGGGACTTCATTCTGCCTGAATAATTATTTATATACTAAATAGAAACCTATGAATCTTCAGCTATATTGAATTCAACTATTTTAAAAATTTCTTTTTTTCCCAGTTAATACTTTGATAAGAGGAACTTTGTTTTACTGGCACTATTTAATTTGATGGACTCCGTATTATAAAGTTTTCGTTTTATTTGCACCAAACTTATAACATGGTAACAAATCTGGAGTAGCCTGCACTTAATTTTGCTATAAGTAAAAAAAAATACCAAACTAATTTACAACATAATGATTTTTGTCTCCTGAATAGCATTCACATGCAATCATAGATCAAAATTTTTACATTTTTATTGTTTTAAAAATCTGACTATTTCTTTCGTTTGTTTCTTCTTTGATTAAATCAATCATGAAAATGCACTTTACATCGCTGTCTTAACGTCCTATCTCTTTATCCAATATAGTCGTGTCTAAAATCATTGCATCTTATCCTCTAAAGCTCATTTCAATTTATTATAATGACTATTTAAAAAAAATACAATTAATAACCCACAGAAATGAATTACAAAAATGAAACAGTTTAATATATTTATATTCTGCATGCTAAAAATAATAATACAGCTGTAATAATAACAATGTACATATAAATAATAAAACTGTTTATTTATGAAATATGTTAACAAATTAATGAAAAAAAAAAAGGTTCAAAAACATATATAAAAATCTGAAGTGGCCTACACTCAACTTTAATATAATTAAACTCCTACCAAACTCCTTGGGTATGCAATATATAATGGCTTATTTAAGCAAAATGTAAACATCTAAATGGGATGGGTTTATTAAGCTTATTTTTGTGTATCACACCATTGATGCAAATAATCTCATTAGTATAACTCAGCAGTAATCACAGTTTTCAAAAACCAAAGTGAAAATTCCTTGATACGAAATAATCTACAAGATAACATGGCTTTTTTTCAAATAGCCACTGGATTTCTTATATCGTTTACTCGGTCTCCTTCTACATTGAATATTTAAGTCAAATTTTCTTATTTATAACAAGAAAATACTCCTATTTTCGCTGAAAAACATCGGAGAAAAAATGTTGTTTTAAGATAATTTAAGGATGTACGATAATTACTTGTATTAATCTTCAAACGAAATATTTCAATTTTGAATTATGTTTCACATTTTTGGTTCTTTATAGAATTATTATACTGGGAAATTTATGGTTTCTTAGTATTTAATAAAATCATTTTCCTTCCCCTTTATCGAAAATCATAGATACCAATTTTTTTCTGAGCAAGTGTTTGTTATACTATGCTATGCTTTGTTATAAGGTTGCTCTGAATGTATATTGAGAAAAAATAAATAATTAATTAGCAAGATTTACACACTCTAATTAGTAATTATAACTGATATTATGTTTTGTACAAGAGTGCAATGTACAGATTTACTACAGCATTTTATAAGACAAATCCATCATGCCATGGAAGAAGAAAGTGATTTATTAAGGTTTATTGGCGGTGATTTTTTACATGTAAAAATTTATTCCTCTTATATCTCGTATAAGTCAATAAATTATTTAAAGTTTTCCTTTTATAAATATCAATTTTATCTCACTCAACAGATGACAATGATAACATAAGTATATGCATATGCACATGGAGGCAGGAGGGAAGAAATAATCAAGTAATTATACTTCCTGCCGTGATGATAATAAATACAGATAATTTATTCATAATATCGGAATATTTGTAATGCTTCTAATCTAAATTATTTTAAGAAATGTACATATGTATATAAAAAATCTAGGTATTTTGGGCTTTTTTTCCGTCTTATATATCTGTAGGCTTTATTAAAATTAATGGTGGACTTAAAAAAGAAATAAGCTAAGATAAATCGACATTACTCGGGGCAGCGTAAAGGACGATAGAGATTTACTATATGAAAGAGTGATGGAATGAAAAAAGAAAAATGGAAAAAGGAAATTAGAACGAATGAGTTTAAACATAAGATATATATATACGAGTATGTGACAAAAAGTCAGTAACAAACTTGTCAAACTGCAAAAAAATGAAATAATCACAGAGAAAAGGAACGAAAAAACTGTCTTAGGTATTTCATTGTGATGCTTTTTAAAGTTTTTACACCAGGTAAAATTTTTATTTAAATTGTTTTTCACATTTGCTATTTTTCTAAATAATTTAAACAAATTTAACATTATTAAGAAGTATTTATTTTTGAAGAAAAATTAGTTATAAGCTATTAACAAAATTTTAAATTTTAATGATCATAACACATTATTTTAATAATATTAATGAAAATAAAAAATTAAGAAACAGTGAAAAAACAAGGAAAAGAAAATAGTTAACTTAACCCACTACCATATATCTACAGCCATCTTCTAGAGAAGAAAAGCCGATAGCCTCTACTTCTGCGTAGGATTTAGTTTGTTCTTTTTCTACTTTTTTCCTATCAAAGTTCATTTATTTATCGATTTGAATCTTTTACATGACGTTTATATTAATATGGAGACCCAAACAAGTCGAAGTAAACAAAAATTAATAATAGTAGTAAATAATAATTTGTTAATTTATTATAAAATAGTTATAATAAATAATAATAATTTTAAAAATAATAATAAATTAAGATTAATAAATGATAATTTCGAGTTTATCATTCTAAATTTAAAGGCAGGTTCACTATTCAAATAAGATCTTTCACAGAGGCATGCAGAGGGACATTCCTATTTTCTGGGAGGACCTGTCTCATGGTCTCTAGAGTGAAGCATTGCCCTTCATTACTTTACTATAAGTAAAGGATAGTAATTATGAAAAAAAAAAAATCGATCTTTGTATTTTGACAGATTTACATTTTTTGAGGTCCTCAAAAATCCTTCAATGAAGTTTTTTCAAAGAAGGTTTGTGTATGTGCGTCCAAAAGTTTGTTTTCGCGCTTTAGGTTACACTGTTTGATGGAGCAAATTCATATTTTACACAAAAATGCATGTGTTTGCTATTATTGTTCGGCAATATTTCATGATAGAAATGCCACTTTTTTTTGTGAAAAATATGATTTTTGATAATTCCTTCTTTCAAAACTACCAACTGTTGATTTGATTTGAAATTTTGGGATTATTATCGAAATAACAAAAGCAGCAACTGAAAAAATTTTAAATGTTTAAAACAGAAGCAAAAGTATTTTTTGTAATAAAATGAACATATTTTGGCTTACGTTTGATTCGGGAAGCTTGTGGACGCAATAAGTCTGTAAAATTGATCAAAAATGATCAGGTCAATTGCTTCCTGATTCCAAGCAAGAGGTTTTTGTCTAGTATAGTTACGAGTCAAAAATCAATGGTATAACCAATAAATGTCAACATTGAACTTTATTTATCCGTTTCGCACAGTATTTTCATCAATAAAAATAAGTTCATTCTCAGGTGGGTACCAAAAAACAAATGAATACTGGAAAAAAGTCGGTGGAACGTTATGTAAAGGTTGGAGCCAAACAAATCTATAGTCTCGAGCTTTTTTTTCCCAACTCATCTCATCTTTCGCAAGGACTGGATCAAAAGATAGATAGAAAATCAAATTCTTAGTTTATAACCTTTTATATAATATTCTGTAGAATTTTTTTTTCATAATTTAATTTTAACAAACTTCAATGCACTTGGAATCTAGTAGAGATACGATATATCCTAAAAAATTACAAAACACGTATACAAATATTTTAACTAAAAATCCTGTTAAATTGATTAACGTGCAAAGCTTAACTGATAGTGTTCAGTTAATTTTTTTTTTATAAATTCTGATAATGAGAAAAACATTATAGATCAGAGTGAAAAAAAGAATAAACAAAATTGAAATCAAAATATGGATTGGAAAGTTTAAAATAATATGGTTTTTAGAAGTTGTTTTATTTTATATCACGCTTCTTATGATTTCTGCTAGTTTGTTAGTTAAAATGGTGATCATTTAAGGTAGGATGCTAATTATGTGAGTAAGGGGTTGTGACAATATGCACTCACTCACTTGAGCTAACTCAGAGAATCATGTACAAAATAGACCGGTGATATTGCTAAAATTTGCATCGACGAGAAGCAACAAGAGGAGCTATAATTTGGGAGAGTCAAAAGCCTGTTTAAACAAAGGAGTTGGTGTCGTGGAGCGACCAAACACAAAGGACATGACCGTGGACCTATTCCAAACAAGATAGATAATGATCCAACTACAGGTATTTTACCTTAACTAGCCAATTGTGATTCAAACTTCTCTTGTAATTTGCTCCATCCTAACTTAGGTGAAACTTAATTTCCATTTATCAATATATTTCCAACTTAGTCCTTTAAGTTAAATATTTGAAACACAAAATAGTAAATAAGCTACGCAAACACAAAAGGAATGCAAAGAATTTTTACCATTTCCTAAACAATTGTTTAAGCAAGATAAAAATGAATTGTCAATCCAAGCAATATAAAATATTTGTAAAATTCAAAGAGGGGTTTCTTGTGGATTTTAGTCTAAAGAAAATTAAACTCCTGTTTATCCGCCGAGGTTTCGCCAAAAACATTTTGGCATTTTCAAGGCTTGTTTTTACTCAAAAAGAAGCATTGAAAATACCAAACAATTTTGGGCAAAACCTCGGCGGATAAACGGGAGTTTAATTTTGTTTAGACTAAAATCCTTAAGAAAACCATCTTTCAGCTTTATAAATCAGTGGTCGAGAAGCTATATCAATATAAAATATTTGCGAAACAAGTAATTGTACAATGTAACTTAAATTGTTTAGCATATATAAAATAAAAAGATTTCACATAAACACGTGAAATAACAATCAATGATCAAACCACAATAAGAAAATGGGAAAACAAGACTAAGATCTTTCAAACCAGAGTCGGGTTTTTGACTCTGACGAAGACCGCTTGTTACGGTTGAAAGATCTTAGTCTTGTTTTCCCATTTTCTTATTGTGGTTTGATCATTTTATATATAAAATATATCAAATTATGTAGGTAGGGGTAGCAGGTTATATGAGCTCAACAAAATAAGCAGAATAAAAAGTATACAATAGTCATGACTACAACAAAGCTCTCGATTCCCATCTGAATAAAACAGCTCCATCAAGGATTGATTGTGTTGAAATAAATTAGAAACGAGTTGCCTTTATTTAAAAAAAAAATTCAGTTACATTGACTATGACAATGTTTGACAACATTGAAATGAAAAATTTAAATGTGCTCACAGTACTAAGGTGTTTTACAATTTTAATAATTTTATTGTATTAAGGTTAACTTTATAGAAACGAAAAATTTAATAAGTTGACAACGTATAAGTTTGGTAGTATTTAAGTGAAAAATTAAAATGTGTTAGGGATATTAAAATATTTAATATTATAGAAAAAATTAAATAAGATACACTGTTTCAAGGTTTGTGTTTTGAAAAAAAAAATGTTGGAGATAAATAAAAGAAAATGCTTAATGTGAAAATCCACAACTACATTATTACAAGAAAACTTTATCAGAACTAAATAATTTGAAAAAGAACAAAGAAAAAAACTGAAATGAAATTATACATGGTCGTCAAGTACTTCGCAGAACCCGTGGGATTTTCGTGTTGTATATAATTTGTAAGTTCTGATAGAAGTAATTGTTTGATAGAGATGTAATCGATTTCTGAGATTTTATAATGCAAATTACCTTTCACTTGGGCTTTCGTGTCACATTCAATTAAGTGATTTTCTGATCTCCTGAGGCTTGTTTTTGAATTTTGTTGTTTTTTTTTTTTAATATAAACAACAGATCAGCTAGTATAGACAACATGTGATGTTCATACTTCTAATCTTCCTCAGTTGTTAAAGCTTTGATTAACTTCATTGATTTGGACTAATCAAAATAAATAATGATAAGTTCTGCTTATAAGTTTTCATAAATTTATTAGTTAATTAGTCATTTAATAATAGGCTAAGTTAGTTCAGTGGTAACGTGCTCGCCTCAGAACTGGTCAGCCCAGAGTTCGATACCCACTCTGGCCCTCGATTTATTCACGTGAGGGGTGAATAAATCTAAGCACGTCATCCCTCGGAGAGAACATTTAACCGTCGGTCACAAGCCTGAACGATATCAAGTACTCGTTAAAGATCCCTACTCCCAATGCACTTGAGTTAAACAATATTATAATTACCAATGTAGAATCAATGGGAGATGCAATATTCCCTGGAGGAATCAGCATCGTAAGGCTGACTTTATCAGTCCCTTAGCCCTCTGCAAAGAATAAACTATTCAATATATAGTATTTAGTCATTTGTAGTTAGAGAAAAACCTCCACATAAGGTAGTTATACTAATAAAACAATCTTGAATCCATAACATTTCTCTTCAAGTTTATGCAGAATAGAAATTATAAAATGGCAACAACATATCAAATAATGAAATAATAAATTGAAATAGGAATGTCAATGAGGTATATCTGCTTATAGTGAGAGAGGAGATACGGAAATGTGTTACAGGAAGGGACGGTTACTTAGAGTGGTTTAGGAATGGAGAGATAATTGTGGATACAATTCTCTAAACTACATCATAAAATACCAATAATTTTGCATTATAATTAAAATTTCAGAAAGGTGAGATAGAATTTTACAAATAATCGTTTGAGTTCACATAAGTACTTAGAAGTCTTATCCACTTCATCGTAAATTTACAATGATAACCAAAATGATTACCAATTCTACCTTCTCAGTACAAGTAGGTTTGTCTCTTTGATCTTACCTGTTTCATTTTACAATTTCATTAATTAATAAGTTGCAATTAATAATTTTGTTGTAGATAAAGCTAACAAATAATATTTAGTACTCGAGTCTTTGTAAATTGTTGTAATGATAAAACTACCTGAGATTTTATTTAATTTCCAACAATTGTATAAATACCTAGTAATATATTTTCGTGGATATAGATATATCTAAAAACTGTTTGTAATTATTTTACAAACAGAGTTGATGCTTTGCATAATCTATCAGCGTTTTCATCCATATTTCCCGTCGTATATCACAAATTAATTGCACTATTTGTATGGAATACTACTAAAGTATTTTGGTTCTATAGTTATAATTATATTTATGAACCAACACTCAAGGTGTGGCTTTAATGCACCACACTTTTACAAAACTGAACGGCATTTACAGTGGACTCCCAAGAGTTGGCAGTGAATTAAGGGTGTTGGTTTTAGTTATAATAATTAAAAACAGAGATACGATTGAAGTAAATAATTATTTAAATTTGTTGTTATACTCGTAAAATATGGTTTATTGGTTTCAATTTTAATATAAATAGTATATAGCAATAATTTAATCTACCAAATAATTAGAAGAAATAATTTAAATGGAGGTGAAATGGATTTGAATATCGAATCATTGTCATACCCTTCGGCTTTATATCTACTGGTCCAAAGTCAGAAAATGCATGTTTGTTTTGAATTACGAATGTTCCTCGGCATTTCAAGCATACCATGATAAAGCAGCCCTGGTTGATGTTGTTTAACGTGGAGTGCTTACACCATGTCACGAGAAGCCAACCACATATTAGGGAAACGAGACAATCCATGTGACTCAAAAGACCCAAAGACCCAAGGTAGACTTTGCAGAGGCGGGCTTCCACGAACTACATCAATTTTAACGTTTAGTTTCTACAAGACTGTTGATTACTTGGTGAAAGAGATCATCAAGCATTATAGGCAAAAAATGATAAGGAAAAGGGAAAGCTAATAGGTAATCAGGAGTTGAGAAAGATAGAAAGATTTAGGAAGTTAGAGAAAGATATAACAGATAGAGGAAAAAGACATCAGGAGAAGGATGGAAAAGCAAACAAATGGTAATCTTACCGGAACTGGTCAAAGAAAACTAAGTTTAACATAACCGGACAAGCAACCTAAGCAAAAATCTTAGATGTAATGGGCAGTAAAAGCTTAAGGAGGTCTTAAGAAAGACAGGAGCCAGTCGGAAGAAGAAAAGAAGGTAGGGGCCTTTTCACCTTTCCACCCAAGGGAGCCAGTTAGGAAGAAAGCTACTGAAGCCACTGTTATGCCATTGCAGAAAGAAAGAAGTCTTGAAAAGACAGGTGATAGCTGCAGAAGACCAAAACGGACGTGCATCCCTCAAGCATGAATCTGATCGAGAGGACCGACCTTCCACAGGCGAACACCAACCCAGGGAAACAATCCGCCACACCAAGCCTCGCAAGAGAGATCTTGAAAAGCCAGGTGTTAACCACATAAGACTGATATGACAGAACCCTCCAAGTCAGTGCATGATCGAGCGGACTTTCGAACCACGGACGCCAATCCGCGAAAATTAACATATCAGTGAAACTATAATGCTTTTTTGCATTAATTGACAGTTACAAAAAAATAAATATATAATTTTCGATGAAAGTTTCTTTCAATGAGATGCACATGAATGGGAATTTAAGTCGATGACCGACAAAAAACAATATAGAAAAACTGCCATACCATAGATTAACCATCGGCCTAGTTGTGTCTTTCTTAGTTCATGCCATGAGAGGATAACCATCCAGGCATGTTAAGCCCCCCCACCACGACAAGGTGAAGGCACATGGGGGGGGGGGGGGGGGGTTCGTAATCTTGCATATTCTTCTAACAATTTTTCGAACATTTTATTACTTATTTAGGCCTTTTGTTTTATACCAGAAACACTTGAGTTTTCACGTCATACACACATCTGTTCATTTAACTGTCATTGTTAAAGATTATCAAATCAAATAATATTTCAATCTTGGATAAAGGAATGCAATTTTCTAACTGTCATAACCACGATGTGAAATTTCATTCATAATACTACTAACAATTTCAATTCATAATTTACTATCAATTGTTTCACAAAAGAGTTATTCTATACTGTTTTTTTGTACGTCTTAAATTCAAAAAACAAACTTTTGTTGATTTAAGAAAAAAGAGCGGCAACATATATGCATATTATTTAAACAAAATATTATAGAAATATTTATTTTTTGTAACAGCCAATAAAAGTAAAAAGGCTTTATATTTTTACTGTTACCGTTAACTTAATGACGTCCAAATAATGTAAACCATCTGCAACCTCAAAATCAACTTGGCAAGTTTAATAAAACCGTACATAAAAGGTATCATTGATACTTATAACTTTATAATGTTTTATATATGCTTGGTGGCTTTTTTATGGTTTCCTCACGGGTATTAACCGTGGTATGAGGGAATTTATTTTTACCTGTTTCCTTTTTGGTTACAGGTTTACTCAAATCAGTATTCAATAATAATATTAGAAATCAATTAGTAGAAAAATAGAGAATCATTCTGATTAAATTTTGTCGGAATAGTGGATTTTTAATGGTCTCTCCTGGCTTTATAGCAAAGATAGGAATCATTAGGGCATTAATTTAAATGAAGGCCTTATCTGATCAAATTGGAATGACTTCCTCTACTTTGAGTCTACTCAAATGTGTATACAACTAGTAAATGTTCGTTATCAGGTTTTACTATTAATCACAATTAAAATTGATTTATGAAAATGTAGTAAACAAGAATTATAATGACTGTGTATAAAACACTGATAAAAAGAGAATGAAAGTGAAAATAATTGTTTCACTATTTCATTTCTGAGTCCATTTTAGTGAATCTGTTTCGAAAAAGTGAGCCTAAACTTCGGTTATATGATCAAATCATCAAAAATTTTTTTGTTTCGTTTATTTTTAATATATTTGTGCTACTGTCATCGGCGAACACGCAAGCAAGTGGGCTACCCTGACTCCATGCCTTTAGTTTATTACTAGTGTTTATATTACGCAAATCTTAAATTACAAAAATAATTGTTTTGTTACATTTATATATAATACATTTGCAATACTGTTTTCGCCAAGTACACAAGACACTTGCTACCCTGGCTCCAATTTTGGGAATATAGTGATAATTTCTTTTAACTAACATTATTCAGGAAATAAATAATATATATTTAATTTCAGGACTCCATCTCCCCGGAAAATGGGTGAACGAACAAACAAACAAACAAACTCACAAACTTTATATATAGAGATAATATTTATATGTTGTATTGGGTAGACCACACAGAGGCGGAGGCACAAATCACTCAACTATACCAAGCTATTGTGTGTATAGCTTGGTATAGATGAGTTTGGCACAAAATATGGTACTATTAACCAATCATTATAAACAGAATACTCCCAGATTGCTTAAAAATTATGCTTTTTGTGTTACAATTTCAAGGATTATTTTTATGATTAGCACATAAAGAAAAATTAAGTCTAACGCATTAGAGCAGAATTATATATAAATATATAAAATGAATATCCGTTTTCCTAATATAAGTTAAACAAGATATAAAAGGTTATAGTCCCTATCATACTTAAACTAATGCAAAAGTTAGTAAGCTCCAAGCTATTACAATATTAAACCTCCCTATCCTAATTTAAAGAACATTAAATCTTATAATCACCATTATAATAAAAAGAGTGCAAACAGGAAATCCTTCTTCCACCATTCTAATTAAAAGAATACAAAAGAGTATATCCCAAGAGGAAATACAAAAGTACCCTCCTCCCTATGAGCTAAATGAAGCGAATACAAAGGTAATACTCCACCATCATAATAAAAAAAGTGAAAAATGATACATCAAATTCTAATTACAAGAATATCTAATGTTGTATATCAAATTTTCTTTATTAATTTATTTATCTGGTACCAAATTATTGTATAATACCACGATTATTATTTAACGAGAAGTAATAATCTAAAGGGATCACTTTGAAGCGAGATTTTGCCATTTTAGAATCGCAAAATACATCTAAGAAAGTGGTTCACAACTTTTTTACTTCTGCACCCCTAAAAAAATATTGCTGGGACCTCGCACCCCCTATATTTTATAGTTTTTTTAAGGATAAATTGTGAAATCACACTAAATTTTATCAAAAGAAGATATTAATTTCATTTTTAATATATTTAAAAAAAAACAGACTTTTAGACAAGAAACTTCATAGATTGACATTTGAATAAACTTTAACAAAATAATAACTCTCTTTTGAAATATATGTAGAATGGTACAATCAAAACTAGCTTCGAAACGCTTAGAAAGGAATATAATTGTTTAATATGTAATGAAATCAAACATATGGACTTGAAATATTATTTTTTTTATTATTATTTATAATTGATAAGTGCATCGTCTGCTAGGACATTAGCACTGTCTGATTTTGTTCAATTCTCTAGTTCTTCATATTCTGTTGTGGAGTTTTGAAATATTAATTTTCAGTTGTATAATTCGTATTTCAGATTAATAATTGAATACGAGTATATCAAATTTATTTGAGGTTGATTCATATTTATGGGCAAAATTTCCTTTTGCAACTGGAGATAAAATGGTTTTTCTTTAGCAAAGAAATAAAAAAAACGCTTTTTCTCCAATAATTCACTGCAAAAGGAAACAAAAGGACCGCAGGAGAGGAATAAATAAATCAATTTCTTATTGTTAAGGCGGACACTTCTCGGTCACTTGAGAGGGATTGTGAAGGAGGGGGGGTGATTAATCTTAAACGAGAAAACCCTTTTTTTGATTTGCTTAAACTTCTGCTACCTTGTAATAATTACAAGTCCTCAAAAACTCAGATCTTGCAGAGTCAAATCTTTATTTTAAATTTGTAAAGAAATGGTATTTTATGCCACGACTTCATTTTTATACTGAATCATGAAACTGAAGTTATAACCAAGAATGAAAATATCATTAACTTAAGATTCCATGATTTTATCAACATAGCTTTTCAAAATTTCCTTATAATTTCCTGAAAAAATATCTTATCTTTCAAAATATTGAAATTTCCTTAAACTACGTTGCAGTCCTGCTTCTCGCACCCTCTGAAGTTGTGATCTCTCTAATATAATTTTGACATATTCTAGATTATGAAATTGGTGTTCTTATACAGGAGATTAACCTTCTTTAAAAAATAGTTGGACACTGGCTTTTGAAAATTTTTTTGTCCCTTTTATTGTCTAAATTCACTATAAAAACAGAAAAATATCCAAACTCGATACAATATGAGTTCAAAATCGAGCAAAAATGACACACAGAATAAGGAAACACACTTACAAACTCAAATTCTCGGACAATCTGTCTTCAAGAGAAAAGAGAGACTAAGGAGACCAAGCAAGTTGTAGATGCAACGGCAAGTAACCCTACATACTGAACCTTAACTAAATTACTTATGGTTACTTGCCTTTGCACCTACAACGTGCTTCGTTTCTCTCTCTCTCTTTTCTTCTGAAGACGGATTACCCGAAAATTTGAGTTTGTTAATGTAAATCACACCACTTTAATTTGTTTTATAAAACAGGGTAGAAGCACACCAAGTTTTTCTAATCTCGACATAAACCCATCAGTAGAAATGAAAGGTGAATCAACCCCCATAGTTAATTCGATCTCTATTTAAAGTTAATTATTCAAAATTGTTGGTACCATCTCAAGAAGACAATGTCTTGGAGCGTTAAACAATTATAAAGGTAAAGATTCAAATACAATCTCAGTCCTGCAGGAAGAGACGTTTTGAATTATTTAAACGAAACTGAATGACAGATGGGATAATTAAATGGAAGTCGGGTTTGATTAGGTATGTAGAACGTGCAACAAAGGACTCTAGAATACTGATACCATTGCCTGCATATTGAAAACCAATATGGTAACCTAACACCTCAGTTTAAAATAGAATAAATAGGGTTTTGTATATAAATATTTTGACCCAAAAAAAATATTAATACTAAAGTCTTTTTGATGTAGAACGAAACCATGGTGATATAACTTACCCATAATTATAATATGCATCAAATTATAAAAATTGATACAGCCTATCGACCACTGATTTTTCAAATATAAAATAGGTTATTGAGAATTAGGTCCAAAAATTAATCACTTAAAATTATAAGACGTTTCACCGAAATTTGTTCGGCATTCTCAAGAATAAAAACAATGTTCTATAAAAACATTGTTTATTTTCTTTTAATTTGTGTTTGTTCCTTATTCCGTTTTTGTTTCCTGTTATTTGATAACCTGTGGAGGTATTTCAAAGATTTATTCACAGTGATACTATTTGTTTTCAATAAATTGTTTATAGCCTTGAGAATGGCAAACACATTTCCATGAAACGTCGGTTACAATCTAAAGTAATTAATTTTTATATTCAAATAATAAAAAAAATGTAATTCAAACATGACGCCCATAATTTGTGTCATGTTATTAATGTATTTTAATATTAAACTCAAGGAAAATGTTTATAGTTGAAAACCAAAAGATGTTGGTGATTTGAAATAACAGATGCATTTCAGGAAATGAATACGTAGACAAACTTGTACAGGAATAATGATCAAAGCATAAGAGTTAAACTTCAAACCTGTGTACATTGTGACGGAAAACAGTTTAAACACCTTGTAGGGTAAAAAAATAATTAAATACTCCCCACATATACAAGTTTAATATTCTAAAGAACGTTTTTCGAACACGTAGCAATCATCTTCAGGGATAAAAGCATGCTTCAGAGATTTTGGTACTACTGAATCTGGTAGTGGTACTTTAGTACAAAAAGTTGTACCACAGACTCTGAAGCTTCTTTTTATGCCTGAGAAGAACAATAAGTGTTCAAAACGCATTGTTTAGATTATTAAACTTGTAAATGTGGGAACTGTTTCATTAACTTTTTACCCTAAAATGAGTAAATACCACAAAATAAATAATTGCACTACCTAAAGTTTGAACACCTTCGTTATTAAAATTTAAAAGCTTTTGTATTATTGCTTACAATAAAATTTAATTGTGAAATTGTATTAAATTTAATACAATTAAATTTTATTATATTAATTACAATAAAAATTAATTGCGACAATAAAATAATTGTGTCAGTAGATATAGCTTTATAAAAAGATTTCACATAAACACGTGAAATAACAATCAATGATCAAACCACAATAAGAAAATGGGAAAACAAGACTAAGATCTTTCAACCGTAACAAGCTTTCAACCGACTCTGACGAAGACCGCTTGTTACGGTTGAAAGATCTTAGTCTTGCTTTCCCATTTTCTTATTGTGGTTTGATCATTGATAGTTTCATGTATTAGTAATCTCTATATAAATTTTATCATTTACTGTCCACTTACTTTTAGTTCACCCTATATATAACAAAATTTAATGCTCTTTTACTTCAATTCTTGAAGAAAAATTGATATGAAACTTCAAAAACTTAAACTTTAGTAATATGTGTGAAATATCTTATGAAATTATTTCAACCTAGTATTGCATAAAGCCCTCCTTTCTTATTCTATTTAGCCCTCCGTCAGTGACAGTTTAGAGACATTCTGAATAATTAAACCCTTAATTACTTAGAATTGTAAATTCCTATTATGTAAAGAGGGTCTATCAGTCAATGGAATATTTCATACTTTACAATTAACAAGCTATTATGCATATTTTGTCATTTTTACTTCATTTATAAGTTATTTATGGTTGTAAGGCTTCAGTTAATATAATTTATAAAGTAAATGATGTCTATAACTCTGAAATTTCCAAATTGTACGTAAAATGTACCTTCTTTTTAATCGCTGATAACTTCAAGTTTGCACCAATCATTACAAGTAGTCACTAATCTTTAGAAGTTTAACTAGATTTCATTGTTTTTGTTCAAATATATTAATTATTATTTTACCTATCTCTCTTTGAACTTAGCTATATTTTCAATATTGTTAATTGTAAGTGTATTTTTATCGTAAAATGTTTGAATAAGAAGTTTATAAGATAATAGCAAATAAATAAAGTAGAATAAATAATAGAATTATTATTTATTCTACTCTTGTGCTACAAAAGTTGTATAATCAGTCATTATGTGGCATTTACTCATCTTAATAAAGGAAGATCAATTCTAAGACCCTAATCATCTTAATTAAATAAAATTAAATTTAATTAGTTAATTTAATTAATTTAATTAAATCTTAATTCAATAGTTAAAGTCCCTACTCTAAATACACTTGAGTTCAGACAAAAATTAGTCCTGCTAATGTAGTAGAATGTTCATTGTTTGGTATCACAAAGGGCCAATGTTCATCCTAAGTGCGTTCTCTGATGGGGCAGCCACTGCAACCTAACCTAATCTACTAACAATCACAGTGGTAATTACAATAACTTGTTAGACTTAGTTAAACGTATGATTTTTTAGAAATATTTTAAACATTTATGAACTTTTTTATCTAGTAAGAAATAAACCATGTTATTATTATATGTATGATTATTGTATTAGGAGCTGACTTTTAATTTTTGTGATGTAAGTCAGTAACTTACAACAACTAATTTTGGTCTAGTCCATCATCTTGATGACGAGATATAAATTGGTTGGGAGAGTAGATATATACATGTAACTTGTGATAGTTAAATCAGTAGCGAATGAACACATTTTCTACTAATAAACACTTATTTTTACTATTACTATTAATATCTCATTATTAATTATTCTTCTCTTAAAAATCAAATAATGTGTTTCTAATTCTTTTATTAAATAGTAACTATTTATCAAACAACAAAAGAAAGGTAAGGTTTGCTGTTTTATTACAGATGTATTTACAAGAAAGGCATCTCAAGGTGAAAGCTCTACTGGGTTTAACGAAATTGTTGGAGAAAATGGTATGAACGAAAGTTTTATGTCAAACATAGATAAAGAGTACAAGAAAGGTAATGCAGTGAAAAAAGAAAAGTCCTTCTCAGCTGGATCACACGTTTTACATGATAGAACTTTAGATTCATTGGGAGGAGGGCATTTGTTGTCAAATAGAGCTTTAGAGGATTCGGGAGGATCAAAATTCCTTGGAACTGGTGAAAATGATAGGACATTAGATTTTTTGGGAGGAGGGCATTTACTAGGAAATAGAGCTCTGGACTATCTGGGAGGATCACATTTACTGAGATCTAGAGAACTTGATTCTTTGGAATCAAACTTGTTGCATGATAGGACTTTGGATTCATTGGGAGGAGGACATTTACTTGCAAATAGAAATTTAGACCATTTGGGAGGATCACATTTACTTAGATCTAGAGAACATGATTTTTTGAGTGGATCACACTTCTTACATGATAGAACTTTGGATTTATTGGGAGGAGGACATTTACTAGGAAATAGAGCTTTAGATCCTTTGGGAGGGTCACATTTGCTTGGATCTAGGGAACTTGATTCGTTAGGTGGATCACACTTGCTACATGCCAAAACTTTAGATTTATTAGGAGGAGGACATTTACTTGGATCTAGGGAACTTGACTCTTTAGGTGGATCACACTTGTTACATGACAGAACTTTGGACTTATTAGGAGGTGGTCATTTACTAGGAAATAGAGCTTTAGATCCCTTGGGAGGGTCGCATTTACTTGGAGCTAGAGAACTTGATTCGTTAGGTGGTTTACAATTATTAACTGACAGAACTTTGGATTTATTAAGAGGTAGTCATTTGCTAGGAAATAGAGCTTTAGATCCTTTGGGAGGGTCACATTTGCTTGGATCTAGGGAACTTAATTCGTTAGGTGGACCACACTTGTTAAATGATAGAACTTTGGATTTATTAGGAGGTGGTCATTTGCTAGGAAATAGAGCTTTAGATCCTTTGGGAGGATCCCATTTGCTTGGATCTAGGGAACTTAGTTCCTTAGGTGGATCACATATGTTGCAAGACAGAACTTTGGATTCATTGGGAGGATCACATTTGTTAGGTTCCAGACAGCTCGATTCTTTAGGTGGATCACACTTGTTACATGACAGAACTTTGGATTTATTAGGAGGAGGTCATTTGCTTGGATCAAGAGATACTGATGTAGTAGTGGGGTCATCCTAGGTTGACTACGTGGAATGAAAAGTTGATACATAATATTTGTGATAGTAAAAATCTATTTGAAATACAAATGTAACTGTGGTGTTGTAAATATATAATACAATTTAATTTTATTTGAAAAGTGGACAATATTCTTGAGACAAATTATAGCATCATTGTATATCAATTGTTCACTTTTGTTCCCTAATATATACAGAAACCCTTGTAAGAGACTATGATGTACAATATATGAATACTTCAACGTAACTTGTTTTATATTCTCCATTCGGTCACCAGTACTCACACTCAATATATATTTACATCAACATTTATATCATTTAAAAGTGAAATTTAATAAGGTCATTTAATAAGGAAATTTCCAACAAAAGAACCTAGTTAGCCGCAAAAAACATGAGATCAGGAGAGCACCCTCCCTGGACGGTTGAAGGAATCTGACAAGTTCTGAGTATACAGAAGGACATTGCAATCTCTACAGCAGCACCTTCTGTCCACAGCCGTCAGTGCTATGTGTAGATGGGGTTCTTAGAACTTCTGAAATGAAGCCTTACTCAAAAGAAACACAGAGCTTTAATATAAGAATTCATTTAAAATAGTGACAGTATTTTCAACCTGTTCTGACAAGTGCAAAACCGTCCAGGTTATTCGATGAAACTTTTGAATCAATTAGATAATGGTTAAATTGATAACAAAAAATTTTCTACACACTAAGCTAAATCTGAATACGACAATTTAAATGAATACTGGTAAAAAAATATGAAGATACTAAATCAGACCTATATCTATATAGATATATAATCAATGATCAAACCACAATAAGAAATGGGAAAACAAGACTAAGATCTTTCAACCGTAACAAGTGGTCTTCGTCAGAGTCAAAAACCCAACTGACCAAGAAAGATCTTAGTCTTGTTTTCCCATTTCTTATTGTGGTTTGGTCATTGATTGTTATTTCACGTGTTTATGTGAAATTTTATATATATATATATATATATATATATCAATGATCAAACCACAATAAGTAAATGGGAAAACAAGACTAAGATCTTTCAACCGTAACAAGCGGTCTTCGTCAGAGTCAAAAACCGAACGACGAAGACCGCTTGTTACGGTTGAAAGATCTTAGTCTTGTTTTCCCATTTTCTTATTGTGGTTTGATCATTGATTGTTATTTCACGAGTTTATGTGAAATCTTCTTATATATATATATTTATACAAAACTAAAGTTTATCGGGACTCACTCAGTTCTTCAGGTTCAAATTAAACTCTCATTGCCAACCTGAAGAACTGACCGAGTCCCGATAAACTTTAGTTTTGTTTCTATTCCACGGTCGATACTTTTATCAATATATATATATATATATAAATAATTCATACAAGTTGTTCTTGAGGATTTTGGTCATAAAACATACAACTCCTGCTTATAAGCCGACGTTTCACCAAAAGTTGTTTGGCATTTTCAAGATAAAAAACAATTTATTAACGACATAAGTAAAGCAAGATAAATACATCACCGGACACCACCCAACAGAAAACAAACAACACAAAAAAAAATTTTGTAACAAGAGAACCACAAAGGTTCATAAAATACCTAGTGTTATTATTATTTTTTAAAAACCGACATTTGTTGTTTAAACCTAATTACTGGCTATTAATTATTCAGAACATTAACAACAAATGTTGGTTTTTAAATAATAATAATAACACGAGGTATTTTATTATCCTTTGTGGTTCTCTTGTTACAAAATGTTTGTTTGTGTTGTTTTTGTTTTTGTTTTTGTTGTTTCTGTTGGGTGGTGTCCGGTGATGTATTTATTTTGCTTTACTTATATCGTTAATTAATTTTTTTTAGCCTTGAAAATGCCAAACAACTTTTGGCGAAACGTCGGTTTATAATTAGGAGGTGTATGTTTTATGACCGAAATCCTCAAGAAACCCTTGTGTGAATTTGAAATATCAGTGGTCGAGAAGCTATATCAATATATATATATATATATTAATGGGTGTGTGGGAGTGTGTGTGTACGTGTGTGCGCGTGTGTGTGTGCGTTTAAAATTAATATATATGCATAGCTATTATTAAACTTTTGAGTGATTTACAATTACACTGTTTATAAGTGTTCTAGCACTTTTTTCTTACCAAATAATTATTAAATAATTCAAAATCTTCGATTAGTTGTTGATACAAGTATAATAACAAGTTATACTTTATAGTCATATGATTACTTTAAATATTTAATTTTTTTTGTAACGATATTTCTTAGAATCTGTTTTTCAACAGAATATCAGCATCACATAATTGAATTATTGAAGAAAAAGAAACATTGTATGTGGTTTTAAGATGTTTTTTAGAAGGCACCAGTTTGCATGATGCACATATTTTGCATGCCTTATTTGAAGCACATAAAAAAAATAATGCTGCTAGTTGGAGATATTTTAAAGAAAATGGTGTCGGATCAAAACAACAGGTATGTGTGCTTTTAGATAACATTAAATAATAGTTTTTAATGATTTTAATATTAATTTTTTGTTCTAAAATATTATATATATATATATGAAAAAGACAGCACATAAAAGAAACGAGAACACTTACTAGATGAATATTTCGAACTGAAGTTTGCCATCAAGAAGGCAGTAAACGGGAAGTAGAAGAGGTACGTGCGTTCAGGACTGTGAGTTGAAGGCTACGACTTCCGAGTAACTTCTCGTTTCTTTTATATGTTGTCTTTTTCATTTATTTATCTGTCCGGTTTGGACTGTTTAGTATTTTCATTTATATATATATATATATATATGTGTGTGTTCTCTAATCGGGATTCGGTCAATTTTCTAGGGTAAAAAATCAAACACCCATAGCCGACGTTTCGGTTTTATTTAAAAACTTTTTCAGATGCAGAAGTAAGCATCAATGAATTTTACATTGTTCTCTCTTTAAATAATGAAAATTTCATTTTCTTAGTTAAAAAATTCTTACTTCTGCCTATGAAAAGGGTTTTAAATAAAACCGAAACGTTGGCAACGAGAGTTTGATTTTTTATCCTAGAAAATTGACCGAATCCCAATTAGAGAATACACCTATTCTATCAAATGGTCGATATATTATTGAATCTGTTATATATACATATATGCTAATGTAAAACAATGCTTTTTATTTATATGACTTATACTTTAGACATAGTTAAAGTTAACTAACTAAGTAAAATAACAATTACAAAACTACTTAATTTAAATATTTAAGATATAAATTGACATATTAATAAGGACTGTTGCTTTTACTTTGTTTACACAGAACTTAGTTATGTTTTATGCCTTTAAAAATAACAACCAGATTATTGAAACTGTCTAACTAATACAAAAAATAATTAAAATGATTTGAACTGTAGAAGCACATATTCATGGCATATTGTATATTGATGATAAAATGTGAATGCACAAGTTGATCCCTCCATACACAACCAAAGAAATCCTAGGTCTCTTGAGTTTGTATAATTCTCTAATTTATGAAAAGAGTATAGGAATGCAACTATTTTAAAAAACTATTAACTGTCAACCAAACTGTGTTTTATGAGTTACCTGAAATTAAATTCTTAATCAATTATACAAAGACGATCATAAATTAGAAAATAAAAAAAGTTTAATCATTTTTCTTTCAACTAAAACACTAAGAGTGATTAACTTCTGCCATACTTTGAAAGTAGGTAACATTCAAGTATCTATAAGTATATAAATTTGAAAAATGTAAATTAAAAAAAAATTCATTAAAGAAAAATGAAAATGAAAGCAGAAAAAAAGGAGCAGAGTATGTATTTTATAATTCATTTTCATTCAAACTCATCCATCTGGAAATTAGGAAAACTATGTCACATATGGAAAAATTAAATGCTTGAATTCTACGTATAATTAAAAAAAAAAACATTATTTATTTTATTGAGAGCATTATCATTACTTGCAGACTCTCTTCAAGCATTATATGACATTACAGGTAACTTAATAATCACTTTAGATTATTAAGTAATCTCCTAAATGTGACTCAAAATCATCATATTCTTGTGATTACTTCATACTCTCTTTAGTTAAGAGTTGCAAGTAATCTCGTTAATCTGCTGAAGAATCATCACATTGCTGATGGCTTGGGTGCTTCATCAGCAGAAGTCTTCTGATTTACCTTTATTTGAGTTTAGGTGCTAGGTTAGCTCAGTGGTCAACGTACTCGCCTCTGAACTGGTAGGTCCAGGGTTCGATACCCACCTGCCCCTCGATTTATTCACGTTGCTAGGTAAATAAATCTGAGAACGTCGTCCCATGGAGAGGACGTTAAACCTTCTGTCCCAAAACCTGTACTCGCTTTGGTGGTACATTTACTAAAATTGGAACGATACAGAGAAGATTAGCATGGCCTCAGCGCAAGGATGACACGCAAAATCGTGAAGCGTTCCACATTTTTACAAGACCACATGACCGCGAATACGACATCATTACTGTACAAACTAATTTAATATCTGACATGAATTACTGACATTCCAAGTTAATAGTAGCACAGTAATCAAGCAGTAGAAAGCCTCTGGTCTGGAACTGCTAGTTACGACGTGCACTATAGTGCGCGGTTATATTCGTTGGTCGTTGGTCCTTGGTTGTCCCAAACCTGTACGATGTTAGATACTCGTAAAAGATTCCATCTCTAAATATACTTGAGTTAGCCAAAATTTAGCACTTCCAATGTAGAATCAACAGATAATATGGTTCGCCCATTTCTAAAATAATAAATGAGCCCCAATTTCCGCCTCTAGAACAGCACTAAAAGGTAAAAGCCTCATAAGTGTTGGCGCTGGAAAACAACAAACAAGCTTTATTTGATTTTAATCGAGTAGAAATATCAATAAGTGCCTGATATTGGCTCTAAACCTACACCTTACATAGTCTCCGGAAATGTAAAAGGAATATACAGACATAAATATAAAAACGAAGTAAACTAAGTCTGTAGCAACAGATACTATAATTGTAGTTACTTTAATAGACAAAAGTATAGTATTACTTATCTATAAGGTCAATTTGATAAAATAATGTGTAAAATTTTTTTCTAATAGTGACGGAGACCAAAGAATAAGTTTGACCAAAGAATAGGTTGATCAAACTGTGTTGAATGTATAATAATGCCTCTGCAAAGCATCAAGGAATACTGTTATTCATTGGGAAGTACAATTCACGTCTTTTTTTTTTTACGTTTACTTGGACTCTAATTTTCTCTCTCATTTTTATTAAATTTTAATAAAAAATATTATACTTAATTGTTAAACCATTGTTTGTCTGATAAATACGAGTCGTATAAGTATAAGTCGTATAATGTCGTATAAGGCATTGTTTACATCAAAATATGCTAATAAAGACTGTTCAAAACTCCTAGTATCTGCATGTATAACTTACAGTGCACAGCATGAAAACCAATGCACTTTGCAAAACTTCACTATTGCACTCTCAATCTGTTTACAGATTTGTATAGTTGATAATTGAATAACAATATCTTCAGAAATTTAATTTACCTCAAATAGTATTATTAACAGACCAAGCAATCAAGTTAGATTATAAATTATTTACATTACATGATTGAACAAGTAAATTAGTATAATTAAATAAATGATTTGAATACAAAATTATTTATATTACATGATGAAAGAAGTAAATCTATATCTGCATTGTTAAAGTTTCAAAATTAGATAATGCGCTAATTATATAATAAGATGAAACAGGAAAATCTGTATTAGTATTATTATAAAAATGCAATTTAGCTACTACGTTATTTACCTTGTATGATAGAACAATAAAATCTATATTAGCATTATTAAAATCATGAAATTAGATACCAAGTCATCCACATTAGATGATGGAACAAGAAAATGCATATTATTATTACTAAATTAATATATTTAGATACCCAGGCAATCACATTACAAGATGGAATAAGAAAAGCTTTATTAGTATTATAAAAGTAATAAAATTTGATACTACGTTAATTAAATTACATGATAAAAGAAGTTCTTCTATATTAGTACTATAAGGTAGTAAAATTAGATAATGCACTAATTATATAATAAGATGAAACAGGAAAATCTGTATTAGTATTATGATAAAAATGCAATTAGCTACTACGTTATTTACCTTGTATGATGGAACAATAAAACCTATATTAGCATTATTAAAATCATGAAATTAGATACCAAGTCATCCACATTAGATGATGGAACAAGAAAATGCATATTATTATTACTAAATTAATATATTTAGATACCCAGGCAATCACATTACAAGATGGAATAAGAAAAGCTTTATTAGTATTATTAAAGTAACAAAATTTGATACTGCGTAAATTAAATTACATGATAAAAGAAATTATTCTACATAAGTATTACAAGGTAGTAAAATTAGATAATCAGCTATTTGAAGTGAAAAATTTTATAATTAAACCATATCAGTATTATTAATAACAATTAATAGTAAGTGCATATGAAGTATAAAGAACACAATCTTGTAATTAACTGAGTAGTTCTTAATGTAAAGAAAATTTATATCTCTTTCTTTAATATAAATATATATATATAAATATATATAATATAATATATTTATAATATATATATATATATATAAATATAAATATATATATATTTATGCAGTTTACATCGGCCAGTGGAGGCATTTACGTCTCCGTTCCTTCATTCTTTCTCCTTTTATTTTCTTTCTTTCTACTCTCCTGAAGACGGCAAGACGCCGAAATAATCGAGATTCGTGAGTGTTCGTCCTTTTTCTTGTGTTCTCTAGCTGTAACTTTAATTATATATATATATATATATCAGTTCAAAAATGAAGAAAAGTAACACACAAAGAAAGAGACACACTTACAAACTCAAATTTTCGGATGATCCGTCTTCAGGAGAAAAGAGAATGGGCGACCAAGCACGCCGGAAACACAACGGCAGGAAACCATCCCGGTTGCCGGGACAAATTTTCAAAGAAAATTTGAGTTTGTAAGTGTGTCTCTTTCTTTGTGTGTTACATTTCTTCATTTTTGAAATGATTTGCGTCCAGTTTGGATCGTTTTTTCGAATTTTGAGTGAATATATATATATACATAACTAACGTTTATCGGGACTCGGTTAGTTCTTCAGGTTCAAATTAAACTCTCAATGCCAACGTTTCAATTTTTATTTAAAACCTTTTTCATAGGCAGAAGTATAAATTTTGAAACAAAAAAACTGAGTATTACACTGTAACAGTGCTACGTGTTCATTCAAACTAGACAAAAGTTCATTCATAGACTATTTTTCTTTGTAAAATAATTTGTAATGTAATACTTAGTTTTTCTGTTTCAAAATTTATACTTCTGCCTATCAAAAAGGTTTTAAAAAAAAATCGAAAAGTTGGCATTGAGAGTTTGATTTGAACTTAAGAACTAACCGAGTCCCGATAAACGTTAGTTATGTATATATATATATATATATATATATATATATATATATATATATATATAATTGAGTAAACCTAAATAAATTTATGGAAAAAATGGACAAATTTCAATGCTTTTCCATTTGGTTGCGAAATTTCTTTTACAATAAGATACTTAGAAATGAATTTAGAACTTTTGCATTTTCCTATTAAATTTGTCGTCATTTATTTAATTGCAGAGTCACGTATCTTATTGTTACATCTCTGCATATAAATATTATAAGATCAAAATCAAACTAAAGCGCACAGAACAGATAAACCTACTTACAGTTCAAATTATTATTTTAGCATAAAACTTAACTAATGCGATTGAACAACTTAAATAGAATATACCAAGACAAAAGATTCAACGCTTATATTGAATTTAAAATAATTATAAATATCTATGTATGACAATATATAGTCAAAATAATAGAAACGTCTGTGCTTTTCATTTCCTTTTATTCCAGTAGTTTGTATTGTTTAAAAACGTACAATGTATAATGGAAAACAGTAATGGAAGAGTTATTCTTTCAATTTACTGTTTCAATTAATTTACATGTATGCTAGTTAATTGTCTAATAGACGGTTATTGTTATGTTTAAATACAGCCATACCCAGATACATGGTTTTGTTTAGATTTATAATAGCAATAAAAAATAACAAAATAACTAGCGTAATATTAGTTATTTATTGTTCCTTAATGCAATATAAGAACAGTATTTTATTTCTTTTAGCAATCATTATTGCTGAACTCATTAAATCATTAACCCTCTCAAACTCGTTTTCTGTTCCTTCCTTTCACAGCCTAATATCCCATCCCTTCTCACTTGTTCACTTTGCCTAAATTATACTGGAGTGAAAGAGGGATATAAAATCGAGTTAAGGACAACAAGGGTTAACTTTGATAATGAGGTGAAATGATTAAGTGGTAATTTGATACAGCTACACCTGCTACAAAATATTTCTAATTTTAGTTTAAAACGTCCTCCTATTGCCACGGTACAGACATATATATATATATATACACTTTTTCGTTGGAAATACAATCCAAAACGGACAAATATATTTCAATATAGACAAAGAAACATAGAGAAATCAAAAAAACACACTTACAGTCTCTAATTTTCGGTCTCTAATTTCGAAGACGGTTCAAACCAAAAATTAGAGACCGTAAGTGTGTTCTTTTGATTTCTCTATGTTTCTTTGTCTATATTGAACTATATATATATATATATATATATAATATATATATATAAAAAGATTTCACATAAACACGTGAAACAACAATCAATGATTAAACCAATAATAGTCTTGTTTTCCCAGCTTATTGTGGTTTAATCATTGATATATATATATATATATATATATATAAAAAGATTTCACATAAACACGTGAAACAACAATCAATGATCAAACCACAATAAGAAATGGGAAAACAAGACTAAGATCTTTCAACCGTAACAAGCGGTCTTCGTCAGAAGTTCGTCAAAAACTTCAGTTAAGTTTTTGACTCCGACGAAGACCGCTTGTTACGGTTGAAAGATCTTAGTCTTGTTTTCCCATTTCTTATTGTGGTTTGATCATTATATATATATATATATATATATATATATATATATATATATAACGGGTTACTTGCCGTTGCGTCTACAACGGGCTTGGTCTCCCATTCTCTTTTCTCCTGAAGACGGATTACCCGAAAATTTGAGTCTGTAAGTGTGTTTCCCTACTTTGTGTGTTGCTCTTTGTTAATCTTGAACTCATATATATATATAACAGATTCAATAATATATCGATCGTTTGATAGAATAGGTGTGTTCTCTAATCGGGGTTCGGTCAATTTTCCAGGATAAAAAATTAAACTCTCTTTGCCAACGTTTCGGTTTTATTTAAAACCTTTTTCATAGGTACAAGTAAGAATTTTTTAACTAAGAAAATGAAATTTACATTATTTAAAGAAACAACAATGTTAACCGGACAAAACCTTCTAGTCGGACAGTCTAGTCGAAGGTTTTGTTCGGTTAACATTGTTGTTCCTTTAAATAATGTAAATTTCATTTTCTTAGTTAAAAAATTCTTTCTTCTGCCTATGAAAAAGGTTTTAAATAAAAGTGAAACGTTGGCAAAGAGAGTTTAATTTTTTATCCTGAAAAATTGACCGAACCCCGATTAGAGAACACACCTATATATATATATATATATATATATAATAAGTTCCATATGAGTCATTCTAGCATACAATTACCATTCATGTTTAAATGTCATTTCAATTTTTATAAGAAAAACCTAAGAACATTTAACCTTGATTCTTTGTCATTAAGCCAAGCCCAATGATCAACTTTAATAAAAAAAAAGAACAGGTTATAATTTGATAAACCATAAAGATAAAACTAATTTTTAAATGCAAATTAAACAGAAATTATAATTTAAATAATATAAATAAATAAATTTTAAAATTTAAAAATAATGTTGGTATGACTATTTTTGACTATGGGGTCGTAACTTGCAGGCAGCAGCGGTCACCTTATTAACCGGTTGGAGCAAGCTCTGAGAAACAACCCATACTACTTCAACAGAGATGCCAGGAACTTAGATTCCCTGTCTGGTATCACTTTCGGCGAAAACAAGAGGTTCGACCCAAGGTAACGCTAACAACGTACTCACTTACTTAATATCACCATAATATTATTTAATAATTTTAAGTATAGTATTTCTATAGAATCTAGAACATTTGTAATGAAAACATAATCACAAGAGAAGAAATTTGAAATGAATAACACCTTTTCTTTTTTTTTTCCCCTTGATACTTCGACTACAATTTTATGTATTTAGAAGTAATTTTGATTTAGGGTTACTCCTTTAGCTTATGAATAACACCTAGGGAAATGATTTTTATAAATTTATAATGAAAATATAATGAATGAAAAATAATTCAAATAAATTTAGTGTGTAATCTTTAAAAGTTGTATTAATTTTTAGAAGTACGAGTACTAAACAGAATATGGCTTTTTGTTTTTAACCTGATTAGTATCACATAGAAACTGCCAAACATGTTTTAAACAGCATCAGTTAAATATTTGACTTGGTAATATGATCTGTTCATTGATATAATATATACAATGTAATGTAATGATAATCTATGCATTATTATATTAATTTTAAATTTCATTATAAGTGGTACTTGCTTTTGGTCTCTATATAATTATAACCACAAGGTTTGTTATTCCAAGCAGTGACGAAGCGAGGGGTTGGAGGGGCGGTCTGCCCCACGAGGCTCGTGCCAGGGGGCGGCATTTTGAGGGGGTAAAAAAATTGAAAAAAATCAAAATAATAAAAACTATGAAATTTTATACCAAAATGAGTTTTTAAAGTCATAATATATTTTTATTTCTTATGTGTGCAATACTGTTTTTAAACTGATTTTTCAATCAGTTGTAATATTTGCAAATTAAAAATAAATTTATTTTAAAATTTTCATCTACTATTACAATAATATACTTTAAAAAAAAAAAACCAAAGTGAGAAGTTGAACCAGTGGGTTTCATTCTTTGCTCATGTGCATCAATGTTATTGTGTAATCTATTAGTACATATGCCTGTTACGCATAATATGCGCAGTTGTATTTTTGTAAATAAAGATTTAAAAAAAAAATTCTAAAACTAATTTTTTAAAAGGTTTGATAGTTAATTATATTTGTTTGCGTAACCAGTTAATTTAATTTAACAATAGTTTTATGATTTAAATTATACATTTTTCTTTCGTAAAATCTTTGATTTCTTGATGATGACTGTATATGTATACGGGTACTGAAATAAGATGAAAGTCTAAATTGGATCATTGATTGTAATTCTATAAAAATAAATACTTTAAGGACTTTCTGAAATTTTGAGGTTAACGGATTATCAAAGGGCAGTAGAGGGTATAAATGTTACAATGCCCCGGGCGGCAAAAGTTGTTGCTAGGCCACTGATTGCAAGCCGAGAAAGGCAATGTCTATCCGAATATGCCTGAGGTGAAATAAATTTAATCCACTAAAGATGATAGCATCATTGAGAAATAAAAAAAAAAGTAGCTAATGACAGACACAAGAAAGTACTAACAATATATTTAGGATTACAAAAAGCAACCAGAATCAATGGTAATTGGACAATTATTATAATTGGCTTCTTTTTAAAAAGACTGACTACAAATGTATAACTGGGAACAACCAATTAGTTTTAACATATTGTCCTTCTTTATAAATTATAAGCCATGCCTAAGAGAATGATGACAATTGAAACCAATGACGAGAGAAAAAAAAGGTGAAATGGTGATCTAAAAAGAAAGAGGTAATAAACCTATGCTAATAAAACGCTTAAACAAAGATCCTTCAGATTCTACCAGAAAAACCCTTGAGGTAGCAAAAAAAAAACTCTCTGAAAAAGACCAGAGTAGCTCAGAGGTTTACGTCCTCACCTCTGGACTGGTATATCCAGGTTCAATTCTCACTTTGGCCCTCGATTTTTTTTTTTACTTGAGGGTGTGAAAAAATCAGTTAATGCAATCAAATTAATGCTTTTTTTTCTGCTAATGCAATTATTTTTGGAGTTTTAATCCTAAAATTTTACTACAGTATTAATGGTTTAGAAAAAAAAATATATCAAAAATCGCATTTATATAGGACGCTTTGACATTGTAAGGCTACAGTTTTGGTGGAATATGAATTTGATCTATAAAACTGTAAATTGTAATTTAACACAATTGTAGTTGTAAATGCTCACAAACAATTGGACACACACACACACACACACACACACATATAATAGAAAAATGTCAAAAATAGTATTTGGGAACCTTAAAACGTATCATCAAAATCTTGAAATAATATTTTTTTCATGATCTATATATTTTACTTAAAGTAAAGCAAAAATTATTATAGTATTACATGGATTAACAACAAATATCAAACAATATTTTTGACTCTAATTAAACAAAAAAGCTATTTCATGCTGATTTTACGATGAAAAGTCAATGTGGTAATTTTGAATCAGGTGTTTGTTCACAGTATAAGAAGAAAATCTTACTTTCTCTATGATTTTTTGAGGTTCATGCTAAGCCTTAGATGTAGTAGGGCGGTAATTTTACTTTAATCTTCCAATCCACACTAATGATAAAGTGTTTTGACAAAATTTGATAACTCAGTATAATTGTAATATTGTAAGAAAATATAAGCAAATTCATTATCTTCAAAGAGTCAACCTGTTATTAAATTAGTTTACAATACTCCAAAACAAAATTACTACAATAGAATTATACCAAGTCAACAGAATGTAGCCAAAATTTTGCCTAAATTAAATTCTTCCGATGAGTAACTTTGTTAAAATGAAGAGTTCAAACTTGTTTAGAAATTCCTTCCTTGAAAGCAAAACTTACATTTTAATAAAGCCAAGTTCATATATTTACTTTAGCATCAGTAGCAACAACACGAAATTTATTAGAACAATAAATTTAATTTACTGAAAATCAATACTTTTAAATAATTAAATAAATTAAAATTGAAATTATCTTTAATTTGAATTATAATATTTTTTACTGTTATTTCATTCCAATTATATCATCGATCTTATAAACATAGATTGTTGATGGTGATATCCTCGTACTCTTTGGTATTTACTCTTAATGGAAAATCAGAGAAATTATTTGCAGCAGTTAAATTTTAAGCGTATCTTAGTTAAATAGATTTAAACTATCAAATAAAAGAGGTTAATTCAAACTAAGATCATAACGTTATCTATGAATTCATAAAACTTGATAGAGATATGAACAATTGAATACAAAAGAATCAAAAATATTTCTCATGAATCGGTCTGTTTTTCAGAATCAAATGAGACCTTCAAAAACCGACCTTTTTGTTTTATTTAAGCATTTCTTCATGGGTCTAAATCAGGGGTTCTCAACCTTTGTTTGCTTGTGGACTCCCTAAAAGCTACTTGCGGACCCCCTAAAAGCTACTTGTGGACCCCATAAAAGCTACTTCTGGACCCCCAAATAAATATCGTTATTTATGAAATAATTTCATTACATCTACAACGCATGCGAAAATACAAAAATGTTTTTAAAACAATAACAAAATATTTCTTCTTTAACATTTTATAAAGTATCCTGAAATAAATAATAACAGAATCAATTTTGAATGTACCATAAAAAGAAGAGCAATAGAAAATTTTAAAACATTGGAACATTTTAATGAACTGACGAGGATATTGGGCCTTATATTTTAATGATGTGTGAATATTGTACGGCCAAAGCTTACTACGCTTTGATTTATTTTTTATTTGCTGATGAATTCATTTAAACCTAACATAGAGCCCTAACCACGTGTCATGGACCTTCAGAATACTACTTTCCTCATGGACCCCCAGTAATCCTCTGTGGACCACGTTGAGAACCACTGGTCTAAATAGAAAAATGTTTATCATATAAAGTTTAATCGTCAGCAGTCTAAGTGAAAGGCAAGTAAAATTACGTTTATAGTCATTCTCAGATTCATTAGGATTCACATTGTTATTTATGAAGTAGCAGGTGCTATTAAGAGATTTGCATCATAATTAGAATATGTCTTTCCGTCTATTAAAGTTAGTGAAGAGATTACATCTGTAAATATAACTATTTTTTCAAAAAAATGCTACACAAATAAAACTAAAATTAAAAAACTAGTCTCTACACAAAATAAAATATTGACAAAAAAAAAGTGTTGAAACATTTATTGTTCTTCTTCTGAGTTTATATTTGTAAAACTTATTAGAACAAAATTTTTTTATTTAGACCTATGAAGAAATGTTTAAATATAACCAAAAGGTCTGTTTTGAAGGTCTCATTTGATTCTGAAAAACAGACCGATTCATGATAAATATTTTTGAATCTATTGTTTACATGGTTGATATACTTATCAAGTTTTATGAATTTTGATCATTTTCATAACCTTTTTGTCCTTAGTTTGAATTAACCGCTTATATTGGATAGTTTAATTTTATTTTACTATGATACGCTTACCATCTAACTGAGATATTCTATAAATAGAAATTACTTAACGGTGATATCAGTAACAAAAACTCGTCAAATGAATTATTATTATTTTTTGTTACTTGCGCAATCTGCTATTGTGTGGTATTTACTCATAATCTCTCCGAAATCACTCCCGTAGATCGACTCTCAAGAGTGCAGATGTCAACCTGGAAAATAAAAACACTAAGTGTTAGAAACGCGTAATAATGCATAGTAATAAACGCGTAGAAATTTTTCGTTACTTGCGCAATCTGCTATTGTGTGGTATTTACTCGTATTCTCTCCGAAATCACTCCCGTAGATCGACTCTCAAGAGTGCAAATGTTAACCTGAAAAATAAAAACACTAAGTGTTAGAAACGCGTAATAATGCATAGTAATAAACGCGTAGTAATTTTTCGTTACTTGCGCAATCTGCTATTGTGTGGTATTTACTCGTATTCTCTCCGAAATCACCCCCGTAGACGACTCTCAAGAGTGCAGACGTCAACCTGAAAAATAAAACACTAAGTGTTAGAAATGCGTAATAATGCATAGTAATAAACGCGTAGTAATTTTTCGTTACTTGCGCAATCTGCTATTGTGTGGTATTTACTCATATTCTCTCCGAAATCACTCCCGTAGATCGACTCTCAAGAGTGCAGATGACAATCTGAAAAAGAACACCAAGTTTTAGAAACGCGTTGTTAGTTTTTATATTAAACTTCTTTTTTGCGTGGAGACATTTTGGAAATCCTGCAGTATTATTAATTTTGTTCTTCCCATGTAAAACTCTTATGGACTACTACATTTTAAAAAGGTCAATAATAGTCGGGTGTCGTCTGACCTTAGGTCATTTAATATTGAATACGGTCGCGAGAAGTATAATGTCTAGAAACACTCCATTACTGAATGCAGATTACTTTAAGTTGAAGTTTTATCAATAAATTTGAAAGAGATTTGAAGATCTCGTTAGTCTGATGGGTTGTTGAGTTTTAAGATCACTACTTCAAAACTTCTACGTTTATCCATTCAATTGGTAAAACATTGGAATGATTATTAAAAGTTTATTTACATAAATGTTTATTTAAAGCCCATTCTTTAGAATCAAAAAAAAACATTAAAACTCAATTACTAAAGGATTATTGACGATCAATCAATATGTGCTTTTAAACCAATCTCATTCAAGCATTACAGTTATGTTTCTTTACTTATTATTATTTTACAATAAGTATTGGGTTCATGGAACAATTCATTCTTGAAATTTTGACCTACTTATATGTGTAGAGGTTTCCATTTATGACGTTTTTCCCATGATTTATGTGTGTTTGTGTGCGTGTATGTATGTGTGTGTGGGTGAATGAATAAAGCTAAAGACCATACCGTTCAATTTATTCACTTTCATATTTAGAAATTTTTTTTAAAAAAAAGCTATCTAAAAAAACAGTAGATAGTTTTTTCCATAAGGTATTATTATAAAAAACAGTCTACTGTTTTTTGATAATACTTCCTTATGGAAAAATCACTTTTCAGACTAAAATGTAATCTTCCTCCTAAGCAACTAACTCTAGAGTGCTACAATTTTCAAATTATTCTAAAACCGACAACAGTAGTATCTGAAAAAAATACTTCAGATTTCTTGGACAACTGAAAGGGTCCGTTTTGTAATAAAATGTAAAAAAAAATGACGCAACTTAATCTGAAAGCTTGTGAGTACAATACAGGTCACACAAGTTGACGGATCATCACGGATTTTTCCCCAAAAATAGCATCTTTTGAGTGGATGAGCTGAATACTTTTTATTTTAAATTATATTTATAAAAAGGGACATTATGGTACAGATTATGATTTAAGAAACTATTTTTAACGCTAAACTTTAGAAAAAAGCTGTACCTAAAATTAGTATGACATAACAAAATCTTAAGTACATATTTATACAAAAAAGAAGCACTGGAGTTTGTTAATTTTCAAGACACTCAAGAGAAGAATAAAGTCCTTCAAAATAAATTTCCCGATGTATTAACATTTTTAGCCTCTTTGGCAAGGGTGAACAAATTATACTAATCTTTATTATATTGACAATGTTATTTTCTTATAAAATATTGGTCTACCTTCTTTGTTAATTCTCTATTGCATAATAGCTGAATCTATATTTCCTAGAATATCTATCAGATAAAAACTAATAACATTCCAAATAATAAATCAAACGCGATCTGTGACTGTGATTTATATGCATTATTTGGAAAGAATGATTTTTACCAATTACTCTTAATTAACTTATCGTTCTATATTTAACTATTGAAAGCAGTGCAGACCCGATCAGATATTTAAAATAACAACAATTAATATAAACTGTTTAGTAAGAGTATTTTCAGTTAACTTGTCATTAACTGCCAGCTTAATGTCAAAATATAACAAATGACAAATATGACAGTTTTAGAAGTTTTTCGAGATTTTGATTGGTTATCTGACATCATCGAGAAAAATGTTTCTATTGAAAGTTATGAAGAGCGGAATTTGAATCGTCTTCTTTCACATATTCTAGAACTCTGCTGGCCTGGCATAGTTCGTGAGATTCTAGAACCATTTAGTTTAAAAATATGTTAATTTAGATATTTTACTATTAATTTTGTTTGTATTTTATATTATAGTTTGTATTTTGTTCCTTATGTCCTTTACAGATTGAGAATTAGACAGTATTTGAAAAGACATGCTTGCAAATGTTAAAGTTATATGAAATAAAGAGAATCATTTCTTTAATTTGTAACTTAAACAAAAATTTAATTAAATTTAAAGTGATCGGAAGAGGAGCGAAAAATTCGAATTATTATAAACATCGTTCTGATCTCATTACGCAAAGCACACCTTTAGTATAAAAATAAGCATACATTGCCATGTTGATATAGTTTGAGAATATATATGGTTATGGGGTCTATATTTACAACATGATGAAGGGAGTGGTAAGTAGCCTCTGCAGCTGAAGATGTTAAGTATTCCGTTTTTCTGTCTTAAATTAAATTTGTTAAAAAAATGAATAAATACCTGCTTAAAATCTTGAAGAGATCTTATAATTTCGTATATTAACTAGCAATACCAACATTATCACAAGAGAAATTATAAGTTAATATCAATGGACACTAAACCTTACAATATAAACAATACAAAATTTTTGTATTCAACTCAGAGTAAAAAATGAATTATTATTTATGAGTTAAACTCTATATTTTTAAAAAGTCGTGAAAATCAATAAATGACGAGTTCAACTTCAAATGTAATGAATTATTCACGTTGAATAATAAAATCAGTATATTTGAAAGAAAGAAGCATTGTATTCGAGAATATTCAATAATTAAATTAAATTGTTTAAAACTTAGGGATTTATTCCACCACCTTTCAAGAAATGGATTACAATTTTTATTAAAAGAAATATTCTTAGTTTTTTATTTCCCTTCAAATAATATCAAGATAGTTTGAACGTAGTATTATTTGTATAAATAATTCAGAAATATTTAAGTAAAAAGAAAATGTTATTTATTGAAATAAAAGATATTTTACTTTACATGGTTTATGCTTAGTTTTGATAGATGAGGAAGGTTATTTTATAATCATGTTTGAGCAGAGAATACTACTTTTTGGTGATTATAAAAAATGTTTAAAAAAAAACGGTAGTTCATGATACTAAAAGAGGTCTTAGACTATGTAAATTGTATGGTCTGAATGTTCTTTTACACCTTGCTCAATGTTTGGCTTACGGATAAGCAAGTACATGTACATTGGAATTTATTGATCTAATAAACTCCAATATCAGTTACGGTATAAAACTGATATCGTAAGGAGACGTTGGTGACGTTTGGTATATTGGGACATAGAGCAGGCCGTTTTTGCTGATGACTATAGCAACATTGCATTAGTAGGATATTGAATACAATAGTAGCATATTGAATTAGGCTGCTTTTACTCTATCTTAAAAGTTAAACACAGTAGAGATCTATAGTGCTTAAATGGATACCACCAAGTACCTGTCTTGATTTGTATTCATGTTTCTCAACCTTTCGGCCACTCCATGATACAAAGCACAACAGATCGATGCTTTTTTACGTGAGACCCTTTCGCCACTTGAGGGAGTCCACTACAGCCACTACACTACCACCAAGTACCGTTGCACTTCTGGTTATGTGGCTCACTATGGTAAGCAGTGTTGCCAAATCAGTCATTTTTCGGCTAGATCTAGCTAAATTTATCTCCATCTAACCAGTCAGTTATATCATCTACCCATTAGCCAAAATTTTTATTACCTTATTGTTAACTTTTATATAACAGAGATGAGTTTAAATGCATCTTTTGTTAAAAAATAAAGAACATTTTTAATTGAATATTGATATAGATCCTTGACCACTGATTTTTAAAATTCAAAATGGGTTTCTTGAGGATTTAACCTAAAGAATTAACTACTCCTGATTACAAGCCTACGTTTCGCCGAAATTGTTTGATATTTTCAAGGCTAAAAGCAGTAATTAGCTAAAATTACTAAACTAAGTACTAAGTTCCTACAGACTATTACAGTTTTCAGTACTTATCTTTTCAGTAAATTATTTTTAGCCTTAAAATTTAGAACTATTTTCGGCAAAACGATGGCTTATAATCAGGAGTAGTTAATTCTTTGGACCAAATCCTCAATTTTGAATTTTTAATTAAAGTTAGGCAAGAACCGTAGAACTATTATTATATTTAGGTTAGGTTGCAGTGGCAGTCCCACAAGGGAACACACGTAGGCCAAGCATTGGCCCTTTGTGATACCACACAATGAAGATTGATTCTACAGTGGGAGTCCTAAATTTTGCCTTACTCAAATGTATTTAGAGTAGGGATCTTTAACGAGTACCTGACATCGTACAGGCTCGGGACCGACGGTTTAACGTCCTTCTCCGAGGGACGACGTGCTCAGATTTATTCACCTCCCGCGTGAATAAATCGAGGGCCAGGTGAGGATTGAACCCCGGTCCTATCAGTTCAGAGGTGAGCACTTAACCACTGAACTAGCCTGGCCCCTTATTATATTTAGAATAAAGTATTTTTTTTTCTCATTTTGTAACTTAGCATTTTATTAAATGGATATCTTTATTTTTGTTTCAGCATCCCTGCTTTTGGCAGCACCAAAAGGAACATGGACGAAATCGACCGAACTGGATTTGATAGTTTCATTAAAAAACGCAACTTTGATGAAATCGATCGAACTGGTTTCGATGGATTTGTAAAGAAACGTACTTTCGATGAAATCGATCGAGTTGGTTTTGGAAGTTTTATCAAACGACAACCACAACATAATCCTTCTGAACCAGTAAAAAATTAACTCATAGAAAAAAAAATTCAACCCCCCAAAAACCCTCACCCAAAAAAAAAAAACAAAACAAACAAACAGTCTCTTTAAACCACTTCAATCTTTTTCCAATCCTATCCTTAAATTTCTCTTCATCCCAAAGAAAAAGAAAACTAACTAGAAGAAAATGCAATACATGTATGTAGTTCTAGATCATTTCCATAGGTCACCCTTTCACTGATTCTGATAGGTCAAATGTAGTTATGACAGGTCAAAGCCGTCAATTCGATGTTTCATACAAATCATACCATCCTCCATTTTAAATCCCTAATAATATTTTCATTGTTTCATTATTTTTGTAAAAGAAAATAAAATATTATTTTTTTGAAAAAAATTGAATCATAATAGAAATTTATTTAAATATTTTTTGTAATATTTTAATATAATGTATGCTCCATTGATTTATATCTTTAAAACCAAAATTTACATAAAACTCCTTTATTCTCAGTTGTATTATTTTGAAACAGATCATGTTGAATAGATATGATCGTAGTCTAATGACAGGGCAATATATCATTTGATACTTTATAATGGGAACAAAATATAAACTAATTTCGTTTTTTAAAAACGTTAGATTAGAACATTCAAATTGTTTTATTTTTTTTTTCACTTATTTCATCATTTCAGTTATTTTTTCAGGACTACCAAATTAAACATTTTTGAAGTAATCATGATTTTTACATTGTATAATTATTATTCATTGAACTCTATCATTGTTAGCTGAGAATAAATGAGTGAATAAGCACATTAATTTGCATTCAAAACTATTTAGGAGTTTGTCAAAATAATAAAATGTATTTCAGTGTAGTAAAAGTTTTCATTAAAAATAAATTTGTAGAATTTAAGGATTTTTTTAATGATTGTTAAAAACAAAAATTTACTTGTTTCCAATGAGAAATGAAAGTATTAATAACTGTTCTAATAAATTGAATTTCGAGCTAATTGCATTTTTTTTTTAATCTATCCAAATTCTTTCTACAGGTTAGATGATCAAGTGTTTCTGGTTCATAATGTAGTCAATTATAACTACGATATGATGATTTTAATAAATATTTTAGTTGGATCAAGTTGGACGAGGAGCTACTATCAGCGTTCTTAGCAACTTCGAATGAAAGTTATAAAACTAGTGCAGTCTGAGATAAAACTCTCATGAAATAAAAACCGCACCGACTATATCCTCACATATAGAAGCACTGGATACCTCTCCGATAAAACTCCCAAAGATGAAACCCTCAGCTATTAAACCTCTATGGTTGGTCCTCTCTGATGAATGTTTATTCTAATTGCCAAAACACTCAGAGACATTCTCAAGTAGATAAAATATCCACAGGATAGTCACAACGGATAAACCCGCTACCCAACAACCCTTCACGAATCAAACCTCAGAGACAAAACTCCATGTACAAAATCTCCACCAAATAAAACCCTCACGGAAAAAATCTTTACTTGTTAAAAACTAACTCATCGCAAATATGGATTTTATTTGCGAAATTATGTTTATTTATTCCTTTTACTTTTGATAACTCCCTTTATATGGAAAAAAGTGTATGGATTTTAAAATGTTTAACTAAAATTGAGAATATATGTGTTCTATATAATGAAATATCATATAACATAATCATATTTGATAGTTGCGTCAAAAAGTTGAAAATTAAAAAAAGTTAAAAAGAGGAACTATTTTACTCTCCAAGATAGCCCATATGGGCATATTTCATGATAATAAAAGAATGTGCGGTTCTGGGACGAAGATGATCAAAGATGGTGGGTAGTATGGTGAAGGATTAGAAAGAAATGAAATGCGTCTATAGATGAAGAGGCTGTAGGAAATCGGTCAACAAAAGTAGACAATCTTTCAGTAAAATAGAGATTTTCTATTTATTCATAACTAGAAACACTGGGTTTTCGAGGGAAATGAAACGGTGATGAATAGAAGTGGAAAAACTGGTACAATAACGATGGCAACAGGAGAGAGAAACAATCGTTGTGTGCTTTATTCGTAAGTAGTGAATTAAATTTTTTTTTAACATATTTATTTAAATATACAACTACGAATATGTTGCGTAACAAGCATATGTAGAGTGAGTAATACAAATAACTTAGACAAACATGAGCAAAGAATGAAACCCACTGGTTTAACTTTTCACTTCGTTTTTCCTGATTCTGGATCATCATGGCAGTAGATCCCTCGGCCATCTTTTCTTAAGTCGTCTTGGGGGATTCTGAGAAGGTGAGGAAGGAGCAAGGTTTTGTACGAGTGAATTTGGGTGAGAGAAAACTTTGGTATGAAACGCCTTGTAACGATCAATGGCTAAATTATGCATAAAAGCGATTTTTTTAGGTCTCTATGAAGAGTGTGGTTTGTGACATAAAAAGGTGCATTAGTGATAGTACAGAGGATTTTTGATTGTAATGATTGTATTTTATAAATGTTGGAAGGTTTTGCACAACCGCATAGTTCAAGTCCGTAAGTTCAGATTAGTCGCAGTAATGTTTTATATAACAGGACTTTGTTGTGGAGTCTCAATTTTGAATGTTTCCCGAGAAGTCTGTACAATAATAAGTAGCGTCGCAATCTCGAAACCCTGATCCCATTATCACCACAAATATTCTCCAAGATCACCTACATAATATAGAAACCTGGCTGAAAAAGTGGCACTTAAATATTAATATAAACAAAAGCAGTCATGCAGTTTTTACATTAAAAAAAGGAGTACGTCCGAATATCACTATGAATGGCACTCACCTTCCAACTGCAGAGATGTTGTCTGGTACTTGGGGCTCTTCATTGAATTAAATTTAAGATGGAAAAACAGAAGTCTGATAAGACGGAAAAGACCTATCGAAATTGCTGTCCCTTGACTTCATAATCATATACAACAAGTAAACCATTTTTTTTCTTCCGAGGGCATTCTGTGTCACGTAAAACGACACCCGATGCTAGATACAGGTAGATTTTTATTTCTGTAACTATCTCATAATAAACTTTCAAGTTCCTAATCACTATAGTATACATAATGTGGACCCAGAACTCAAACAATATTCCCGACAATGACTTTATACTTAAAAATTTTATAGAATATAAAAAATCACTAAGTTGGTGCCTGGAGAAATATTTTCCACTTTAAAACTTAATATCTTAATAAAGAAGAATAGCAATGACAAAATCATATCTTTAAATTAAATACTTTCAGAATTATATAATTAAAAGCTGTCACAAACAAAATAAATGTCACGAAGCAACTTAATAGACATTAAAGATATTTTGTTTATAAATTTTTCAATTTAATATAGTAAAATTATGACCAGACACGTTATAAGAAGAGACTTTCTACTTAAACAGTGTAAAATTACGAGAGAAAATTAAATTTAATCACTTGAAAAAAGACAATGCCTTTGTTAAAGTTTAATTAGTTCTAAGGGCAAACTAAAAGAGATTTCACAATCATAATTAGAATACATTTATGACATGTAGGAATTTAATGAAGTTTATATTCAGGAGTAATTAACTAAAAATGACTTTACAAACAACATATTTAACAACAATTATGTAATGTTTTGCAAATAATTAAACACAGGTTAAAAATCAAAATAAATTGGACTAAGAATATTTAAAATAATTTCGTGGGGAATTTTTTTAAAGTTTTTTTATTTAAATATATTATGAAGGTTCTAAATAAATGAAAAACAGTGACACCTAATTAAGGCAATCACCAAACTAATGACTGAAAAAATAAAAATGTTTCAAAAAGTTTTAGTTATTCTTTATAATTGCCCTGATATTATATATTTATCTATCTATATATTTGTATATTTAGGGACCAGAACTTCATTAATGCATACAAAATTAAATTTTTTACCTATTTCCTTTCTTGCACATTATTTGGACAGTTTTTCCAACGTTCTTATCACTTTTTTTCCATTTATCAGGTGTTAAATGTAAAAGTTCACCAAAATATCTACTAGTAAAACACATGTATTGTAGCAATTATAAACCAACGTTTTGGTCTTCCTAGACCATCTTGGGTCTAAGAAGACCGAAAAGTTGGTTTATAATTGTTAGAATACATGAATTTTACTAGTAGATCTTTTAGTGAACTATCTATCGATCAATATATATATAAAACAACTTTTCAAAATAAACACGTAAGATCACAATCAACGTCAACAATCAACAACATCAACAAAACAATTCTTGTTTTCCCACTTCATATTGTGGTTTGATAATATATATATATATATATAAAACCAATTAAATTAGACAGTTCCACGAATTAAATCAACTATATTCACATAAAAAACACAAAAATGGAACAGAAATTCAGTTTCAGTTTCATTTCTGTCTGTTCTATATATATATAACTATTAAAAGAAACGGTCCAGTGGACTTTTTTAAATAAAATAAATTCAAAACGAAGGAAACACACAGAAAGACACAGACATAACTCACATCGATATTTCGACCATCGTCGTCATCAGGAGGTGTGAAGAGCGAAGAGTCCCGCAAGAAGGCAGAGCGGTGAGTGTCTTTCTGTATGTTTCCTTCGTTTTGGATTTATTATATATATATATATATATATACGATTTCAAAATTCAAGAAGAGTAACATACAGAGTAAGGAAACACTCGACCAATGAAGCAATTCCTTCATTCGCGCTCCGTTCTTCGACGTGGGGAGATCTCTCTCACTTCGTCCTCTCTTCTAGTCTACTCCTGATGACGAACAACAGTTCGAAATATTGAATTCTGTAAGTGTTCTTTTTATTCTTTTTTCTGTGTCGTGCTTTGTGTAATTTAAAGTTATATATATATATTTATAACAAATTCAATATTATATCAACCGCTGGATAGAATAGGTGTATAATGTAATCGGGATTCGGTAATGGAAATGGCAACAGGTAGAATTGTTGTTTACGGATGCTCTATGGCCGTTCTTAAGGACGCTCAGCTTGTTAGAGGACAGTCCTACGTAGAACGCATCACAACGAGTACAATCCAATTTGTAAAGACACACACACACACACATATATATATGTAAATTTTGGTAGCAGTCCTTCCTTGAGACACATTATTGAAAATTACACCAAATTTTGCTGATACTTGTTCCTTAAAAAGTTTCTCAATTCTTCTAAATAGCATTCTCGTTTTTTCGTCTACCCAATAAAGTATATCTCCTATAGTCGACATGTTTCGAATGATCAACTTTCAGCATCAGGACGTGAATAACGTGAATTCTCTAGTTAATTTATATCCAAGGTAAAAAAACAGTAGGGGTTGTTTTCCTTCAAGTTTAAGATAAGCTGGTCGTTAATTCTGTAGGGTGAGTGGCCTCTCGGCCTGAATTACTACCTTAATAAAATAAAAGTTACTGAGTTACAAAACTAAAAGGTAAAAATTAAGCAAGCACACTTGTAGTCTCAAATATCTGTTTGTACTGCCATTAGAGGGAAGGACCAACGCGCAGGCAGAACGGCGTTTACCAATAACATGCGTATATAAACGAGATTTCAAAGTAAACAAGTGAAATAATAACCTTCATCATCATTACAATGAGGAATTTAAAATGCATCTAAGATTTTTCGACCAAAGTAACTGGTTTTTGTCAGACTCAAGCAATTTAAAGTCAGCTTAAAGTCTTCAGATATATCCATTTTTGAATAATTTATATCATATGCTTAAAACAATAAAGTTATAAAAATAATTTCTGAGAAAGATAATGGATTGGTTCTGAATATCACAATCCATCTCAAGAAAGTCATACAGTAAGAAGCAGTTATAAATAAAATTTTAAGAAATTTAAACAGTATGTATAACATACGAAATTATTTAAAAATTTTCTAAGAAGGAAAAGTTTTCCAGAATCTCCAAAAGAACTGCTAAGTTAGTAAGTTTGGGGGAGACCATTTTCATACAAAGGAGATTAGGCTCTCCAGAAATATATCAAAATAGTTTTATATTTGTTTTGATAGAACGATGATTCAAGAACACTGTACCCATCATCTAAAACAGGGTTGCACAATCTGTGCACCTCGGAATACCGTGAAAGAAGTCTAGTTAATAAAGTAACTAAATAACTATTTACTTAATGACTATTAACTAAAATTGTTAACAACTTAAAATGCCATAGAGCAGGGGTTGTTCTCAGCCTTCCTTAATAAATCCTATGTATGATTAAAATTAAAGCTGTGTAGAAAGTACTAAATTATAAATCGTTAACAACCTCATTAATGGGATTATTTTATTGATTATGATTTCTTGTATATGTTTTCTTTCTGTAAATTTAGTTTTATATAATTGCATATGTATATATAATGTTAAAGGTAAACTAAAAAAATTAAACACAATTGTTTATCAACAATAAAATAATAATTAATAATAATAATAACTGTCTTCAATTAATTATTCTAATCAAAAATAAAACTAATACTGGAGGACTTACTGTGTGGAGTTGAATCAAGAATGTAATTTTTGGATTCAGAATTCTAGTGAGCAATATTTTTTATTAGGAAAAGACGAAATTTTAGTGGAAGTAGTTTTTATTTATAGTGGAAGATTTAATCAAGAATAGCATACCTGGAGTCGGAGTTGTAGACAGTTATCAAATTATTACTGTCAGAGTTGGAGAGGGACTGTTATGTACAAACACTTAGAGTTTGATGCTTAGTCAGCAGTAAATTTAGCACTAGAGTAGTTATAGTAAGTTTTATCCCAGATGTGATGATTAAAATTCCAGCCATATACAGGAATAAATTTCCTAGAAGAGAAGTTACTGAAAAAGTGCAGTTTAGAAATTACATCTTTGGATTCTCTGCTGGAGCCAGTAGAACAATAAATGTTTTTCAATTGTCATAACCAGAGTCTATAAAGCTCATTTCTCATAACTTCAGTAATATTTATTTATTACAAAATATAATATAATTTATTGCACCTAAGGTAATCTCAATTTCAGCTGTGAATCTAGTATTTAAACATTTGGGTAAAACGTTAGATATTCCAGGAATCTCCACTTGCTATACAAGTAATATCCACCCAAGGAAATAACAGCTTCTCACTCTGTGACTCATTAGCTACAAGTAAGCACAATGTAGTCCTAAGTTCTTCAAATGGTTTACAAACACGTTCAAGTTTCAGTGGCAGTACAACGAAAGAACAACACAGGCCAAAGGTTAGCCGTTTGTGATATCACACCATGAATATTCTACATTGGGAGTAATAGTAGGGAACTGTAACGAGTACCTGATATAGTACAGTCATGGGACAGAAGGCTTAACATCCTCTCCGAGGAACGACATGTTCAGATTTTCTTCACCTTCTGCATGAATAAATCACGGGCCAGAGTGGGTATCGAATCCTGGACATAACAGTCCAGAGTACACAAGCCTCTGGGCTACCCTGGTCCCATGATGAATGGCCCAATAGCTTCATTTTAAAGTTCTTCCATATCTGTTATGCTCTGTAAGTTAATGAAATTTATTTTGTCAACTAATATTCAACTTCACAAATTATCTCTCTCGAACCTTTTAAATATTACAACCATCTCATATATATCAAATGAAACTAAAAGGCCATATATTGTAATCAAACGAGTGGAAAAACTTTTATCAAAACAGAAAAACCGAATTATTTTTTTTATGTACAATACCCCTAAGAAAATGGAATTTCGGTGCTGCCGACCTCCATATCAATTATTATATGGAAGGTATTATAATATACCTTCCATCCAAGGTATAGTAGATAGTAGAAACTCTGAAATATGAAATTTAGTGATCATAAATCTCATCGTTTTGAGATATGCTGCTCATACACAGACGGACCAATTCAAAATACTTATTGGGCTTAGGATACCTCAAGTTGAAAGTTAGTGGATGGTGAATGAGGGAGTGGTCTGGAAGAGAGGAAGTAGCGCAGAGCGGCTAAGCCCTCATTGTGATCTATAAAAAGATTTCACATAAACACGTGAAAAAACAATCAATGATCAAACCACAATAAGAAAATGGGAAAACAAGACTAAGATCTTTCAACCGTAACAAGCGGTCTTCGTCAGAGTCAAAAACCCAACTGAAATACTAGATGCAGAGAACATCTGGTAAGGGGTTGAGAAGAGTGGGAGGGAAGAGTGGTATTTTAAAAGGGTGAAAGCGCAGGAAAGGACAAATGTCCAGAAAGGGATGTTTGGGGAAACAAAGGAGTAGAGTAAGAAAGAGTAAAAAACTATCCGCTAGCTGTCAACCCTCTTTGAAGAGGCTATTGCCCTCGTAACGAAAGTATCAAGTTTGAAGAGACCGTTACTAATGTTTATAATATTTGATTTATTAAATTTAATTAGAGACTATTCAATAATATTTCTTAACATTGATTTTTCATAGGTAATAAATTTAGCTCCTGTCCAATCAATATGATGATTTTCATTTTTTATATGAAAGAATAAGGCACTACTTTTTTCCTGTCTATTTACGTTGTATTGGTGTTGTTTTACACGTGTCTTTAATGATTTACCAGTTTGACCAATATAAATTTTATGGCAATTTTTGAACGGTATTTTATACATACCACCGGACTCCAATTCGCTGGGAGAGTTTTTTATTAACATATTACCCACATTATTACGATTAGAAAACACTATATTAAAATCAATTGTTTGGCTAATGTTGGAAGGGAGTCCAATGACACATGATAAGGCAACACTATAGAATTTGACAATGAACGGGGCTCTGTTGAAGTATTAGAGAAGTTTTTTTTAGTTACATGCAGGATTGGATGAGGGGAGGATTCAGGAAGGGATACATTTTTGATTTTATCTAGGAAGTGTTTGCAGGAAGGAGTCTTTTCAGAAAAAAAAAACTGCTCACTTGCGGTTGCAGAATAAAATCTACAATATACAGTAATCAATACAGTATCTATATGTATACAGTAATAGAGAATATCAAGAAATTACCTATTCATTCTATTTTTCAACAAATCTAGATCTTGCACTTAGAGTACAATAATATATTTCCATTTAAAAAATTATTTCAAAATGTTGACGAAATGGAATAGTTTAATTTTACATATTTCATATGGAGAATAAGTGAAAGTAAAACCATCGAAATATGTTTCCAATTTGGAACCAAATAAATATTAGTGAAGTCTAATTTACAGAATATCAATTTAAAATATTTCTACCAATTATTGAATTCTATGAAGAAATAAAATGCTTTGTATAACTTATTAATTTCAATATATCTTTGCTTTTAATTATCCTAATTGAGAACTTGGATATAAGTTTTCTCAATTTGATGAGCTTGAACATAGTTATAATTTATTCAGCAATCCATTAAATATTGATATTAACTTGGTAAATCCTAAGTATCAAGTAGAATTATGCATCCATTTGTAATAGAGCTCTACAAACTTTTAGCTAAAACGAAATATAAACTCTAACGAGATTTTGGACTTCAAATTATTAAATTTTTAAAAGTTAATTCTCTTGGGATCTTAAGTTTTCCTATAAGAGATATAATAAATCACAAAATACAAACTCTGTTGCTATTCTTCTACTCATCAAAATATACAATTTAACTTGCAAAAAGAAATATTTATAAGAACATATAAAATCTAGTCAATAATTACTTCTATAAAGCTCTCATTCAGAATTTACACAATTTTTTTTTGTTTATTGCATTTTCATATTTTATTTTGAGGAAATAAACTAATCTTTAATCAAATTAATTATTACTTTTCACTATTTCTAGGAAATATAGAGCAATTCGGCAAGCACCTCTATTGAAGAAGGCGAGAGGACCCTTCATGCTTTAGTGTCTGCCTGCAAGCCAAAGTCGTGTTTGTCAATGTGGAACAAAACAAGCGCAACAACACAGGCCAAGATCTAAAGAAATGCGCATCACCTGTTTCAATTACTTAAAAAAATTATCAGTTTAACATTAAACTAACCACAAATAACCAGGTCTTTTAATTTCAGGAGTCATCAGGGAATGAAATTTAGTTATCATATATGTTTTCTCATTCACTAACACATTCATAACTTGTGCTTATCATATATGTGATCAAAATCGGAGGTATAATTCTCAAACTTATGGTGAATAAATCTGATGATAGTAAAAAGAAAGTTTTTTTAACAAATACACTTATTCAACCCTATATCAAAAGTCAATAATTTAAAAAAAAAAACAATTGTTTTGGAAACTATAATGTTTAGTTTTAACTTTAAATGGTGCTATAGGTTCAAATTTTTTGGATATCTAATACTAAAGTTATTTGAGAACTTGGGAAAAGCATTGTTTAAAAATTTTGACTAATAATGAGCAAATATTTCGTAACTAAAACTATATGATAAAACACCATGATTCTAACAAAAAGTCAACAATATGCTTATCTACTCTTATATTTTCTGAATCAAGAAAGTTTTCGCTAAAAACTGTTACTCTGACAACTCGTATTTATATGAGGAAGTGTTTTTGTAATTAGTTTTCAATGGAAATATTTTGAGATCATCTGAGTCAAATAAAACAGTTTTGTATAATGGTTCCACTGGATATGTGTTTTGAGCAGGAAAAACATAATGCGCTATGTCAACTTGTTCCTGAAATTCTTAAAATAATGAAGCAAAAAAAATTGTCATCAAAATTACACTTTTTTGGGGGGTAATCCGATTTTTTAGTTCTATTATCTGTCTACACTATTTGGATTAAAATCCTTTGATTTGAAGTAATGGTATGTATCAAGTGGAGTGTATATCAGAATCCAGTGATGGCAGACTATCAAACTATATATAATTTTTTATTTAGATATGGGAGAGTACTTACTTGAATGTTAAAAAAAAACTAGTGCAGTCTTTCATGGAATAATGTAAGGATCTCTTTATATTCTCAATAAAAATAGGGAAATGCAACATTTAGCTGTAAGACAAATGTTAAGTGAATCTTATGAGAGAAACTACTGATTATTAACGGTGAAAAAGAGCAAATAGAAAAAAAATCAAGACTTTAAATAGAAAAGGAAACAAATTCGTGTGAAACAATAAATGCAGACTTGGTGAATACAGTCAAGCTGTTTGAACAGCAAGAAGACATTCAAGGAAAAAACTTTGTGAAATTTTATGGTCCCGAAGAAGAAGAAGAAGAAAGGAAGTTACTTTCTCCTGAAATTTAAGGAACCTGACAGAACATTATCAATGCTGGTTTATGCAGATTCTGCAAAGAGGAAGAAACTCCGTTTCACCTGCTGACTGACTGTAAGGCAACTTTGCTGCAAAGAGGTAGGTGCTTCGGGACACTCAACAAACCATAGAAGAACTTTTACTGCTCACAACAAAACTAACCAACTAACAAAAAACTAACTTTTACTTTAAAACAAACAAAAGTGCTGAGCTTCTTGGAGGCGCTGAAGCTAACTGCTGGAGTACTTTAGTACAGAAGAGGGGAAGTACAATAGTTTTTTTTTTTTTAAGACGCAGTACTATAGTCAACCTCAAATAATAATAATAATAAAAAAAAATAAAAAATAACCAAATCAAGTTTTATTTCAAATTCAACATGTTTACATGAAAAACACTAAACTTAACAGTTTTTAAATATCAGAAGAGTCAAATTGTGTAATACGGATGTAATCTAGTGCAGCTGCATAGTGCATAGTGCAGCTCCAATCGAATCTTTAAAAGCAGTATCTGTACTTAAAAAATATCTATATTAATTGTGGTAACTGAAAAAAAATCAATTTAAATTTTTGAAAAAGACATCAAATCAAAAAACTCAAATTAAAAGGTTAAGATTTCCACTTACAAAATAATACCTCTTAAGATATAATTTTGCAGAATACTCTTTATTGAAGTTATCAAAAAGGGTATTCTTAATTTGCTTTTTAAATTTTAATATGAAACATATTAGTTCAAAATGAAATTGAGACAATAAGAAATTTCCCCTTAGTTTACAAAATAAAGCAAGCAAACCTTTCTAATATCAGCGAAAATAAGGATTTATTACAAATATACTTACTACAGAGTAATTTTGACTCTTCATTTGGCTTGAGTTAAATCACATTATTTATATCAGGCACATTTGAATTGTTTATAAATCACACATTCAACGGCACCAGAAAAGACTACATATAGGAACTTTCATAAATTGGTAACAAATAAGACATGTTTTTGGAGACAATTTGATTCTAGGAACGCTCAAGTAGTAAAGTAATAGAAAGTAAGAAAATACAAGGTATATGTACCTCATGAGTAATTTCATACTTCTATTTTATACGTGAAATAACAAATATTACTATGAGGGTCTTATACGTCTAAACCACATTAAGAAATCAGTAAAGCGACTAAAATATTTTAATCAAAAGAGATGGTCTTCCTCAGAGATCAACTGATACTCTGATGTATCAACATTTCCGGTTGAAAGATTTTGGTCATTTCTTCTGATTTCTTACGGAAGTTTAAACGTTGATTTTTGTTTCACGTGTTGATTGTGAAATCTTGTTATATATATAATATATATTATGAATGATCAAACTATAATATGAAATTGGAAAAGAAGACTAAAATCTTTCAACCGTAACAAACGGTCTTCGTCAATGTCAAAAACCCAACTGGATTTTGGGTTGGGTTTTTGACTCTGACGAAGACAGTTTGTTACGGTTGAAAGATCTTAGTCTTGTTTTCCATTTCATATTGTAGTTTGATCATTGATTGTTATTTCACGTGTTTATGTGAAACCTTTTTATAATATATATTATATTTCTATTTTAGTATATATATATATATATATAAAGTTCAATGTAGATGAAGTAACATAGAGAAATTAAAACACCTGTGTTTTTAATTCCTCTATGTTTCTTCAACTACATAGAACTTATTTGTCCGTTTCGGATCGTTATTTTCATTTAAAAAGTATATATATACAATCACTTAATAAATGGAATGACAATGAAAACTGCACATAATACGAGTTCAAAATAGAAGAAAAGTAACACACAGAGTAAACAAAAACACTTACAAACTCAATTTTCGGGCAATCCGTCAAGAGAAAAGAGAAAGGAAGACCAAGATGGATAACCCTAAAATTGTCATTGAACTCAATTTTGAACTAGTGTATATATATATAAACTACATTAACATAAAAAACATAGAGAAAAGAAACAGAAACTCACCACTATATTTCGATGGCCTCGTCATCAGGAGGATAGAAATGAATCGCTCCGCAGGCAAACCACGACTCATATATATACTGTATATATATTGTAAGCAGAAAAACGATCCAAAAGGACAACAAACGTTTCACAGTAAACCACAGACACAGAACAAAGAAACAAACACACTTACTGTCTCTCATTTTCTGTTGAGATGAGATAGGGACAGCAAGCGGACCTGCGAAGCGACGGTTTGAGAACCTGCGAAGGACGGTTGGTGTGACAGTATGAGAGACAGTGTGTTCGTTTCTTTCTTGTATGTCTGTGGTTTACTGTGAAACGTATATATATAACAAGATTTCACATAAACATGTGAAATAACAATCAATGATCAAACCACAATATGAAATGGGGAAAAAAGACTAAGATGTTTCAACCGTAACAAGCGGTCTATCAATGTCCTAGGATAAAAAAAACTCAAGTCGGGTTTTTTAACCGTGAAGGCAGAACCGCTTGTTACGGTAAGAAAGATCTTAGTCTTTTTATAACCCATTTCGACAATATTCGATAGGCTTGATCAGTCTAGATCAAAAATATATATATGCTAACATTGCCTTAAACCAAAATTATAGTAAAACATCGTGACTTCTAGTACAATAAAGTAAATGAACGAAATGACAACAGAGTGATTACTGGAAATGACCGGTTGAAAAACATTATAACGTTCCATAATTATAATTGTTCACCCAATTCATATATAAGTACAGAAAAAATATACGATAAACATGAAAAATAACAAGCTAATGATCAAAAGTCTTACAATAAACATTGCAAATGGGAAAAAAGGAACAAGCTTTTCAAAAGTAATAAGCGGTCTAGTCCTAGTCAAAAAGTCATTAGTTAAATATAGTGACTAAGACGCGTTACGGATTAAAAGAAAAATAATAAAAAAATTTTCCCATTTCATATTGTGGTTTGATCATTGATAAAAATATATATTATCAACATGCCACAACCAAAATAAGCACACGTGACTTTAGTACAATTAAAGAAATGAACAGAAATACAACAGAAAAACCTTGAAAAAATTACGTTCCATAATTAAATTGTCACCCAATTCATTAAAGTACAGAAAAAATATGAAAACATGCAAAAATAACAGCTAATGATCAAAAGTCTTAATAAAAACATTGCAAATACAAAAAAGGAACAACTTTTTCAATAAGTATATATAAAAAATAGGTAACTGACTAAAATAGGTAACAATTACATAAATACTAGGTAACTAACATAGGCGAAAACGAGATGTTACTCATGTAGAGAAAAATAATTAAAAAAAGTCTTCACATGGAATGATACATAAAAATCAGGTGTCTTTTTTATGTTCTTCACCCTGTAACTGACAGATGAGAAAACACTGAAAGCAGAGATTTACCGCTTTTATGTAGTATACAAATAGGCACGTTAATCATATGAACAAAATGATTAAGAAAATAACTATAAGTATTCAAAACGAGTATGATTTATAAAATAAAATCCTAGAAGTCACTAAACGATTTCTTTTTCCATTAGTACTTTTCAAGTAATTGTAAAGAGAGGTAAGGTCATTCAATTTTAGGCTCTACAAAAACAAATACAATGACATAATTTGGATGTTATTGGTGGCATCTAAAAGATGTTTTAATCTGAAAAATATCTCAAATATAGTGAGATACTTGTTTCTATTACCATACTACCCTTTTTGATACATAAAGTACTGCTAAATGAAGCGCCAAGACTAGTTGAAAATTTTGAGTGTGCTATTCCCTGTATTTTTGGTATTCATAAATGCCTTCTGAGAAAGAACCAAAGAAAAACTTTCTCTTCACGTTATATTCAATAAATTCACTTTCTTCTTTATAATGTTCACATCAACTAATTTTGTCATGCCTGTTTATTCATCATAGCATCATAGTCCTGTCCATGAGGCAAAAAATTGAAGATCACAGTTCCATATTATCAAACAGGTTAAGACGTTAAGCAGTAACCAGATTTCGTGTTAGTACCAGAGGATATTACATATAATCTCAAAATTCTCGGAATACTTTTTCCTCTCCAGTGAAACTAAGTTTAAACTGCTATAGAAAGTAGTCTCTTGATAATGGATATTTTATTCCGAAACTTATGGAATGGAAAGTAAAATTATGTACAATAAGTTTGCATTTTAATAATAATTTATAGTAGGGATAGAATGATCAAAAAATACAACGGATTCCACAGTAGGCAGCAGATAGGTAGTGTGTGGGATGCCTTAGTGTCAACATTGCTTTCTGTGTAAATAAAAACTTGTAATAATTCAAAATTGTTCCTATTCACAGTCATCCTTATGGTTATTTTAAAAATGAGCTATCCACTGATTTTAAAGCAACGTTAAACAACTGGTGCTTACTAACAATATATAGTCTCTAACACGAGTTCCAGGAAGAACATTCCTTGAACTCCTGTTCATTGATAAAAACTGAAAACAAACCTAAGACACACCTGTTTACGAAAGAGTAATAGAAAAAATATCCAGTAAACTGTGACTTCTATTACAGCCTGCTGTTTATGCAAAGATTTTTTTTAATTCCTCTTTCCCTAGTATCAGGTAACTGTTTCTAAATCACAATGATTGGATTATACAACACAAATTTGTTTAAATATTCAAATAAAAACATTTCTATGATTAATATTAAAAATAATCGACAATAATAATATTTAAAAAATAAGTTTCAATGATGATTTCTAACTTTAGTTTACATAAGACAGAACAAACTTAAATCTAGATCAGAGATATCAGAAGAGGTCTATATCGACCCATGGAGAGGGGGTTAAAAATTTCCTAGGAGTCAAAGGTAGTAGATTAATCCCAAAGAGGACCATTGATACTTGGAAAGGTAAAAAAAATTAAGATATCTATGCCATAATTTAAATAATGATATGAATAATTACTGGTATCCCTAGTTAGGCTCTTCATTGTTCATTATCATACACGGTTAAATTTATTGTTTTAATGTTTTGATTACATTTATCTGGGAGTCTATGAGTTGACAAATATTTTATCAATATTAATAAATCGACATGTTGACCTCTTAGGAGACCTCTGATCTAAATGTATGAACTTATCAACTTAACAAAAGTAACTATAAAGAAACGACATTGTTAATACAAATGTCAAAAGGAAAACGATTTTGATAGTGTGGTACCTCGGCATACAACTATTTGGAGATACGAAGAGAAAGTAAGGCTAGCAACATATTTCTAGACAAGGCTACCTAAGCCGCTTCAAACGGTCAACTACTCCCAGTGTCACTGCTAAGTTGTGCTGGGTTATTTTAAATGTTTTGTTGAGTGTTAGTACGAAAAAAAAAACGAAATAAAATTGTAATAAAACACCATTCAAATTTTATAATTATTTACGTCCTTTTTCAATTACTAACGATATCTTTTCATTAAATAATAACTTAACTTTTTCAGGTTTTCAAGGTTATTTGGAGGTTGGATGTAATTTTTTACTGTTTTTCAGTTATTTTACATAGAAAAAATTCGATAGAACATAGAACTTGAGTCTAGAAAGAATTAAAACTTTTATGCCGAGGTACCGCTGTGCTTATGTAACAGAACGAAAATAAATCAGCTTGTATTAATTTTAAAAACCAACTACTAAAGAAATCTAAGAAATCATGTCAATAATTATAACAAACAAAAAAAATACAGAATTAACACAAAAAAAATACTGTAGATAATGTAATACTGAATGAAAATCACGCATGAATGAGTATTCAAAATTATAAAATACTTTAAATGGAATGATTTTATTAGTTTCATAAATAAGATGTGACAATTTATTTCCTGGAATGGTTACTCAGTGGTACAAACGAAATAAGACTAAATATGTTTAGTATTTTGTTAAACTTATCAATATCAGTCAAATCCAGGAATTAAATTAAGTACAAAAAAATATCACTCCAGATGAGGTAAGAGTTGTTTAGGTTTCAAAGAATTTAATCTTGCGCATAGTCCTGAAAAACAGTGAGTCAATGAATATTGAGTAATAAATTAAAAACAAATTTATAAAGTTATGTTTAACAATAATTCTGAAATGCAATTGATAGCTATCAGTAAGAGTTTTAGGAATAATCAAAATAATTTGAAATGATGAACACAGCAGTTACCAACTTCTGATCTCTCATTAGAGATTATTCTAAAAGACTTAATTTTTACCAATGTCAACCATATACTTAAGGCGATTCATATGTTTCAAGGAGCGAATGTGTGGCACATTAATGACTTGGTCATTCTTTTTTAACCAAGAGTGAAGCACACCAAATTACTGGAGGGGACCATCGGAACATAGTACCACCCATCCAAGCACTAACCACGCCCAATTTTGTTCAACTTCAGTGATCTAATGGGTACCGATGTAGCCACTGGGCTACCCTAACCCTTTCCTCCTTATATGTAAAAAAAAATTATTCTAGTAATATGAAGGTAGGACCTAAAAATGTAAAATACAATAAAAGTATTTTTAGTTGAAAACATTTATTGGAGTCGACATTAAATAATAATCATTTGCATTTGTGTGATTGCACAAGCGAATTTCACTTGCATCACTTTTCTTAAAAATCTATTCTTATTATAAAATTCAAATGCTACTTTTATAACTTAAAAGCTTTTGTTTAAAAAACATTTATTGGTCAAACATTGACAAAAACAACGAATTTCCCACGCACTACAGTGAATTTTGGCAAGTTCAGATACTACCTAGAATATTAACATCAACCTATTCCTAAATTAATTGTGCTAAAAATGTTGAATTATCGTAGGGAGTGTCGTGTTTCCTTCTGTGTGTTTTATCATAATTCAAAAATTCTGATAGAGCTTACTATCAGAATATAGTGTCACCCATCCAAATACTAACCACACCCAATGTTGTTCAACTTCAGTGATCTAATGAGTACCGGTGTATTCAATTGGTTATGCTCATTAGGCAAGCTAGAAATACAGTGCGCATAGTACGGTTAGTTGGTTAACATGATTGATTGATTATACTCGTAAACACACCTATACGGTTTTACCTCTTAGTTTTATTCTAAGGCAGTAGTATATGGTATTTTAAATATTACTCCGAATCAAAGAGCCGTATAAAACCGATGAAACGAATGTACATAGTAAACCATATTGACTCTCTCCCTTTCTGTATTTCCAGAGTATATTAAATCAATACCTGACAGAGTGACCAGGAGTGAAAAAGCCAAGAAGACTATTAGAAGAAGGGGTCTTCTGCAAAGGAGGAGGTGAATCTTCCTTGAGATCTGCCTTCAGAAATCCCTCCCACACCTCTTCTCGGAGAGCAATCAGTTCGGACATGATCTATAAAGCAAACATGATCTGTAAATAACATTGACAATCGGGAAAGTAACCTCCATTTGGTTATAAATTAAAAACTTGCATAGAAAAAAACTAATCCGTCATACGCATTCTAAAATGACAGCTTTTTTTCAACTTTCACTATTTTTCCAACATAATCAAGATTTAAATTTAAATTTTTGTCGTAATAACGTTTATTTTTAAAAGTAATAACGTCTCACAATATTACAAATTCCTTCTTAGATATAATTCAGCTGCCTGGAAACACAGAATCATTCAGATCATTTTGAAGTTCATCATTACCGACGAGCTGTGGATACAACCAACTTTTCTTCACTAATTTGAGAGAAATCACCTGACACTAAATCAAGGCTGGACCTAAAAGGTTGATGATGCTTCAATTAAATATAAATAAGCTTGGATAATCAAATCAAATTCAAGTTCCAATAATAATACATATCAATCACTAATTAATAACTGAAAACATGGCAGCTCTGCTGAATGGTGTGATTAGGAAAACTTTAAAAGTGATAGGAAATCTATAAAAATAAAAGAATGATTTTGTCTATACATACATTGCTTAGAATTGACTCATTTCAAGTTTTCATTATGTTTCTTACATTAGAGAAACCGAATCCGCCCTTAGAAAAATGTCTGTCAGTCTGTCCATAAAATTTTGTCACAAGTAAACTCAGTCACCATAGGACATAGCAAGCTGAAACTTTTACAGTAGATTTCTGTATTACTAACTTAAAATATAGGCTATAAATTTACTGGAAATTCAACGTAGGAACGAAGTTAATGGACGTTTAAAGCAAAAACATTTGTCACAAGTAAACTCAGCCACCGTGAGACAGCGAACTGAAACTTTGACTTTAGATTTGTGTATGTCTAACTTAAAATATAGACTCGGAATGGATTGAAAATTCAGTGTAGAAGCGAAGTTATGAACCTTTAAACTGTATTTTGCTAACTTCACAGACATGTTTGTTTATTTTGTAAATATACAAGTGTAGCAAGTATTGTTAGTTGATTTTAATTTCATTTGCATATATTCAACATGAACTATCTATTCAGAATAAATAGCTTTGTGAACGAGGAATTCTCAACCCTTACTAATGAACAGGCAGGAAAAATCAATAAACAAGTTCTTACGCCCTATCAAGCCGAAGAAAGAACTTACAAGTCAGTAAGTCAGTTTTTCTCACATGGTTAACACTGTCCATAGATTGCTTACCCAAGAGTCAGAGGTTCCAACTCTTGGTTCTTTCACGAATCTAAAGGACAGACAGCCCTTGTGTGTGTACAGAGGCATTTGCTTAAAACTGTACTAATAATGATATTTTCAACTATTCTATAATTTCTAATGATATTTTAGAATACCATGTAAAATTGAATTTTTGATTCCGTCAAAGACGGGTACATTTGCTAGTTTACTCTAGCAAAATAAATATTTAAACCTCACTGATAGTATATTATCAGTCCATTTACCACCAAGTGTCTCTTAAAAGAATTGATTCCATTTTAGTTCCTCTTCATATTTCAAACAAACCAACTTTGTTGAATCTTTGACAAGAAAAACAAAACAGTTCTATGCATTTCACCAGCACATCGTAAGACAAACCAATGTGAATTCTACAACTCCGATAAACAAAATACTCAGAGACTCATGACCCGATTAATATAATCTACAGAAACTAAAATCAATGAAACACGTACAAGGTAAAATTATTATATTGCAAGAGTCATTTATCACTTATAAAGAACCAAATATTAACTGGGGTTGTGCTACAAACCTTGTTCGCTGTGTTTGTTTCAGAAATAATATTAACAGGATCCATAGAAGAATAGCCTATTACACTTGGCCCAAACATCTTTGACAAGTTACTAACCGACATCTTGCACTCAGGAGTCGAAGCCACTCTAGAACAAAACAACAAATTAAGAGATCACTGTAAAGATTCAAGTATTTTAGTAATAACAGTATTTTCGGTATCATTTTTCCATTAAAACTGCGGACCAGGTTAGCTCAGTGGCAACCTTGTTTGATTTATTGGCATGTACCTCGGTCTTTCGACCACACCACGCAATAAAGCAGACTAGGCCGATGTAGCTCAGTGGCAACGTGTTCGCCTCAAGACTGGTAAATCCGGGCTTCAATAACCACTCTGCCCCTTGATATATTTACGTTGGGGTGTGAATAAATCTATCCACGTCGTCCCTGAGAGATAGCATTAAGCCATCGGTCAATTTAGAGTAGAGATCTTTAACGAGTACCTGACATCGTACAGACTCGGGACCGACAGCTCAACGTCCTCTCCTAGGGACGGCGTAAGCTAGATTTATTCACATTAATATGCATTAATTGTATATTAATATGCATAATTACTGTTGCGAATAATGCCTCCTTGCAACAGTAATTCACAAAATTTTTCTTTTGTCAAATTTACTTGTACTGTATTAATACGAAGTTTTCATTTACACAAAAATATCTAAATACCTAAATGATAAATGCGTAACATCTGTACGTTGTTAGGTATTCATTAAAGATTCCCTACTCTAAATATCCTTGAACTGGATAAAATTTAGGACTGCCAATACCTCCTTCATTGTGTGGTATTACAAAGGGCCAATGTTCGATCTATGTGTCCCCTTGAGGAACTGCCACCGCAACCTAACCTAACCTACATTAAAACTACATGCATATTATTATTACCACTGAGGTTAGTATGATTTATATTATTAATACGGCAAACGGTCATACCTCATACGCGACCGATATAACCATACATAATTCTTCAATTCATCTAAAGCAACAAAAAATTTCTGCCTTTCAGTATATGATAGATCGATTAATAAGAATTCCGATGAATCAAAACAACTATAATAAGGAATTAAATATAATTAAAAAAAATAGCATCGAATAACGGTTATAATGCAAGCTTAATAGAAAAAATATTAAAAAATAGAAAGAATAAAATAAATAACAAATACGAAAGCTCTAACAATAATAAATACGTGACTATAACATAGCTAGGAAATATTAGTCATAAAATAGCGAACTTAATAAAACGATACAACATAAAAGTAGGATTTAAAACTAATAATTCTATAAGTCAAATATTAACTTGCTCAATCCAAAAATGTAATTAATAAATATGAAAAAAGCAGAGTATATAAATTAAAATATAATGATTGTAATCAAATATATATTGGACAGACGGGAAGAACCCTAAAAGTAAGATTCAAAGAACATCTTAAGGACTATTTAAATAATACAAATAAATCCAATTTTGCAAACCACCTAACTGAACACGGACACACACCTGACAGCTTAGAAAACACAATGGAATTACTATAGATAGGACAGAAAGGACAGAGACTCAATATAACTGAACAGATACAAATAAATAAACATAAAAATGCGGGTAAATGAATAAATGAACAAGTAAACCACGAAACCGATATTTTATGTAAACCATTAATAAAAATAAAAAGACGACTGGACAGACAGTATGACGAAATTAGAGAATATAAAAAAAAATCAAACTAGATAATAGCTAAAAACTAAAAATCAAAAATAACTAAATAAAATCAAAGTAATATCAGGATAGCAGTGGACTTGACAGAAAACCAGCCCCCTTTATAACAGGGGATCAGTAGGATAGTTGCGATTGAAGATAGACAACGTCCGAAAGCGCTCCAACGACTCCAAGATCATCGTACGAGGAATGACGGTGTGCCGTATTAATAATATAAAACCATTAAAATTATCTTGATTCCATCGTTGATTTCCTTAATTGTTCCTACTAATTTTATTAATTATAGATATAAATTAAATGATTTAACCATTCGTAGTTATAAACGCAGAAATAATAATCGTCTATTGTTCAGACAAGAGTATCTTGTTTAGTTTGGATAGGGTCACGGTACCATTATCCGCGATGATAGAGGATACGCTAAAGGTGGACCTCGCGGAGGTGAACTATCACAACCCTGCTTCACTATTCCAAATGTTCGTTCCATCAAGACACCTGCTACATATTGGTACTGATTAATTCTTATAAATGATGTCCATAAAATCCTTTTACATTGACCAAGCAACTCTTAACCACTATCAACTACCATCCCTCACACTCTCTTATTTTCACCCTCTCTCATTCCTCTTCCCCTATCATACTCTACCTCTTTCTACCACTCCTCCTCATTCTATACTGCCATTAACCTTTTCCTACTCCTATGTATCTACTGAACTTTTTTTAACCGATGCTTTATAATTATCACATTAGTTTATATTTCATTTTCTTCACACATACAAATTCCCCCCCCCCCCTTCCAATTATAATCACAACTGACTTTTGTAGATGTTGGATGAGAAAGGCCAAAGTGTCTCTATTGGCTCGTGGCAGCTGTGCCACAATATTCAGTAAGTAAGCCTTCCTTTCCTCCACGTCCCGTATCTCCGCCGCCTTGGCTAGAGGGTTCCACTGACTACTCGTTACTATAGGTTCTTTAAGGCCTCTCAGGAAATCCTTTAAGCAGCTGCATATGACGTGAATGTCGTTAACTTGAGACAGATTCGGTGACCCTTTATTCTTCATCAACTTCTCCTAAAAATATCATGAACACCTTGAATAAAATATCATATTTTCTAACAAACGAGAAATAAGACTAGATCTAATAGTGTATCAATAATTATAACAATTAAATGTTTAATTACTTTATAATTTTTTTAAAGACATTTTTTTCAATTAATTTAATACCAAAATATGTATCATGAAGTATTGGTTCAGTTTATATATTTTGAACAGAGCTGGTGAGTCGGGACTCTAAACATACGACTGCGACTCTCGATTCTGACTCCGACTCCGTAATAATAACTGAATATTTATGCATATATCATTGTCATGTTGTATGTTACCTATCAACCAAAATGGCATTTTATCAAAGTCACCCGGCTAATTTTAAAGTCATTTATAACTTTATGACTATAGTTGTCAACTTCAAAGAAAAAAATGTATTAATACAAAATTACAATAATATAATTTCCACACACATTATTGTAGCATAGCCTAATAATAGTAATAACAAATTCATGGATGAAATAAAAAAAGAAAACTCATACATGGAAATCTGACCCTAAACCAGCTCTGTCAGAGTGGCACAGAACTTTAGGTTCTCGATTATTATTCTCGCCTATGTTTCATATTAATTTTTTTTAGGAGTCGGTAAGAATGTACTGACTCTGACACATGTGGTCTATAAATTCTCCACTCCTACTCTACAGCCCTGTTTTAAAAGTTTATCTAAAGTCCATATCGTTTTTTATAGACTTACAGTACAGATAAGTCTCAACTGTATTTGCCACTGATGTCTTTATGATTACAAATTTACTGTTTGAACTCATATAAACAAACAGTAAACGTTCAAAGCATTTACTCTACACATGTAGGCTTCAGTCCTGAACCTAGTATAGTCTATATATATATATATATATATATGCTTTTAAAAACTGGATGTCTGTTTCCACTTGATTTAATTTTGTCTTATATTTTTCCAAAATACGAATTTTTTTCTTCAACTCAGAACTCAACTTAAAAATTAATTCACCATAATTTCTTGTTTTATTATTGAACATGTTTCGGTGTACGTTCACCATCTTCAGCAAAACACACGATTAATTACAATTACCTTAACAAATGAATCTAATAGTTAAATTACATTTCAAAAACAATGAGTGAACAAGTTAACTAAGGTTACACTGACAGGTTAGGGGTTGTCAGTGTTGGCAAAACTAGCCCTAGGTTTCCAAACAAGCGCAACTGGTTGGCAAAATTACCTTTTTGATCGTTCATTCTAGGAGCTTTTTCTAGTATGAACAGCGCTTCTAATATCCTGAGTCTTCTTCCGTCCTTTTCTTTTGCTATAATTCTAGTATTATTCACCATAGTTTCCCTCGAAATTTTTGTTTTGTGAATCTTTTGGAAGTGTTCTTTGGGGGCTCCTGAAACCAGATGCATCGTCAGCCTCCTAGAAAGGGTAGTAGTTGTTGATCCTATATATGAGTATTTTTGGAATTCACAGTTTCCCAGTGGACATTGAAACTCATATACTAGGTTCGTTTGTTTCAGCGGCTGTTTCTTTTCATGCTGGTTCCTTATAATCAGTTGCGTGGTGGTTTTGTTCCTATAGAAAATAATAAGCTGGATCCTGTCTTCTTGCTTTTTAACCTTGATATTGTTTTTTAATATTGTTTTAATTATTCTTTCGTCTGTTTTATAGCTGTCCGAAAATTGGTTTTCATAGTATATCTTGTAGGTAGTTTGCTTTGTTACTTCATCTCCCTCATTTTTTTCTTTCTTCTGATTAATATAGTTTTTAAGAGTTTCATCAAATTCACTGTTCTTGTAGCCATTGTTGATAAAAACCTGCTTTAAATTTTCTATCGCTCTGTTGAAGGTTTCCCAATCGGCCGAGATTTTAAATGCTCTGTCTATCAGTGTTTTAATAGATTTTTATATCTTGAGGGACATTCACTCTTGTTGTTGAGGTATATACCGCTGTGTGTTGGCTTGAAAACCATCGCTGTTGATAACTCACTATCATTTGCAGATATCTGTACATCCAGGAAATTAATTTTATTGAAGGCCGATTGGGAAACCTTCAACAGAGCGATAGAAAATTTAAAACAGGTTTTTATCAACAATGGCTACAAGAACAGTGAATTTGATGAAACTCTTAAAAACTATATTAATCAGAAGAAAGAAAAAAATGAGGGAGATGAAGTAACAAAGCAAACTACCTACAAGATATACTATGAAAACCAATTTTCGGACAGCTATAAAACAGACGAAAGAATAATTAAAACAATATTAAAAAACAATATCAAGGTTAAAAAGCAAGAAGACAGGATCCAGCTTATTATTTTCTATAGGAACAAAACCACCACGCAACTGATTATAAGGAACCAGCATGAAAAGAAACAGCCGCTGAAACAAACGAACCTAGTATATGAGTTTCAATGTCCACTGGGAAACTGTGAATTCCAAAAATACTCATATATAGGATCAACAACTACTACCCTTTCTAGGAGGCTGACGATGCATCTGGTTTCAGGAGCCCCCAAAGAACACTTCCAAAAGATTCACAAAACAAAAATTTCGAGGGAAACTATGGTGAATAATACTAGAATTATAGCAAAAGAAAAGGACGGAAGAAGACTCAGGATATTAGAAGCGCTGTTCATACTAGAAAAAGCTCCTAGAATGAACGATCAAAAAGGTAATTTTGCCAACCAGTTGCGCTTGTTTGGAAACCTAGGGCTAGTTTTGCCAACACTGACAACCCCTAACCTGTCAGTGTAACCTTAGTTAACTTGTTCACTCATTGTTTTTGAAATGTAATTTAACTATTAGATTCATTTGTTAAGGTAATTGTAATTAATCGTGTGTTTTGCTGAAGATGGTGAACGTACACCGAAACATGTTCAATAATAAAACAAGAAATTATGGTGAATTAATTTTTAAGTTGAGTTCTGAGTTGAAGAAAAAAATTCGTATTTTGGAAAAATATAAGACAAAATTAAATCAAGTGGAAACAGACATCCAGTTTTTAAAAGCATGTATTGAAGAAGGACTGCTCCCAACTTTTACAAATATATATATATATAAATCAATGTGTGTCTGCCAGTAATCGATAGATCCAAAAACCATACATCCAATAGCAGTGGAAATTTGGGAAATTATTAGGTATATCCCCGGGAAGGTTTACGAACATTTTTTTTAAAATCTGACTTAGGGTTCTAGGTGCTTCCGAACAAATTATAAAAAGTGAAATTTGTTTTCGAATAATGAATCACCTGCTTTACTGGTCGGATTTGATTGCATTTATTTACATTGTTTACAATGAATTGGACAGTTTTTAATTAAAATAATATTATTTAGAAGTTTAATTAAAAAAATTATAAAAGTTCTAATGAGTTAAGATGATATGTTAGAACAATAAAATTGTTAAATGCAAAAAATTAACCTCAATGAAACATACATTTTCTGATGCATTCCATGGTGTGATATATGATCATCGAACAAGTGTTTGACTAATTAAACAAAACATAAGTTGGCTGTTAACGAGTTTGATATTATGTTTACTTATAGTAAAGTTAAGTTTAGACCACTCCAATTTTTTTTATCTTAGTTTTTATTCTTCTTCGAATTGAATTTTAATAGGTAAGGCAGGACAGCGTCTGTCAGGTTAGCTGTTATGTTGATAATTAAATACCAAATTAAGCTTTGTTAAAGGTAACACGACATTCACTGACAGTTGTCAGCTAGTTACTCTTCAAATTCAATTAATTTCAGTTACTTAATCATTGATTTGCAGATTTAGTTATTAAGCCTATAATTATCTATAATCACAAATATTTGGCACTGAGTAATAAAATAATTAATTAACAATGAATTAGTAATAATACAATACCTTGAGGATCTTTAGTTCCTTGTCTGAACCAGGTACTCGGTATAAACCAACTTCGTTCAACCCACGTGATTCAATCTCCTTGATACATTGAACAACCAAAGGTGGCACAAATGGAGGCACTGATGTAACATAGTCTGATATAATACCCTGTTCATAAAAAAGTTGACACCAGTTACAATGAAACCAATATAAATAAAAGAACATAATGTAATAAAAACAAAAACTGGTGGTAGTATTCTAAAACTTAAAAGAGGAAAATTACAAATCGGGTAAATATATAAATATTTTTTTTAAAAATTAAAAAACTACATATATTAATAAATAAGAAATTTAAAAATGATTAATACTTTAACGCATTCACTTAAACATTATATACAAGAACTTACATATAATAGTATTACATAAAACTAATATAAGCATATTTTATATATTATATTTAAACACTTCTTAAACATGAAAACACACACAAACATAGTGCTTCTCGAACTGTGAGTGCTCACAGAATGTTTGATAAATAGTTGTAACTTTGAATATATACGAGGGATATAAATAAAGTAGTGAGACTGGCAACGTCGCTTTCGATCTGGCAACGCTGGAGACGCGTGGCCTTGAGTAGCGTCAGGTGCCCGTGTGATGCGCCTCCAGTATGAATCTGAACTCGCCACAGTCATTTGTTTGTCCGTAGCGTTGGTTTTCGTGAAATGGTTTTTTCTTGAGCGTTTTAAAAATGAGTGACCTCAAAGTTGAGCAGCGGTGTGCAATCAAATTTTGCTTCAGACTTGGACATAATGCAACCGAAACTTTTGAAAAACTTCAGGAGGCCTATGGAGAACGTGTTTTATCAAGGGCACAGGTTTTTCGGTGGTTTAAGGAATTTTCAGAAGGAAGAGAGTCGATTGAAGATGAACCACGAAGCGGAAGGCCTTCAAGTGCAAACACCGATGAAAATGTCAACAGAGTACGGAACCTTGTGCGTTCAGATCGACGCTTAATCAGCACTTCTACCGTGAGGTCCTTGAAAGACTTCGAAAAAGAGTCCTTCGTGTGCGGCCAAACATCAAAGACAAGTGGGTGTTGCATCACGACAACGCGCCCTGTCACACTGCCATCTCAATAAACGAGTTTTTGGCCAGTAAAAACATTCCTGTTGCTCCTCAGCCTCCTTATTCACCAGACTTGAGTCCTTGTGACTTTTTCCTCTTCCCGAGATTGAAAAATCACCTCAAGGGAACTCATTTCGGGACACTACAAAACATACAAACTGCTGTAACCGACCAGCTGAAGGCCATTCCAGAATCCGAGTTCCAGCAATGCTACAATGATTGGAAGGACCGTCTCCAGCGTTGTGTGGCTTCCGAAGGGAACTATTTTGAAGGTGACAATATCACATTGTAATTATATTTGAATAGAAAATTTAAAAAAAATCAGTCTCACTACTTTATTTACACACCTCGTACATCATGCTGTTCTTTTCATGACCACTCTAATTCAAATGTTTTGATATTTTTTGAGGGTTTTTGGTCTATATTATAAAAAAAACTTTGCCAACGTTTCGACAAATATTTATGTCTTCCTCACGGCTAAAACATTGATACATTAAGCACTATTATTACAATTAATTAGGCCTATTGTTTGCTATTATGTATACTAATGATAAACTATAAAATTTTAAATTTAAGTTTGATTATGTTTTACAATGTTTAGAAACTACATAGATCTAATTACAGGTAAGCAAATTTAGATCTATGTAGTTTCTAAACATTGCAAAAAACATAATCATACTTAATATGGCAATCTATAGTTTATCATTAGTGTACATAATAGCAAACAATACACCTAATTAGTTGTAATAACAGTGCTAAATGTATCAATGTTTTAGTCCAGAGGAAGACATAAATATATGTCCAAACATTGCCAAAGAAGTTTTTTTAATATCTAGACCAAACAGAATCAAAAAATATCAAAATATTTGAATATATAGGTATAAGTATAGGTATAAATATGTTAAGTTCTATTAATGAAAATAAATAAATTCAAGGGATATAAAGAAAACACAAAAATATCGAATAACCAATATAAGACTCTCGACTAAACAGAGTTTTTATCGGTCTCAAAAAGGAATAAATTTTAATCTCTCCCACATTCACTGACTAGGCCATCAGTGCCACGCTACAACCAGTTTTTCGACAAATCAGTTTTTGTTAAAACCAAAAACTATTATATAATAGTAAGGTAACTGGGCCTCAGATATTTCGATTCCCTGAAGCTAGACACAGTATAAAAATGGTTACTATGTGAAAAAACTTCGAACTCTCTTAATATTCAACTTCATATTGAAACCTTCCCAGTTAAAGCTCTGAGTAAATGCTACTATGTAAGTTCTATACCATGTAATATAAACAAATTCACACACAACCTCGTGTACTTCGATTTTGAATTTTCGAATATAGTGTTTTGGTTCTGTCATAAAATATTGAGTTTCTATCTTTTGAACCTGCTTTCTCTAATGGTCACATCTCCCAGTTTACTCCTTCAAATGCCGAAGGAGAATAGAATATGGTTAATTTATTAATAGGCATTTATTTCAGTAATGGAAGAAGAAACATTTTCAGAATTATTTCTACATCGACCAAACAATTTATTCCGACCTGAAGTTCCCAACAGTTCAGCAGGTAGCAATATCCCGCTATAAAACGTTTCACAAAAAACTTCCAAAAAATAGTAATCCCTTAATCCTAACAATATCCTCCACAAGCATTCCAGGAAATCCCAGAAGACGTCTGAAGAGGATGTGGCCAAGAGACTTATTACTATGAACCGTTCTAAGTGATTTTTTTTTTTCCTACTTAGACCCACGCCAGGAAGTGTAGTCACTGGATTGCTTCTTCCCTCCTGTGTTTCCTTATACATCTGTGTTATCAGTGTCACTGGTAATGTAACACTTACATTGTTGTGACTTTAAAGAAATAAAATTAAAAAAAAAAAAATCTACATCGGGATTCCTAAATATTTTGCCTTACTAAATTCTATTAAACTAGGAATTTTTAACGAGTATTGAAAAGAGTACAGCCTTCGGATAAGCTATTTTACACACCATCCGAAAGGACGGTGAACACAAGTTCTCATTCCCCACAAGCAAAATCACAGGCCATGATTATCAATAGTACATAAAATCTTTAGCACTAATGGTAAGCAAACTACTGCTGGACCACACCTGAACCTTCCTTGAAAACATGTACTAACATACTAGCATACCTGTAAATGTTGTAATTTAAAAAGCAAAATAATTAACGACAAACTTCACTCAGGAAGGTAATCTCATCGTTAGTCCTCACTAGTTGTTTGAAACTTAACATGGGATTAGTACGTATGATGTAGAAGAGTTTAATAGCTGAACGTATGCATACAGCCACAAAAAAAAACATAGAAAGAACAAAAAAAAGGTAATATTTGTCCTGATTAGTAATTGAATAGTTTCAAGATTGAAGGGTAAGGAATTCATCAAAAATGATTACTATGACTTAGTAGTCTTATTGAAGATATCTTCACTGTAATTGAAAATTTCTTCAGTAATTCAATAATTTGAAGAGTAAGGAATTTAATAATTTTTTTCTGTAAGTCTACGAATGTGCACTAATTATTATTATTTCTAACCCAACAGTGTTGTCACTTTCACCCAAACATAACTTACGATATCTTATATCTTGGTTGTTTTTGAAAGGTAAAAAGCAAATGAAATGGTCTCCACATAAAAAAATTTAATCGTATAAACAACGCGTTTCGAAACTTAGTGTTCTTCCTCAGGTATTAACTAAAAAATACAATGTCATCAGAGAGTTATCTATAGTACAAAGTAAATATAGTACAAAATAAAATAAAATAAGGAAGAGAGTACGAACCTAAGGTGTCTTAGTGGTACCTAAGAGTATCTGTGGTACAACTGACTGGGAATAGGATGGACGTGGGTGAGGGTATGGGGTGTACATCTGTTTCATATTGGAAGGCCGGTACATTTCTTTGTTTTTTGTTATATATATATATATATATATATATATATATATAATATATATATATATAAGGTTCTATTTTCTCTTTATTCGTATATTTGTTTGTATTTCGTTATAGTTCTCTGTGTTATATTTTCAATATATTTCCTACACTTAGTCTTAGAGCAAATGTAAAGGCTCAGCCTAACCTTTAGGGAAAAAAAGAACAGAGAAATGTACCTGCCTTCTTATTTAAGAAAATATTTAATACCTGAGGAAAAACACCAAGTGTTCGAAACGCGTTTGGATTAAATTTTTATATGTGGAGACCATTTCATTAGCTTTTTACCCTAAAATGAGTAAATACCACATAATAACTGATTGCACTACGTTAGAATTAATTGGTTACTTTTGTTATTAAAACAGTCTGTAAGTGGTTGTGATTTATAAAGAGAGTCAAGATTTGGATGTAATGTATTAAATTTTGAAGCAGTGGTTCTTCTGTCCGACCGGTCAATCCCCACAAGTTAAGAACCACTGGCTTAGAGGATTATAATCCTCTAAGACCGGTCAATCCTCACAAGTTAAGAACCACTGGCTTAGAGGATTATAATCCTCTAAGACCGGTCAATCCTCACAAGTTAAGAACCACTGGCTTAGAGGATTATAATCCTCTAAGACCGGTCAATCCTCACAAGTTAAGAACCACTGGCTTAGAGGATTATAATCCTCCAAGACCGGTCAATCCTCACAAGTTAAGAACCACTGGCTTAGAGGATTATAATCCTCTAAGACCGGTCAATCCTCACAAGTTAAGAACCACTGGCTTAGAGGATTATAATCCTCTAAGACCGGTCAATCCCCACAAGTTAAGAACCACTGGCTTAGAGGATTATAATCCTCTAAGACCGGTCAATCCTCACAAGTTAAGAACCACTGGCTTAGAGGATTATAATCCTCTAAGACCGGTCAATCCCCACAAGTTAAGAACCACTGGCTTAGAGGATTATAATCCTCTAAGACCGGTCAATCCTCACAAGTTAAGAACCACTGGCTTAGAGGATTATAATCCTCCAAGACCGGTCAATCCTCACAAGTTAAGAACCACTGGCTTAGAGGATTATAATCCTCTAAGACCGGTCAATCCTCACAAGTTAAGAACCACTGGCTTAGAGGATTATAATCATCCATTCTTACTAATGTTACACAGAACTTTAACATAAAAGTAATTACCCGTTCTGACTTCTCTGTAGGAGTAGCAGGAGCCAAAGGCACACACGGTAAAGGAACTGACTCTTTGCAGTGAGAATGTGCAACTGCTTTACAGTCCTTACACTTGACAGCAATTTTAGAAAATCTCATCCTGTAACATCACAAAATCACTCTTAAAGAATAATATCAAAATTATTCACACTGTTAACTAACATCAACATTTATAAACATTAAACACTGATAACCCATTTCAGCCCTTTCCATTCTAAACAATATAATAATTGAAATTTCATTTTTAAACTAGCAGACTTGCCTGCTTTAACGGGATTTTACTAAACATAATATATATATGTGCTCTCTAATTGGGATTCGGTCAATTTTCTAGGATAAAAAATCAAACTTTCGGTGCCAACGTTTCGGTTTTATTTAAAACCTTTTTAATAGGCAGAAGTAAGAATTTTTTAACTAAGAAAATGAAATTTACATTACTTCATGTAATACAGTCTAGTCGAAGGTTTTATCCGATTAACATTGTTGTTCCTTTAAATAATGTAAATTTCATTTCCTTAGTTACAAAATTCTTACTTCTGTAAGAAAATTCTTTCTATGAAAAAAGTTTTAAATAAAACCGAAACGTTGGCACTGAGAGTTTGATTTTTTATCCTAGAAAATTGACCGAATCCCGATTAGAGAGCACACCTAGTCTATCAAACGGTCGATATATTATTGAATCTGTTATATATATATATATATATATATATATATATATATTATTTGTGTGTGTGTGTGCTGATACGTGTTCTTCCAAAATATTATTAGAAATCATAAAATTGTAGAATATATCATTATTAGTACTGTCATTATATCTGGGGTTTCTTTTACGTTTTGCAGCTTTAAAAACTCAGCTGAAATTTGATTTTATTTTAGACATACTTCTTATTTAATACGAGGGTAGATAGGACTCACTTTTTTAATGCGAGCATATTAAAATAAACCCTAACGAAATTAAAATCAACTAAATATACCTACTTGGTGCAGAATCCAGCACCTAAAAATAACAGAATATCTAGACAGGTTTTGTCTGTATATTGTTTAGATGAGACTCATTTCAAGTTATCTTTACGTTTTATCCATTACAGAAAAAATATATATTTATTTTAAAAATATAGTTATTTTTAGGTGTCTCATACTCTAGCAAGTAGATATTGTTAGTTGTAACTCAGTTCAAATTTTTATTTTATTCTAGCCATACTTCTTATTTAGTTTGTGGGTAAGTAGGACTCACTGTTTTTAAATCAAGTAAATTATGACAAACGCAAACGAAATTGAAATCAACTAACAATATCTATTCGTCATAGTATCAGGCATCTGAAAATACCGGTGTATTTATACAATTTTTGTCTATACATTGCTTAAAACTGACTCATTTCAAGTTATCTTTTCGTTTTGTACATTAGAGAAACCGAATCCACCCTAAGAAAAATTTGTCTGTTTTTTTTTTTATTTTAAAAATATACATGTATTTTTAAGTACCTGACAGTGTAGCAAGTAGGTACTGTTATTTGATATATCTGTGTAGCTAGCCAAATACAGCTTAAAAATCCATAACTTCGCTTTTATGTTGAATTTCCAATCCATTCAAATCCATAGCTTTTAAGTTATACTTACATAAATCTACTGTCAAAGTTTCAACTCACTATGACTTATGGTAGATGAGTTTGCTTGTGGCAAAATTTTTGGGACAAAAAACAGACAGAAATTTTTCTAAAGATGGATTCTGTTTCTTTAATTTATAAAAAGTAAAGATAACTTGAAATGAGTCAGTTCGAAGCATTAAACAGACAAAACTTTTCTTTTCTACTATCTCTGAATGACTTTGAAAACGAAGTATACAATGTTACATAACTCAATACATTTTTCAAGAAAAAAGCCAAAGATTAAAGACTTCAAAATAGATGTTTTTTGAAAATATATCCAAGGAGACATAAAATCAAATTTACCAGAAATAAGTAAGAGAAGAGGGAAGAGAGAATTTCTTGGAACATAACTATAATACCTCAGAGCATCAGATAGCACATATTCACTACACTATTACACAATATTTCACTGAGGGAACAAACTAATCACTAATCACTATTTACAGTCAACCACAAATATTTAGAAAAACTTAGGGTGGGCCAAATTTTTTTTTACTTCCTGATTTAAATGAAAATTAATTAGTTCTTTCATTAAAAAATAATAGTTTATAACAAAAAGATAAATAAATGAACGGTCCCAGGATGTCCCAGTAGAGGCACTGTGAAGATAAATAGTGAAGATTACAAGTTGAGGATAAAGCTGTCCCAACTAAATTACCGCTAGCGTAACACCTAATTCATAATGACACCTAATCACTCGTGTCCACAGCTTTCTTTGCGGATTCAGAATTGTTCTAATGTCTACAATACATTTCAGTATAATAATTCATATCTATAAGACATTCCAGTATAATAATTCATGTCTATAATACATTTCGTTATAGAAATGAATAATAACTTCAATTTTGAGTAAGGTATTTCGGATAAATTGTCTTCAAAGACTTTTAATTGCATGCCTTATTTAAAAAATAAATAATTAGTTTATTAAAAAAAATGTAATAGATTTAAAAATCATTTCTACTTGGGATTAATAATCAATTTCCGTAGAAATAAAGAATAATTGAGAATTGTAATTTGTTACGGTCGAAAGATCTTAAGTCTTTTTTCTCATTTCTTATTGTGATTTGGACATGGATTGCTATTTCATGAGTTTATTGTGAATCTCGTTTTAAATATATACATTCATCATGATTTCTTTTCTTGACCTAATATTCATGTGATGTAAGTTTTTTTTAGAGTTTAAGGTCCCATCATTGAAAGTACTTCTCCAGACGACGTTTCGACATATATTTATGCTTCTCCAGAACTAGGTGTTTCTTACAATTAACACTATTATTACAAAAATTTTACTTATTGTTTACATTTTAAATTTATAAATGAAGGATAATAGAACGGTAGTGATTGATAAATCTGGTATTACAACTATGGATTTTCACATTGTTTCAGAAGTATAGATTTCCAAGGTAGGCAAATATTGATCTCTATACTTCTGAAACAAATCAAAAAACCATAGATCAATATGTAAATCCATAGTTGTAATACCAGATTTATCAATCACTACCGTTCTATTACCCTTCATTTATAAATTTAAAATGTAAACAATAAGCAAAATTGTAGTAGTAATAGTGCTAATTGTAAAAAAATACGTCGTAGCCCTGAAGAAGACAATAATATAGGTCGAAACGTCGACGAAAGAAGTAGTTTCAATCAGAAGACCTAAACCCTCAAAAATCTTACAACATATATATATAGAACTTTAAATTACACAAAGCACGACACAGAAAAAGAATAAAGAGAACACTTACAGAATTCAATATTTCGAACTGTTGTTCGTCATCAGGAGAGTAGAAGAGAGGACGAAGTGAGAGAGATCTCCCCACGTCGAAGAACGGATTCGCGCTCCGTTCTTCGACGTGGGGAGATCTCTCTCACTTCGTCCTCTCTTCTAGTCTACTCTCCTGATGACGAACAACAGTTCGAAATATTGAATTCTGTAAGTGTTCTCTTTATTCTTTTTCTGTGTCGTGCTTTGTGTAATTTAAAGTTTTATAGTCCTTGTGGACCGTTTCTTATTTTTAGTTACATATATATATATCCACTGTAAAATCGGAAATATGATACAAACTGGACATACACAAGTTCAAAATCGAAGAAGAATAAATACAGAGTAAAGCAACACTTACTAACTCAAATTTTCGAAAAATTCGTCTCTATTTTCTTCTGAAGATGGATTTTCCGACAATTTGAGTTAGTGTGTTCCTTTACTCTGTGTATTACTCTTCTTCGATTTTGAACTTGCATATTTATAAATAAGTTGATGACGAAAATTGCTAGAAATATCAAAGTGAGTTTTTCAAGTACTCTCTTGATTTATATTTATAAATACTAAAACAATAGTTCAAGATTTAATAACACAAGAAATCATACAGAAAACAAAAATAAAACAATTTGCTATGGAATTTTGAATATTAGTTCATCATCACAGGATGATAAGAATTGAACTTCTCTCGAAGAATTGGTGCTTCAACCTCTCGATAGATATTCTTCTGTTGATATTACTGTTGTTTGAAATATTGATAGCCGTAAGTGTGCCCTGTGTAAATTTTAGTAATATATATATATATATATCAATAAGAAATGGGAAAACAAGACTAAGATCTTTCAACCGTAACAAGCGGTCTTCGTCAGAGTCAAAAACCCAACTAAACACTAGTGTTTAGTTGGGTTTTTGACTCTGACGAAGACTGCTTGTTACGGTTAAAAGATCTTAGTCTTGTTTTCCACTAGTGTTTAGTTGGGTTTTTGACTCTGACGAAGACCGCTTGTTACTGTTGAAAGATCTTAGTCTTGTTTTCCCATTTCTTATTGTGGTTTGGTCATTGAAACAGTACGTGGAAACTATTTTATTAGCTCTTTACCTTACAATTTTTACTAATGTTCGCATATTATTAGATGCGTTTTTTTGGAAAACACTATCTTAGGAAAATGAAAGGCAATGTGGGAAAATGACATGTAACAATTGGTAAAAGGTGAAGGTCAATTTAATAGATTTAGACCTATTAATAGGTCGATAGACGGGGGAGACAAAGGGCGAACCAGACAAAGTTATACATACTATTTCCCGACCCCAAAAATAATTTTACTTCATTCTTTATCATGATAATTCAAAATTATCATGCGCAAATATATCATAAGGCACCTTGCTTATTTACCCACCCATGTGCCGTATATTTGTCACAACGATAATTATAAGCATTATCTATAAACAGAAATAAATTAAATGAAAGAAATCTGTACTGTAAGGAAACATTATAAAATTCATTTACAATCAATCTAAAGTATACCTGAAGTTATAGCTGTAAATGTAGAAAACAATAATCAAACCACAATATGAAATGGGAAAAACAAGACTAAGATCTTTTAATCATAACAAGCGGTCTTCGTCAGAGTCAAAAACCCAACTGTTTTTTTATAGAGTCAGTTCGGTTTTTGACTCTGATGAAGACCACTTGTTACGGTTGAAAGATCTTAGTCTTGTTTTCCCATTTCATATTGTAGTTTGATCATTGATTGTTATTTCACGTGTTTATGTGAAATCTTTTTATTGTAGAAAGCAAATGGTTGTCATTGGCTCTATAAAAGGATAATATGTTAAACTTTATCTGTTTTAACATGTTTTTGTTTTATTTTTAGATCACACCTTTATTTAGTATTGTGTTGTAACACATCTTCTAAGCTTGGTACTTGTTTATTTTTTTATATAAAAAATATTCTTCTCGTTTTACTCCGTTTTTTTTTCGGTTTCTGCTTAATCAAAGACCAAGAAGAACCTGTTAAAGGTTAAAACAGAAAACGCCTTAAATCAGCTGCTGACACTTAGAAATCAATGGTATCAAAAAAAAAAGAAGAAATTTCGGAAAAGAAATATTCTATGAAATTTTTATTTCTTTTCAACGTGCTCAAATAATGAAGATAACTGGTGATAATTTTGTTTTATATGATCACAATTTCTTAATTCAATTACACATCATTTATTTAAAAATAAAATATTTTCCACTTACTTCTTGCAGCAAGAATTGCAGATTTCTCCTTTAATAATTGCTCTTTGTATCCAAACATGATGCTTTTGAGTGTTGCTGTTATTACTACGTAGAACTCTTGCTGTTTGGTTTACATTAAAATCACTCTCAGAGTCAGAAAAATCTAAACAAAACAAAATATTCATGAATTTCATTTTCCGAGAAGGATAACAAACTAATTTTTTAAAAAAAAAAAAAAAACAGTCAGCTTTGCCCTGTGGCATATTCTTCAAATATCTATCAAAATTAATTTACAATGAGAGTATATTAAGAAAAAAAATATATAAGAGGAATTATGTTCTTAAATTTCTTTTTAAAGTACAACACAAATATACTATGTACTCCTATAATGTATGTATACTTTATAGTATAAAGCAGTATGATAGAGTGTGCTGATACAATAGTATATTTTGATTTAAATTAAACATGTAACTAATGCAACAGAAACTGTAAACAGGCTTGACTTACAGATTACTAAGGTAGACCTTCAAGTGGACGGGCATGAAATGCATAGTTTTACATGAAATTTTTGGGTCTAGGATGATTTTTCTAAAATACAATTTGTCTATAGTATGATTTATCTATAAATAATTTGTCTAAAACTAACAATTTAGAAGTGAATGAGAAAAAGCGATCGAAATTGGTGTATAATATTTTATTTCATAATTTATCATTAAAGTACAATTCTTTTTTATTCAAAATTCAATGAAAATGAATATTTTATTAAAATATCTTAAAATTATTACAGCAAAACCAAATTTAAAAATTCTAAAAGTTATTATCACAATAAAACTTAAAAGACGTACTATTTACTAAAAGGATAAATTGTGGATAATTCTCCGAATGTATTGAACAATACGGTTTGGATCAAATGCTTAAATGAGTTTCTTTATTCGTTTTGCGGCATCTAGGTAACGTCCCTTAGGTGGTTCTGGCTCTACTCTAGCAACATACTGTTCTATCTGGACCTCATTGTAAGTTTGTTCCTTTTGTAGACATTTCAAAATTTTTGTAGTTCTCTCTATTATTATTATTCATTACTATTATTCTTGGAAGTTGTAGTAATGGAATAGCAGTATAATTATTATCATCGCTACCACTAGTGCATGTCTTATTCCATTATTTACAAGTATCATGCTGTTCATATGTATGTGCATACAATTCGCATGTAACTTTATCTAAAGTTTTAGACAAATAAGATATTATTACACTGTCATACTCGTCTACGTGGTGAAGTCGCCCGACGTTTCTCATGACTGCATTCATCAATGGACTAAGTAACCTTCCAAAATTTGGATAGTAAATACCTATTGTATTGTAATGTGCCATTATATAAAATAACTATTATTCTTGGAAGTATAGTAATAGCAGTACATAATATTATCATCGCTATCCACTAGTGCATGTCTTATTCTTTTATATTCAAGTATCATGCTTTTGTTCATTGATGGCTATGTGCAAATACAAAAATAATAAACTCGCAATGTTAGCGACGTTTGATGTATCTTAAAGTCATCTTCAGGACTAAATTAGAGTAAGTATATACATTTATCAACAATCGTACAACTCACATCTCTTTGTGTGAGTTGTAGATTGTTGATAAATGTATTAGTCTTACTCTAACCGTTTGCCTCAATGATGCTGTACAAATACATCGAATCGTCGGCCTAGAAAGGAGTTATTCTTATGACCTAGCCTCAATAATCAACAGTGATATAAATACCTGAGGTTTAACTAACAATTTTTGAGTTATATATATAAAATATATATACTATTAGATAGGAAATTTAGGCATATATATTGGCACCATCGAGTTAAAATGGGTATTTATATCCGTGATTTTGGAAGGTTACATTAGTCCCATTGATGATGCAGCCATTACGAAACCGGTCGGGCGACTTCAACAGCGATAGACAAGGTATGACGGTTGATAATAATATCTTATTTACTAACCTCTGTGGCACTAACAATATGCATGTATTTAGACAAATTATTTATAGATAAATCGTCTTTTAGACAAATTGTTTTAGTCAAACTCGCCTGTTCACGAAATTTTTAATTATAAGGAGTAAAGAATAGACTTTGATAATCTTAATAAACTTAGTTTATTCTTTACTCATCATACCATAATATTGAGTTCTTTAAGTTCAAAGGCGCTTTTCTACAGGTAGGACATTTTATATAGAGGGATGAAATACATAAACTTGTTAATACGACTTTTAATTATAGGAAAAAACAATATTCTGTATACTTTCTTAACTTTTAAGCTCTTTAAAATAAATTAGTACTACTAAAACAAAGTTACGGCATGCTTCTAATTTTTATTCTATAACTTATTTGTAAAATTCTAACAGATGACACTTCAGTTACTGGTTACAATATACCGTTAAACTTTAATTTAGCAATGGAGAATAATTAAGAGGTAACTTCATTCCAAATATATCTTTTTTACTTTGCTATAAGTAAAGTATAGTGATCGTGAAAAAATTCTATCTCGAGATTTGGACGAAATTACATGCAATTGAGGTCGCAGAAGTCGTTTATGAAGTTTTTCAATGATGTCTGTGTGTGTGGGTGGGTGAGTATGTATCCAAAGTTTGTGAATCTGCTACGGTCCAGAATCTTTGATGGATCAAATTGATATTTTACACAAAAATGAGCCTCATAGTGTAGATGAGCCCTATTGTTTGGAAGCCATTATGCACGATGGAAAAGTCACTTTTTTTTGCTAAAAACCTGTTTCAAAATGCATTTTTTTTCTCCTAAACTACTAATTCTAGAGTCTACAAATTTTATTATTATCTTTGAGGCTACAGAAGCAATAAAAGAAAAATAACTTTACATTTTTAAAACTGGGAAATTTTTTTTTAAATAAAATATACAAATTTTGACTTATAATTCAATCTGTAAGCTTATGAGAGCAATACAAGCCATACCGTTTAATGAATCAAAATGAGACTGTATCGAAAAATAGAACATTCTGTGGAGGATGAATTGAGATATTTTTTTTCCAAAATTATACCAGTTAGGGGCATTACAGTACATTTTCGTTTTCAGAAAATAATTTATTGACACCTAACGGCTCATTAAAAAAACCATGGAATTTTGTCAAAATATTGAACAAAATATCATGAAATTTCAATTACAATAAAGAGCAATAAGAATACAAAAACTGAATATTGATCCTGGACTAATGGTTGGTTTACTTGCTATATTTGTATTTGTTTACATTGACTTAGAAACGTTTTGAGTGAATCCAGTGAAATAAAATTGATGTTCAGAGGATTAATGAAAAATGTTTAAATAATTTAATAACTTAATATGAGATGCAAAAGAATGAAATTCTTACATTTAAAAAAATCAACACCATCAAACATATAATTTATGATGTTTTCCATGGTATGATGGATTTGTCTCACAAAATGCTTTAATCAATCTATATCTTGCACCCTTGAACAAAACATAATATGAGATGTAATTTTTTTGTTTGTTTATTAATCATACTAACTTTGGGTAATTTTTTTAGAATTACATTCACCAGACGAGCGTTACAGTACATTTTTTGTTCTCAGAAAATAATTTTTTGACGCTAAATGGCTCATTAAAAAACCATGAAATTTTGTCAATATATTATGTTGTTGACAATATCCAATTTTTTTACTATTCCTGTCTAATAGTTCATATCTATTATTTTCAAAAATGTATCTTTTATTTCAATGAAGAAGGAGGTCAGATAACTGTGTAAGAGACCCACTGGCTATTAAAACAAAAGCCATATTTTCCTGTAAGAGATTATTTCGTAACACGAAATCTGCACTTTCCATTTTCAGAAATGTTATACATTTCTCAACGGTTCTGCTGTATGCATCGGTTCTGCTGTAGTTATACTAAAGATATTATATGTATCAGTGGTGTGATATTCAAAAATAAGCGCGGATATAGATTAGTGGATCAATCACTACCTGTACAGCCTCCAGGAATGAAAGACTAATAAACCTCTCCCATTGAGACATTTATATTATACCTAAATGGACCATTATATATTATATCCCCAAGAAGATAGATATACGAGTATATATTCAACTTTACTATAAGTAAACTTACGTTTAATATTGATATTAAGTTTACTTACAGTAAAGTTGCGTGTAGGCCACTCTAGATTTTTTAACCAGTTAGTTTCCAATACCATTAAAAAAACATAAAACCTATTTTTTAGGGTTAGTATTTATAAAAGTAGGCATATTTTAAATTGATATAATAGTGTTCCCAGTTTGCTCATATACGAGAAATAATTAATATTTTATAATATTAATAGTAGAGGCACATACCGAAGTTATGGTTCTGCTTAATCGGTTCGTCACTAGAGCTCGTGACGTCTCTGTTCGAATGAGCCTCAATGGTAGACACAGCGGAGACGGGTCCTGAATGTGGTACGGTCACAGTCGTCGTAGCAACAACTTGCTCTCTTGAATCAGCCTGAATACAAAATATATAAAGAATAAAAAAATTTAAAAAAACACAAAGTTCTTCATTAAAACCTGAGATCGGCTGGGAAGTTACGATACACTGATGTTGAAAAGGTTTAATTTGAGTACGGCTCATCCTATACGGTTGAACACAGTAAATACCATATCAAAAAGGACGAAAACTAAATAATTGTTTTTAAAATATAAAAATTTGAATGTCATACATCCGTTGCGACTGGAGTTTTTTTTTTTTACTTATTTAAGAATTTGTCACAAATTACAATTCACTATACCATCAGCAGTGCATTGGAAAGAGAGTAAACATTGTTCTATGTATGAGATGTCCGAAGCTCCACTGTGGAAACGACCGTTCTGCAACACTACTTTAGTTATTGACAGTTGCTGAGGATGCCCGTCAAATATTGTTGGTATCTTAAACACACCACTAACTGGTCTTTTACCGTTAAGTAAACTAGAAAGTGTTAATGTCGCTCGAAAAAAAGAGGTTAACTGATAATTCAGATAACCCTGATATTCAGTTAAACTATTATATATTTCAATGCAAGATCTGCTTTTAGAAAAAAAAAGTATTACCAACAATGTACCCTCTAAATTTTCATGCATCTGCGCACACAGAAAAGCTATCTGAGGAGACTAGGGACCACAGTAGGTGATATATATATATATTTGTAAAAGTTGGAAGCAGTCCTTCATTAAACATATATGTTAAATAACGCCATATTTGGCTTGTATTGTTTCTACACATTTCTCCAGTTTCGGATTCCTTCCTCGTCTCTTCATAAAACTATAGCTTATCACCATGCTAGTCGACATGTTTCGAATGTACCACATTCATCATGGACAATAATGAGAATAATAGTAGGTTGTTACTATAATATAGAGGTGGATTACTATTGAATGTACAAGTAAAGACATCGCACTGAAGATCACGAGGCATTATTTGCGACTAAGTCAAGGTCCGTAACTGGGTGAAGTATCCCTGTGTAAGAAACAGATACAAACTCAAATATGGGGCGTATTTCACAATATATATATGATCAAAACACAATAAGAAATGGGAAAACAAGACTAAGATCTTCCAACCGTAAGAAGCGGTCTTCGTCAGAGTCAAAAATTCAGTGGGGATTTTGACTCTGACGAAGACGCTGTTACGGTTGCAAGATCATAGTTGTGTTTCTCATTCTAATGTGGTTATCATTTGATTCTTATTTCACGTGTTTATGTCGAAACCTTTATATATATATATATAATATATATATATGAAATATATATATATATCAGAAAAATGTAATTTCTATGATATATGAAATATGATTAATAAATAATAAAAATTTTGTCTAAAAAACTAAAGTGATATAGATAGTTTATATAATAATTTTTATTTCCAATTTTTTTTTATGATTTTACTTTGTATCCATTGAATTATAATAATAAAATAAATATAAATAAATAAATATAGAAAAGCGCATTGTCACGATTGTCTATGATCTGAAATATGATCAATGAAATTAAAAATGTGTATTGTACTAAAAAACAAAATGCTGACTTCATTTTTTCAGGAAGTTTTTAGAAATTGTTTATTTTGGCAACTGTATGTTGACTTTAATTTGTGCATTATGTAGTCCTATTGAATTGCGTGCAGAACATTGCGAACGGTGCGTGATAAACGTTCGCGACTAAGGGAACATGCATTACCAACGAATTGTCTGCTACTGTACATTAAGTAATAAACATGTATTTGATAACTTATTCAAAATGCATACTTCATTCTTCAAAGGTTCCAAACTTATTTTTGGCAACTGTATGTTGATTATTTTGTGCACTGAATTATTTTTGTGCAAGCAGAACATGTGCGAACGGTGCGTGATTGTGCATTCGAACATTGATTACCAACAACTTTCATGCTTTTTAATTAAAGTAATAAACAGATTTGATAACTATAAAATAAAACTATCTGACAATCCAACTATTTTTAACATTAAATTTCTAAGCAAGAGACACTTACTGTAATGACACTGTGAGGCTTCAGGTCAACTTGAAATTTTTTGCTAGAAGGGCTGTGCTTCAACTGACCATCACCCCAACCACGTGACAAAGGTCTTTTGGGTCTTCGAGTTCTTTTTGGTAATATGTTCTCTCTGTGAGATTCATCTGAATCTCCTAAATCAATGGTATGGCTCAAATTTTCAAACAAGCACTCTGAAGGGAAAAACAAAAGAACCGTATTAATTATAAATAATTCAATTAAAGCAAGTGGTAATTCTTTCTTTTTTTTTGACAGCAGTATATAATAATATAAGTAATATTTTTTTTATTGACATAAAGTTTCAAAAAAAAAACCTAAATTTTGTATTTAAAATTAAAAAAAATATATTATAAATTAAAACTGAACAGCGCCATAGAAAGAAGTATAATGTTTGCAAGAATTAGATTAGATATTTATTGCATATTAATAAGCAATTGCTTATTAGATATTTGCATTAAAATAGATAACTCATTAGTATGTTCACATTATACATGCAAGAAATCACCACAATGATACTGGAAAAATTAAATCATTTAAAGACATTCACATTAATTCCAATGCCCTGTAAAATCCTGAAAAAATGTTATTTCATCTCTAACTTTATTGGTGATTTTTATTTAACGTGTTTATTATGAAATCTTTCTATATAAATATAAAAGTTCATTTAAAATTAAAGAACACACACAAAAAATATAAATTTTTTATGTAATTTCGAGACCAACATAAAAATAGTAGAATACTAAAATGGAATATTCGAGGAGCATCGACTATCATAGCTGAATATATATTGATAAAAGTATCGACCGTGGAATAGAAAAAAAACTGAAGTTTATCGGGACTCGGTCAGTTTTTCAGGTTCAAATTAAACTCTCATTGCCAACGTTTCGGTTTTTATTTAAAACCTTTTTCATAGGCCTACAAAACAGAGGAAATATAAGAAATAATCAAAATGAACCGTCTTCAAGAGTCTTCGGTCTCCAACCGTCTCTGAACCAGTGCGCTTGGTTTCCCTCTCTTATCACTCCTGAAGACGGTTCAAACCGAAAATTAGAGACTGCAAATGTGTGCTTCTCTATGTTTATTTTTTTACATTGAACTATATATATATATATTAACTAGAATTTAAAAAAGAACACATAGAAAGGAAACCACTGAACTCACTACTATATTTCGATGTCCTCGTCTTCAGGAAAAGAACTGAATCGCTCCAAAGGCTGATAACGACTGACTTGGCGTTCGAACTGAAGCACTCAAACAGTGTAGCCAACTTTCGGAGGAAAGGTAGACAGGGAAGATAAAGAGATAAAAGCCAAATAAAAATTAAAAAATGAAAACATTTAACTAAAATAAAATTAAAAGCTGATAACAACTTAAAAAAAAAAAAAAAATCAACGATTGAGGTTAAGCCCAGGAGCCGATCTACCGCCCAGAAGACTAATAATTGCAATATATATATATATTAGTGTAGGTTGGCATCAAATCTTCTTGGAGGCATATTTTGCTGAAATGTCTCAACAAAATTGAGACAAAAAAGTGTCCCAATGCCCTTTGGACAACTTATTTGGGAATTACCACCTTCTATTCGTAAGACTGTCAGGAGACTGGAACAGCTTAGTTTGAAAGTCGTTAATCCCGAAGCTGCGGTACATTTCAACATATATATATATATATATATACATCAGCTCAAAAACGAAGAAAAGCAACACACAGAGAAAGAGACACACGTACAAACTCAAATTTTCGGATGATCCGTCTTCAGGAGAAAGACGTCTGTAACTTGCCAGGAAAAGTACCAAAGAAGTTACAAAGCAACCTGATTTATGTTATGAGATACAAATATTGTAACAAGCGATACTATGGAAGGACAAGACGTTTTTACATCTTGCTTTTCTTCGTTTTTGAGCTGATCTGCGTCCAGTTTGGATCTTTTTTTCGAATTTTGAGTGAAATATATGTATATATATATATATATCAATGATCAAACCACAATATATATGTTGCATTACTTAATTCGTTTTATTGAATAACAATGATATAATCTTTTTTTTTTTTTAAAAAAGGCTTATTTCTCATAGTGTCTCTCTAATAGTGTAGCTTGTTGCATAATATAAGTTAAATAGCTCTTATTTCTCATAGTATAGCTTATCATAACCCTACAAAACAGCATCCAGAAAAACTTCAATGACAATCATATTACTCCGTAACTTAGAAGTAAAAATAATTTTAAATTTCCATTTATTCAAGGTTTATCACAGACAATTAAAAATGTGTTCAAATGAAATATACAAGAAATTACCATCTTATTGCATGATAAAAGTAAAATTAAATCACTATTTCATAACTTGCCAGGAAAAGTACCAAAGAAGTTACAAAGCAACCTGATTTATGTTATGAGATACAAATATTGTAACAAGCGATACTATGGAAGGACAAGACGTTTTTACATCAACAGTCACGAATGTATTGAAAGGTTATTCAATAAAATAATGCCGCAGCTTTTGGATTTCAAATTTTAACCGAAAGGCATACTTTTGATTCTAGGAAAATAAATTTACAATAAGAGATTTAGGTGAATTACAACAGATTCACCTACAATTATTTAGATAAAGAGGTAGATGGAACAATGAACACTGGAAATCAATATTAAAAGAAACAAACAAATTAATTACACATGTGATATATCAAATTCGAATATTTATTTAGGTTTAATTCATATGAATATCTTTGACTTTTCTGTCCATGATCTTACTTTTTTAAATTTTTGTTGACTTTATAATAACTATTTTAAATATGATTTCTTCAAATTATAATTGAAAAGAATCTGAGATATTTGTTTCTAGTTACTGTGGCTAGATTCCATTATTGTTACACTTGATTATGGTTATATGACCAGTCTACTAGAAATATCTGAAAGGTTAGATAACATTGCTGGTCTTCCAATAGGATAAAAGTTTTTTTGTTGTTTCATAGTTCAATGAATTTGTAGATCCTTATGTTGTTACTAAATTATTTTTATAGTATCACTTCACATATTGTAATACAAATGATAACTCGACTTACGAACGTACAAACATACGAACATTTCGATATAAGAAGTAAATTTCAAAACAAAATTCGCCTTGAAACACGAAACCACGCACGATGATGTGTTGCATAGTGATCGTAATGAAACGAGTGAAATTGAAGAAAAAAAATGTTTGATTTTTGAATGATTGTATTATTTCTTATATTTTTCTGTTTTGTAGGCATATGAAAATAAATGTTAAGTGTTTTAAAAATATAAATACCTGTGCTATTAAGTTCTTCTATTGTTTGGAGATGATCCATGGACGGATACTTACTGTTGAGAAAACTCAACTTATGTCTTGCGTCATCAGGAAAAATTTTGTTATCATGCACAATTAAATCTCTCACCATGTCAAGTTGATTCACCTGGAAATTTAAATTTGTTTCAAAATAAATTCATTTTGTCCTGCTAACAGAGAAGGTAGCCGTTGAGAAACCTCAATTCAGTCCAAATTCAGCTCAGAGAAGCATTTTCGATTGCTATTAGGAGGATTAAAGTAATTGTTATAAATAGTACTTGTTTCAGGAAGAAAATTACAGAGTAAACTTCCATAAAGAATTCCACAACATAAAACAAGCAAGGTATGACTGAACATGATATCTAGCAGAATATTAACAATTGTATAAAGTATAAAATATATATAATTTAACAAAAACGATATGTATTTACTGTATATGATTATTAACAATTATAGAAATATTCATGGACCTCCTATATAATTTTATCTTCATAACCATATGCTCACATTCACTTATCGATTCTACAAAAGGTAATTTAGATTCATGCAGGCATTGGTGATAAAATTTTCATAAGGAAGACTTCGAATACAAACATCAGTAGTATAAAGAACAATTCATCACAAATAAAGAACTTTTATACAAATTTCACGAGGAGATTGTTAAGTCAATTTAGTATTAAACATACAAGTAATAAAAACGCTTAGATAATTAGTAGATTTTTATCTTAAAGTTTATGGTAAATTTCCACACTAGAAGTTCTGGAATTTGTAGAGTTTTACTATCTGTTTGATGAAGATGGTCGATTGATAAGATTCATCTTCATTTTCGAAATTGTTAACAAACACTAACTTTAGGAATTTCCCTCTTAAATATTATAATAAATAAGAGGTAATAAGAGAACAAAGGTAAAGAGAGAACACTGTAATAAGAGAACAAAACCGATGTAATCAAAAATTAGTAGCGGTCATACAAACCTTAAATGCTATTATTCTTTATAAAAAATACATGAAACGTACTTAAAATCTACCATAATTTTTAAAATATAGTTATATCGTGTATAATATAGTTAAGCCTTTAATTTTATAAATTAAATGAAGAACAAATGAATGAAATATATCTCATCTGAAGTTGGAGAAAAAGGTAGCCGTGAAATGACCTAAATTGGAAATTAGCTGTTCATTTCGTCCTTTGAATTGTCATTCCCTATATTTAATGCCGAAAGTACACTTAAAAAGATTTATAAAAGTTGAATATTAACTTATAAAAGTTGAATAATAATAATGGTAAGGAGTATTTTAACTTGTAGTAATTTAAACCATAAAAACGAAGTTGATATAATAAAAAAAATGCACCAATTGGGTTTTTTCCTGTAGTACTTTTTCAGCTACATTCCTTTCTTTTTCAATCAATCTTCTAGCTTCTGACAATCTACACTCTAAGTTATTTATAACGGCATCAGATTCAATAGTTTTGTTAGTCATCTCCTCTTGTAACTGAGATATCCTTTCAAATGCATATTTTGAAAAGGAGGCATGATATTCAGAAAAATCCTCAAGAGCTACAACAAATAAATGCAAAATTGAAATAATTATCCCAATCCTTGGTATATTAAATATTTTGAATTACCTCTGTAAACTTCAGGAAGTTCATCTAAACTTCGAAAAACATCATCCATGCAATCATTAAAAGCGGTGATACATTCCAAAGATGATTCCATAATTATTCCGTTCAAAATTATATATAAATGTCTGAAACGCAATTGAACTTATTAAATAAAGGAAAATACAAAATACGTTTTAGCGTTTCCACTAGTTTTAGATTAGTGGTAGACTAGTACATGGAACTCGGTCGAATACTGGTCATCAGCGGTGATAACCGACTACCAATTCAAACCAATACTTCCAAGAAATAGCTTTCGCGCCCTTCCAAAATATATTACAAACCTGGACAAATTTTACACTAATATGGACAATTTAAATTTAAGTAAACTTTTGAATATAATTAATTAATATAATTAGCAGTTTTTCTAATATTTTTAATATCATATTTTTCATTTGACCTAAAAAGAAAAACAAACGCTATTCATGTTGAAAGGAAATGAAAATAGTCATTAATGTATTTTTGTAATAATATTTTCAGAGTACTATAACATTAAGTTTATTTATTTACTATTTGATATCACTTACCTAAAGAAGAATTAGGTGTTTCTTCGCAATTGTCATTGTTTATTGTTTGTTTCTATAGTTACCGGTAACCCTTCAACTGTAAACTGGAAGTTATTAATACATATAAATTAATGATTATATCAGATAAAAGGACGTTTAAGACTCTAGCTTCTTACATCTGAATAGTCATTTCTATAGTGGCATGTCCTCCGTTTCAAATGAGAGTTTAATACCAGCAAGATTTCTTATTCTGGTTGCTAATTTTATTTTATTAGTTCTTGCTCTTTGGGCCAGAGTGAGTAATATTTTTATTTAATTTCATTAATGAAGTATATGTAACTGCACAAAATATAGTTTCTTCAATTTTGAAACGAAGCAATTTTGTGTGTGTGGAGGTTTCAATACCGGCTTGTTATCTGTGACGGTACTAAGTAAATTGGTTGTATTCATGTTTTAATTTATCAGATGTATTAAGAAATTTTTCTAAAATAGTTAGGAAAAATGCCCATTTACTTAGGTGTGTATGTTTAGCTTCCTAATTACCTTCAAGCTTATTTTTTATTTTGATTTGCAACCTCTTTTACATTTTGTTTACAAGTTAATATGACAAATTTACGTCTAACAAAATTATTATCAAGTATTTTAATATGTAGTAAAGTTTAACTTACGAATAAGTAGAACTATGAGAACCGATCTATACTATATAATTACTTAAAGATTCCTTCAAACAGTCAAATCTGCTTTTATTAATTAAAATTTATAATTTCAAGTGGATTACCCACAAATATTTGATTACCATGATTGAATTAAAGCCTATACTCGCTTTGTAATTATTTGTAGGTCATAAGATAAAATTTAGAATAAATTGAATACATTATTCATTGATTATATTTTATATTTATTGAATAAGCCTATTTAGTTTGTGCATTAAATAAACTAAATAATAATTAAAAAAGATATGAAGAATGATTCTCAAGTTTTTTTTATGAGCCAATTATCTTCGTGTCGTACCAATATGGTCATACCACAAATCTATTACCTCTGGATGAGTAATTTGTCAAAATCCCCATGATCATTCAAGCCATAATTTAATCATTCAGTTAATTTAACAGATTTTTGGTGAGCATGATAATAAGATTTTTTAACAAGGTTGAGTGAAGGCCATTCCAAGGTTTTTTTTTCAAATCTAATAGATCATAATTTTCCTCAGGACTCCAATGTAACTGCTAGCTTACCATATGACTTTGAACAGAATGACTACAGTGCAGTTGACTATGAGTGAGTAATCAATCACCTTTATTTGTCCAAATGTTTTTATATTTCTTGTTTACTTACTATTCGCATGTTTTAGACTCACTGTTGGCCTTTCCATTGGAATTGCATTTGTTTGCGTTGAATTCATTGGTTTCTTTACCGGAGTTACAATGTTTAAATCATCCATCAGCTTGTCTTGTATCCTTTTATTTTAATATTTATATTTGTTTTATTGTGTTGTTTGTTTATTTTATATATATTTGATTTTGCTTATAATTTGAACAGCTTTGTTTGATCCAAATCTCAAAGGACATGAGTCGATAAACTAATACTTAAATTAGACCAATAGATATTTATTATTTTATTATTGTAATCATAAACAGAATTGTGCCCTACTTTTACTTGTTTTGTCGATTGTACACATTGAAAATGTGTAGTTTCGATATTAGTAAAATGCATTTCTTACGATAGAGACTGTAGAGTAGTAAACCTTTGTAGTGAGAATGAATGGCTAGTCCCAATTATGCATCGAAATGAAAATTGGCACTTATATTGATCAGTACATGATTACATTGATTGATTAATTGATTAAACGATATAGTTTTAAAAATATTTCCAAAATTTTATTTGCTTTTCAAGATGTGAATGTCACTCACAAACACTAAAATTAAATTGGTGTTGTTGTAAAAGAACTCATAAAAATGACTGAGGAAAAAATAAAGTTAAGAGTGCCAAAAGTAGTTCTCGATGAATTAAGTTGAAATGAATCGTACTATTACAAGTAAATATAAACTAGGTTAAATGAATTATATAGAAGTTGTAAAAATATTGCTATATGAAAAAGTGAATAATATAAATGAATTTTCAGCCATGATCAAAATAAAGGGACAAGGTTATTCATGTATAAATAAATAATAGAGAAATAATTATAAAAAGAAATAACAAATTTAAAAATTGCCGGGGTGTAGATTTGGAGTAGAGCCTAAATGGACTAGATGAGTCGGAGTCTGTAAATTTCCACAGAATCCTCAGAAAAATCAATAAGAAATATAGGCACCTAAAGTGATGTGCCTTTCAACTCAGCTGGCTTAGGGTCAAATTTCCAACAAAAAAAATTGAAGCTGAATACCAATGGCATTGTATTTGTAGGTATCTGTACACCGTATTTCAGCATTATAGTTGCTTTGGTTATAATGATATGATGAAAACAAGCACTTTTAAGAAGAGAGAGGGATACCAACGTTAAGCATACCGGTACCGGCGGAGCAAATGTAAGTTCGTATTAACTGGCTCCAAACAAGGAGCGTACTCATAAATCTTAAGGCTGACGGCAAACAAAAGCTGACAAATCACACGGAAGAGCGAAAAAAAAGTTTTAAGAAAGACAGGTATTAGATGAAAGAAGAAAAAAAGAAAGGGATTAGGGGCCGGTAGTCCTGAAACCTGTGCACTATCAAGCGGACTTTACACCTGTGGGTAAGGGCCAATGCTCAGCCTACGTGTGCTCCCTTGTGGGACTGCCACTGCACCCTAACCTAACCTTTCACCTGTGTGCGATAGGTCAAGATAGCAGCTAAAGCCACTGATGCGCCAGCTCCACCCTCAGGCTGTAGCCTGATCGAGCGGACACCAATCCGGTGTGACAATGCGGAGTGAAGATTAAATATTGGAAAAGACAGGTGTTAGCTACATAAGCCTGGTATTGATGAACAGACCTCCAAGCGATCGACGCGATTTCCACCCGTGAACGCCGACCAAGATTAACCGTCTGCCAGTTTGTACCTTTCTTAGTTCATGCCATGAAGGTGTAACCTCTCCAGTATGTTAAGTTAACATACACCATGACAAGTTAAAGGCATATTGAGAGTGCCCATGCCGTTATCCATAGTCCTACTTTCATTGAATGCATCATGCTGCTCGTTATACCGTAGATTCATTTGGAAATAAGATTATCATTTTTCGAACCTCCGAGGAGGCTCATATTTGCCTGCTCAATGCCCACAGTGGTGGAATAAGCTTCAAATTATAGTCATCTTACAATATTCTTGTATTTCATTTCCTATAATATATATTTTTCCTTACCCCGATTCAGCTATTTTCTTCCACACGATTGCCTGTATATCACTAGGGCATTGGTTCATCAATTCTTGGAGTGTTGATTTTTACTGGCTTATTTTCGCCTTATGCCTTGTTTTTCCAACATTAATTGAATTAACCTGCATTGTTCGTACAGTTCTTTTGTTGACTCTTTGAATCTGTTAAACAATACATCTTTTATACAATTAATTTTAGTTTTATAAACTTCATAGCATTTCGTAATTTTTATTAAAATTATTTTTTTTCTGTGTACTTAATTTTAGTTACTACCATTATTTTGTTATTATTAATACATTAATTAATTGTATAAATATTAACTTAATGTAATATCATTTTTAAGTAAAATCTATTTATGTATGTATTTAAATGTAACATAAGTATAAATTAAGTAACTTTCAAATAACGACTTTATAATATATTATTTGAAACTTCTTTGTCAAATAATTATAAAGATGTTATTTTTTGCCGATTTTGATTATTTCGTTTCCTATTTCTATAAATCAAATCTTAGCATTGATATTTAATATTTGACATAACTTTCCTCAAGCTGATCTTACTCAAATCTTGTACAAACATCCTTCCTTCATTTCAAAACTTATTCATATTATATTTTAAGATAATATTTAAGGTTTGATCCACTTTCCTTTTACAGGTTTTGCTCCAACTTTATAGAAAAATCCTTTCTTCTTGATTGAGTCTGTTTATATGATATTATTTATAATTTAACCCACCTTTCTTAATTCTCTTCATCGCAAAAGCTATTCATACAATATTTAAGATGTTCTCTGCATCTAATGTTTCAGTTTGGCTTTTGACTCTGACGAAGACCGCTTGTTAGGATTGAAAGATCTTAGTCTTGTTTTCCCATTTCATATTGTGGTTTGATCATTGATAATATTTAAAATATGACCCACTTTTCTCTAACCTGTTTTGATTTATTCATGTTCCTCGGCCTTTCAGTCATACCATGATAAAGCGGAATAGGTTGATATTTTTAACGTGGAGCCCTTTTGCCACATCACGAGAACCAACCGTCCACTCACTAATTATACACGACGAAACGGTCTTCGTGAAGTGCCCAAGGTGGACCTCGCGGAGACTGGCTTCCACAACCTACATCAACGAAAGCTTTTAAGCTTATGCCAGTTTCTCTCTAAAAAGGACTGATGGTTACTTGGTGATAGGGTTCATCAAGGATTACAGGGGAAAAACTAAATTGGCAAAATACAAGGGTAACAGTTAATAGCGAGTTGAGAGATAGTAAAGAAAGTAAGTTAGGGAAAGAGTAGCAAGAAAAGATGCAGAGAGAAAGTAGGAGAAGTATCCAGACGGTATCCCGCCGCGACATGCCGGGCAGACCCTTTCCACCACAAACAAGCCAACTTTTCACTAACCGATCTTGCTTCAACTTTGCACAATAATACTTTCTTCAAGACAAAATCTATTAATACATTTTTTAAGTTTTTGATCTCTTTTTCTCTCTGACCTTTCTTGCTCCAATTTTGTACAAAAATTTTTCTACATGGCAAAACCTATTTATATGATATTTAAGATTTGACCCACTTTCCTCTGACCAATCTTACTTCAACTTTGCAGAAATATCCTTTCTTCATGGTAAAACCTTTTTCTATCCATATACTATAGAATATATTATATTATATACTTCTTTACTTCTCTACTCTATTCTCTAACTGATCTTACTCCAACTTTATACAAAAATCCTTCCTCATGACTGAATGTATTATTGTAGGTTTGACCCACTTTTTCTGTGACCGTTCTTGCTCCAGCTTTACTCAAAAATCCTTTCTTGATTACAACATGGTATTAATATATGTTCGTGAACAAGCTACATCAAAAGCTTTATATGAATAAAATTAAGAAATAAACTAGAGGTTTGGTAAGAAATTCTTATATCACATTGATGTTTCCCTTGCTGTGCATGCTGGTCATATTAAACAATTGTCAGAGATTCTTTACTAGTCCTGTCAGTTACTATGTGGTAACCCATTCTTAGAAATTATTGAAAAATTGCCCAGGTATTAATCGGGGAAGAAAAATTAATAACTTGTATTAAAAAAAAACAACGCGATTCAGACGTGTGGTTGTTCTTCAAACTTTTTTTACTTCACATAAGAAGATATTCTAACACATTTGAGAAACATGTTGTTCTATTAATGACACTTCGTTTTTTTTGGAGGCTTTTGAATTTTCTTTTAATAAGTTGGAAAAATACTAATGAGTAAAATAGCAATAATAATATATGGATAACTTTCATATTAATTGGGCCAACTTAAAAAAATCTGTACGATAAATTACCCTAATATTGATTTGGGTAATTAATTAGTTTAAAATTAACTTAATTTGTTTCTTATGTTTTTAGTACTGTTCGTAGAGGTATTGCGGAATATGATGACAGAAATTATAGGTTTGTAAGTAAAATATTTCCTTTTTTTTCATTATTGAGCAATCAAGTAAGTTTAGAAAAATTGTATAGTCAGCCTCTATACCCTCTCTACAGCTCGAGTTAGCTTGACTTTTTGTCACGGATTACGTTTTGTGATGTCAGTGGGGGGGGGGGGGGATGTCGGCTTGTCTTTTAAACACTGGAGGTCGTAAACTATGTCTGTTACAAGTTTAGAACTTCTAATGGTTAAAAAAAAAGAAAAGTTGTTCTTATTAATTTTTGTTTGCCATTTTGAGATTGGCAGAACACCATGCAGAAGTGTTGATTTCATTTCGCTACATTTTTTTCAAAATGTATTTATCTACGTTGATATAACTTCCTATTAAGATAACTCGACATTTTCAAGAGCACTTGATTTATTCACGTGCTTTAATCTTCACCGGTGTCTCCCTGCAAAGGTCAAATTGCCTTATCATCAGTGGCGAGCAACTATTTTTGCCGCTAGGATCGGTCATAAGATTTACCTTATAACTTATAAAATTTATAAAGTCTTATAAGATTTGCCAAATAATTGTTAAATTAAATTAACTGACTACGCAAAAAAATATAATAATCTTTATACCCCTTTGACAAACTAGTTTCGAAAAATTTAAAAAAAATTATTTTTAATTTGAAAATATTACGGCTGAAAAATCCGTTGAAAAACAGTATTATCACACATAAAAAGAATTACTTTCTGAAAAACTCATTTTGGTATAAAACATCAATTTTTTTTAGCGTTTTATTATTTTAATACTTATCTATTTTTACCCCCGCCCCATGGCACTCGCCGTCCTTCCTCATCCATCTTGCTATACCACAGCATATAATTACAATATTTAATTTCTTAAATAATATTATCAGAATTTTATTAAAAAAGCTTATAAATATTTTATTGATTTAACTAATTTTGTGCCCCGGTTATATCGGATATATGGCTGGCTATACAGAAGCAACTGCATATGAAATTTCATTTTCAAAATGAAATTTTAAAATTTAAAAATGAAATTAAATTTATTAAATCTTTATACAAAAGTATAAAGACAATAAGATAAGTATGGAAGAGTTGGTGAAATAAAGATTTTTATGAAAACTAAACTCAAATATCAGCAATAATTTCTATTTGATGTTTGAGATAACAGAGATATGATAAAACGTAGTTATTGACCTCTATGAAGATTATTTTTTTTTTTAGCTCTTTTGTATTCCAAGATGAAACAGGAGCTGAGTAAACAGCTTACATCGCGACTGTACAGAGTTAATCAAGCAAAAACACTGATGAAATCTTGAGAGAACATGTTTTTTTCATGTTACTTATCAATTACTCCCACTTCAATGTAATTCTTAAACTCTGTTCTCCCCACTCCTAACTTTTTGAGCGGTTTCAAATCATTTTCAACGTCAACTCTGAGGGCAGTGTTACCACTGGTCGCACCATCATAGACAAAACCAGTTATAAATCATAGGTAAATACTGTCATATTTCATTCTCTACTTGTGCATCAGTTACTCACACTTATGTAATTTTTATTCGAAAAAAACGCAAATAAATTTTGTTAACAATTATAATATATAAAAATAACAATAATATATAAATATTTATTAACATTCTGAGGTAAAATGGATAAACCAACAAAAGTCTCCACACAAATGAAGTTTTATTCAACGCGTTTCGAACACTTTTTGTTCATCATCAGGAAGACACCAAGGATGTGGTACTGACGGGTTGGTGTCTTCCTGATGATGAACACAAAGTGTTCGAAACACGTTGAATAAAACTTCATTTGTGTGGAGACTTTTGTTGGTTTATCCATTTTACCTTAGAATGAGTAAATACCACACAATTACGGATTGCACAACTAATAATATTAACATGTAGTGTTCTTATTCAGGTTAGTCTACTTATACTAAGTTAATCACTACTTATAGTGTTACAGCTGTTCTACTTTCTCTATTATAAGTAAACAAATACAAAGAAAATATAATTATTGGGTTAGTTCCACTGAGGTTAGTAATATTAGAATTATTAGTAATAATGTCCATCATACCTTCTAAACTTTCTGTGAGCTCTACAGAAACTTTACGATGGACACGATTACTAATAATTCTAATAAATCTGAAGAACATTAGGTGTTCAAAACAAGTAACGCATAATCGATAAACTTTTTTTATGTGGAGATTTTATATAATTATAAATAACAGTAATTTCTCTACATGAACCATAAAGATTAGTACCAAATTTTCAAAGGAGCACCTATACCGGACCATTACAAGTTGATAATGACCTAAAAAAAACTTGTAATTTACATATATATATATATATATAAACATATGATGTGATTTTTTTGAGGTTTGAGGTCTAATGATTTTAAACTAGTCCTTTTGCCGACGTTTCGACATATATTTATGTCATCTTCAGGGCTTGGAAATCTGTTTATGTTGCAGCATTCTTATTTAATACTGTTTCATGATGGCTACTATTTGTTTTCTGAACAAGTATAAAAACAAATAGTAGCCATCATGAAACAGTATTAAATAAGAATGCTGCAACATAAACAGATTTCCAAGCCCTGAAGATGACATAAATATATGTCGAAACGTCGGCAAAAGGACTAGTTTAAAATCATTGGACCACAAACCTCAAAAAAATCACATCATATAAATATTGGGTCAAGAAAACAAATCATGATGAATATATAAACATATATAAGTAAATATTGATCGGGTTTAGGTCAGTATTATAAATATTAAATAAATGTTAAATAAATAAATACTGACCCGATTAATATTTACATACTTCTATTCTAACAGACGGTCGATACTTTATGTAAATTGTTATATATATATATACTAAATATAAGAAACGGTCCACAAGGACTATAAAACTTTAAATTACACAAAGCACGACACAGAAAAAAGAACACTTACAAAATTCAAATTTCGAACTGTTGTTCGTCATCAGGAGTAGACTAGTAGAGAGGACGAAGTGAGAGAGATCTCCCCGCGTCGAAGAACGGAGCGCGAACCTTCGAAACGAATTAACGAGTTTACCATTGTTTCTTACATAAAAAATTGTTTCCAACATCTAACAAATCCAATTTCACACAAATATCTGAAACGGATTCTGCTCGAAGTAGAAGTATCAAGTCTTATATGTATCAAGACAAGAGTAATTCAAGATTTCATTCAAGGCAATCGAAAAATGAGGTCTAGATAATCTTATCAACTTTTGTAACAATTTAGATCAAGTACCAATAATTAATCAACACTTTGTTAAGTTAATTATGATTTTTTTGTAATATTTAAAACTTTTATCTATGTCCAGTTTAATGCCTTTTGCTTAAATTTATCGAACTATTACTAATAAGTTGTGAATTTAAATTACATAGTTTATATTTTATTGTCTAAAATGTTCATAAGTGAAACTTGTTTTTTCATGATATGATATTTTAATAAAACACTGGTACTGTATTGCATTTTTTTGGCCTTCTAGGATGAGTATACTGTAGAACAGGGGTGTCTAACTCATTTTGGTCTGTGGGCCGAATACAGCTTAGTTTGATCTCAAGCAGGCCGGGCCAGTAAGCTAATTGAAAAATTACATAGAACTAACAATAAGTCCATCTTTTTCTTTGTATCAGTCACTAATACTAATAATTAGTGCAAAGAAGAATAAGTAAATTATAAAAATGTTTATTAAAATCGGACACTGTTTAAACTTTTTGACAGAGATTTTTCGCTGTGAAGGTGCGAGAACAACGGAAAAGTTGATGTACGCCAACAGACTCTGAACAGATGTTCAATGCTCCATCTCCTTGTGTTAGTTTTGCCCAAGTGTTCCTTTCATGTTGTGTGTGCATACTAAAACACTTGCTCCTAGCGGATAATATAAGAATCTTAGGTTTTTAAGGAAATTAAAGGAAACATTCTTTTTTTATAGAAAAGAAAATTTTGACAAATAACAAATTTTCTAGGACAACAAATAAAATGCGCTGACTAGTATACTTAACAATGTATTGAGTAAAACCTAATACGAAACAATAGCCTAATGGATTTCTGGCCTGGTTCAGTGTAGCAGATAAAACCTGTATCGAAATTATCCGGAATAGATATGCAACCAGGACTCTTAAATGTGGACAACCTACATGAATGGAGATCCATCGCTTGACCTGTAATCAATCGAGGCAAAAAAAACCATACTGTTTATCCATGTTAAAATCATTAATGTAGACATCTTATTACACCATTCCTTTAAAACCCTATAGATATCTTTCCTTTAGTCAGAAACCTTTGACTAGACGTAGCAGGGGTTATTTTGTACTTCTTGACTTGTACGAACATATGACAGTAAAAACGAACTTTTCAGATGACGCCATTGTACTATTCGACAAGTCAAAGCTTGATATGGCCCGGATGCTCTGACAGGACTTGACGGTGCAATTGTTGTGTTATAGATCTGGAGAACGCGGTTCTTCATAATACCGATAACATAACCTGGGCCCATATTTTCTTTTAAAATGTTTTTTTTATTGCACTTTTAACGTGATCTTGAGCTGCTGCTCAAAATAGTACATTTCAGTCCTCTATTTTGCCACTTTAACTTCTTTATTCTTTCACGAAACCCTCACACAGTAAATGATTAATACTATGACATTATACAGGGTGTCCATAAAGTCCGTGTGCACTTTAAAAAATTTATAACTTTATTTATATTTGCGATAGAAATAATCTGTAAAAAATGTTATAAAGTTTCATGTATCTAGTTTTAAGTATAGTTATTGAATAATTTTTCACCACAAAATTCGTAACAATTTTTAGATAAGTAAAAAATATTTTCTTTTTTTTTGTCAGAAGGGGTGGACCATTTCATTGGCCTCCACGTTCGCCAGATTTGACTCCAATTAGATTTTTTTTTTTTGGGACATGTGAAAACAATTGTGTATGCAACCAAACCTAGTTCATTAGAAGATTTGAAAGCTAGAATAACTAATGTGATTTCAGGCATTACTATAAATCAATTGGCAAATGTTTTTCGTGAACTGCAAAATCGTATTTCGTATTGCCCTTGGTAAAATCGTATTTACCCTTTGTATTGCTAATGATGGAGGGCATGTGGAAACTTAAATAAAATTTCAATAAAAGCTTAAAAAATATAGATTTACTTCTTTCAAATCCATTTTACAGATTATTTCTATCGCAAATATAAATAAAGTTATAAATTTTTTAAAGTGCACACGGACTTCATGGACACCCTGTATATAAAAAGGTCATGCCTGTCAAAATTTGCAATGCTAAGCAATGCCAATGATTGATAAATATTCAATATGATACATAAAAATATAATACTAAAAAGTACGCTTCTATGTGAATAGACTGCTTATTGTATAGTGGGGTGACAAATGAGACATGTGCTATCAAGGACTCTGTCATTGTAGAGCTCAGATTTCAATGTCAGCCGCACTTCTATCGTTGATAAACAGCAGATAAGATTATTCATATAAATGTGTGTTTTTATTTTCTTTTGTAAAATCACAACTGTTTGATGTTTGCCGAAGTACTTGTACTGTATCATGTTATCGTATGGAAATAATGCCACAGACAAGTATACATTAAACCAGTGCTTCTCAAACGGTGCGCCCGGGCGCCCCAAGATAATGGAAGATTAAATTTATATAACAGATTTATATTTTAGTTTTTGCACCATTTTAATTTATTTGAGAAAACACCAAGTATGGGGTTTTCAAGTCTGAGTCAAGTCTCGGCTACTTCATATTTTGAACTGGAAGGTAAATTTCTTTAATCTTTAAGCATGAATGGATAATACTTCATCTGTGCCTTTACTCGGGGATTTAAATCATTTTTACTAGCCCTCCCTCTCTGTCTCTCTCTCTCTCTCTCTCTTTCTTTCTTTTTCTTAAAAAAAAACTATACATATTAATTTCCAATCATTTTCCTGTTATCAAATCACAGGACTAAATTTTCTATATTAAAATCAGTGATGCGCCCCAACGTTTTGGTTTGGTTTCATAGGTGCGCTCCAAAGTTTTGGTTTGGTTTCATAGGTGCGCCCCAAAGTTTTGGTTTGGTTTCATAGGTGCGCCCTGAAGTAAAAAAGTTTAAGAAGCGCTGCATTAAACCCTATTTATCGATGGTGTTGCATCCCCCCCGGAACGTCCGTTCTGTATTTATTTTCTTATTTATGGGAATGTTAAACCTTTATGGTCTCCATAAAGAGATTATGATCTCCGCACTGTTATTTCAATGACAGCCGAACTCATTCATTCATTTCAATGAATGAAATTAACCTTCCTCCATCTGATATTATCCCTCCCCTCCCAGCCATTATGAAATTTCGGTTACAACCAGTGATGGGATTCACCGGGATTCAGCCAGTTCGCACCGGTTCATGCGAACCGGTTGTTAAAATTACGTAAACCCCTATTCAGACCTGTATTAATTAGCCCACTATCAAACTCCACAAGTGTCGCGTGACTCCGTAACTTGTGCATGTATGACAACGTAATTTGCGCATATATATAGCCTATATATATATATATATTATATATATATATATATATATATATATACTAAACAATTTAGTTTCGTTTGCGTAACTGTTACAGTGCTCAAACTGCTCATGACAATGCAGATGTTGAGTTGGTCTAGCCTACATTAGGCCTAATTTTAACTTTTAGTTCTGAATCAAATGTTGAATGTTTTTAGATTTAATTTCCTTAAAATCGCCAGATTAAAGTAAGTGTTTGTTTAATTAATAAAGAAATTGTTCTTTGCATCAAAAATTTTCTGAAGGACCTTTAAGGATTGATATTTTGAATGAAATGTCATTGTTCAGTAATGCCCTCCAAGCAAGAGACACAACTTTGTTCAGAGGAGAAAACCTCATAAAGAGGTCAATTAAAGCATTTGAATTGCTTAAGGACAATGCAGGGACATTTGAAAAAGAAATTGATGTGAGGGTTGCTTCGGACACATTCAAAGAGTTCCAGTTTACTGGAAAACCACAGATTTGTTAGCCTACCTCGTCAAAAGCTACTGGAAGCAATAATAGAAAATATGAAAAAAAGACTGATCGCTGGTGATCATATTAAAGCAACAGGCAATGAGCAGCAAAACTTCCTTGAGCTATTTAACTCGCCGAAATCATAATATTTTAAGCACGGGTTGGCACGAACCGGTGCAAACACACGATCTGTTTTCTTAGAACCTGTTCTTAAAAAAATTGAATCCCACCACTGGTTACAACTCGATTCAGTTACGGTCAGGATAGGGAACGTGTAACGGTTTGATATAGAGAACAACACAAATATAAATTAGTCTAAAACACTCATATAGCACGTGTTATAGTAAATACAGACAGATCAAGCTATCAACATAGTATGTGTGTATATGTGAAATAAAATACTATAAGGAAAAAGAACAAAATGGATTATATGAAGATCCTCCCTCTGAAGTATCAAACTGAAGATCCCCACCCAGACTGAAGATCCTCCCCGACACAATCATCTGAAGATCCTACCTTCTAAAGTGCATATTATATAATTAATCTTCTTATTTGACCTGAGTTAATCCATCTTTGATGATGTATCAAATCCTAATTGTCCTGAAGTATTTAATAATCTTACTGCTCTGTGCCAGTTAATTAATCTTAGATATACGTGAATAATAGATGTGGTTTAGCTCATGGACTCACTATCCAACACAAGAATGGACTGTCATACTTCCCAAACTACTGTATTACTCTTGCTAAGAGAGAATTCCTTCCCTATTAACTGGCTAAAATATATGCAGGATCATATTAATCTTCCCTTCACCCAGGATAGACCATATAAAGACCCTCCTCCCTAAATTTATCATAGCAATATCTTTCCCCCAGAATATATAATATGAAGATCTTCCCTCTTAGAATATATCATATGAAGATCTTCCCCCCCTAGAATATGTCATATGAAGCTCTTCCCCCCTAAAATATATCATATGAAGATCTTCCCTCTTAGAATATATCATATGAAGATCTTCCCCCTAGAATATATCATATAAAGATCTTCCCTCTTAGAATATATCATATGAAGATCTTCCCCCCCTAGAATATATCATATGAAGCTCTTCCCCCGTAGAATATATCATATGAAGATCTTCCCCCCCCTAGAATATATCATATGAAGCTCTTCCCCCGTAGAATATATCATATGAAGATCTTCCCTCTTAGAATATATCATACGAGCATGAAGATCTTCCCCCAAGAATATTTCATATGAAGATCTTCCCTCTTAGAATATATCATATGAAGATCTTCCCCCCTAGAATATATCATATGAAGCTCTTCCCCCCTAGAATATATCATATGAAGATCTTCCCCCCTAGAATATATCATATGAAGCTCTTCCCCCTAGAATATATCATATGAAGATCTTCCCCCTTAGAATATGTCATATGAAGATCTTCCCCTCTAGAATATACCATATGAAGATCTTCTCCCCTATAATATATCATATGAAGATCTTCCTCCCAGAATATATCATATGAAGATCTTCCCCCTATGGCTATTGAGTGGAAGGATCTTCATTAAATGTTCTTAGGCCTTTCAATTATGTCATCTGAGAGTTAACAAACAAAGGGTAACGAAAAGGTTTTAAATATACAGATGGAAGGTAGTAAAAAAGCTGGTAACACTAGATAGGTTACAAAAAAGCAAGACACGATAAACGCAGAAAAATAAAATAAGGTTATAAGCGCATAAAACACAGAAAAAAAAAGTACAAATCATTAGGATACGTGATCAAAAAGAGCATCTTTTTTGAAGTTCATCTTCATAGAAACATATCGAAGGTTACATAGGTTATTTTTGTAAACATGGACTCCGTAGAAAGATCTAAGTCACTCCGAAGACAACTAATGACTCCCTCTTCGGAGCAACTCACATCTTTTTACCTGAAGACAAGGGAGTCAAAATATAGTAGTAAGTTTCTGTAATGTCACTTATGTCTGTGAATTTACTTCATTTAGTTCATAGAGTCATTTTTTCAAAATCATATTTGATCAATAATTTTAAAAATCTGACTCCACCCAGCATTTATGTTTTAGATCTTACTGACAACTGGAATTAAAACAACTCTTTAAAGTAAATAATTTCAGAAAATTCCTCACAAATCTTTACTCTACAGATCCTCAAGAATGCTGACACTTTCTTACTTTTTAAAAAAGTTATCTACATCGCACATATTTTTTGTTTTCAGTTTAAAGAACTGGTTGAATGATGGACCGAAGTAATTCTTACAAATTGGACTTAACTGAAAGCATTACTGACAAGTCCTTGAAACAAAAAACTGTAAGTTTCTTTTTACTTTTAATATTTACTAATTTACTATATAACAATCTTAATATTCATTAGTTTTACACTATTAATTATGGAAAAATGAATGGTTTTGAACTATTCTAATTGAAAAGGAAGTAGCAGTTCAATTAATATTAAGGAACTAAAAAAAAAAAAAAAATGGAAAATGAAAGACTTATGTGTTTCTTTATTCTACATCATTACTATTTCTAATATTTAAAAACAAAATTACTTTTGTTTTCTTTAAATAATCAATTTTTTAATGAGCTATACCTGACAAATTTCATTATGATTTGTGTCTTATTACAGCGAATACAAAATGTTAGAATCATTGTATCCACCCACCAACACAGGGGTGCTCAATACGTCGATCGCGATCTACCTGTCGATCGCGAGGCCAATAGTGGTAGATCGCATACAACTTGTACGTAGTTGTGTGTGTGTGTGTGTGTGTGTGTGTGTTTTGATCCTCCTGTAAAGCCTCTGTCTTTGAGCACAATGAAAAGCTACAAAAAACAGCTGTATTATAATTTTATTTTATTATTATTATTTAATTATTTTTAATTATTATTATTATACATTTTCAATGTATTGTTATTATTATTATTATCATATGGTAATTACAAAAATATGTTGAGAGCTTATTTTGTTGCAATATTGGCTCATGCAGTAATGCAAGGTAAGAAAAAAGTAGTATACGCTTTTATGGGTCGGTAGATCATTTTGACTTGGTCATTTTATAAGTAGCTCTCAGACTGAAAAAGTGTGAGCAACCCTGCACCAACACATATCCAGCCTTCACACAAAAAATATTGCAAATTCCTAATAAAAATACTCAAATGACTATAAGACCTTCTGAAGAGGCACATATTTGCTTGCTTGCCCCAAGATTGCCTCCTGGACTCAACCTCTATCGTTAAATACTTTTTTTCAATTATTAATTAATATTTTTTTTTAATTTTTTTAATTTATTTCTTTTTTTAACTTAATTTGTTATTTATGTCTGAGTCTATCTTCGTGTTACTTTCGTTATACAATAATACCTTACATTATTTAAATCAGGATTTGGAAGTGTATTGTAAGCGCAATTATTTAGCGCACTGGACTTGCAATAAGTGCGCTTATAAAAGTCGTGGGTTCGAATCCCACAAGATTACGTATATTTTATTATACATTCAGACAATGCACGGTGGCAAGAAAACAAACAAATAAACAAGGGTCATTCATCAGAGTTTTATAAGCATACTAGATAACACAAAAGTAGTTTGCCCAACTTTGCTTTATTTTGTGATATTTGAAAGTCATGGGAGTCTCACTGCACATATCAGTTTTGTGTTATCATCTAGTATGCTCATAAAACTCTGATGAATCATCCTTGTTTATTTGTTTGTTTTCTTGCCACCGTCCATTGTCTGAATGAATAATAAAATATACGTAATTTTGTGAGATTCGAACCCACGATCTTTAATAAGCGCACTTATTGCAAGTCCAGTGCGCTAAATAATGGCGCTTACAATAAACTTCCAAATCCTGATTTAAATTACGTCAGGTATTATTGTATAAGTCAACTAAAGTGAACCCTTGGATGTTGCACAGGGAAATTTGGAATACCTGTGGCTTAATTCTTGCCGTGAATTCAAAAAAGGAGCTCAGCAAACATGCTGATCTACCACGATTATATAATGAAACAAGACTAATAACTGAGGAGCTTACGATAAAGTCATTGTTTGTAAAATTATCGCATCACAGTTTCAAGTGAAAATAGTTGTAATTGCATGATTGAAATTTGTTTTATCTAAAGAGAGCATCATTTCTTTTTCAAGGATTCAATTTCCAATTCAGTTAGAATTTGCCATGACTATTCATAAGTATCAAGGAGAGAATATACAGAAAGTTTTAATTCAGGTAAAGCTGTATTTCAACATGGCCAATTACATGTTGCTCTCTGTAGGTCATTTAGAAATCATTAGTTCTGCAATCCGTAATTGTGTGGTATTTACTCATTCTGAGGTAAAATGGATAAACAAACAAAAGTTTCGACACAAATGAAGTTTTATTCAACAACAACGCGTTTCGAATACTTTGTGTTCGTCATCAGGAAGACACCAAGTATGTGGTGCTGAAGGGTTAACCCAGTGAAAACAACTCACTGGACTAAACCTTCAGCACCATATCCTTGGTGTCTTCCTGATGATGGACACAAAGTGTTCGAAACGCGTTGTTGTTGAATAAAACTTCATTTGTGTTGAGGCTTTTGTTTGTTTATCCATTTTACCTCAGAATGAGGTCATTTAGAGTTTATCTGCGTTTCCGTAAACATGATTCCATTAAAAAGGAAGGTGATGGATGACCCAACGGGTCACGGGTAGTCTAGTTATTATTAAAAATTCATTTAAAGAAATTGTGCTTTAAATAGATGGTCAAATGTTTTTAAATTGATCTCTAACTGTTATTTATTAAGACTAATCGGAAATAAGACAAGATATTCGATAAATCGAAAGGCATTAAAGAGGAGAATGACCTTTAAAACTGTTCTTGTTTGCCAGCACGTGACAATTCTCTGCAACACGTGACTCCCAGCTTGAAATAATGTGTGTTAGTTGACGCTTTCTAATTCTGAATATTTAATGAAACAAACATTCAAATAATGTGTTGTATAACTTTACCAACTCTTGCGTCAACTGCTTAATCAACTTGTTCGTACAATTTAATCCTTCCACACATGCCATTGTCGGGTAAATCTTGTTTGAAATATTTTCTTATCTTTTAAACTAATCTCTTTTATTCTTTTGACTACTAATATTATTTACTTATTTAATTTTTGTTTACACCATTTTGATTAATCTTTGTGTACGAGTATTATCTGCTTTTTATCAAATCTTAAAAGTTATATTTAACTTATATTTTTCAAAACAATCTTGCTTTACTGTTTTACTTATGTCCATTCTTACGAAAATAAAATATTACAGTAATGATCAAAAATGGTGTAACAGTAAGTAAAGTTTCCTATTTTAAATGATAAACTATAGTAAGGAAAAATTTAATACTCTCCATCAAGAATCAGCCTTGCAAAGTGACCGCATACATTGGGAGCCAAAGAACAATTCAGCCACACTCTCAACCCCTAAAACAATTATAAAGGTGAAAACCTGTAATTGTGAGTGAAAGAAACAAATAAATAAACATTATTTCCCATTACAAGTATAAAATTTATAGCTATAGAAATTATATATACGTGTATAAAGGAAATTAATTAATTAATAAGTGAGTCATTATCTATTTAGATTAATGCCAGGTGCAATGCGCGCACTGAGCCGCCAAATTTGGTCTTCTTCGGAGGCTCGTAGGGTATGATTTTTGCAATCAGAGGGAATTTCTCTCAGAATTCGCAACCCGTAGCACCTATTAAAGGGAAGTCCATCGCTATTGGTATGAATGGCCAATATAAGCCATTAATAATCTACAATAATAAAAACAGAAAAAATATTCAGGCCTTTCAACTAAAAAAAACTGGTCTTCGTCAGAGTCTCACTGTTCCAGATGGAGACCATTTGTTTTAGTTGATAGATCTTAGTCATTTTTTCTGATTTTCCTCCTTTGGTTTTGACGTAGATTTTTATTTCATGGTATTTCCTGTATACTACTTCAATGTCTTCCGTTATTTATTATTATTTTCTTATGCCCTATCTTATACCTAATTTTAAATTGATTCTTGTCCACCCTATTCTTAGAGATGGAGCTCACATGCGGCAACACTGTTGGTCTCCAATATTTCTCCTCATAATGGTTTAAACGAAAAATTAGAGATTATAATGTGTGTTTTCAATTCATCTATGTTTCTAGGTTTATTGAACACTATATATATATATATTATATTGATAAAAGTATCGACCGTGGAATAAAAACAAAACTAAAGTTTATCGGAACTAGGTCAGTTCTTCAGGTTCAAATTAAACTCTCATTGCCAACGTTTCGGTTTTTAGAACCTTTTCCATAGGCAGAAGTATAAATTTTGAAACAGAAAAACTAATTATTATAATTCATAATAATAATAATATAATAATATATTAATAATATTAATGTTAATAATCATATTATTAAATTCATACTAATTAATAAATAAATAATATTAATATTATAATGATATTTTTTTCTCTCCTAGGATGCGGAAAAATCTGTTCATCAGATCCCTTAGCAAGACGTCTTGCTTAGGGTATGTGGGGTTGGTGGTCCCGAACCACTAAAAAACCACATCCTATTTCCTGGCAATACCAGACACGGAAACCGTTTGCACATTACTTCTTCATGCCGGTGCCTCAGTCCTCCTGAATAGGATTCACCTCCTCATCCCCATCCGTCCAATGAATTATCATTGTCCTTGCCTCACGCTTTCATTCTTCTTATGACGGAGAACCGTCTCTACAAAGCTTGCAGCTTTTGACCAACTTTGTATTGATGTACTCCTGAATTTGTCGAGAAATATAAATCACGTTCGCTTAAAGTGATTTTTTTTTGTTTTGAAAATTGTATGATACTGAACTAAATCTGGATAAAGGAAAATATGTAGAATATATGTGGTCAAGATAAGAAAACTTATATGTGTATCTTACAAAGAAAAAAGAGAACACCTGGAAAACACCACAAAAACTCACTTCGATATTTAGACGAATCGTCATCAGGACAGGAGTTGTGATATGTTTGAAGAGCGAAACCAAACCAAAAAATCCCTTCGTTGCAATTTCAGTAAGTGCTGCCATAAGAGAAAAGGATAAAAAATAAAGTATCTAATAATACAAATTATGAAATATTGATAGAACAAATAAAAAAAATAAAATATTAAATTAAAAAACAGGAAAAAAAATAAAATAGCTAAAATAAACAGTTAAAAATGGAAATATCTGGATCTGGTGTTGAATAAAGAAAGAAATGAAGAAAATGCTTGAAGAATGCTTGAATGGAACAATTGAGACTAATAATAAATACAAGGGGAAAGAAACCATTTCAAGAAAATATGCTTGTTTGTTTTCGAACGCCCACACTTATAAGGCTTTCAGATCTTTTAGTGCTTTTCTAGAAAATTGTGACACATTTATTATTTACCACTCATTTTAGTAATGGGCGGATTTACTAACTTACAGCAGTACCTGCTGATTCTAAATTTTGGGAGTCCACATTGGGCGTCCTCTAAATATTTTCATAACTCAAATGGATTTAGAATAGGGATCTTTAACAAGCACATGTCATCGCAGAAGCTTCGTCTTATCATTGTCTCTGTCCTCTGCAAGGGACAATGCTCAGAGTTATTCACCTCCGGCATAAATAAATCGAGGGACAGAGTGGGTACTGGATCCTGGATGTAACTGCCCAGAGGTGGTTAACCTGGCCTATAGTTTGAAAAACTGTATACAATATAGTTTGTCAAAATATATGAAGTTTAACAAATCATTGTATATTAGTAAATATAAACATATTATAATTACGTTTTGAAAAACTTTATGTAAATTACTTTCTATATCGTTCAACGTCTAAATTTATAAAATTTATGCATGATATAACTAAATGATAGTTATTTATATAAGATAAATGATATGATAAAAGTTATATATGATAGTTTAAACTAACATTAAACATATTAAAATTTTGTTTAAAATGCTGTAAAAATAAATTTAGAGAAAATTTATTCTTTTTGACTCTAAAAATGATATTTTTTATAACTATTATTTTTATAATTTCTGAAAAATTTAATAATTTTACAAAAAGGAAGTGTAACTGCGTTTGCCAGTTACTATTTAGAAATAACAAAAGACTTACCTTAAAAAAAAATCTTTGACATATTTTTTTTTTACTAGTCCACTAGCAGCAATAATTTAGGACTAATGAATTGACTTGTATATATATATATACATATACATCCACTTAAAACTAAAAAATCAGGTTTTAGTAGTATGTTCTTAAGAACTTTCAAAATTTTCAGTGAGGAGTTTTTAGATGAAGAAACCAAAAATATTTACAAAATTGCAGGTTATTTAATGTATCCAAAAAGATTAATCGACAATATCATTAAAAAGGTGAAACAATCTATGATATTAAACAATGAAGAACAGTTCACAAGAAGGAATTTGTTAGTCATTCAATACAGTCATTGTTTGAGAGATATGCCTTCATTTATGAAAAGGCTGGACGTTTCTGTTGTGGTCAGTAATGATGGTAACTTGTTTAACAGATTTGTCAATAATAAGCCAAGAAGAAAGGTCTGTTGTGTATACAGGATACCATGTACTGACTGTGAAATGTCTTACTTTGGACAGACGAGCAAAGGTCTTCTTACAAGGATAAAACAGCACAAATATTCCATCAGAAGAGAGGACGAAAAGAGTGCCTTGTTCATACACATAAGAAACAGTAATCATGTGATTAATTTAGAATGAAGCAAATGAATTAATATACGTGTCTTCAGAAAGAAGAAGAAATATTGTGGAAAGTGCACTCATAAAGAACTTTTATGAGAATTTAATGAACAATAGCCTAGGACTTTATAAACTGGAGGAAGTTTTGGTTAGGGGAATAATTAAACAGATGAAGACTTCTTCATCATTAAACACATTCAGGGTTACCAACAATTCTAGAGACTTCAATCAACCAGGTTAACAAGTATTTATTATTTTTTAGTTCACTTGCTCTCTGGCGATATATTGACGAAAGGCCTTAGAGCATTGTTTCCAAATTAGTTTCATTGTGGTAAATTAATCCATATATATATATATATATATAATTAAAGTTGGCAGCAGCTTCTGCGTTAACCAATTTCTTACTGATGTTCTCTAGTTTCCTAACTAGTTTTCGGTAACTTTCGGGTATTTTCCAAAGGAGTTCTGGTAACGACATGAAAGGAAAGAAGTTGAACACTAAACACTTTAACACTTTAAACTAAAACTATAATTTGAAACTTAATCTAAAACACAAGCTTTCGGCTCACATTAGCCATCATCAGGTAAAAACGAAATATTAAATAAGGCAAAAAGGTACAGTACATAGGGCAGTTAACAACTAACTATTATAGAAAAGCAAGGAATGCGGAAGGGAGGGAGGTGTGAGTGGGAGGGCATGCAGGGCAACTGCATTGGCAGAGAGCATGAAGGCCGAGCATTGGTCCTTTGCGATATCATACAATGATGATTGATTCTACAATGAGAGTCCTAAATTGTTCCTAACTTAAGTGTATTTAAAGTAGGGATCTTTAACGAGTATCTGACATCGTACAGGCTCGGGACCAACAGTTTAATGTTCTCCTCTGAGGGATGACGTGCTCAGATTTATTCACCTCCCACATGAATAAATCGAGGGCCAGGTGGGGATCGAACCCAGGTCCTATTAGTTTAGAGGAGAAGTTGGATAACGACTGAGCTAACCTGGACCCAAGTTTATGTAGATTTTTTTTTAAATTAGAGTTGGGCTTCTAGGTGCTCCCGAATAAATTATAAAAACTGAAATTTTGTTTTCGAATAATGAATCACCTGCCTTACTGATAGGATTTGTTTGCATTTATTTGCATTGTTTTTATTGACTTGGACAGTTTTTAAGTGAAATAAAATTGCTATTTGTTATTTTCAAAAAAATTTGAAATGTTTTAATGAGTTGAGATGATATGTTAGAACAATAAAATTGTTAAATGTAAAAAAATTACCCCCAATCAAACATGTATATTCTGACGCATCCCTTGGTGTGATGAAGAGTTGTCGTACAAGTGTTTGAATAATCAAATAAATGTTCCGTCATCCTTCTACGAAATATAAATCCACCACGACTATGCAATGGGATTAGGCTATCAGTAAAAATTAATGAATAACATAATTGAGGTAGCCATTTTAAATGGAAAACACCAAGGGGAACTTCTACTACTACCACGCATTCCTATGATACCAACGGATACTCCATTTGAATTCAAACGTCTGCTGTCTCCTGTACGACTGGTCTTTGCAATGACCATGAACAAAGCACAATCATTGCAAGCATGTGGATTAAATTTGATAAATCCATGATTCTCACATTGACAGCCGTATGTTGGGTGTTCTCGAGTTGGAAAACCATCAAATTTATTTGTTCTTCCACCAGAGAGGAAAACAAAAAATGTTGTATATTTACAAGCACGACAATAAAAAATATACTGACAAAATATTTTTTACATCGAGAAGTAATAAACAGGTAAGGTAAAGTTCACCATCAATATTCTAATAGTTTAATATTTATCTGATGTTTTTGATTTATCTTTGCAGATATTTTAGGCAAAATATTATTTAAGTATGATATACTTAGTAATTGTACTAAAGGTATGTGACATGTCTGTTAAAAAAGCTAAAGGTAACACGACATCCATTAACAGTTCGCGGTACGAAGTTCACAGGGTCAGCTGGTTTTTTATAATTTATATTCTTCTAAAATTTAAAATACCTAGGTATTCTATAGAATGCTGGCGTTTCATACATCGCCGGTAACATATAAAAGAAGCGTGCGTCATACGCAGGCAGCCGTCCTGATGACGAGTGTGATAGTCGGCGGGGGTGACAGAGCTTGGCTAGAGTCAAGAGACTCTGAGGATAAGGAGTGGGGGGGATTGAGAAGCAGCTGGCGCTAGTTGTGTTCAGCTGTCAGCATGGATGACAACGTGTTCGCTGCTCCACTGCTTGCTGAGGTCTCCCCAACGAAACACAAACCTTCCCACTATCGAGTCAGTATTCCATTAAAACACTCTATTATTAGATAACAAATTTTATCGCTCATAAAACTAACTCCCTCACAAGTATTCGTATTCCAACAATATAACATTGAAAGCAGATTATAAATCAAAACATTTATGATAATGTAAAATACAGCTACTTTGATTCCCTAAATTTATTTTATAGAAATTTGATACATCAATTTGAATCATCAAATGATTATATGAGATGTTTTCAATGAATATATCTACTTGTCTCCATTCGACTCACATGAATATCAAAATCCTTTTCTCCATATCTGCTTTATGACCTTTGAGTTAATTTCTATGCTCTTTCTATCTCCATTATGCCAATGAAATATTCAATTGTTTACTAAACAGTCTGCTGTTTAGTATGATGCAAGAAAAGCAGAAATGAGTATCGAACGATTCTAAGCTGCCCTCAATATTATTAAAACCTGGTTTAACGAAGAAAGAAATCGATTTCAATTCATCGTATAGATTACTTTATGAAACAGCCAAAATTGAAATGATTCCATGAATTGTTTCCTATTCCGTTATGGATATACCATCAGAGAGGACATAAATTGTAACAGATCAATGACGTCATTAATAAATGATAATTAAAAAACCGCTTTGAAGGGAATATATAGTCACATGGTGACTATGTAAACTAGGAGACATGGTCTATTAGAGGAATGATGCTTGTCTTCAATAACTTAGTATTGATCTTAACGCTTGAACTATAGTTATACTAATAGAAGTCATTGATGTAATACTTGATGTAATTGTTCAACCTTATCAGATATATATATATATCAATGATCAAACCACAATATGAAATGAGAAAAAAAGACTAAGATCTTTCAACCGTAACAAGCAATCTTCGTCACAGTATTAAATTAAATTAATCAAGTCTTGTTTAAATTAATCAAGCTGTCTTCGTCAGAGTGAAAAACCCAACTGAAACACTAGATGCAGAAAACATCTGGTGAGGGGTTGAGAAGAGTAGTAAATGGTGTAAAGTGCAGGAAAGGACAATTGTCCAGAGAGGGATGTTTGGGAAACAAAGGAGTACAATTAGAAAGAGTAAAAAACTATCCGGTAGCTTTCAACCTTAGAAGAGGCTATTGCCCTTGTCAAGAAAGTATCAAGCTTGAAGAGCCCGTTACTAATGTTTATAATATTTGTTCTATTATATTCAAATAGAGGATTCGGTAATATTTCTTAACAACATCGATTTTTCACAGGTAATAAATTTAGCTCCGGTCTAATCAATATGATGATCTTCATTATTTATATGCAAGAATAAGGTGCTACTTTTTTGCCTGTCTACTTACGTTGTATTGGTGTTGTTTTACACTTGCCTTTAAAGATTTACAAGTTTGACAAATATAAATTTGATGGCATTTTTTGCACGGAATTTTATAAAAACCACCGGACTCCAGTCCCCTGGAAGAGTTTTTTTGATATATTGATTGATTTGATATATATATATATATGTATATATATAAATTAATGTTTTCTTATCTCGATCTCATATATGAAAGAGTAAGTAAAACATATAATACTAAAGTATAAACTCCTTTAAGGCAACGTTTCACCTATATTTGTAGACATTTTCAGAGCTGCATCAATACTCATATTAATAAGAACACCATGAATGAATGGTCTTATAAGTAATATAACTTATAATTCTTTCATGGCATTGTTATTACTTTCAAAATTGATGCAGTCCTGAAGATGTCCACTACAAATATAGACGAAACGTTGGCTTAAAGGTGTTTTAATGTTTGACGCTGGACCAAACATCGATAAAGAAAAATAGTGTTATATTATTCTATACGACGAAAGAAAACAAAATTATTAATGAACGTTAAAAGTGTTGTTTAAATAATATTAATTGTTATTGTGGGATAATAATGCACATGAAGTACTATTGAATAATCTATTACGAGATTGATATCAAGCTCATCTATGGTCCAGTATTCTTAGAAATATTTGAACTGATTGCTCTGTCATGGGCAGGATATACTCAAGAATATGTTGAATGAATAACGCTAGTAAAGACTATTAATATGTCATATTAAAGATGAATTCAAGGGTGTTATCCTCCTATGATTGTGTTTGAGTAGTTTACGTCTCGGACAACTCCCAACACAAAGAGGTAGCACTGTTTATTCAATATTAACCTTTATGGTACTACTATATTTAAAAAAAAAGCATATATTTTCATAAATAAGCATATATTTATATAAAAAATATATACAAATATACAAATATATTAAAATATACATACCTTTTCGATGGAAATACGATCCGAAACGGACAAATATACTCGTAGTTCAATTTAGAAAAAGAAACATAGAGAAAATAAAAGCAGACACCTACAGTCTGTTGAACAGTCTCTGAACCAGTGCGCTTGGTTTCCTCTCTTATCTCTCCTGAAGACGGTTCAAACCGAAAATCAGAGACTGTAAGTGTCTGCTTTTAATTTCTCTATGTTTCTTTTTCTACATTAAAATATACATAAATATAACAAGATTTGACATAAACACGTGAAATAACAATCAATGATCAAACCACAATATGAAATAGGGAAAAAAGACTAAGATCTTACAACCCTAACAAGCGGTTTTCGTCAGAGTTGAAAACTCAAGTAACCAACTGTGAAGAAAATCAAATTAGATTCATAGCAATGTTTCCCCTTGTTGATTGATGTTAGTTATTTGACAGGATAATCCACTTTAGCACTTTTGACTCTGACTCTGACCGCTAGTTATTCTTGAAAGGTCTTTTTTCCTCTCGACACATAAATATATATGTACATGAATATATATATATATATATATATATATAAAATAAAATAAATTCAAAACGAAGGAAACACACAGAACGACACAGACATAACTCACATCGATATTTCGACCATCGTCGTCATCAGGAGGTGCGAAGAGCGAAGAGTCCCGCAGGAAGACAGAGCGGTACTCCCTGACAGAGTACCGCCCTGTCTTCCTGCGAACTCTTCGCTCTTCGCACCTCCTGATGACGACGATGGTCGAAATATCGATGTGAGTTATGTCTGTGTCTTTCTGTGTGTTTCCTTCGTTTTGAATTTATTTTATTTTAAAAAGTCCGCTGGACTGTTTCTTTTAATTGTATATATATATATATATATATATATATATATATATATATATATATATAATATATATATATATATTTGTAAACAGGAAAACGATCCAAAATGATAGCAAACGTTTCATGATGAATCACAAACACAGGACTAAGGAACAAACACACTTACTATCTCTAATTTTCGATTGAGAAAGGGACACCTAGCGCACTTGTGAAGCGACGGTTGAAGACCAACCACAGATTTTTTTCACCAACAGATTAAAAGAGATTGGGACTCCAAAAGTACTTGGGTCTGCAACCAATCGCTTCGCAAGTACTCTTCGAGTCCCTATCTCTTCTTCCCTGATGATGGTTAAACCAAACTTTTACCAGCATTATTTAGGTTATAACTCCAAATTAGTGTCATTAAATTTCGTTACCAAAATTGGTTTATATATATATAGATATATACATCAATGATCAAACCACAATATGAAATGGGAAAACAAGACTAAGATCTTTCAACCGTAACAAGCGGTCTTCGTCAGAGTTAAAAACACAACTAGTTTTTTCAGTTGGGTTTTTGACACTGACGAAGACCGCTTGTTACGGTTGAAATATCTTAGTCTTGTTTTCCCATTTGATATTGTGGTTTGATCATTGATTGTTATTTCACGTGTTTATGTGAAATCTTTTTATATATACACATATTCACTATAAAATGGAAAAGACGATCCAAACTGGACACAAAACAATACAATACAAAAATTGAAGAAGAGTAACATACAGAACAAAGAAACACACGAACTCAAATGTTTGGTCAATTCGTTTTCAGGAGAAAAGAGAAAGAGACCAAGTGCGTTGTAGACGAAACGGCAAATAACCGACCGGGCAATCGCCAGTGCTGCCCCCCCCCTAGCCGGTCATAAAGTAATAGAATTAAGAGAAGATAAAACAGAAGTTCAGATAAGCAGTATATAAATATAAAGTAATCAAAGAGTATTCGAGAGAAATTAAAAAGAAAAAAAATATATATACCAGTGGCGATTTCTCAGGGAATGCAACACATGCATTCCATGCATAGAATTCATCTTTAAAGAAACCAAAATGTTTGAGACTCGAATATTTAAAGGAACCCCTTTTTTTTATTCCACTACACGCTAAGGAACCATTTTCTATGATTGCGCTAAGCTTCCCAATGCAGGGGTTTACTCTTATCATTTCTGGTTAATGAAAATGGTCTTAATTGCCAAGAGAAACAAGAACGAAGTTTCCATACACTGCAACTCAGGCTTGCTGAGCTCCTCAAATACATACTGGAAAGTGATTTGCACACAGGTCTTCCGGAAATTTATAAACTCATGAATTTGGTTATGACTATTCCCATAACAACAGCAAGTGTTGAGAGATCGTTTTCTGCCCTCAAAAGAATTAAAAGTTATTTACGAAGCTCCCAAAGTGAAGAGCGATTGTCTAATTTATCCCTAATTTCAATTGAAAGACATTTACTTAAAGATCTCATGGCAGATAGAGAGAAGTTTTATGGTTTTGTTATCGAAGAATTTTGCAAGAAGTTTTTATTCAAATGATGTATTGTGTATCTCTTTCTTTAATAAAAACATTGTTTGCCTATTTTTATTGTATTGGTTAATAAAAGTTAATGTTAAAAGTATTTCCAAATAAAACCTGATTCGAATCCCCATAAAATGTTTTTAATACATCATTATCCTTTTGTGCAACATGAAAAGACTGAACATGAGAATTAGAAGGGTATTTCTCTGTATTTCTTTTATTCTTTGAAAATTGCATGCCTAAAGAAAAAGGTCAGGAGTCGCCACTGATATATACACAGGAGATTAGTAATAAGAGTTTAGTGCATATGCTAACGCACATACATCATAAGCCATGTTGAATACACCCAGTTCCTATTAGTTTTTTTTTCACCTAAGTTAAGCAACATTTGCATGGTTGGCGTGCTTGGAAATGTGGCTCACTGATCAAATGGTGTCGATCAAAAATTAGCAACACTTTCACTCTTTGTACATCTCAAATAGAGTTAATCCTCTATAGGTGGCAAGGTTATCCCAGTGGCAACGTACTCGTCTCAGGACTGGAGGGTCCGGGGTTCAAATCTCACTCTGACCCTTGATTTATTCACGATGGAGGTGAATTGAACAACAATGTTCAATTTTAAATCTACTTTTAGCTTGCGAAACTTCTTTTCTACTTTTCTTTATATTTTTTTAAATAATTTTTAGATGTTGTATATTTGTCTTTTACAATTTCTCGTTTTTTAATCAGTAGTTGTAGGTTAGGTTAGGTTAGGTTGCAATGGCAGTCCCACAAGGAAACACACGTAGGCCGAGCATTGGCTCTTTGTGATACCACACAATGAAGATTGATTGTAGTTGTAGGTTACTCATGCTTTGTTCTTATTCGACTCCATGTAGTAAACAAAAATTGATTGTTATTTGGAATATACTTGATGTACAATTAATTTGCACATTAGTGTTATAAACCACACGAATGGATTGATACGGCACCGTAAAATAATCAAAGGCGTGACTAATTTGTTATTTAGTACCCATTATGGCAGTCGAAGACTGGAAGAAGCTCCTAAATGAATTGTCATTGAGGGCTAAAGTTGAACTTATATGGGTACCAGGTCACTGGAACATTGAAGGCAACTGCAAGGCTGATGAGCTCGCCCGCTTTGGCACTACTCTTCCCACTCAGGATATCCTATACAATTTAGGGACCCAAATTTCTACATGTAAGCTTTGGATAAGACAAAGAATTGATAAACGCATCAAACAAAGGTGGTCTGATGAGGACACGTGTCTTATTTCAAAGCAATTATGGCCTTCTTGTAATTCCAGAAGAACGAAGGATCTTCTCTCTAAGAATAGAAGAGATGTAGCCAATGTGATCGCTGTTTCCACGAGACACTGGCTCGTAGGTAGACACGCCACCAGATTAGGATTGGAGGCGAGGGATTTTTGCAGGGCATGCCAGAACGAGGAAGAGGAAGAGACAATTTCTCACTTTCTCTGTCAATGCCCTGGTCTGGCTCAAAGAAGGAAAGAAGCACTAGGAGAATACTTCTTTGACAATCTTGAGAACTTAGCATCCACTGGTATCAGGGATCTGTCTAGATTTATTGTTCTCTCGAAATGGTTCGAGTGGACCAGTGACGGGGGAGAATAGCCTCAATTTCTCTTTGTCGTATCACAAGGGGCCGGCTTGCGGCCTATGTGTGTTCTCTCTTGGGACGGCCACTGTAACCTAACCTAACCTAGTACCCATTATTTGTTGATTATATATCAGGAGTTTCTATTTTGCATTAGTTTATTTTGTGAAGAGATCTTTAAAGCATACTTGGCATTTATAGGCTAGGAACTGATATCTTTACATAGTCTCTGAGGTACAGATTATATAAATGTAAATATTTCTGTATGGGGTACATTTGGCGAATCCGACTGGTAAATTAGTATGCAAGTTGAAGACATCTAGGAACTAATGTTTTAAAATATTAAATATAATCATTCACAGATTATAACAACCATAGCTATATTTAACATCTCATGACCAATCAAGATAAGAATTCATGTAGTTCTATATTTCCATACAAATATCTTAACTCCGATGGAATTTTATTTCCAATGGAACAGATAAGAAAAAAACTTCTCATAAAATCGTCTCAAAGGTTTGGATTATGTTATCATTACTCAAATATAACAGTAACTCCTTGACTAAGTTATCAGCGATTACACAATGTGTTCGTGTTTCATTACTACGCCTTGCCTAATAACGAGATATTAGTCCTTAAGGTTGAAACCGCCCATCAGTTCGCTACCCGATTTAAATGAACGAGAGAAACCAAAAACAGCTGGAACAACGAAAAAAATAGGTTATCTGTTTTAATGTATATATCAAACACTACATTTATTCTACACTACTTTTCATTATCAAGGTTTGGCCCAGCGTTGAAAATTCTCAATAAAACACCTTTAGTTTTTCGACCATGTTTTTCGACGACTTTAGTTTTTCAGGACTAATTTGTAACTATATTATTGTAATTATATTACAATACTATAAAAAAAATAAGTACATTATTTATATGGATAAAATTACAGTAACATGAAAAATTTAAGTCACATAATTTATGTGTATATACATTGTTACCTTAATATTTTTATTTGTAAACAAAAATGTTTCATTTGAAAACACTTGTCATGTTTTTTTTTTTTTTTCCTATTACAACTACCCTTATCGGGGTAACAAGTAACAGCGATCCATGCTACATAAAGGTGGAATAAAGAGTGGAGAAACCACCCATTGGTAGTACTCCATATAGACTGTTAGGATCACTTGCAACTAGTGATCCTACATTTCACTTGACATCCTACTAGTGAACTTGACAGCCAACATTTCAGAGCAGGTCTCGGGGCCAACATCTTTTCAGCCTTCTAATAGGGTTGCTAGGAATCTGGAGAGATGATAATTCGTGAATGAAAGGATTTATAGTGGTGGGCAAAGATTCATGGAATTTGCGGTATCGGGATTGGATTTCTTGGTGGATGAAGGGAATTTTAAGATCTTTGTGTATGGTATCGTTCGAAACATAGAAGGGAGCTTGCACAATTTTGCGAAGGATTTTGGATTGGGCTGCTTGAATTCTTTGGATGTTTGAATGCTTGGTTGATCCCCAGACTTGTCATGTAAACTTTTTTTTTGTTCAATTGAAAAATATCAGGGTAATAATGTATAGACACATAAATGAGGTGATTAATTTTTCATATTATTATAATTATATCCATATAAATAATGTGACTTATTTTTGCAATGTGGTCCTGAAGATGTCTAGAAATATAGCCGAAACGTTGGCTTAAAGGTGTTTTATTGAGAAGCGTTGGACCAAACCACGATAAAGAAAAGTAGTGTATATATATATATATATATATATTGAAGCAGATCATCCTATAAATAAACACAATAAATGGATATATAGTCCTTATAAATAAAAGAAATGTTTTGTGTGTACATTTCTTAGAACTGACTCATTCCAAGTTATCTTTACGTTATATACATTAGAGAAACCGAATCCACTCTTAGAAACATTTCTGTCGGTTTATCGAAAAATTTTGTCGCAAGCAAACTCTGCCACCATAAGTCATAGAGAGCTGAAACATTGACGTAGATTTGTGTGTATGTCTAGGTTAGGTTAGATTAGATTGGTAGTCCCACAAGGGAACACACGTAGGACCAGCATTGGCCCTTTGTGATACCACACAATGAAGATTGATTCTACAATGGGAGTCCTAAATTTTGCCTAACTCTAGTGTATTTAGAGTAGGGATCTTTAACGAGTACCTGATATCGTACAGGCTCGGGACCGACAGTTTAACGTCCTTCTCCGAGGAACGACGTGCTCAGATTTATTCACCTCCTACATGAATAAATCGAGGGAAAGGTGGGATCGAACCAGGGTCCTATCAGAGACGAGTACGTTAACCAATGAGCTAACCTGGCCCCTTTGTGTATGTCTAATATAAAAGCTAAGATTTGAATGGATTGGAAATTCAACGTAGAAGCGAAGTTATGGACGTTTAAGCTGTGTTTGGCTAGATATATAGGTATATTAGTACCTAAAAATGCCTGTATATTTTTAAAATATAAAAACAAACAGACAGAAACTTTTCTAATGGTGGTTTCTCTAATGTATAAAACGAAAAGATAACTTGAAATGAGTCAGTTTTAAGCAATGTATAGACAAAACCTATACCGGTATAGATATCCCGGTATTTATAGGTGACTGATACTATAACGAATAGATATTGTTAGTTAATTTCAATTTCGTTTGCGCTTATCAAAATTTGCTTGCTTTAAAAACGTGGGTCCTACTTCCCCGCGTACTAAATAAGAAGTATGCCTAGAATAAAATCAAATTTGAGCTCAGTATCTAATACTGCGAAACGTAATGACAGTTATAGACTGAACTAATAATGATATTTTCTACAATTCCTAATAATATTTTGGGATACAACAGATCATCTCTGAATTTTGTAAAATACTCGTCAAAGATGGGTTCGTCTGCTAGTTAAAACTATAATTATTTGTTGAGAATCAAAATAAACTACCAACAGTTTAATTATTTTGATAAATTCTTATTTCTTAGCCTTTTATATAGATATTATAAACGTTTCATTTTTTTTTCTAAATCTTCCTTATTTTTGATCTCAAGTTAAATTATTGATGTAACTTAATATGACATTACAGTGGAGTTGAAGAACCACAGATATACGAGTATATCTAAATACCAAGCACAACTGAATTACTTATCATTACAAGTTAAAACAGTATTTGAAAAGAATGAAAAAATGTCATCCTTTTTTCTCTCATACAAGCTATATTATTAAATGTATTTAACTTGTCATTACAAAGGAGGAAATCGTCGTCGATATTTGATAAGTATGATTGTTAAAAAAGCAATTAGGTTGAAGGTTACTTGGCATATCTTTAGATTGACATAAAGCATCAATTAGATTAAATTATTCCATGGTACTTTACAATATTTTTTGCATATTTAAATTGACAATATTTCACAATTTCACTTATTTAATTAAATCTTTAATTGTGTATCTTCTTATCATTATGTTGTAGTGCTTGTAATTCACTACTCAAAGTATATATATATATATACTTTTTTTCGTTGGAAATACGATCCAAAACGGACAAATATAGTTCAATATAAACAAAGAAACATAGAGAAATCAGAAGAACACACTTACAGTCTCTAATTTTCGGTTTGAACCGTCTTCAGGAGAGATAAGAGAGGGAAACCAAGCGCACTGGATCAGAGACGGTTGGAGACCGAACGTCTCCAACCGTCTCTGATCCAGTGCGCTTGGTTTCCCTCTCTTATGTCTCCTGAAGACGGTTCAAACCGAAAATTAGAGACTGTAAGTGTGTTCTTCTGATTTCTCTATGTTTCTTTGTTTATATTGAACTATATATATATATATATATATATATAACAGATCCAATAATATATCGACCGTTTGATAGAATAGGTGTGTTCTCTAATCGGGGTTCGGTCAATTTTCCAGGATAAAAAATTAAACTCTCGTTGCCAACGTTTCGGTTTTATTTAAAACCTTTTTCATAGGCAGAAGTAAGAATTTTTTAACTAAGAAAATGAAATTTACATTATTTAAAGGAACAACAATGTTAACCGGACAAAACTTTATCTTTAATTAGGCATGGTTAATTTCATCATGTAATCAATTTTATTTTGATATTTCAATTGAATTATCTTTTAGATTAGTATTATAAATTAACTTTTAAACAAAAAATCTAGATGAACTAACACTTTGTTTGATACTACTAGTACTACTAGTTTGATGGTATTAGTGGATCAAAAAGATGAAAAAAAAAAACTTTCATTTTACTTTAATATTGTGTAAAATACTATGTACAAGGTATCTTAAAGTGTACATAAAGAACAGTAATAACAAATGATATTAGATCTATTAACAAGTATATATTACCTTAGATTGATGAGACGTATTTTAGACTTGTTGATCTGTCGACGTGCGAAAACGGTCTGGTTTCAACCTGCAAGCAACCATCTATTGCTACAGGGTTCAAAAGTTCGCTTCCACTCTTCTAAGAAAGCCCCCACTATAACTTAACCATTCTGTCTTACTTTATTATGAGAGAAAATAAAATGTTTCATACCATTTCAAGTAGCAATTGTATAAACAATTAAGATTTAACTTAATTGTTAAATTACATATGTAACTATATGTAATTAATAATTAAAAGAAACGGTCCAGCGGACTTTTTTAAATAAAATAAATTCAAAACGAAGGAAACACACGGAAAGACACTGACATAACTCACATCGATATTTTGACCATCGTCGTCATCAGGAGGTGTGAAGAGCTAAGAGTCCCGCAGGGATTCTTCGCTCACCTGCCTGAGTCACCGCCTTGCCTTCCTGCGGGACTCTTCGCTCTTCACACCTCCTGATGACGACGATGGTCGAAATATCGATGTGAGTTATGTCTGTGTCTTTCTGTGTATTTCCTTCGTTTTGAATTTATTTTATTTATATGTAATTAATTACATATGTAATACTACATATAATTAATTAATTAATACATGTATTAATTAGATTACTACATATTAATGTATTAATATATTACATTAATATATTAATGTAATTATTATTGTATGTTAGGAGACTATTTCATTAGCATTTTCCCACTATAATGAGTAAATACCACATAATAACTGATAGCACTACCTTATAATTAGTTTGATTCTGTTGGATTATTAAGAAATAATCCAACAGATTATTTCTTAATAGTTGTTAAATAAAAATAAAAAAATAAATAATAAATAATTAGTTGGCAGTTCTTTGTTGAGTAATTCCCTAATTTACATATTCGTAAATTAGTGTTGGTGTTACACAGGAATCAAGTGCAGGGCATGTCAGAACGGGGAAGAGACAATTTCTCACTTTCTCTGTCAATACCCTGGTCTGGCTCAAAGAAGGAAAGAAGCACTAGGAGAATATTTCTTTGACAATCTTGAGAACTTAGCATCCACTGGTATCAGGTGATCTGTCTAGATTTATTGTTCTCTCGAGATGGTTCGAGTGGGCCAGGGACGGGGGAGAATAGCCCCAATTCCTTTTTGTGGTATCACAAGGGGCCGGCTTGCGGCCTATGTGTGTTCTCTCTCGGGACGGCCACTGTAACCTAACCTAACCTACACAAGAATCAGCTTCCAGTAAAACATTGAAATCTTCTATGTTTTACTCAAAAGTACATTATATATTTATTAATTTTTCCTTTTTGCATTGTTAATAGGTAAATTCTCAGTTTATATAAATTGATAACGCTGTTGATTTAAAATAAATTTTATTTTATTTCTTTACAGCAATAAGAGATTAGAAATAACAATTATAGTTTAATTTTAAAATAGAAAAACTTTATCTTGTTATTCCCAGAAATGATTTATTTCATTGATTGATCACCGGTTTAAAACACAATTTGGCAAATATATAGTTATAGTTGTGATAAGAACTGTCCAGCTTTTTGTCAAATGATATGGTAGAGATAGCATCTTTTATACATGATGGAAAAACAGAACATTTTTTTCGCTCTTCTAACAATCATAAGTAAAGTTCAGTACATATCAACATTACATACGAGTAAGCAAACTGAAAATAAATTCTTGCTTTTAGTTTAGCAAAATTTTGTACACCTTACTTAAAATAATGTTGTTATAAAAAAAATTTTGGACAATAATTTAAAACAAAGCGAGAAGTTGAACCAGTGGGTTTCATTCTTTGCTCATGTGCATCAATGTCATTGTGTAATCTATTACTACATATGCCTGTTACGCATAATATGCGTAGTTGTATATTTGTAAATAAAGATGATAAAAAAAAAGGACAATAATTTGGATTATCAAATTATTGACAGGATGAAAATTAAATGCTTTCCATTCGACGATACATCGATGTTTAAGGATACCTGTATCTAAAGAAAACCTCGTTAAATAAATAGAAACAATGTAAACTATAGCAACAAATAAAGGTATTTAATATAGCTAATAAACAAATTGTTTTATAAAAAAGAAAGAAGCACTCTATTAAATACTATTTTTCCTCAAAAACAGCTTAAAAATCCCACCAAAATACCTGGATTACTCTACCTTATGTGAGAATTTCCTTCCTAAAAAATTGCAGGGATAGTAAAGAAATTTAATTTTAGAATAAGTTACAAAACGAATAGTAATTTAAAACCTTGTTAACCCATAAAGTTGGTTATTATCTCAGTTCATTGCGTGGAGTTTTAAGTTATTCTGTACGGATTAAACAATGCTTTTACATTGGTATGACTCTGCGTTCTTTTGAAAAAGGAAACCGGGAATATTTTAAAGAATGTATGAAAAAACAATTGCACTAAGAATAAAAGAGAATTTGTTTCATATTTTGCAAAACAGACACAACAATAGCTTTGACCCTAACAAGAACTCATCATCTTATATTTTAACAACAAATTTATAGAAATTTCAGACTTGGAAACTTTTGAAATAATTAAGGCCTTAAATCAAAATTCAACATTGTTGTGTCTCAATGAGCAATACTAGGCTGTTCAAATTTTCTCAAAGTGTTCCTATAAGGTGTGATCAATCCAAAAAAAAAAACATCTTTCCTCCACAATATGTTTTCTGGTTTGCTTTATAGCACTTCACTGTTTGTAAGCATACACAACTCCTTTGTCACCTTATCTTTTAATACCTTACCAGTCCCTTACCAGTCTTATCTCACATGACCTCATTACTTCAGTGAATATTACATTGTTCGGTGCTCCACTCCCTTCCATTGGGTGTTATTCCTTTTTTCATATTAATATATAATCCGGTATTAGTATATAATCCGGTGTATTTTGTAATTTTTAATTTGTAGATTTAAAATCGTCAGAAGTTTATCTGACTATGAAAACAAAGTGTTCGAAACGTGTAGAACAAAAAGGCTTCTTTTTGTGTATAGGGACTTTAGGTTAGGTTGCAGTGGCAGTCCCACAAGGGAACACACTTAGGCCGAGCGTTGGCCCTTTGTGATACCTCACAAAGAAGATTGATTCTACAGTGAGAGTCCTAAATTTTGCCTAACTCAAAATGTATTTATAGTAGGGATCTTTAACGAGTACCTGACATCGTACAGTCTCGGGACCGACGGTTTACGTCCTTCTCCGAGGGACGACGCGCTCAGATTTATTCCCCTCCCGCGTGAATAAATCGAGGGCCAGGTGAGGATCGAACCCCGGTCCTATCAGTTCAGAGGCGAGCACATAACCACTGAGCTAGCCTGACCCCTGTATGGAGACTTCGTTTTATCCATTTACCTCAGCATGAGTAAATACAACACAATTACGGATTGTACAGCTAATGAGTAATATATTTATAATAATTTCAAGAAAGAGATTATTATCTGGTATACTGACAGGAAAAGAATTAATAAATTAAACATCTGTTGATTTGCCCGTCTGATAGGCATGTTGTCTGTTATGAAGATGCTTATTATCATAAAGAACTTAAGTTACTGCTGATATGACGGAATAGTTATACTTTTTAGAGTAGAAATACTCTTCTAGCATATTTCTATATTTCTACCTTTGTTGTCATCAGCAGGTGAAAAGTCCTGCAGGGAGACCGCACGGTGACTGAAGTCTTCACGTACGACTGTTACGCTCTCAGCGACACTACTATGACCAAGAGAAAAATTGAGGGGGGAAGGAATGAATAAGGAATAATAAAGAATTAAGACAATAATGAAAAACATGAAAAATAAAAAAAATTCTTGTAAAAACTAATGATAATATAGAATTATTGGCCGACGTTATTATTAATGAAGTAATTAATTTTTGGACCTAAATCTCAAGAACTAATTTTATATTTGAAAAATTAGTGGTCGATAAGCTATAACAATTTTTAATGGGAAATATTGATCTTCTAGCATATTTCTATATTTCTACCTTTGTTGTCATCAGCAGGTGAAATGTCCTGCAGGGAGACCGCACGGTGACTGAAGTCTTCACGTACGACTGTTACGCTCTCAGCGACACCACTATGACCAAGAGAAATATATATATATATATATATATATATACGTATCACGATGAATCACAAACACAGAACTAAGGAACAAAGCGATGGTTGGAGACCTTCGCTCACAAGTCCGCTTGGTGTCCCTTTCTCAACTCTCCTGATGACGGTTCAACCGAAAATTAGAGACAGTAAGGGTGTTTGTTCCTTAGTTCTGTGTTTGTGATTAATCGTGAAACGTTTGTTGTCCTTTTGGATCGTTTTCCTGTTTACAATATATATATATATATATATATATATATATATATATATATATTATATATATATATATATATATAACTTTAAATTACACACAGCACGACACAGAAAAAAGAATAAAGAGAATACTTATTAAAAAGGGTTCATATATCAGTATATTTCAGATTTTCTTTGTTTTGTTTGTTATGTATTTCGTTATTATTGATTGTACTGTAATTGTAATGTAATACTCCTTTGTATAAAGTTTGTACTTTAATTACAAATATATTATTCTATTCTATTCTATAAAATTAAAACTGTTTAATCTTATATAAGATAAAAAACCTGTACAATATGCAATATGCAGGAATGTGAAACTTTGGCCTATATAGTATTGAGATGTCCTATTTAAGGCCTTCTACGGGAAGCCTTCTTACCCCCACAGTTTTTTTTAATAACGAGTGGTCAAATGAAACCAACCTTGCCTCTCTCCTAGGAATTCTACACAAAAGGCAGGCTGCAAATATATTTCACTTTTGTAAAAATTTTTGTAAATTTTTAACTATTTTGTAATTAGGTTTTCAACTATGCTGTAAATTTTTAATTATTTTGTAAAACGTTTTTTAACTATTTTGTAAATGTTTTAAGAATTAGAGCTTTTTTTTTAAATGAACAATAAAAGGAGAAAACAAAAGAAAAGCTTTTAAGAAATATTCAAATATCAGTATATTTAAGAATTTATTTGTTTTGTTTTTTATGTATTTCGTTATTATTGATAATATTATGGCTTGAAAATACTAGCATGTGAATTTTAAACTATGAAGCAATGTAATACTCCTTTGTATAAAGTTTATACTTTAAATACAAATATTATTCTATTCTATTCTATTCTATAAAGAGAACACTTACAGATTCAATATTTCGAACTGTTGTTCGTCATCAGGAGTAGACTAGAAGAGAGGACGAAGTGAGAGAGATCTCCCCACGTCGAAGAACGGAGCGCGAATATATATATATATACATAAAAAGATTTCACATAAACACGTGAAACAACAATCAATGATCAAACCACAATAAGAAATGGGAAAACAAGACTAAGATCTTTCAACCGTAACAAGCGGTCTTCGTCAGAGTCAAAAACCCAACTGAACACTAGATGCAGAAAACATCTGGTGAGGAGTTGAGAAGAGTGGGAGGGGAGAGTGGTATTTTAAAAGGGTGAAAGCACAGGAAAGGACTAATGTCCAGAAAGGGATGTTTGGGGAAACAAAGGAGTACAGTAAGAAAAAGTAAAAAACTATCCGCTAGCTGTCAACCCTCTTTGAAGAGGCTATTGCCCTCGTGACGAAAGTATCAAGTTTGAAGAGACCGTTACTAATGTTTATAATATTAGATCTATTAAATTTAATTAGAGACGATTCAATAATATTTCTTAACAACATTGATTTTTCATAGGTAATAAATTTAGCTCCTGTCCAATCAATATGATGATTTTCATTTTTTATATGCAAGAATAAGGCACTACTGTTTTCCTGTCTACTTACGTTATATTGGTGTTGTTTTACACGTGTTTTAACAACGTGGGTAATATGTTAATAAAAAACTCTCCAAGCGAATTGGAGTCCGCTGGTATTTATAAAATTCCGTGCAAAAATTGCCATAAAATTTATATTGGTCAAACTGGTAAATCATTAAAAACACGTGTAAAACAACACCAATATAACGTAAGTAGACAGGAAAACAGTAGTGCCTTATTCTTGCATATAAAAAATGAAAATCATCATATTGATTGGACAGGAGCTAAATTTATTACCTATGAAAAATCAATGTTGTTAAGAAATATTATTGAATCGTCTCTAATTAAATTTAATAGATCTAATATTATAAACATTAGTAACGGTCTCTTCAAACTTGATACTTTCGTCACGAGGGCAATAGCCTCTTCAAAGAGGGTTGACAGCTAGCGGATAGTTTTTTACTTTTTCTTACTGTACTCCTTTGTTTCCCCAAACATCCCTTTCTGGACATTAGTCCTTTCCTGTGCTTTCACCCTTTTAAAATACCACTCTCCCCTCCCACTCTTCTCAACTCCTCACCAGATGTTTTCTGCATCTAGTGTTCAGTTGGGTTTTTGACTCTGACGAAGACCGCTTGTTACGGTTGAAAGATCTTAGTCTTGTTTTCCCATTTCTTATTGTGGTTTGATCATATATATATACATAGGTAACTCACCACAAATGAGTTACCTTTTCATTTGTGGTGAGTTACCTGAATATTTATATCACGTGTTATTGTGACAATTTTGTATATATATATATGTACATGTGAGATCAAATTTTCTGCCTACATTTGTCCTGACGAAGGACTGTAAGATCATGAAATATTCTTATTAAGACAATATCTAATACAAAACTTTAAGTCTATTAAATCATGGAGAGTTGATTAAAATTAGTAGTCGTATTGTACCTTTCTCATACAACAGTATTAACCAAAAAACAATGACATTCTTAAACACACCAAGAACTAAGTATATGACTTTAAGATTTAAATCTTCAACTATATTTGTTTTTATAGTTTTAAGAAAGGTTTTGTTCTTAATAGGCTATGATAATATTTTACTATGGCTGTAGCAACACAGACACAATCGAACCCCACACCTGACACAATACTTTCTTGTTTAGCAACATTAATCACAAAAAAAAACACCCAATTGGATGATGTCAATTGCCCGGGGAACCCATAACAGCTATATGGTTTAGACATGACCCTTAGTAGAAAATTTTCTTTTTTAAAAAAAAAAATTAATATTATTAAGAAAAAGTTGATATTTTGATTACCAGAAACCATAAATCTGAACCGTTTATTTTACTTCTTGTTAATACTGAATATAATTATGATTTCGAAATAAATAGGTTATAAAAAAAAAATCAACTTCTAAACCGCAGGAAATAATTATAAAAAGACTTAGATCCTTTTTCTGATTTCGTACGATAGTTTAGAAATGGAAGTTAACGTACTCTTCACTTGGTTGTCTGAATAATCATTACTAGTCACCTAATGCTATTTACTTATCTCTGGTGTTCATTATATGTATTCTGTACAATATGACATGCAATTAATCGTGTCACAAGAAAAGGTAATTGTCTTTCGTTCAGCATATTCGTAAATTGGTGTTGGCGTTACACAGGCATCACTATTCAACTTAAAATACATGATCTTCAAAGGGGTTGATATACGAGTATTTACACATTAACAGTCATTCTTGTTCAGTAAATGTGTGCCACTATCCTTTCTTGCCTTTTATTTGTAATCACTCAACATTCACGTTTTGCAGAACGAGCCCTCCGGTTGGACCTGGCCACTGGTCTTGGCTGGCATCACTTCATGCTTTGGTCTTTGTGTCCCAGTTGGCTATACTCTTGGCAACGTTAACAACCCTTCTTTTGTAAGTTTCCTTTTATTCTTTTTTTTTTTCTGGCAGTGATGTAAACTTTATAATGTTGCAGGCAAAGGTGTAACAAGAGGGGGAGGGGGCGGTCCTCCCCTGTCGGCATGTGCCGGGGGGGGGGGGGGAAGCATTTTGAGGGGGTAAAATAAAAAAAAATTAAAATAATAAAAAGCTAGCAACAAATCTGAATTTTATGACAAAATAAGTTTTTAAGGTCATAATTGTTTTTATGTGTGTATTACTATTTTTAAATGGATTTTTCAACTGTAATATTGCAAATTAAAAATAAATTTATTTTAATTTTTTTCAAACCAGTTTTTTTAAGGGGTTGATGGTTTATTATATTACTTTAAGTAGCAAGTTAATTAATTTATCAATTTTTTTAAGATTTGAATTATACGTTTTTGTTTTAAAAAATCTTTGGTTTTCTCTGAAGACGACTGTATATGTATATGAGTACTGTAATAAGATGTAAGTCTGAGACTAATAACAGGAGTATAAAATTAGACCCTTGACTGTAATACCATGAAAATAAATATTTTGATGCTTTCACGGCCAGCGGTGTTTGGGGGCAAATCTTACGACCGCCCAGGTGGGCAAATATGGTGCTACGCCACTGATTGCAGGGAATGTAGAACTTTTTTAACATTAGGATTTGCTATCCCATCCCTAAAATTTCAATATTTCATGTATCTCTATAATATTTTACACACATTGGGAGAAATATATTTATATTTGTCAAAGAAATGATACAACAGGACTGATGACTATAAAAATTTGAAAGTACACACACACTAAGTATATAACGGACTTAATGTTTTAAAATTTCGAAATATCGAAGAGCTTGTCATGTTATTTGGTGTGTTACTTTTGTTGTATATTTCTATACCTGTATACATATGTATATATGTTTATTGTTTAAACCAATCCCCTCGCGGGTATAACGTGAACTGTTTACCGGCTTTTTGTTTGATCGGTGATTCTACAGATTCTACATTGAGAGTCCTAAATTTTACTCTCTTTAAATAAACGTACTCAGAGGCAAGTACGTTAATCACTGAGCTAACCTGGCCCCCTATACCTGCATATAGTTCTAAAATAAGTTTGAAGTTTGCTATTCAATTCTTAAATCGGTTTTTATATCATATATGAGCCGTTTATTTTGAAAGTGGCCTAATTCCATTTTCCAAAAAAATTTAGCTAGCTATTTAAATAATTACATTTTTACGTTATCTTTACCTTGCAGCAAATTGTACAAAATTTATTTAAAATTACTAAAATTTTTATAACAAAAATTAGTTGATAAATAAAATGACAATATTTTTAAATTTTGTAAAACGCAAACCCTTAAATATCTCGATTTTAACATAAATGGAATTAGGCCACTTTCAAAATAAGCGGCTCATATATAGAAAATTATATAGTTTTCTGATGTCATAAAAATATCTTTTGACTTTCCATTTTCTTGGATCCCGTATTATGGTCTTTCTAATTCAAATTATGGTGGTAAAATCGTGGCTTTTTATAACTGCAGATTCATTACATTGCTAATCTTCTATAAATTTAATAATATTTTTGAAAAGACTCTTATAGTTTTAAAAAGAAAAGGTTTATACTCTTTGGTGACATTGAAACATACCTTAACTGTAAGGTATTAACTGGAAATGTGTAAAGTTATTTTAAAAAAGAACTCTTATAAGTTGACTTATCGTAAAGTATACTTTTTTTACGAAAACAAAAAAGAGAATAGAACTCCAAAGTAATAGATTTAAGCACCAGAAGTACAGGCTGAACATAAACTCGAATAAAAAATCCCTATTAAAAATTCGAAAAGCCAAAAATTTAGAATGGAAAAAAAAATTGAATCGAAATTCAAATTGATATTTTTAGAAACATCAAACCCAATTCGATGTCTCATATTTACTATCCTTCATAATATCTTTTTCACCCCATTCTATTATTCATAAAGATGAATAATTTTGGAAAACGATTCAGAAAATTTATCATCAACTTAGTATAATAGGCCTTCAAGGAAATTTGTAAAATGTTGATTTTCAGATTTTGAGACCTTGGACGAATGAATCCATTTTCATGCACTATGGATCAGCCCTTGATGAGGTTCAGTTGGACATACTATGGTCTACCATAGTGTCTGTCTTCCTTATAGGAGGCATGACTGGTTCTCTCGGAGGAGGGTGGATGGCTGATAAACTTGGCAGGTGAATATTCGCATTCCTTAAAACAATAAGTTAGTTAATGTTTGCTTTTTAATAAGATAACTCCTTCTTCTCTTTTTTTTTCATTTTCATTGCCTGACAAGGTTAGCTTAGGTTAGTTTGCAGTGTTAGTCACACGAGAGAACGCAAAAAGGTCAGGTATTGTACCATACAAGAACACTCAACAACAGGGGTTCTCAACCTTCGTTTGCTTCTGGACCCCTAAAAGCTACTTGTGGACCCCCTAAAACCTACTTTTGGACCCCCTAAAAGCTACTTGTGGACCCCCTAAAAGCTACTTGTGGACCCCCACTCCCCCCGGATACTTAAAAAACATAATTATACGAATTTATAAATAAATATTTATTTTTAGGTAAATGAATATCGTTATTTATGAAATAATTTCATTATATCTACAACGCATGCCGAAATACAAAAATGTTTTTAAAACAATAACAAAATATTTCTTTATTAACATTTTATAAAGTATCCTGAAATAAATTGTAACAGAATCAATTTTGAATGTACCATAAAGAGAAGTGCAATAGAAAATTTTAAAACATTGGAACATTTTAACAAACTGACGAGGATATTAGGCCTTATATTTTAATTATGTGTGAATATTGTACGGCCAAAGCTTACTACGCTTTGGTTTATTTTTTGTTTGCTGATAAATTTATTTAAACTTAACATAGAGCCCTAACCACGTGTCATGGACCTTCAGAATACTACTTTCCTCATGGACCCCCAGTAATCCTCTGTGGACCCCTGGGGGTCCATGTGGACCACGTTGAGAACCACTGCTCTACAAGAACAGCCGTGAGTCAATAATCACAGAAATTTAACACAATGACAGAGCAATGGAAAAGAGCCAAAACGTTTATAGTTTCTTTATAAACCGGGAAAAAATTCTTATTTTTTTTTTATCAATAGAATTTTGCTCAATGTCAGTTATTAGAAGATGGAAATTAACTTGTCCAATTGACCTTGTGATTTGAGTTACTTGAACTTGCTCAATGCCACCCACTTCAAGGCACTTGAGAAGAAAAAATGTGTACTTCAGATACCTTGCTTAGCTGCCAACCCATTGAACGTTATCCATATCTAAATGACTTAGTAGTACTATATACGAGGTTTGATCAAAAAGTAAGGTGACATTTTGAATTTCGCACTCTCTGTACGCTATAATTTCAAAATATTTGTTGCTGTGTTAGTACACTCGTCACAATCATATGTCCAGGGTTTTGACTACATAGCATGTGCTGTTTTTATCTGAGAGGTTAGACAGGTGTTTGCGTGCTAGACGATTTTTTGCTGTTGAAAATATGAAGCAGAGAGTTTGTATTAATGTTTGCGCAAAAAATGGTATGAAATGCTCAAAAACTTTTGAGATGTTGACAGTGGGGTACGGTGAGTCAACTTGCAAAAAAAAATTTTTTTATAAGTGGTATAACTTATTCCACAGGTAATTATTTTTTCACCAGCAAAAAATCGCCGAGCACGCAAACAAAAGTCTAACCTTTATTCATAACACATGAAAAACAACACATGCTATATAATCAAAACTATGAAAATATTATTGTGACGAGTGCACCAATTTCAAATATTTTTGAAATTACATTGTACAGTGAGCGAGAAATCCAAAAAGTGTCCTTATTTTTTTATCGTACCTGGTATCTTGCCAGGAGTCAGAGATCTATTTGAAAAGGCGTCGTCTCATTGACCATTAGGTTAAATTGCCATAAAAGAAGAAAGTTCAGATTTACAGAACTATACTACAAATCTAGTCCAACTGAGTTTTTTTTTTATCCCAATTAAACTTTCCTTACGCTTCAGTATTGCCCGTACAAAAGATATTTGGTTGAAACCCTTTTAATTTCCACATCAATAATGATTGATACACGCTGAATTCAATGATGGTTGTACACGAATCCCAAACTGCCGCACTCCAGCCTTATGGGACGGCCTTCATTCCATATAAATTAGCCCTCTTAGAGTTCTCTTATTTTTTTAAACTTTTCTATTTAAAAAAAATGAAAATAATATATTTATTGTTATCTTAATTATAAATATATATCAAATATCAAAAAAACAGTACACTTAAAATTCTGACAGAACAAGGTACTATTTTCCGGCATTCACCATCATCAGGAGAAGAATTACTCTGTTTAATATGCAATAAGCAACTTTTACTGGATTGGTTGCTTCTGCCTCTCAAGCTACTGACTGCCTATTTTTGCTAAATCATTGTCATAGGGAAGTTATTCATCTTTTCAATACAGCAACCGTTCTGCTCATATTTAAATTATTTTTTATAATTAAGGTAAAATGACATGCAAAGAAACATGTTTGTTTCTAGCCTACATTACATTTTCAGCTATTTAATAGAGTTTATATGAAAAATTTAATAGGAAGTCAACATTAGATTTAATCAGACACTAGACGAAATAAATTTAGAACATTAAAACTAAGTTTCTGGACTGTAGCGTGGCCACAAACTTAGAATACATACTCACCCACCAAGCCACACACAGACATCATGGAAAAAACTTCATATAACAACTTCTGGGACCTCAAGATATGTAATTCCGTAAAAATCTCTTGGTCGGATTTTTTCACGATGACTATACTTATAGTAAAGTAAAAACAGGTAATTTAATAAATGAATACATTAATGACCCAGCTGATATATTAAGAAATTAAGAAGATACATTACGTGTGTAACCAGTCAAACGACTAACACTTCGATTCACGAGGTATGACGGTTTGATATACGTCATACCTCGTTATATGACGTTTACTAACCTCTGTGATACTAACAATATATATATGTATTTACAAAAAAAAAACTGTTTGATAATTCAAAGTGGCAAATATAAATCATCTATTTTCAGTATCTCCATAGAATTGTATGGATTATTGAAGAAGTTTTATGAGCAGAGAATTGAAATTATACGTTTTGTTTGCTACAGTGCAGACATTGTTCTTTCTCTTCCAGGATACATTCTGTCTGCGTTTGCACAATTCATTAAAAAAAACTTAGTACTCGTAAATGATGGCTCATCGTAAAAAAAACTTTGAACTGACAAATAGTAACCTCCTGACAAAGAAAACAATAATGTGAGTTATTACATTTGTCTAGAAGTAATTTGAACTGATGGTACTGAACTGGATTTTAAAATTAATTTGCATAAAAAAATATTATTATAATTATATTCTCTAGTTGTATGTACTACTGTGTAGTTTTTACTTATTTGGATAATATAGACAAATCATCCACATGAATCAAGTTTGATTATGCATAAAAAGCATTTCAAACAAGTAGTATTTTTTTACAGGTTTTTCTACCTGAAGCAAGATGGTAAACATAGGAATACGTTTGATGCCGTTTAGTTTAGTTCTGTGAATTGCCCACAATTTCCCCTCCTCCATGCAAACTCCTTAAATTTTAAAAAGTTACTTTTTATATATTATTCCAATTTTTTATCATCTTACAGCTAAAAGGTAAACCTGAAGAAGAGCACTAAGTATTCGAAATTTGTTGTTTTCTAAGTAACACTTTCATTATGTAAACCCTAGGTACAATTTTAACTCTTAACTCTTAAACGACCCTTCGGTGGACAGGTTTTGAAACGCATAAATCTTATAATTTTATTTCTGTAGAAGAATATATTTTGTTGTGAAATTAGGAATAGGCCACTGAAGATAGATCATGGTTTATAACTTTAATAACGATGTATCCAATAACATTACTTGAACGTTTACCCCACCAAAGTTCTTGTTCAATTATGACGAGGTATAGAGGTCCTTAGTAGAAGGTTGATCATAATCTATAATTCTTATAGCTGTAGGGAAGACATTAAGGTTTGAAAATGAGTCTTGAGACTTCTCCACTGCCACAAAAGTTCTCTTTCCGCTATGACGAGGTTTAGAGGTCTCTAGTAGAAGGTTGATCAGAATCTATAATTCTGGTAGCAGTAGGGAAGACATCTTACGCCCTTAAGGTGCCCAATATGAGAGAAGATATCTTGGGTCCTTCCTTAAGGTTTGAAAAAATGAGGTGCTCTGTCAAAATTAATCTGGAAACTGCTCTACAGCCACAAAATTTCTCTTTCAGCTATGACGAGGTATGGAGGTCCCTGAGTAGAAGGGTAATGAGAATTTATAATTCTAATAACCGTAGAGAAGACCTCTTAGCCCTTAAGTTTTAAAAAATGTGGTGCCTTTTCAAAATCAGTCTTGAGACTGTTCCACGTCCTTCAGATGAACTTCTCCTTCAGCCAATATCAGAGCTCTTTTGAGATGTGGAAACTTTTCTATTTTTCTGGTATCAAAGTTTTTGAATCCAATAAACTTATCATCTATAATTTTCCTTAAAATTAAAGAAAACAACAGTCTTACGGAAAATTAGCATTCGTTCTCTTATAAGCCACTTTGACATTATATTAACTCACTGTAACAGTAACTCCCGCCCATTATGTATGTACCACTGCTAAAGGGATATTCGATTTCAGGAAAGGCGCTCTCGTTCTTAGTGGCATTCTTCAAGTCATTTCAGCGTGCCTGTTTTTTGCAACAAAACCTTGTAATTCAGTTGAAATGTTTCTCGCTGCAAGAATCATCTCTGGATTAGCTTCAGGTGGAAATAAAATTTCAATTAATTGCATATTAAATGGCATAAAAAAAATTATAATCTATTAAAATTGTAAAGTATTGCAATCAGTTATTATGTGGTATTTACTTATTGTAGGGTAAACAAGTTAATGAAATAGTCTCCACAAATAGAAATTTAATAATATAAACAACACGTTTCGAACACGTAGTGTTTTCTTCAGGCATTAACTAAAAAAAAATACGTTGACATCATTAATTTATAATGATTAAATTGTAATTTTCTACTCAACAATAGTAATTATAATTATAAAGAGAATAGGAAAAAATTAGTTCAATTCATAAACTAAATTCAAAGAATTTGCAAAAATAAAATAGAAAAAGTAAATTTATAATTATAATATTAAGGCTAGGAGGAATACCTCCTAGCCAAAATGAATAGCAATTCAATCAATAATAAACAAAAATATAATATTAATCATAATAATTATAATATCGATAATTACCTTATACTACTGCCTACGAATGAGAGTACCTATAATAATTATCAATGGAGAAAGAAACAAAATTATAATAAAAAAATGAAAAAATAAGAGAAACAAAATTATTATAATAAACCTGTCTTATTATTATATTATATTAGTATTATTATTATACTAATCGATTTTGACTACGAAAAAGCGATACTTGGAAGATCTAGAGAATAATAAGTAAGTATGCCTTAACTAAGGTAAGCTACGACTAAGCCTGAAGTAATGTGGAAAACAGTTCCAGGCTAGGTCCTAGGTGAAAAGGGGGTGTTTTAGTTGGTGGTCTGGTTTACTGGGAGCCCAGCACAATGTGCGTAAATGCATTTCACCTCCTTACCCACAAAAAAAAAAAAAAATATTATTACACTAAAGTCATCTTTAGTATAAAGTAAATGGCACAAAATAAAATAAGGGGACTGAGATATACATACCCAAGGATGCGTGTCTGTGGAACAACCCTCTTTCATCCTATTTCTAGTCAGTTGTACCACAGACACTCATCCATGAGTATATACATCTCTGCTTCCTTATTTTATTTTGAACCATTTACTTTATAGTATAGTATAGTATAGTATAGATAAGTCTCTGATGCCATTGTATTTTTTTAATTTTTGTCTGAAGAAGAACTCTACTTGTTCAAAACGAGTTGTTTACATCATAAAATTTTTATATGTGGAGACTATTTCATTAATTTTTTTACCCTGCTGTGTTTTCAAATATTTACTCATTTTCATACCTAATTGTTTTAATCTACTTGTTGTTCTTTACTCTGGACTCATTTACTTCGTCTGTTTAGGCCTGGCCACTGCTATTGTTCCCATGTACTTGATGGAGCTCTCCCCCGACAGCGTCAAGGGGGCTATGGGTGTCATCTGCCCATTAGGAGTAACATTAGGAGTTTTTGTCGGTCAAGTTGTTGGACTGCCTTTTCTTCTAGGTAGGTATTGTTTTGTAAATATTTTCTCATTGTTTAAACCAAAACTTTCTTGTTTTGCTTAAACGTTTTGTGTTTTGTTTGTAACAGTTCATTTTTCAGAAAGCTTGTTTCTTCCGTAATAAGCACTTCTTAAAAGTCAACAAATTGACGTTATTTATATTTTTGTTTTAATATCTTTGTACATGTAGTATACACAAGCTTACAAATGCGTGCTCTTTAAATGGTAGTAACTAAGTATTAGAGTTATGTTACATTTTCTGCTTGACGTACGGTGTGTTGCTTTTTCAGCCTGTAATTGGTACACACATATGGCTGCCTTGATTACTATGTGGTCATCAGAAACAGTAGCCACTTTAAGAACCATAAGTGGCTTATAATGTAAAAAAGGACGATTTCATTACAACTTAGATTGTATAATTAGGTTAGTGTTACATTCAAAAGTTTTGAATTCAAACTGTAGAATTCGCGTTGTTTGACATAGTGGACAGATGTACGCCTTGTAGACTATTAGAAATATCCTGTCTTTTATGAACTTACCCTGAACACTGACTGACCCGAAGTACTGACTTATGCCTACTTCCTAGATGCTACATTAGGAGAAGATACTGATTATCATAAAATGATTGACCAAACCCAGTCACAGGCCTGTGAAACATACTATTGTCTAAAACAGTGTTTCCCAAACTTTTTCGAGTGACCGCCCTCTTGGGTCCATAAACCTATAACTCAACACTCTTGAATAATAATCAGATTCCTAGACTAAATAACTAAATGAGTAACATTTTAATAATTATGAAAATAATTACTAATCGAATATTTATTTAGAATCCAATAGATGTATTGATTCATAGCATATTTATGCAAAAGAATTAATACACAATAAAAGAAACTTAGGTGAGAATATACTTTTAACATAAAAATGAATTATCAAAACAAGAACTTGAATGAATTATCAAAAGAGAACTCTCTTCAAACTTGATACTTTCGTCACGAGAGCAATAGCCTCTTCAAAGAGGGTTGACAGCTAGCGGATAGTTTTTTACTTTTTCTTACTGTACTCCTTTGTTTCCCCAAACATCCCTTTCTGGACATTAGTCCTTTCCTGCACTTTCACCCTTTTAAAATACCACTCTTCCCTCCCACTCTTCTCAACTCCTCACCAGATGTTTTCTGCATCTAGTGTTCAGTTGGGTTTTTGACTCTGACGAAGACCGCTTGTTACGGTTGAAAGATCTTAGTCTTGTTTTCCAATTTCTTATTGTGGTTTGATCATTGATTATATATATATAATTCAAAATATGAAACGGTCCATTAGGGCAGCATAGCATACGATTACTAGAAAGGAACACGTAGAAACAGTACACAACTCACTTCAAATTTTGACCTCATCGTCATGAGAAGGAAAAGAAAAAGAAGATGACAACGAGGTCGAAATATTGAAGTGAGATGTTTGTTTGTTTCTAAGTGTTCTTTTCTAGTAATCGTTTGATATATATTTGCAATAACTGAACGATTAAACTACATACTTCGTAGGCCAATTTTTATACAGTACTTTTAACATTTCAGAAAATTAATCGACATTTCACTTTCAATTAGATCAAAAAATGTTATCGTAATAAAATATCAACTAATGAAATAAGTTTTGATTTTGGTTTTAAATTATGAATTTTGAACTTTCAATTCGAGTTTTTTGAAAATCTTATATAATATTCAGTTATATCATAAAACAATTCGCAAGAACGTCTAAAAATTGAATTGTTTACTTAAATTAAAACAAATTATCAGTATTGCAAACACTTACTCCATTCATCTGTTATAAATTGAGTAAACAATCTTTTCTTTTTTCTATTTATACAGGATTTGTAACTTTTTTTCCATTCCTGTTTTGGAGAAGAGCAATCTGGTAACTTCGTTCACAATAAAATGAAACACTTTTCCAAAAATCAAGATTGGAAGAGGTAATAAATTCCCTCAAGTTATGTTTCTCAATTATTTACTATATATCATCATCGTTTTGCTTTTTGGGAATACTCTTTTTTTATATTATTGTATGTAGCACTTGCTAATTTTATAATATGTATACATAATATGTTGTATGTAGATATTGAAGGTGAATGGGTTTAACTTATTTCTTATATATACATATTCCTTTTATTGATATTAACACAAAATTACCTCTTCTGCTGGATGGAAAAAATGAAATTCTGTAACTGCTGTAATCGTTTCCTCTTCTATTCAATCTTCATTTTTTTTTTATATTTTTTATACTAAGCACATTTTATTAATCATTTAGAATTAAGTTTTTTGACTACTTATAAGATATATTTTGGCTTATATGTGTTAACCTTCTATGCAACTTATGCTCTGAGTTTTCACATAAAACATCTGTTTTAAATGTTAATTTTATGGAAATTTCTTTTAACTAACTTGAAAAGAATTTTTTTTCATTTTAGTTATTTAAAACCAAACGAACAAATGACAATTAGAGACCTTTGTTATAACGTTTGTACTATCATTAGAATATTAGCATGAAGTCCCTTTATGTAACAATTAAAGAAGAATCAAATATTTTTATAAATTCACTTTCTAACGTAACTGGTTTGGGATCATGTGTATGATTAAAATTAAGACGACATTTTTCGTTGGGTTATTCTATATTTATGACACTCAATGGAAACCATTAGTTTTATTCTGGAAAATGGATACCAGTCGAAAAAAAATTACTAGTTAAAATGTTTTACTCTTCTTTATTTGTTACTAACAAAACATGTGGTACTAACGATAAAAATTTTGTTAGATGTTATCCGCATTTTTGTGGCACTATTCGCACACTGGCTTAAAGATTCCATTAATAATATTCTGCAATTACTAACTGAGTTTACTAATTCTTCGAATAGGGATGTATAAAATCCAACCGTACCATTCTCTTTTCCTGCAAAAGTAAAATGATTTGCTTACAAATGAAAATAAATAAATATTTTTGTCAAAAGTAGGTTATCTGTTCCGTTCTTTTTTTTATAAACGCCAACACTTTTGGCAGGCTTTGCGCCTTACGTACTATCAAGGCAAAAGCTTAAGATAACACATATCTCCCCCCCCCTCTCTATAGATAACGTATTAACTAATAGACGGACGTGTTTTTGTTGTGCACCATTAACCATGCTGTACTACATATCCGAGGATGCATCCTGGTGTCACCCATCCGAATTTTTTACCATATCGTATTTTTGCTAGTGTATTTAACTTGGCTATGACCGTTGACACATGAAGTCTGTAGGTTTATAAGTGCATAGTATCATATATTACAAGATCGTATGGCACAGACCACTTTCGCAGTTGTTTTTGGAGATCAACGATCATGTACCATACTAAACCTATGAGACAAGACAATTTTAAGTAATTATAATTTAAGATATACACATATTGTACTTGAAGTGCAAAGAGTGTTATTCAAAAATGTAAATCTTTTGTAATAAAAAGTACTATTAATATAGAGAAACATGACTTAGTCGCGTTACTAAAGATTTTCATTACCTCACTGATCCTTAAAATAAACTACTTTCAATGATTAAACCACAATAAGAAATGGGAAAACAAGACTAAGATCTTTCAACCGCAACAAGCGGTCTTCGTCAGAGTCAAAAACCCAACTGATCTTAGTCTTAAGATCTTAGTCTTGTTTTCCCATTTCTTATTGTGGTTTGGTCATTGATTGTTATTTCACGTGTTTATGTGAAATCTTTTTATAAACTACTTTCATGTCCCAGTTAAGACTCATGAAGAACTTTACTTTTTTTTAAAATTAGAATATGTTTAATCATCCCGTTGAAATTGATATATTAGTTATAGCTACGAAAAATATTGTTCAAAGAAGATAAGATTTAATTGAAGTTCATAATAGTATTTGGGGCCTGGGTAGCCAGTGGCAAACGTACTCGCATCTAGACTGGTAGTTCAGGGGTTAGATACGTACTCTGGCTCTCCATTTATTGGCGCAGGAAGTGCTAAGTAATCTCAGCATGTATTTCCTCATAGAGGATGTTAAGCTGTCAGTTCCGACTCTGTAAGATGCCAGCTTCTCGTTAAAGCCTCTACTCTAAATACTCTTGATTTAGGCAAAATTTAGCACTCCCAATGAAGAATGTTCATAGTTTTTTATCACAAAGAGGCAATATTTGGCCTCTTTGTGTTCTCTCGTGTGATAACCACTGCAACCTAACCAAATAATAGTGTTTTTGAAAGAGTTTATGTTGATGGAAAGTCCTACTAACATAGACAATACAGATATTTGTATGTAGACTTGATGAAAAACTGAGTTCACGGTTTCTCTTATCTCTAAAATGCCCCAGATCCCTATAATAATTAAAGTTTTATGTTTACTCCCTCCCTATGGTTAGTTAGAATCATTATCTATTTCTACTGAGTTTTTGGATTTTAAAAGGAGCAAGCAACATATCCGTCATTTTCTAATTAAATTATCTATGATAGGACGTTTACTTTATTAAAACTTTTCATCTTTATCAAAAATTATTTCACTTCATTTAATCGAATGTCATTTTCACTATATACACTATCCATTAGTTACTTAATCGAAAAGTAATTTAATAATTGTTTTTATAAATTCACAACTTTTTACTATCAAATAATTAGAATAGCTATTGGAGGCAAACATATATAAAAACGGATACTTCTACTAACACACGAGCTTGCTGATTGTAGCATATCTGCATGAAAATGCATGAAATAAATAAGTATTCCTTCTATTTACAAAAATTAATAGTTTATGATATTTAATGATAGCTATTAAAAATAATTATAATTATTACAACCGTAATATGATTTTTTTGTATTATATGATTTCTGAGTGTGTTTATATAATTATCTCAAAGTGAATATTCTTGTTTTTTATATCCTAATAATTAGTATTTTTTTCAGGTACTGAAACCCTTTGGAATTATTTACTGTCCTTTTACATTATTCTTGTGGGGGCGTCTAGCTGTACTTTGCCATGGCTCCCTGAAAGCCCTAAGTACTTATGGTCTGTTAAAATGGATGGCGAAGGAGCTATTAAAGGTAATTAATTCCATTTAAACAATAATTTTTGCTTATTCTTGACAATTAATCAATTAATCAAAACTAACTGTATTAAATCAAAGAAAACAAACAGAAAAAAAGTGTTTTTAATATTATTAAAATAGACCGTTATAACCAGATACTCGTTTATTATTCAAGTGTAAACTTCTGCTGTTTGGGTGTTTACTCTTGATAATGAACGAGCTCCTAAAACACTCAAGATATTAGGAAAACGTACAATAAGACAATATAATAATAAATATGATAATAGTAATATTTCTGACATATATACTGTATATACAAGTTTTAAAAAGAAGAATTGTATATACAGTTCTTTTATACAGGGTCACCGCTTATGGGTATGCATGATATTGCCCTCCACATGGGTGCCTTAACAGAGAGCAACAATTCGCCACGATTATTTCTGTACCTTTAACCTAAATATAACTAATCTTTAGTTATGAAATATCCAATATAATGAAAATTAATAAATATAAAAAAAAATAAATTGAGCTCATGACAACTAATGGATTTATTTGTTTACTGGTATATTTTAGCAATTATATATGTTTTATATTAATTTCCATCTTAAAATTTACAAATATTGTAATCATATAAAGCAGGGTTGTCCAACAAATCAAAACAAAACAATCTTGGCAGCGCGGTCCAGCTTACGAAAATTCACTCATAACTTTATGGGGACGCGGGGACCGCATTCGGCAAGGAAATTAGATCGCGGACCGCAGTATCAGATGTAAAGTAAAACACGTACATGTAAATGAATCTTTATATTTATCATAAAAACATATATTATCATAAAAAAAATAATTGACAAGTATGGATAAGAATCAAACCTTAAATATATTCGTTAAAAATATTTAATGAAGTACGTAAAACGATACTTTTTACCAAAAATAAAAACTATTACTTACAAATTTAAAAGGATTCGTGTGAAGGTTCGATTTGAAAAAGACGAACAGAAAAATTAACTTGAAAACGAACTTGTTTTTATAAAAAATTGACAACAAGACAATTGACGACTTGACATTTGACAGCAATGAATAAAAACAAATCAAAACAAAACAATTTTGGCAGCGCGGTCCAGCTTACGAAAATTCACTCATAATATTGCTTCCCCACAAAGTAAAACTGAAATTATACGAATAAATAATATTCCAATTCAAACTTAAATAAAGTTTAGGAAAAAACAACTTTTTTTTCGAATATAACAAAATAGATGTCTTAATAATACTAATTTTTAAAAGTTTTCTAGAAGAGGCCTCGGAAAGGGGGTCGTGGGCCGCTTGCGGTTCGCGGGCTAGACTTTGGACAACCCTGATATAAAGGATGATAAAATTCTTTTGCACACAAATGACTCTAACCCAGCTTCTGTTTTTTTATAATTTTAAAATTGTCATTTTAAATATCAGTATATGTCTAGACACATATTAAGACAAAGCATAACCAGTACAATTTGTTATTATAGATTAGAATTAGTAATAATACAATCCGTCATATCTCGTAAAGTCTCTGATAAGCTCGACCGGTTTCGGGTCCGTCTGGATCCCATCTTCAAGAGCACCTAACTGACTGTGAATGTTGTTTTCCTATAACCTACCTACATATATCATCTACATTGTGTAATCAGTGTTGTCTTTGTAGTTAAAGGTTTGTTTGTGTAGAGTTGATATGTTTAAAGGAGAGGAAAGAAAATGTATTTTGCTGACACCTACTAGTCTCATCCTAAGATCAATGTTTCTACTTGTTAGATTGTATATATTTTGTTCACTTGCAGATAAATAAATATGTATTCTTTGACCTGATTTAGCACATAAAGTCCAAAAGATGAAATTGTAATCGTTTTGTTCTATTGACATTGACATATTTGTGTTTATCATTAGATAACATTTTAATTCATATTTCTATTCAGGCCAATAGTAAAGTATATAGAGAGATTGGAATAAGAATACCTCTCTTGAATAAATGATAAAATATTATTAATGCATCAGTATATACAGTATTGTGTTATATATTCAAACAATTTTTTTATTTAAATGAATATTATCAAATAGTTGATCTAATAATGACCAGTTTTAAATATGTTTCGCTCGACTTTACGTGGTCTCCTCTGGGCTGATAGATCCGGAGTTCTAGTTCTGGTCCTAGTAGGTCTTCGATTTATTCGCGGAAGGTGAAAAAAAAAATCTGAGCATATGGCCCTCGGAGATGGTAATATGTTCCGAGCCATAGCATAATGGTATTATCGTATCTTCTGATAATACCATATCAGAAATGGTATTATCAATAACACCAATATATTATTATTGGTATTATACCAACAATATCAATTATTAGTTGGAATTAGTAATAATACATTCCGTCATACCTCGTAAAGTCTCTGAAAAGCTTTTCAGTTCTTGAGCTTTTCAGAGACTTTACGAGGTATGACAGAATGTATTATTACTAATTCTAATATTACTAACCTCAGTGGAACTAACCCATTAACTATATTTAATTATTAGTTGGTATAATTGCTATTATTGTTATTAAACCTGTATTATAATACTGGTATAAATAGTCTGTATTATAATAGTATTATAATATAATACTATTATATTATATAATAATATTATTATGTTATAATATAATATAACAGACGGTATTGATCCGTCTGTTCTGAGCATGTAGACTTCCAGGAACTCGTTAAAGATTCCTACTCTAAACACATTTGAATTAGGCAAAATTTAGGGCTTCCAATGTAGAATGTTCAGTGTTTGGTATCGAATAGCGTTAATCTTTAGCGTATGTGTGGTCTCTCGTGGTATGACCACTGCGGCCTTATCTAATCAAACCTAAAGGTGCTTAAGGAATGATGGGAAGAAGGACTACCTAATCCTAACCTAACGTTTTGCTCAGGATTGGAATTTGTATTTAAAAAGAAATATATTAACCTTTGTCCAAGACAGTACGGAATTTTAAACTTTTGATATCAATAAACACACTTATATACACACTTATAAAAAGGTTTCACATACACACGTGAAATAACAATCAATGATCAACTCATAAATGAAATGGGATAACAAGACTAAGATATTTCAATTGTAACAAGCGGTCTTCATCAGAGTCAAAAACCCAACAAGATCTTAGTCTTGTTTTCCCATCTCATTTATGGTTTGATCATTGATACACACTTATATGTCTTTAAACACATTCTGTCTCACACACAGTCTTTCTCTCTGTTACTCATTTACTGTCTGAAAGAAATCATTGCAGAGCTATTAAAAAAAAAAGTGTTTCCGGGAACCACAAAACATGAAATTGCCAATTATTTGAAGTAGTTTTGTTTCATGATTACTTTAATTAAAAGTATTGAATAAATGGATGTTTTACTTTTGTTTCAGTTCTTTCATTCATCAGACGGAAGCCGGAAGGCAGTGTTGCTTGGGAACTGCAAGATTCAAAGTCAGATGGCATTAAGCAGGCAGAAAGTTGGAGTGTTATTAGACTACTTAGTACGCCAAGTATGTATTTAAATCTGGCTTTGGTGTGTGCCCTTCAAGCAGGTCAACAGATCAGTGGAATCAATGCTGTAAGTGCTTTCTCACATAAGTCCATTCATGTATTTAACATTCCTTTTATTTGAATATTACGAGTCATTCATTTAAAGCAGGGGTTCTCAACCTTTGTTTGCTTATGGACCCCCTAAAAGCTACTTGTGGACCCCCACTCCCCCCGGATACTTAAAAAACATAATTATACAAATTTATAAATAAATATTTGTATTCAGGTAAATGAATATCGTTAATTATGAAATAATTTCATTACATCTACAACGTATGCCGAAATACAAAAATATTTTTAAAACAATAACAAAATATTTCTTTATTAACATTTTATAAAGTACCCTGAAATAAATTGTAACAGAATCAATTTTGAATGTACCATAAAGAGAAGAGCAATAGAAAATTTTAAAACATTGGAACATTTTAACAAACTGATGAGGATATTAGGCCTAATATTTTAATGATGTGTGAATATTGTACGGCCAAAGCTTACTACGCTTTGATTTCTTTTTGGTTTGCTGATAAATTCATTTAAACTTAACGTAGAGCTCTAACCACGTGTCATGGACCTTCAGAATACTACTTTTCTCATGGACCCCCAGTAATCCTCTGTGGACCCCTGGGGGTCCATGTGGACCACGTTGAGAACCACTGATTTAAAGTGTACTTCATTGAAGCAAGAAGTAAAAAAAAACAGTTTCAAAAACTTGTGTTTTGAATATATTTGGTTGTATTATATAGTGCTGTGAAAAAAATCTGATTATACATAAATAGATCCCAGTGTATTGGAAAATAATACAAATTATTTTCCAGTTTGATCGTTATTTGTCATTTGACTCTTAAAATTCTTATAGTTTTTTTTTTTTTTTTTATCAGGAAGCCAAATTAATATCTCAGTAATCTTTGTTACAATAAATTAATCTGAAGAAAAATACTGAAAAAGACTCACTTCTTATTCCAACATCCTCGTCATCAGGAAAAGATGTCGTTAGTAATCTTGAATGCCGTATACTGAAACCTTCCTTATTTGAGAGCTGAAAAAAAAATTAAATTAAATCATTTTCAGTTTTTTTTTTCAATTTACTTCCCAAATAGTAACACAGGTCAAAGAAACAAATATAGAAAAGAGTACAATTTTCATACAAGATTTTTATAGGAAATGAAGAGAATATGGGATTTGCGTCATTTTTTTTTATCACTATCTGTCATGAGGTTGTTAAAAGGAAATCACGCAACCATAAAGCATGTTATTGTGACAAAAAATAAAGAGCAAAAAGGTTATTTTGAGAATTTTCTGGAAATATACAAGTGAATATAAAATTTTATTTTACTTATATCAGGAAGCCAAATTAATATCTCAGTAATCTTTGTTACAATAAATTAATCTCAAGAAAAATGCTGAAAATGACTCACTTTATGTTTTAACATCCTCGAAAAGATGTCCTTGGTAATCTCGAATGTCATATACTGACACAAGTATTTTGTGAATTTTCTAGAAATTTACAAGTGAATATAAAAATATAATCATATTTTCAAAAAATGGAAAATGAACTGTCTGAAAGCAGTTAATTAATCACAAGAAAAAACTCTGTAGGTTTCATTTTAATATTTTGACATCCGTTTTCATCAAGAGGATATGATGATGGCTTGAAAGTAAACTCTCAAGTTATCCTCCAGTTTTTTTATTTACTTTTCAAGCCACGGACATCTTTTCCTGATGACGACAGATGTTGAAATATGGAAGTAGGTTTTTGTTTCATTGTTTTCTTTCTGATTAATTAATTATCTTACAAACTGTTACATTTTAATTTTTTTCGTTAATATGATTACATCATTATATTCACCTGTTAGTCACTTACAAAGTACAATTGAACTTTATTTACGAAGTATCGTATAAATTAATTAATAACTATATTAAATGTATAGAAATATATGTATTTCTAGATTTTCTTGTGCTTAATTTAAAAGTAAACACACACAAACACACACATACACACACACACACACACACACACACACACACACATATATATATATATATATATATGATCAAACCACAATTAAAAAATGGGAAAACAACCAGTTGGGTTTTTGACTCTGATGAAGACCGCTTGTTACGGTTGAAAGATCTTAGTCTTGTTTTCCTATTTTTTAATTGTGGTTTGATCATTGATTGTTATATGATTATTGAAGAGTTAGCTTCAGCTACTCAAAGGGTCTACTTCTACCCGATGACGACGACTGTCGAAATATCGTTGTGAGTCTTTTGTGTGTATCTTTATTTGTTTTTTCTCTTTCATGTGTTAACTATATATATATATATATATATATATATATATATATATATATATATATATGAAGTTGAAAGCTCTGAGGCCTTTCAATTTATGTCATCAGTGAGAAAACAAGGTAAGAACTAGAAGGTAACATAAAAGGTATGTACAAGGAAGGTAACTGATACCTTCAGTTAGGAAGGAAGGTATGTAACAGTTACCTTCCTTGTACATACCTTTTATGTTACCTTCTAGTTCTTACCTTGTTTGCTCTCTGATGACATAAATTGAAAGGCCTCAGAGCATTTTTTCTATCTGTTTATATATTTATATGTTGAACTTTACCTTAATTATAAATTATTATAATTAATTCTTGAATTCTGTGAGAATTAATTGTATGACATTTGCTCAGGTTAGGAATCCAAGGTAAAATACAGTTTTCACGCAAAATATATTTAAACATAAAAACAATGTTCCTTCTGACCCTTTCTGTGTTGCCTATAATATAAATTGCATTTTTTTTTATATGTACTATTATGTATCTGTTGACTTGTCTTTTAAATGTGAGTTAAGACTGATTACAAAGTGTTCAAAAGCATTGTTTTTTTTACATAAACATATTTCATGTGAAGATTGGATTTTTACCTTGAATTTCTAACATGAAATTGTAATTTATGTAAAGTCGCAAGGTGTTTCACGCCAAGGTGTTTCATTTATAATATTACCTAGTTTAGTTCATTGGGCGTTTCCATGTTTAAACTGTACAGGTGTTCTACTACTCCGTGGACATCTTCATGTCCGCCGGCCTGAGCCGGACCAGCGCGCAGTACGCCACTTTGGGGGCCGGCCTCATCAACTTCATTAGCTCTGTCATCATGATTACTTTTGTCAACAATCTTCCCAGGAGACTTCTCTCAATCACAAGCTGTTCATTCGCAGTCGCTGCACTTCTCATGCTGACTCTATGCATGCAGTTTACTGTAAGTCATTTTCTTTTAATAGAAAATAAATAAATAAAATAAAGACATGTGTAAAACAACACCAATAAAATGTAAGAAGACAGGAAAAAAGTAGCGCCTTATTCTTGCATATAAACAATGAAAATCATCATATTGATTGGACAGGAGCTAAATTTATTTAATTAATATTTAAATAAATATTAATTAATTTCTATTAAAGAAAGTATTACCTCAGTAATAGAATATTTAAACATATGTAATAGAATTTGTTCTATTACATTTGTTGTACAACAAATTACAAATGTCATTACAAATGACGTTAGTAATTTGTTCATTTGTATCCATGGCCAATTGCTTACTTCATTGGTTCAGGTATGCTTTAAAATATCATTTAATTGTGTAGCATATATTTTGTTACTTTGAAATTTAAAAAAACACTTTTTTTTAAATATTTTACCAAGAACATTTAAAGGAAACACCATTCATTTACAAAAAAGAAGAGTATAGCTACTTAGTTTTTAGTTTTTTTGATTTTATATAATCATTATTTTTTACTTGCTATGAAATCAGAAGTTATCACTAGTTGTGATTTTCTTTTTAAAGTGATGTTTCACCCTAATTAAAAGTTGTGAAAACTACATGTGGTTTATTAGATTACGGACATATGTAGCTGTATCATTCTAAAATACTTTAGCTCACTGTCTACAGTAAGCAATATATCTACTATGGTAATTTGAATTCAGTTTTGTATAAACATTTTTTGCTTTCCTATAGTAAATAAATTATAATAAAATGTTCAATGTCCACACAGGTTTTAGTTCAAAAGTCAAGTTCAAACTTTTGCAAATCAAATTTATACTTTTAAATCCAGCAAGTTAATGCATATGTATTTTATTTGTAAAATATGAATTGCAAACTAATATTGCATTAGTGAGAATTGTAAGATCAAATATTACCGAAATCTGTAATATCACATATTTATAAGGAATTAATTTCAAATCTATTTAAATATTTGCTTTAAAAAAATCATTAATTAATATTTTTTATGATACAAATTTGGAGAAAACAGTAAATACTTATGAACATATTCTTTCTATTTGAACGTTTTTATTGGTTTGGTAGTAAGTTATAAATATATAATGTTATATCATTTTTTAAAGAAAATATTTAACATCAGAGTACTAATTTATTTGCAATTCTGTTTTTTGTTTATAAAATATATATTTTGATGTACTTACTTGAGAAAAATATCTAAAATATCTATTGGTGTTGTTTTACACGTAGGTAACCTAACCTACTAGGTTAGGTTAGGTTACAGTGGCCGTCCCGAGAGTGAACACACATAGGCCGCAAACCGGCCCCTTGTGATACCACTGGAAACCTACTATATACATTGAAAGTTTTTATTATAATTTGTTTGTACAGTAGGTGTCAAAATAATTTATTAATAAGAATTTCATTCATCTCTGATTGACCAACAAAATTCTAAATCATACAAAATATCTGTAAACTAATAAGTTTTTTAGAATTTAATAGTTTCAATAAAGATTATATTATGGAAGATATTGATGTAATTATAACACAATTTTTGTTAAACATTAGCATATTTAATTTTTTATCATATCTTAAATAATATAGGTAAAACTACGGGTTTACTTGTAAGTTTATGTGATTAAAATACTATTTTATAACTACCTACATGTATGATTATCGTTAGTAATATATTGACTACCTGATATCTGCGTGAAATCTTTAAGTTATTAAACTTAATTAGATAAAGTAGCCTTCCCAATAAAATTTATATAACATTCGTATGATCTATCACATTATTTTTGTTCTTATATTAAACACCAAACTTCACTTTTTCTTTAAATAATAATTCTTTTTATACGAATTTGATTATACATAATTATTACGAACTCATTAAAGTGATATACTGTGGTAACACTTCATTTTAAGAGGTTAAAAGTACGTTTAGGTTAAATAACCTTCTTTTATAATAAAACATTTGTAACTGCCTTCCTGTGTTACATTAATGCTCTATTAAAGAGGTAAAATTATAGCAATAACTGATGATTAAACAAATTTTCTGCAATATTAAATTAATAATGAGTAATAATTGAATAATCTGTTCAACTACTAACTATTCAAGGAAACTCTTTTAGTAGCATATCAGATAGTGAATGAGAATAATTTAATATCTATTCATGGATACCATTAGTACTTATAATAACTGTTGTGAAACTTTTTTCTAGTAATACACGCATAATTCAAATTAATAATGAAAGTAATTATAATTTAATCACAATAAAATTTATTAAAACTGTTATAGTAAAATAATATAAAGTCAATTAAAAAAAATTATTTTAACTGATATCTAAGATGGAAATTTATAAATTCACCTATGTTTAAGTTCTCAACTTAAATATTTTTATATAAATTAGCTTTATAAGTATTTGGTAAAACAGTAATTTGTGCCTTTATTGTTCTCTAAGGATCCGTTTAATTATAATTTATTGTAATTCTTTCAAAATTTGTTAACTAATACAATCTATTCCAACACATTTTCTTTGTTACAGTTATTTTATTAGTTCTACAGAAAGATAGTAATCACCATACATAAACATGTTATCTATAAAATTCAACTCCATAAAAATGTATTTAGTTGTGTAGAGTTAGTTGCTATTTGAGATTCATTCATACTTGGAAATTACAGAAAAATTCTCCGCATAAAAATGTTTTATTATAAAACAACGCTTGTTGAGCACATAATGTTCACCAGTTTTAACTGCTTATTGTGGGAATCAGTTATTCCCATTTATATTTATATGTTACTCATTTCAACCTTTCTCTGCAAGAATATATGCTGAAGAAGAAAACCCTTGTGTTCACAACGAGTTACTTTTTAATAAACTGGGGGGGGGGGGGGGTTAGTTCAGTGGTAACATGCTCGTCTCTGGACTGGTAGATCTATGTGCAATACCCGGATAAACATGCTCGTCTCTGGATCGGTAGATCCATGTGCATACCCGGATAAACATGCTCGTCTCTGGACTGGTAGATCCATGTGCATACCCGGATAAACATGCTCGTCTCTGGACTGGTAGATCTATGTGCAATACCCGGATAAACATGCTCGTCTCTGGACTGGTAGATCCATGTGCATACCCGGATAAACATGCTCGTCTCTGGACTGGTAGATCCATGTGCATACCCGGATAAACATGCTCGTCTCTGGACTGGTAGATCTATGTGCAATACCTGGATAAACATGCTCGTCTCTGGACTGGTAGATCCATGTGCAATACCCGGATAAACATGCTCATCTCTGGACTGGTAGATCCATGTGCATACCCGGATAAACATGCTCGTCTCTGGACTGGTAGATCCATGTGCATACCCGGATAAACATGCTCGTCTCTGGACTGGTAGATCCATGTGCATACCCGGATAAACATGCTCGTCTCTGGACTGGTAGATCCATGTGCAATACCCGGATAAACATGCTCGTCTCTGGATTGGTAGATCCATGTGCAATACCCGGATAAACATGCTCATCTCTGGACTGGTAGATCCATGTGCATACCCGGATAAACATGCTCGTCTCTGGACTGGTAGATCCATGTGCATACCCGGATAAACATGCTCGTCTCTGGACTGGTAGATCCATGTGCAATACCCGGATAAACATGCTCGTCTCTGGATTGGTAGATCCATGTGCAATACCCGGATAAACATGCTCGTCTCTGGACTGGTAGATCTATGTGCAATACCCGGATAAACATGCTCGTCTCTGGACTGGTAGATCCATGTGCAATACCCGGATAAACATGCTCGTCTCTGGACTGGTAGATCCATGTGCAATACCCGGATAAACATGCTCGTCTCTGGATTGGTAGATCCATGTGCAATACCCGGATAAACATGCTCGTCTCTGGACTGGTAGATCCATGTGCAATACCCGGATAAACATGCTCGTCTCTGGATTGGTAGATCCATGTGCAATACCCGGATAAACATGCTCGTCTCTGGACTGGTAGATCCATGTGCAATACCCGGATAAACATGCTCGGCTCTGGACTGGTAGATCTATGTGCAATACCCGGATAAACATGCTCGTCTCTGGACTGGTAGATCCATGTGCAATACCCGGATAAACATGCTCGTCTCTGGACTGGTAGATCTATGTGCAATACCTGGATAAACATGCTCGTCTCTGGATTGGTAGATCCATGTGCAATGCCCGGATAAACATGCTCGTCTCTGGACTGGTAGATCCATGTGCAATACCCGGATAAACATGCTCGTCTCTGGACTGGTAGATCCATGTGCAATACCCGGATAAACATGATCGTCTCTGGATTGGTAGATCCATGTGCAATACTCGGATAAACATGCTCGTCTCTGGAATGGTGGATCTATGTGCAATACCCGGATAAACATGCTCGTCTCTGGATTGGTAGATCCATGTGCAATACCCGGATAAACATGCTCGTCTCTGGACTGGTAGATCCATGTGCAATACCCGGATAAACATGCTCGTCTCTGGACTGGTAGATCCGGGTTCAATACCCCCTCTGGCAGTAGTTCATTCACACGGCAGAAGTTTATAATAGACATATATATTATATATATAAAGTTGTTATCATTTACCTACTTTTTTACATAGGAAGCATCTTTCCATTCTGAAAGTAGACTATTCTTAAAAATTAATAAATAATTTTTTTCAGGATGACGTTACGTGGCTCTCCTATGTGTCTATAGTTGCAGTCCTAGCATACATCATTTTTTACGCCATGGGTCTTGGGCCAATTCCCTACTTCATTGGTTCAGGTATGCTTTAAAATATCATTTATTTGTGTGAAATATATTTTTTTACTTTGAATCGAATGTGTTACCATTAGTAATAGAATGAACTGAGTTATCTTGCCGAAGAATTCACATTTATAAATCCTGTGCAGGAAATATTTGACTGAAAGAATAATTTTTCTCAACTTCCTCTCTTTAGTTTAATATTCTTAATTCTTAGAATAATTGGTTTGTAATTAATGGCATTTCATACTATAGTGGATCTGTGGAACTGAAGAATGTGACGTTTGCCTTTATTTCTCAAATATTAATTATTAATAAATAGAAATTATTTAGAACTCTCCTTTTATAATTTGATACATATTACAATCCATTAAAACCCTTAATCTATTAATAAGGAGTATATTCGTTTTTATTTGATATCTGTAATATTATTTTTTTGCTTATCCTTCCGAAGCAGGGTCGGGTAGTTTTTTTTTATTTGAGGGTGACCATAGCAGTGCGTCTTAATAAAAATAACTATTGTACTTCCCCTCTTCTGTACTAAAGTACCCAGCAGTTAGCTTCAACGGCTCAAAGAATCTCAGCACTTTTGTTGATACCAGTGGTAAAAGTTTTTCTATGGTTTTGTTGAGTGTTCCGAAGCACCTACCTCTGAGCAGCAACGGGAGAAAGTAACTTCCTTTCTCCTTCTTTAGGACGTCTTCTTCGTGTCCTTAGGTGCACTTGTGGGAGGTTAGCTCCCACTGGTTAGCGCTTTTAGACCCTCTGCGCTTCCTGAGGATGGTCTCCTGACTTCCTTCTCCTCAGTATCATAAAGGCGAAAATTCCTGTATCTCTATCGATGGTATTTTTTCCGCTCCGGCAGAACACCGCATACCGGAGTAAGGCTATTTACTCAAGGGGGTCGCCTGGTACCCTTAAGGCTCCGCTCATATTACAGTAACCCCTCTATCATCCATCCTTCGGCATGGATCGCATAACACCTTAGATTGGGGCTGAGTAAAAATAAAAAGGAGGGGATTTGGGGATTAGGAAGATTGTGAAGCAAAGGTGGTCAAGGCTCAGCTCCTGATCAATATCTCCTCCTCTTTCGTTTGTCCCTGCATATAGCAGGTTAACAGGGTAGCCTCATGAAGGCCGAAAGTAGGAGTTGAGTGTTAGAGGCCATTAGAGGCGCTTAATCACTCCATTACTACCCTGGTGTAATTCTAGGCGGGTAGTTAGTGTGAATGTGTAACTATTCGGTGACAGTGAACAAAAGATTATTTCATTTTCCATATGAACAAATTTACGGTCAGAGCTGGAAACTGGAGACCTGTTTATTATAACTTCTTAATAAAATATTTTTTTTTTTCAGAACTATTCGATGTTGGACCCAGACCACCTGCCATGGCTCTAGGCAGTGTTGCAAATTGGACAGGAAATTTCCTGGTCGGCATGTCATTCCCTTCAGTTCAAAAGGCTATTGGACCTTATTCATTTCTAGTCTGTGCAACCTTCACTAGTTTGCTCTGCATGTTCCTAATGTGAGAAACATTTAACACTTCTTACTACTTATTCACTAAGCTGTTATTTAATGTCAACTTTTGTTTTGATTTTTAGAAGAAACTTATTTAAGAATTTATAGCACTTAGGTTGTAGCACTATTAATTACATTGTAAAAGATGGGATTAAATCCTTTAAATATAGTTAATTCGACTAGTTCATCTTAATAAGTTTTAGACTAGAGTAATTATTAACCAGATATTCACTAGCCCATACAAATATTGCACATACTGATTAGTTGACATCTGGAGAATAATATATATATAAATATACAACAGTTCAATAATGTATTGATAGAATATTATTGATAGAACATTATATCGACCGTTTGATATAATAGGTGAGTTATCTAACCGGGATTTGGTCAAATTTTCTAAGTTCAAATCCCGATTAGATAACACGCCTGCTATTATATATATATAAAGATTTCACATGAACACGTGAAATAACAAATCAATGATCAAACCACAATAAGAAAATTGGAAAACAAGACTAAAATCAGTTGGGTTTTTGACTCTGACGAAGACCGCTTGTTACGGTTGAAAGATCTTAGTCTTGTTTTTCCATTTTCTTATATTGGCTTGATCATTGATATATATTATATATATATATATATATATATATATATTCACTTTAACGCAGAGATAAGAACACAGAAAGACACTACAGAACTCACTTCGAAATATCGATCGAATATTCGAAATATCGAAGTGAGTTCTGTAGTGTCTTTCTGTGTTCTTTTCTCTGTGTTAAAGTGTTTATTGTCCACACGGACCTTATCTTTAATATTATATTATTACTATATATTATATATATATATATATATATACATATATATATATAGTTTAGATGCAATAACGAAAAATTATTCAGGAAGGCAGAGAAACTTAGCAAGAAGTAGTTTCGCAGATTATAGTTACTTTTTTAATATCTCCTAATGGACTCTACCTATATAAAAGGAAAAACATTTGAGAAACATTCTCGTCCCGAAGATGACTCTAGGAAAGGGTCCTAGACCCTTTCAACATGTTGAATGTAGAAAGTATGTGTTCTCTAGTTTAGATGCAATAACAAATCCGTTATTCAGACAGACAGAGAAACTTATGAAGAAGCAAGTTTCTGAAAATGACGGATACGTTTTTAATAATATATATATATATATAAACTAGGTTCACAAAAAGAACAAATAGAAACAAAATCACGGAAACTCACTACTATTTTGCGATGGCCTCGACATCAGAAATATATATGTAAGTTGCCCCCGAAGACAGGTAACGACTCCTGTCTATATATGTTGTTGTATATGTACCTATACATATATAGTTACTTCGCAATTATTTATCTGAATGAGTACAGTAATGCAATGCTATCTCCTTGGTAAAGAACTCAAGCAAACACCCTATTTGACAGAAATGTATGTTTTCCCATCATATTTGCATTCATAATTTTAAAATAAATGTCACTTAAAAAACCAGAGTCATAACGATTTTATTAAATTTGTCTTGGCAGATTTTTAGCAAAAGAAAAAACCAAAAATTTTTTTTGCATATAAAGTATCCCTAAAAAGAGTGTAATTCTTATTGTGATGATAACTTAAATATGCAATTTGGTGATAACAGTTCTTTTCATTTTTTATTTTATTTTATTAGCAATTATTTTATTTTATTTTATTCTTTTATTTGCTAACTAGCAAACGTACCCGTCTTTGACGGAATCAAAAATTCTATTATACTTGGTATTCCAAAATATCAATTATAGTATATTACTAATACTATAATTAGAAATTATAGAATAGTAGAAAATACCATTATTAGTACAGTGTTAAACAAATGCCTCTGTATACACTACATTACCTGTCTGTCCTTCAGGTTCATGGAAGAACAATCAGTTGAAACCTCTGACTATTGAGCAAGTAAACTACAGTTGACCATGTGAGAAAAACTTGGTTTCGCTAACTTGAATTCCTGAGATAAAGTCTCCCTTTGCGACTTAGTTAACCTGATTGCGAAATAGACTCTGACGGGACTTTGCAATCATTTGAACGGAAACAGAGAGTGGCTCGGAATCAATGGTATGCGTGGTATACACACAGACTCCCCAATACCACATCCAGTCATTATGTCCGCTCTATGGCATATCTGTGTAGAGCACGAACTCAGAGTCGTGTCCCGTTGCACAGTTTTTGGGGCACTCACGTTTCGTAACATGAAATTTGTTACTGCTATAAATTGCAGCATCATTGGTGATCCTACTTTTAGTTTTTACTCATGAGCAGGCAGTCCAGGAGAAATAAATTCAGAGTCAAGAAATTCAATTAGATAATGAACTGCTTCTTCATCACTAATCCAATCTCTTTACTGACTTGTAAGTTCTTTCCAAAGGTATGATATAGCGTCAGAACTTGTTTGTTGATTTTTCCTCCCTGTTCATATAAAGAGTTGAGAATTGCTCGTTTACAAAACATTTTTTCTTAATAGATAGTACATCCTCAACTCTGTGAAACACCATTTCAATGATGTCAAATACGCAATATATTCATAAGCTCAATTGAAATTAAAATCAACTAACAATACCTACTTGCCACACCTGTGTATTTTCAAAACAAACTTGTCTGTGAAGTTAGGAAAATACAGCTAAAAGCCCCATAACTTCGCTTCTGTACTGAATTATCAATCTATTTAGAGCCCATATTTTAAGTTAGGCATACACAAATCCAGTGTCAATGTTTCAGCTCGCTATGTCTTATGGTCGCTGAGTTTACTTGTGACAAACATTTTTGCGTTAAACGTCCATAACTTCACTTCTACGTTGAATTTCCAATCAATTCAGAGCCTATATTTTAAGTTAGACCTACACAAATCTACTGTAAAAGTTTCAGCTTTATATGTCTTATGGTAGCTGAGTTTACTTGTGACAAAGTTTTGCGGACAAACAGACAAACCGACAGAAATTTTTCTAAGGGTGGATTCGGTTTCTCCAATGTATGAAACGTAAAGAAAACTTGAAATGAGTCAGTTCTAAGCAATGTACAGACAAAATCATTATTTTGTTTATATAGATTCATAGAATTTAAATAAATGCTAAAATGGTACCTGTTTCATTTCATTATTGAATCATCTTCATGCCATTGAAAAAATACCTTGAAAGAATTCATCAATTGCTCTAAACAAAGATAACCCATTACATTTTCTTCAAAATAAAAAAAATGTTTTATGAATATTAAACAAAAATCAGTTAATTGGACTGATTATTTAATATTATTATAATGGGACTACTTAGAGTTGAGTATAGATCATACCTAATTTTGTACCTTAGTATACTAGTGCTATAGGACGTATTTAACCACCTTCCAGAAAGCATCTTTTAAGAAGAACTACACACTATCATACAATCCAATATGTTGTATTTACATATTAGTATTCCGGGAGCAACCGAGAGGCTGAGAGTGGCTTCAGCTTATATATTTTGTGTCAACGCTGAGCAGCCTAAAATGTTCTCGTGTTTCTGTTTTGTTAATATACATATCACACAGTATATTAATTCATATGCAACCTAAAATATTAGCTTAACTGAAATTTTCCTTTTTTAAAAAATCTTTTTATAAAAATTTAAAAAAAAAACTTAAATGAAAACTAATCAATTTGTTATTTTCAGATTTTGTTTACCTGAAACAAATGCCAAAGTACTTGAAAAAATTGAAAATCAAAGAAGAAGGAAATCTCTTAATTCAGAAAACAGAATTATTGCTTAACAAGAAAAAAAAAACGAAAGCAATACATCTTTAAACAAGAATTGATATATAAAAGCATTCTCATTTGTGTCTGTGATCTTTCTAACTTTAGTCATGTAGACATTTAATCCAAGCAAATGTTTGTATAGTAAATATTTAAATTTCTTTATGAAACAGTGATCTCTGCATGGTTTTTTACAAACCTTAAATTGCACATATAAGAAGGGTTTATTTTGTGATGTACTTCCTCAGACCATTGTGCTATTTTTAATCATTGTATTATTTTGAATTTTAAATAAATTAAGTGAATAATATGTAAATATGTAACTGATGTAATAGTTGTTTTATAATACATTTTTAAATGAACAATTTTTCTTTCTTCTACTATATGCACTTCATTTATTATATTCACTGTATAATAGTTTTTTTATTATACTTAATATTATCTATTACTAAGGTAATTAAAGCCATATATATAGAGAGAGTCTTAAATTTGCAGGTCACAGTTGTTTAGGGCAAAAATCTTTAAGAAGTACCTGACATCGTATTGCCTCGTAGCGGTGTCTTTATATAAATTGGGTATTGTGGGTGATAAAGTTTATAGAGGATGGTTAGGATATGAGGGGGATTTTCTGTTTCTCATCGTTAACAAGTTGAGTAGGGAATTGCTTTATCGATTGGAATCTGAAGTCCTCAGGAACAAAACAACACTTATTTTAGAATACCTGGAATGCGTTTTATTACTTTAGCTAATTAGAATAATGTTGAACATAGTGTGGTGAATATGTACCTCAACATTCCAGACAAGATGTTTACGTCAAGATTCGATACAACTATGATTTAACATACACTAAACACTTTGAACACAAACTACAATTAAGCAAATTATAAAACAATAGACATTTGATTGGTTTTTTATATTTGTAATTCTCTAGCTTTCTTTCTGTTCTTTAATTTATTTCAAACTTTCTTGATTACCTTTAAATTAATGGAGCCGAACGCGTTGCCGTAAATTTATCAGATTTATTTAAATATTCCTTTTTTTATCCATCACCGACACTTGTATGCTTTACACTTTATATGCTACTCAAAAGACGAAGTTGTGGTTTGTTTTTGACTCGGCACCTAATAAGGATAGGAGTCAGAGTTAATTCCTGAGGACCTCAAGTCTCAAAAAGACTGCAGATTTTTCTATCTTTCTTATTAAGTTATAGTGAAATGGTGATAATGTTTAATAATAGGGTTCTGACATGAATTACTGACATTACAAGTTATGTAGCACAGTAAGCAAGCAGTAGAAGGCCTCTGGTCTGGAACTGCTAGTTCGACGTGCACTATAGTGCGCGGATATATTCTTTGGTCGTTGGTAATAGGGTAAGTTAAAAGAGATTAGAGACGTTTTCTGTAGAAGATACTACGTGGGTGATTAATGGTGCTGAAGATATTACATGTGGATGGGGAGGAAGAAAGGACAGAAATAGTGCTTGAATTACTCCTTTATTTATTAGCGTATTTAATAATTTGGATGCAAATGAGTAGAAGACTGTAAACCGACGATATGAATGTTTAAGGCAGGGGTTCTCAAACGTTTTCTTCCCCTACTAACTCTACTCTCCTATTGGTCAGCATTTCAATTAATTTATTTCTTCGGTTGGGTTGGTCTGCAACCGTCGCTTCACAAGTGCACTTGGTGTCCCTATCTCAACTCTCCTGATGACGGTTCAACCGAAAATTAGAGACAGTAAGTGTGTTTGTTCCTCAGTTCTGTGTTTGTGATTCTTCGTGAAACGTTTATATATATATATATATATATATCAGCTTAAAAACGAAGAAAAACAACTCACAGAGAAAGAGACACACTTACAAACTTGGGTTTCCTGCCGTTGTGTTTCCGGCGTGATTGGTCACCCATTCTCTTTTCTCCTGAAGACGGATCCCGAAAATTTGAGTTTGTAAGTGTGTCTCTTTCTCTGTGTTGCTTTTCTTCGTTTTTGAGCTAATTTGCGTCCAGTCTGGATCGTTTTTTTCGAATTTCGAGTGAAATATATATATATACATTTTTTGTAATTTGTGGACCCTTCTTAAATAGATACACTATAAAAGATAAAAAGATTTCACATAAACACGTGAAATAACAATCAATGATCAAACCAAAATAAGAAATGGGAAAACAAGACTAAGATCTTTCAACCGTAACAAGCGGTCTTCGTCAGAGTCAAAAACCCAACTGTGGGTTTTTCGCATTCTGATTGAAGACCGTCTTGATCATTGACGGTATGAAAGATTATAACAGTCCTCATTTGATACTTGTTTCTTAATTATGGTTTGATCATTGACTATAAAACGATATCGAACAGTACCTCATTCTGACACTTGTTTCTTAATGTATCTTTCCAATCTACAGTAGATAACGCTTTCGAACTGTTCACTATGCTATCACTCAGGATATGTATTTATACAGTAGATTCATGTTTCAACTGTATCACTTAAAACAATATTCAAGTTAGGAATGAGATATAGAGTACATGAAATTGTTTAATTCACACCAATATTTATCAAAACAACAATAGCTTATAGTATCAGGAATGAGTTATAGAGTACGTGAAATTGTTTAATTCACACCAATATTTATCAAAACAACAAAGCTTATATATCAGGGAGATAAAAAAAAATCAAAACATATTTAATTCAACAATTTATTGTTGGATAAATGCAACTAGTGATTTTATACGCATAAATATTTTAAGGCACATTTTTCTTGTCAAAAAAGAAAAAAAAATAAATTAAACAACCCATCCCAAACAGGTATTTACTTATTTTACATTTTCCAGACAAAAAAAAAACAAACAAACAAAATATAAAAGAAAATCGTATAACGTTATCATGCAGCTCTACCTATAGGAGAACAAAATTGGCACGATTTCATATCGCGTTGGTATCAGGCCTAACTGCAAAAAGGTACAAGGTGAACCATACAATTACCACAAATATCCATTACAAACAAATAATGAATACATATCAAATTAAATACATTTTTTTTTACAACACCAACACCTTCAAACAACATTTAGTTATTGGTAATATAAAAAAGCAATAATGTGATTAAAACTTAAATTAATTAAAAATAAAAAAAAATATATCTGTCAACATTTCCATTGCTTTAAACCACATTCCAAAAAGTAATAAAAGCTAAGTTTTTTCATTTTTTTTTTTATTTTCCTAGAAGTCTTCACAAATGGTTTTATGCATATGCTTTAATTAAAAATAAGAAATGAAGCTTACTAAAATAAAAGCATACTTCATTTTTATAGTAAAATATAAATAATTTAGTAACTAGTAAACTGAATAATACGATAATTGATTTTCACTTTTTAAATATTTCTGACATAAAATGAAGGACTGAAAAAGGTAAAAAACAGAACATTGAATTCTTGGGCTTACTGATCTGAGGTAATTATAATTATTAAATTGTCATAAAAAAATAGTAGATGAAAATATTCTTTCAGGAAAACTCATAAGTTTTATTGTTGTAACACAATAATAATAATAATAAAAAATCGAATAAACAAATCAGAATAAAGTACTTTAATAAAACTGAATATAATTATTCTAATTCTAAAATAGCATTTATCTTAAATTAATCAATACAATCAAAGCTAGTTTTAGTAAAAAAAAAATTTAACATTATGCCAAAGGCATAATATTGTGATGGTAACAAAACTTCTTTCTCAAGAATAATTAAAAATGTTTAACTTTTTTTTTTAAAAAAATATACCGACCGTACTATACATAAATATACCAAAATATTTTTATAAAAAAAACATGATTCCATATAACAAAACAACTTTAAAGAATGAATTTTGGAGATGTAGAAAGAGTGTATTTAGGAGGGAATTTTCATAACAGTGATATGCTTTAAACTGACTTATGTAGGATATATAGACCACCAAATCAACAATAGAGGTGTCAGGTTTTTTTTTTAAACGCAAAATTATAGTAAATGATACTAAAAATTAGTTATTTGTTTATTTTATCAATTTCTATATTATAAAGTGTATAAAAGAATAAGTTGAAATGAGTAATTCAAATGGCGATATTTGTCAGCATGTAATATTAAAATTATTTGTTTATTACGTGTTCCCCAGTTACAATTTTTTTTTTTTAGAGATAAGCACTTCTTATACTATATTTACTTGTATATTATATATATCTAAATAAACCTAGTATGACATTTTATAATTGGGAATAAGATGACTCTACCACCAACGACCCTCTTCAGAGTTACAAACAATATAGAGGAAGAGAAAAGAAGTTCTCCTGCTTCATTCTATTTGTGATTGTGACAAACTGTCACTGGTCGAACGGTCTTAATATCATTTTTGAATTTCATACAATGTATAAAGTGATTTTTATATTTTATACTTATTGTGAAGTCTAAAGTTTATATCAACTTTTAAATCACTGTAAGTTTAGATGGGAATAGTTGAACACGGACAAATGGTTTTGGACCGAAAGAAGGATTATGATAAAAGGACTAATTGGTTGCCCAAAATGGGTAGAAAACCAAAAAAAAAAGGTAGAAACAATATTTGCCAGTTGATCTAACTCCTGTAGATTATATGCGTTCATTTTGTTTGCTGTGGGCGAACTTTTTCTCCTTTTCACTACCTCTCAAAATCGTTATGTCACCTATACTTTCAGCCTCAAACTCCTTATACTATACATTTATTGTCTAACTCCGAAGAGGACGTTCCTACTTGGTCGAAAAAAATTAATTTTAAAAACGAATTATCTCCTCTCAAAAGCCCATAGATCCTTTCCCAGATATTTACTGTGTCAAATTATTTCATATATATATAAAACTACATCATATATAGAGTAAAGTTATATATTTACATTTGATATCTAATTGTTGATGACTAAAACATAATACAAATAGCTTGGTCGAAAAGACAAATTTATTGGTAATTTATAAATACATATAAAACTCTTCATAAAATGTTTTCCAATTATATCTTTTTTTTTTAAATTATTCAACAGACCCCACATTTAAAGTGAACTCACAACGTTATTTCTTATTTTACGAAAAGTCTAAATAAAATATTCAATTTTCAAACTGCTACGTATGCTATTAATCTCAATTATTCAATAAGAAATAATGAAAACAGGTTATAAATAAATGTATATTTAAGTGAATTCTGTGTAAATATTAAGTATTAAAATAACTGTTATTTTTTTTTAAATGTATTGTCACGAAATATATTATGGACAATCAGACAACACATTAAAGTTGCAACCCTCACACCTTATAAATAAATATTTCGTTACAAATGCCATTAAAGAGAAGGAAAATATAATTTTGTTTTTAATTTAGAATGACCATTTTTGAGAATATTTCTTTTTTGTTTCATAAACAATGAAATGCTTCCAAAATTAATAATACCAAACTAAAAAAAAAAAAATGGCTTTTTAAGAAGGAAATTAAATATAAACGAAAAAGTTTATTGCTTTTTAGTTCGAAACACCTACAAAGAATAATGAACTAAAGATAAAGGAAAATTATACTTAATAAATATATTTACTGAAAATTACTGCTTTCAGAAATATATTACAATTTACTTTAATAATTCGGTATCCTTCATCAGGAGAAGATGGGTTATGAAAAAATAGCAAGCAGAGACTACGTACATTTGTTCCATCTTTTCCTGATTACGACGGTTGTCGAACTATTTAAGTAAATAATGTTAGCATTTCCAGTGTTTTTTTCTATAAAACATATTTTATTATCCTTTTGGATAGTTAAATTTTATATTCAATATACATAAATATATCTGCCAAATTATATTTAAACAACATACGAAAAGATATAAGAAGGAAAAAAAAGTCATAGTGAAATATATGTTCGACATGATCTTATTTTATAAAAATGAAGGAATACCCAAAAAATGAAAGGTTAAACCAATAAAAAAGAAAATGAATTCTATAACCTTATCTCTTTGTAACAAATCCAGCAGTAAATTTATTTCTTAGAAATTACTAATATAACATTTTTTTTATTTATTATAAATAACTGACTCTATCAAGTCATTTATTTGATGTACATTGATATTAAGGTAATGAAAGGAATAAAATTCGCAAAACAATCAATAAAAATAAGAAGCGAATTTAATTTTTTCAGATTAGCGCACAATATAAATAATCAATAAATTCCTAAATCAGAATTGTTTTATTTTTGCCTACAAGAACAAAAATACGTATGAAAAATAAAAATATAATATACTCGGAATGCTATTATGGTTTCAAAACAAATTTGAAGTTCAATATTAAATTGTATCATGTTGACAGATATGTAAAAATTCACAGAAAACAGTAAGAATAGTGTTGACAATCTTTATAGGTACATGTTTTTAAATATGCTAAATTCAGGTTGCATCATACAGGTGGCATATAATAATCCCATTGGCCAATAGAGATATACTTTAAAAACTAATAGAAAATTCACAATAATGAAGGCATGTAATCAGCATTTTAACTAATAAAATCTATTTAGAAATAAAACAATCAATAAAGGAAAAATCAATTTTAAACCCAAAATATTAATTAAAATATTTATAAATAATCAACTTTTAAATTATTCAATGAGAATTATTTTTATTTTTTGATCCTTTGAATTTAGGAAAACAAAATATTATTTTGAAATCTATATCAAACAAAAATAGGTATAAATGCACCTAACATTTATGATCATGAGGAAATGAATACTCTACTTAAACGTTTATTAGGATGATTGGAACACTTTCTGTTCATTACTAGGATCTTTATCTGACTTTGACGGATTAAGGATAAAGGAAAGCATTTTCTCTCTAATTAATCCATATAATAATTTCAAGTGGGGACAATATCTTATTTTTCTCATAATTTTATACGTGTAAAATCATATATATAAAAGAAAACTACAGAATATTTATATAAACATAGAATCAACAAAATATCTGAAAAATAATGAAAATTAATCTTTTATAATTGAGCAAATGACCATATTTAGATGTATTGATCGCTTTTTTTAAATAAATATTTCTTTGTATTTGTATTATTATGAAACAAATCTAGGCAGGTGCTAATGAAGTCAAGGTAATATTAGTTTACAGGTGTTTTAATTTTATGCCCATTATTGAAAGAAATAATTCTTTCTTTAATACCCAATGAAAAGATCATTGGGTATTAAATTATACTTAAGAGATTTTTCTATTAAATAAATTAATACAAATTTCTCTAGGGGTTTAAATCAAGGAGATATTTATATTGAAGCTTAAACCACTCTCGGTGATTGGAATTATTTACGGTAAGATGTTGTGTGGATGCTTTGAAGTATTAGAATTTAGTTAGGGCTTAAAATGAAACCGAGTGGAAATGCTGAATAAGGGTCATTGTTGAAATGTTGAAAGTGAAGAGGAATATCTGAGATTTCGATTGAATTTGATGTTGGAAGTAACTCACCAAAAAGAAAGGAGTTTATATTTTTAAGAGTGGAGCTCGGGATAAAACAGTCTCTCTTTCTTACTTACTTACCTTACTCTTTTACTTACCTGTAAACACTCTTTTCCCTCCCATCAATAAACTTCCTTTTCTTACTTTGCTCTATTACTCTTTCTATATCTCTGTTATCACACTCTCTAACCCCCTCCTCTCTCACTTCTCATTTTAGCTTTAACTCTTTCTATCTTATTTCTGACTCGTTTCTCCCTTCCATATTCTCTCTCTTTCTTCAAACTCTCTCCCTTTGTAATTCTTTCTCACATCATTTCTCTTTACCTCCCATTCTTTCACTTCCTCATTCTCTCTCCCATAAATCGATACTTTTTCCCCATCCTTTTAATTACTCTATTTCCCACCTCCCTCTCTCTTTAACTCCTGCTTACTTTACTATCTCTTTCTGCCTGTCTTCCATCTCACCCTCTCTCTCTCTCAATGTTTATTCATAATTACTGTACCCAATGGGTGTTCGAAATCCCACCCTAAAGTATTCAGAACGTTTCACGTGATGCAAACATTACAAAGTATTAAAAATAAAAAGTATGTTTCACCTAATACCATTACAAGATGTACTCTAAAAGATTCTTCACGATAAAGGAAACAAACACCCAAATGAGATAATTTATTTTCTGTAATTCACTTATTTGATATTAATAATTGGATTAAACGATAAAAAAAAATATACGAAAAAAATGCAAGAACTTAAACAGAAATTAACGTTTTTAGATCATACAATAATCATAAATTGGCGTACTCTATTGTAAAATGCCTAAATGACTGCTTACACTACACAAGTTTGAATGTCGGTGTTGTTCTCTACTAGTTATATATATATATATTTTACTTCTTACTTGTCTACATTTAATCTTGAAAATTTATAGATATAATTTCAATGTTTTATCAAGAGGAACAATTACGCAATACAATTAAACACAGAAAGGAATACGAGAAAAGAAAATATAGTACAACTTACTAGTTAATATTTCGACATACTGGCCCATTAACAACAGAAAAATGGATGAGTTGAAACACATTATCTCTTCTTCTCCTGAAGATCGGCAAGAAGGTCGAAATAAAAAAAAGTGTTGTAATATGTATTATTCTTTTCGTGTTTCATTATGTATTTAATTGAGTTTGTCCTTTGGGCCACATTCCACTATCATTAATAAATTATTACCTATGATGCAAGGGGACTTATAGGACAAGGTTCGGGAAATCTAAAAAGTCGACGAATACAAAGAATTCTACAAACCAAGACTGTTCTATTAATATCCTGGATTATATCAAACGACATTATTTTATTCTTTAAACCATTTTCAAGGCAAATATCAATTAATTATTAGATTAAATAGAATATAAAACATTCTTACTTTTTTTTTAATCATATTTCGTTAAAACCTTCCTCCCACTTTTATGGAATATCACTAACTTTTCTTTGATATTGTTGATATTTTGAATACATAATAAAATAATAATAAAAAAAAAAATAAAAAGGCAGGTACTGTTCCCGAAATTCTACAAAAATACATTTTGCAAACTGTTCATTAAGCACTACTCAGCATTCATCTCTTAGGCTTCTTTGTATTTCATATATATATACATATAGATTAATCCACATTCTTCAAACTAACGGGACAGTTACTTATTATAATGAAAAATATTACTGATTCCCTCGAAAATCGTACATTATGTAACAAGCACTTAATAATTATTTATAATACATAATTTTTTTGTAAATTTATATATGAATGGGTAAAATGGCCAATTACATTAATATTTTTAACTAAAAAAAAATATATATTTATTTCTCAATAAACAATGTTCCAAATGAGTTTTATTAGGTACAGGTACAGGATGTAAATTGATAAAGGTAGTATCAATTTTCAGTATATATATATATATATATATATATGATTAAACCACAATTTGAAAAGGGGAAAAAAAGACTAAGATCTTTCAACCCTAACAAGCGGTCTTCTTCATCAGAGTCAAAAGCCCAACATTTCATATTGTGGTTTGATCATTGATTGTTATTTCACGTGTTTATGTGAAATCTTGTATATATATATGTAAAAATAATATTAAATTCAAAGTGGGACTAAAATCTTTCGGCGAGACAGTCTTCGTAAGAGTCCCACGATGGAATTTACACTATGGATTACGTGCTCATTTTATTGTACGTGATTTATTTTTATGTACATAGGCTATATTGAAAGAATGCCACAAAAAAACACGTGCGGAATGTACAATAAAGAAATCAACAAAATTTAAAAAAAAAATCTAAATTCTTTCAATTACCAATAACTGTACTGTCAAAATTTTGAATAACAACTGAATTACCTTATAGCATCTTATATATTTTTTTAACATTCTACATATAGCCTATATATTTAAAAGTATGAAAAAGACTGTCTAATTGGACTTAAAAAAAATATAATTAAATAGAGTACAAAAGCAGAACAAACGGCATGGTAAGTGTTATGCATACAGGAATATATGCAGGACTGAGGTCAGGCTACAAATTCTTCATATTTTATCTTCGAAATTATCTATTAGTTATTATAATTTTTTTTAAAATATCTTTGTTTTGCTTTTAATTAGAAATTAAAAAAAGAATTATCAATAGCTGGAAGGAATTAAACCAATATTTAACAATTTTGTAAATCTGAAGTATTATAAGGCTCCTAATTAATTAAAAACACAACTTAGTGGGAGTACGAACTGAACTATAAGAAAATGATTGTTATTTTGAATTCAAAATCATTTTTTTGCCAAGTAAATTAAATAGGAACTGATGATTAAAACATTACTGGTTGAGACTGATATTATTATATATATATATCAACGTCTAAACCACAGTAAGAATTCAGAAAAAAGATGTTTCAAATCTGATTTCAAATCTCTGACTCTTAGTCAGAGTCAAAACTGATACGCTCAAGTGACGAGTAACGATCGATGAAAGCCGGATACTCTCTGATGCAGACCGCTTGTTATATTTTAAAGACCTAAGTCATTATTCTGATTTCCTACTATGGTTTAGACCAGGGGTGTCAAACATACGGCCCGCGGGAACCGGCCCACCTAGAGGTTTAGTATGACCCGGAGGATAAATTTGCATTTTCATGAAAAAAAAAAGAATGTGTTCAGTTTATTTCCCTAAAAACTTATGTTTTGTATATTATCTGCTAGGGGCAAAGTATTTTAGTACGCGCAGGCAACATGAAAGGAACTAACACAAGGAGGTGATAGCATTGAATGTTTGTTGAGCTTCTGTTGGCATATTATCCACTTTTCCTTTGTCCTCGCACCTTCACCAGCGAAATATCTCTGTCGAAAAGGATAAAAGTGGATAAAAAATGTCGGATTTTAATAAACATTTTTATAATTGCCTTATTCTTATTTGCACTAATTATAAGTATTTGTGACTAATACAAAGAAAAAGGTGAACTTATTGTTAGTTGTATGAAATTTTGCAATGAACTTACTGCGAATAGTTTGAGATCAAACTATGCTGTATTCGGCCCACAGACCAAAATGAGTTTGACACCCCTGGTTTAGACCAAGGGTCTTCAACCGGTGGGTCGCGACCCCCTTGGGAGTTGCGAAATGTTTGAAATTGTTTATTTTTAAATAAAAAATAAAGGACTATATGAAATAAATAATTTATTTATTATTAATGCAGCATATCAATCTCATTAAAGTTACTATTGATAAAATTTATTTTAATTTTCCCCTTGTTATTTGTTGTTAATTTTATTTTTGTTGTCACTAAAAGGTCGCGAATAAATTTTGGCGTCAAAAATCGGTCGCTTTGTAAAAAAGGTTGAAGATCCCTGGTTTAGACATTGATGTTTATTTCACGTCATTATTGTGAAATCTTATATATATATATATATATATATATATATATATATATATATATAAGATTTTCCATTTTAATAAAAAAGAAAATTGTGAATTCACTTCAAAATAGAAAAAAAAAAGAAATAATTATTTCTTTATTCAAATGTTTCAAGCAAGAAAAATGAAATTTTCTAAAACCTGCCAAAAAAAAAACTACAAAAAAATTATCCTGCATTAAAAGCACTTGTGTAAACAAGAATTTTACCAGAAAATTAAAACTTTATTTTGAAAAAAAAATACATGGAATAGTTTATATTTTTAGACTGACGTCTTAACAAGTATACATAATATGGAAGAACTCACCTTCTCCGATTTCGGAAACCTGTACATACACACGCATAACACACACACACACACACACACACACACACACACACAAAGAAAACAGTCTGTTTTAATCTCACTCTATGGACCAGTAGAACGGAATTCAACAGTATAACCCACTGCCCAAGTACACATACATAATTAAATCTAACATAAACAACGACGCATTTACATTATGCAAATTTTACAAATATACAATTAGATTAAATACATTTGTTTAAAAAAATGTGTTTTTAACAAGTCTAACAACAATATTGGTGGAAAGAATGTTTTATCACAGTAAAGGATAGAGCATTTAAAAAAAATTAAAATGATATAAGAAAAGCTGGGGGATATTTTTTTTAAAAAAAAACAACAACAATGTGAGTTGTAGAAGGATGGGGAAATTATTTTTAGTTGTATTTTCTTTATTGAGAGTTGACGAGTGCTATGAGGTGAAGAGAATGAAATGAAGTAATAGTTTAGAAGTGATTTCTTTTAATGAAATACAGGGTCAGGCAAAATGATCTGACACATTTGTAGGTTTAATAAAAGGTAAATAAAGTAAAGAAACAAAGTGTTGTTATTTTCGAAAAGTACATAGAATGCAATTTTTGAAAATAACACTTTTTTGTTTCATTACTTTATTTACCTTTTATCAAAAGGTCAGATCATTTTAACTGACTCTGTATATCGAAGCAGCAGACAGTATAAGGAATACTTATAATTATTTTCAATATTATACAAATTTATAGTTTTATCCTCGTTTATAATTAAAAAAAGTGGTTTATTTCAATATTTACAGTCACAAACTGCATTATTTTATATTTATTTGGTTTGGTTAAACAAATATGAAGTTGCTATCTGCAAATTCGGCTTATCGAATTTATTGATTCGTTCATGAAAACATCAAATTCTCATTTTATAATTTGTCGGTTTTTTTCGGATATATGTTTTGTAACTATATCAAGCCTTAAACATGGATTTTTTTGATGATGAGTTTTACGCAATACCCTGTTACTCCTAAGGTTTTAAATCAAATTTAAGGTTAAGTTTCAAGATTTCAAAGCTGAATTTGATTTTCAGAGGGTTCCTTTTATTTTGCTAACAGGTAAATTGATTTTCAAAAGGTAGAATTTGACTTTCAAAACCTCTATAAGGAAGTAAATAAAGGATTGTAAGATGCAAATAATAAGTAAGGATTGTAAATTTACTTACATGTGAATCCAAGGTAAATATATCTTTCTATTTTACAGAGAAAACATATTTAGGAGAGCTAGAGAATTTCAGAATGCTATTTCTATATTCATGATCAATCAAACCACATATAGTTTTCATAACTTTTAATAAAGACACCACAACTCTTCAAAAAGAAAACACAACTAGAAATAAAAGCTAATGCTATAACACACAGAAAAGAACATGAAATGAAGTAAAAAAAAAACAAGCTCATTTTGAAAATAAAATTCTTTAAACGTTTGCTGAATATTATCATCTAAAATATTATATTTATTTAAATGTACAAAGACAGTTACACTGCGAGTGTATATTTAATACTTTTCGTTAAAATACCCTTCACTAATAAAATAAAACAAAACTAGTGACTTTAAAAGCTCCTTATCATTTTATAAGTAAGTTATTGATTAATATAAAACTTTTTTTTTTTAAAATTCCATTATTATATTAGACTGAAAATATTAATTTTATTCGTAACATAAAACAACAACCATAATATAATAACATATAAATTATTATATTATTATTTTTTAAATTAAACCCACTTAGGCTAATGTAATTCTAGTTAAATTAAAAGAAAAAAAAATTATCAGGAAGAAATAAATACGAATGATAGTTTATACAATGAAAAAAATAGTACTTTATTCTCAATATGGATTCTTTAAACAGGTTTTGTCTCGTGAGATGAGAAATATGTAACAATATAAATGGATAAATGCAACTTAGGGAATAAAGAGTAATGTATATTTTGAAGGATTCCCTTAAGATGGGCATTTTTAAAAAGATTCTTTCACAAAAAATATGTGGAAATAAAATGAACCGTACAATTATGCAAATAGAAATTTAAGTTTTTCGACCAACATGAATGAATTTCACTGTGTGACGCGCCTCAAAAAAAAAAAACCTTTTTCAATGAAATTCATTCAATTAAATCTTCAATTAAAATTATAAAATATATATTTATAAAAGAATAATGAATCTCCTTTAAAATAATTTTTTTTTTATAAGAATAAATTACTTTTCAATATTTTTGTTAAATTTAAGAAAACATTGTTTAATATTAATATTAAATGATAATATTAACAGGGAGGTCCATAATAGGTAACAAAAAGGCTAAATGTGTCATTTTGACTTTAACAGTATAGATCAATTACGTAAATGTTAACTTGCTGAAAGCTTAATTGTAACAGCTCATTTTAAAAATAAAAAAAGAAATGTTATCTTTTCTGCATACCTATATTAGAATCACCATGTATTAGTATATTTAATATTTATATTAAAAAACAAAATATATATATATATAGTTCAATATAGACAAAGAAACATAGAGAAATCAAAAGAACACACTTACAGTCTCTAATTTTCGGTTTGAACCGTCTTCAGGAGAGAGTCTCCAACCGTCTCTGAACCAGTGCACTTGGTTTCCCTCTCTTATCTCGCCTGAAGACGATTCAAACCAAAAATTAGAGACTCTAAGTGTGTTCTTTTGATTTCTCTATGTTTCTTTGTCTATATTGAACTATTTTTGTCCGTTTTGGATCGTATTTCCAACGAAAAAGTATATATATATATATATATATCTAATGTTTTCTTATCTCGACGACATATATTCTTCACTATTTTTCATTATCGAGGTTTAGTCCAGCGCTGGACTACACCTCGATAAAGAAAAATAGTATATATAATATATATATATATATATATATATATATATATATATATATATATTAATAGTGAATGTTATAATCAGTTTTATTATTACAAATTTCAAATCTTTTTTACAATTTTTGAAATGAATCGTTCCTTTTATTTCAATGTATTACAGTAATAAATGTTGATATTATTTTAAACAGTATTGTTAATCATTACTAAATATATTTAGATTGCATCGACATATATATTATGATTCGAGATAAAAGACAAAACCTGATTATATTCTGAAATGGATAAATATTATAACAATTAATATATTTTTTAAAAAATTAAAATGGAAGAACTTTTTTTTTTCAAAGGAATGTAGACGCTACTTAAATACTAAAGTGTCAATAATGCCAGAAACAATTATAACAATTATTGTATTTGAAATGGACAGGTTTTTAATATGGTGAATTTGTAATTGGTGTGAAGTGAAAGTCAGTAGGGTTTGAGCATTGGTATGTCTGAGAGGAGAGTGGCTGGTATAAAATCATTTGAAAGTAGCAAACTGGAATGAAGGGCTGTTAGGGGTGCTTCCTCTGCTTCCGCTTAATCCGAAACCTATCGACATAAATCAATCAATATTTCTTGCACATAGAACAAGGACTTTAGGTTTTTACTTTAAATGCAAAGTAAAAATCTTGCATTAAATACCAATTTTTAATACCTATAAAATCATAACGTCAATGGTGTACCAAGGGAGGGGCGGGTCCCAACATGGGGATAAAAATAAAAAGTAGAACAAATTAAAGAATAAAAAAATTGAAATTTATACTAAAATGTCTGATAGTCATTGTTTTTGTCTGATATGTGTAATACTGTTTTTAACAGATTTTTCAACTGTAATATTTGCAAATTAAAAATAAATTTATTTTAAATTTTTCGAAAGTAGTTTTTTAAAGGGGTTGAAAGTTTATTATATTTGTTTGAGAAGCCAGTTAATTTAATTTTACCATTTTTTTATGATTTGAATTATATATGTTTATTTTTGTATATCTTTGGTTTTCTTATATATACGAGTATTGTAATAATACGAAAGTCTAGGATTAGTAACAGCAGTTTAAAATTAGATCTTCCATTGTAATTCCTGGAACTCTCTGGAATTACTTCCTGGAATTTTTGAGTTTAACAGATTATCGAAGACCAGCGATGAAGAGGAGGGGGCAAATCTTACGACCGCCCCGGGGCGTAAAAAATAATTACTATGCCACTGCTTAACATAACACTTAATTAAAAAAAAAGTCGTATTAATTTAGATTAAAATATTTAAATTAAAATGTTTAACCATATAAATAGTTATATACAACCTAAGGAATTCAATGTAATCTAATTTTGAGCGATTCACTAAAGACGATTTAGAAAGGTTTTTTTTTATTTCTACAAGGTTTCAATGCAAGCTAATAACTATGATATGTACTAAACAAAAATTATGCTTCAGAGAACTTATAAAGAATTTTGTAAAAGAATCAGTGATATAATTTTTAAATATTAAAAAAATCAATTAAAAAAACTCTACAAACGTTAATTTATTTATATCTGATAAAACAATCATTGAACTGTGGTATTAGTGTATTACTACAACCTGAATTATTCAAATGAAAATATTTACATCGATAGTTCTCCAACAAAGTAGGATAGACTAGACTTCGGCTTATTTTAATCACCAGACCTATTTGTATTTTTAATTATTTAATGACTTTGTATATTACTATTGCAAAGATTGATACTTTAATTTGTTTTTTATTTAATTTCACTAAATTTCACTAATATATTATTTGTAAAGCTGTAAATATTCTTATAGCTGAAAGAGCGTAGTTATCTGTTAACATTTCATTTTAGAAGCTTTACCCGTTCCAATTTTATTTGTACAAAAGGAAGACCTAATGTGATCCTCTCCCGGTCAGAAGCCAGATCTGCTCTGAGTTATGTGGACTAGTCTGAATAGTGGGAGTTTATAAGCACAAATATGACGCGATTCCATCACCAGACAGGATATCTTTCTCTTCTTACCTTGGACAGACTTGGTTGGAGATGTTGTGGACGCTAGCTGATTCATTGTCGGCCTCTTTCCACCAGCTGGTTTACCTCCAAGACTGAGATTGTTCAAATCTATATTCAAGTTAGACCACGTACTTCCAACAGGCATCTCTTTTTGAACACTTTCATTTACTGTTGTTGAAGTTGGAGTTTCGTTTAATTTCATTGGTTCAAGCATTCCATCCAAACCTGAACACCAATCAATCAACAAAGTCTAAAAACAAGTCTGATAATCAATAACTGATCAATCTCAACTGATTGGATGACCTTTCTTACATCGTAATAAATAAAGAAAACTAAATAAAATTGATTACATTCATTGATGTGATATGAACTCTGAAATGAATAAATTAAAATAATTACAAATTTATTTTCACAAATTTGTATCTTTAATCATATATCTCTAGTCGTCCTCAATTAGCTTTAATAAATAACTTAACTTACTATCAAACTCATGGATGACCAATTAATTAAATTAATTGATTTCTAATATGGCGACAATCATTATTCAAACATGATGGACATCTATTGACCCCACAGTGCTTCCTTCTAATGATATGCGTACAGCTGACCCTCCTTAAGTAAACACATGTTTGAACATGAACAGTATCAGTTGATCCACCTCAGACTGTCCCGTATTTCTCTGACCTCATCAGATTAAAATGTGACTTTTACTTTTACCTGTAGACAATTTTCAGCTCAATTAGACCACAAGACTAATAAAGCCAAAGTTACACAAACCAATTTTCGGTAGCTGACCTGTGCATTGTTTTCTCCAGAGTTTACTCACGGTCATATTCTAAACTTACCCTATTTGGGTAATTTTAACTTTCAGTAAGTGTTCAACCATCAATGAATGATTATACGGCAACCAGTGCTACGCTATGTATTTGAACCTAGTTCAAAATATTCAATAAAAAATTATTTAATCATTCCGACGGAATAAGAAAAATATTCTTATTCCGACCCCCATAGTATAGGTGTCACTATGCCAGCTGTTTCCTTGTCATCTGTTCACTGTTACCTTGTCAGCTGTTTCAGGGTGACAAGTGTAGATCATTTTTTATATGACACCTATTTTTGATAAAGATCTGCATTATCGAGTATTTTTTTAATTTTTTTTTTCTAATTTCATTTCCCATGCTTAATAATTAGGAATGTAAATGTTTGTTTAACTTTGGTTAATAAGAGCAGAATCTTTAACAAGTACCTGATTATCGTGGACGACGGCTTACATCAGGGGGTCTTCAAAGGGATCTATATTGACTCCCGCAGGTCGATGAATATACCAGAAGTTGATAAGTTCATAGTGGTGAAAAAGGGTCAATGAATAAATATATGGTTCATAGAGACACAAATACACGACAGAATTGAAATCAGAGAGATTCGAAAGGGTGTATATATTAATTAAGGGTGTATATAGTAGGTTGAAGTTGGTTTTTCGTATGCAAACGTAATTTTGACGAAACAGAGGAACAGGCAAAATTTAAAAAAAAAAAGTAGTGATTTGTGGCTAAAACTCTCGGAATTTGAACCCAATATTAGGTTCAAATTTGGTGAGTTTTGAATTGACTCAACAGGAGTTGCTCCTATTGCTGCTCACCAAAGACATTCTACTCATTAATGTCATCCATGTTAGTAAAAGATGTACGACAGCATGTTCATATGATATTCTGTAGTAAGTAAACAGATAGGTAAGATATTTTCATAAATAACATTCTTGCTACATTTTAAAAGGTACTTGTTGTATTTGAGGCATTATGGAAAATATAATATAACAATCCCAGGCAAAGTGCTATAAATCTACAATTTTATCTGCATTGTATAGTCATTCAGGAATTTCATTATATGTGTAAAACGCACAAATGCTTTTATTGGATTTCTGCGAAGATCATTTAATTTCTTGAGTTTACCAATATGGAAAAAATATAAGTTGTCATCAATGTGACAATACATATATGTTGCTTTCAATAATGTCTTTATAGAGAGTCGATAAAAAGAAAAATATATTGGTATGGAATCGACATGATGAAAAATTTGAGGACTCCTGGGCTACATCATCTCCGAGAGTCGGGAATGCACGAAGTCTTCCATCTTCCACATGAAAGAATTTAGGATCATGATCAAAAGTGGAACCTTGGATATTTGGTTTAACAGCCAACCCCAAGAAATTATAAACTGAATTTTAATTCCGGTTCAGATTAGTTCTTAAATAATACGACTGTATCTCAAAATCTTGCAGAGTATCCAGGTATTAAGCTCTTGGAATTTGAAGGCAACAAATAATTGAAAGTTACACAATCTTTCTATAAAACATCATCGGGAATCAACACTTTAGCATAATCTATGAAAATTATGATGTAAATAAATTATTTCTTTCCAGATTTATTTGACTCCAGAGATGATAGTAGAATATGAATTCAGAGATTTCGGGTCAATATCTGTAAGTATCCAATAAAGACTCTTAAATACCCAAACATTACTAATAGATAACTCAATAATAACGGAAGCTTATACTTTTAAACAAATAGAGGCTTGTGATGATATAAAATAAAACACTTTCAATAGGACGAAATCAAATAAATACTCTAACAAGTTGAAACAATTATATATTTACATGAAACAAGTAAAAATAAGAAAAGAAAACTACACAAGAAACTAACACTTCTCTAAGTAAATGAATTATACTATAGCAAACTTATTATTATATATACAAAAAAATATTACATTATAAACTATTTAATATAACTATTTAATATAAAAGTTTTATCTTCAAAACTCATTGGATATAGTTAACAATGAGTTTTGAAGATACAACTTTTAGAGAATTATTATTTCATATCCCTGAAAACCTCAGAACACTGATTAGGAAATTAGAAAAGTTAAAGAGAAAAGAGACGAGAACAAGGGTTCAAAAATTGTTTAATGAAATTTGTATCAACGAAAATCTGCTCCCAAATTACACACACACATATATATAAATATATATAATATATATATATAAAGATTTCACATAAACACGTGAAATAACAATCAATGATCAAACCACAATAAGAAATGGGAAAACAAGACTAAGATCTTTCAACCGTAACAAGCGGTCATCGTCAGAGTCAAAGTTGGGTTTTTGGCTCAGACGAGGACCGCTTGTTACGGTTGAAAGATCTTAGTCTTGTTTTCCCATTTCTTATTGTGGTTTGATCATTGACATATATATGTATATATATATATATATATAAAGAACGAAATAATAAAGAGCCGCCTTATTATTAGATGTTTAAAATTTTCCTCCAATATTGATAAAAATACAAAATATCCGTTAAACCTTGTAGTTTTTTTTTTTTTTTTGATACTGATTGGTAGAAACTAAGTACGATAATATTTTTCAGACTACTTTTGGCTACAAAACCAATTTTTATTTTCAGATGTATCAAGTGTTCTGAAGTGAAATTGCTCTGTGGATTTACCATTGAGCCCCCCCCCCCCCCCCAAACATAGACCATCCAAAATATATTTGTCTATATTTCGGATGGTAATGTAAATTTCGGTAGGAGTAATGTCTTTTTTTCTCTATCTCTCTTCTATCCTCTCTCTCTAAGTGAGAGACATTTTAAGAACACCAGACATTTTATGATCCAGCTAGTGTGGATCAAGGTTGTTACCTTTTCTCATAAGTGATTATGTAATACGTAGAGTCGTACAGCTCAAGGTACGTAATGGATCACTACAGAAAACTCGTAGATTTTGTACAAAAGCAAGACATAGAATTCATAAACATAATTGTTTATGAACATAAACAAATGAATTTATGAATTCATAAATTCATAAACATGTTATTTGGCAAGATAATAGCATGTCTTGTTAATTCATTCTTGTTAAATTTGCCCAAAGTTACGTACTGGACTGCTTCACGTAGTGGGTAGCACAAAACATGTTTCGGTTCACTCCAAAAGTCCGGTTCAAAAACACGGACGAACAACGGAAGACTGCACAAAATACTAAGGGTCTTTTTCTGTTGCGTGGTGTGAATTAGCAGCCAGTTAAGTGGTCTATTTGAATCATATTTTAATTATGAAAAAAATATCAGAGATATATATATATATGTATATATATATATTAGTGTACTTCGGTAGCAGTCCTTCCTTTATACATGATTGGTTATACACGACTGAATATTGTCGATCGATGATCTTCTTCTCCAACTTTTCACGTTTGCGGAAAATTAATTTTTCGTTGTGAGAACAACGGTTCAAGGAATGAATTCTTCTTGTCGACGCGTTTCGACGTCATTTTCAAGACACAAAACAGGTGGGTTACCGGTCTCCTTATATAGCCGAGAGTCAGGGGGCGTGAGCGCTGATTGGCTGTGCTATTGTGGTTCTTCCTTCTTATCGTCGAGTGTAAACAAGTAATGGCGTCTGGTGCTTTATCCCCATCTCTTTCTGACTCATCCGTTGATGGTGATCATCTAAGCTGGAATGATTTTGAAAAAGTAAATGTCATTGGTCGAGGCGCTTATGGAACGGTTCATAAAGTAAAAAGGATTTCGACAAAAGAAATGTGTGCTATTCAAGTGATACCTATAATGAAGAAAGAGGAAGCATTGCAGGACTGTCTAAAAGAAATAAGAATATTAAAGGAATGTAAACATGAAAATATATTGAAATATATTGGTAAATTCTTCGATGGAATCAATATTAACTTGGTTCTTGATTTGGCTGAAGGAGATTTACAACAGCTTATAAATTTATATGGAAATCAACGACATCTACTTAGTGAAAAGGAAATGTGGTGGTATATAAAGCAAATTGCAGCCGGCTTAGGGTACTTGCACGCAAAGAGGATAATGCATAGAGATATCAAGCCTGCAAACATCCTCTTCATACCAAATACACAACGTGAGACCGTTGTGTTGGCTGACTTTGGTTTAGGCAGAGTCTTCAGTGATGACACCCTACTAGCCCATACTGTTGTTGGTACGCCATACTACATGAGCTACGATGTTATAGCTAACAAAGGCTATAGCTTTGAAAGCGATATCTGGTCTCTTGGCTGTGTCATTTACGAGATGGCAGTCCTAGTGCCACCTTTCTACAATAAAGGTAACCTCATCAATACGATGATAAACCGTATCAAGGAATGTTACTACCCCCCACCCCCGTACCCAGGGCTTTCAAAAGACTATGTGTCCCTAATCAACAGATGTCTAGAAAAAGACTCAAAGAAATGGCCATCTCCACAAGAAATAGAAGATATATCAACTGAAATGATAACAAAATTCAATATCAATTAAATCTCTCTTAATGCTTAATAAATTATTTTATTTATCTATTCTTTAATAAAGCTTCTTTAATTTAAAAAAAAAAAAAAAAAAAATGAGAAGGAAGAACCACAATAGCACAGCCAATCAGCGCTCACGCCCCCTGACTCTCGGCTATATAAGGAGACCGGTAACCCACCTGTTTTGTGTCTTGAAAATGACGTCGAAACGCGTCGACAAGAAGAATTCATTCCTTGAACCGTTGTTCTCACAACGAAAAATTAATTTTCCGCAAACGTGAAAAGTTGGAGAAGAAGATCATCGATCGACAATATTCAGTCGTGTATAACCAATCATGTATAAAGGAAGGACTGCTACCGAAGTACACTAATATATATATATATATATATATATATATATATATATCTGATATTTTTTTCATAATTAAAATATGATTCAAATAGACCACTTAACTGGCTGCTAATTCACACCACGCAACAGAAAAAGACCCTTAGTATTTTGTGCAGTCTTCCGTTGTTCGTCCGTGTTTTTGAACCGGACTTTTGGAGTGAACCGAAACATGTTTTGTGCTACCCACTACGTGAAGCAGTCCAGTACGTAACTTTGGGCAAATTTAACAAGAATGAATTAACAAGACATGCTATTATCTTGCCAAATAACATGTTTATGAATTTATGAATTCATAAATTCATTTGTTTATGTTCATAAACAATTATGTTTATGAATTCTATGTCTTGCTTTTGTACAAAATCTACGAGTTTTCTGTAGTGATCCATTACGTACCTTGAGCTGTACGACTCTACGTATTACATAATCACTTATGAGAAAAGGTAACAACCTTGATCCACACTAGCTGGATCATAAAATGTCTGGTGTTCTTAAAATGTCTCTCACTTAGAGAGAGAGGATAGAAGAGAGATAGAGAAAAAAAGACATTACTCCTACCGAAATTTACATTACCATCCGAAATATAGACAAATATATTTTGGATGGTCTATGTTTGGGGGGGGGGGGGGGGGGCTCAATGGTAAATCCACAGAGCAATTTCACTTCAGAACACTTGATACATCTGAAAATAAAAATTGGTTTTGTAGCCAAAAGTAGTCTGAAAAATATTATCGTACTTAGTTTGTACCAATCAGTATCAAAAAAAAAAAAAAACTACAAGGTTTAACGGATATTTTGTATTTTTATCAATATTGGAGGAAAATTTTAAACATCTAATAATAAGGCGGCTCTTTATTATTTCGTTCTTTATATTATCCTGAGTAGAACTCATTTACAATCGTTCTTTAGAAGTATTTATCTAATAGACTGGACATTGTAAAAATGGATGATCTTACACGTTCATTGACTTCGAAGTAACTGAATATAAAGAATCATGTTAACTGAAATTCAATTAAAGTTACATTTTTTTTTCTATTAACGAACTGATTTATTAAGATCCATAAATGTTCCTTCGAATTCAGCCATCAAATACAAGTTTTATAAGCAATGAATTAAGAAAGCAGTTCCGTGGAGGTTATAATATTGTAAATTCCTCCTCCTATCCTGAAACTGTCATCAGGAGAAAAAATTCAGGGAAATCAAGCGCACCGATGTAAAAACGGTTAGCAAATGGAATTCTCAGGTTAAGTTAAAATTCGCAGCAGCTCTTGTTTGTTTTGTACTGAGCTCGAGTCGCACTAAGGATTATACACCAGTAAGCACTCTGCATTATTCCCCTTTAGCGTGAGGTGGCAATGCTATGGTAGCAGCATTTCTCAAATATTCGAATAATTTTATAAATATTCATTATCATCATGATAATATATATTTTTAATTTTTGACCCATAAAGTGAAAGTACTTGAGCAAAAAATAGTTTATATTCTATATTAACTTCGATTTCACACATATCAATAAGCCATTCGTGAACTTCAATAACTTTATCTAATAGATCTGACTGAAGTCGTACTTCAGGAGTTGAAATAACAACTGAAGCTAAACAAGAAACAACTGCCATCCGTACTTCACAATCTCTATGGAATCTCAGAGGCCAAGAAGATTCAAAAACTTCTATAGACATTTTAACTATACTTGGGCTGTTTTTAGCACATATCATAACTATAGACACAGTTTTCAATAAATCAACTAAAAGAATAGTAAAATCAGATACAGAATGTGAAAACTTTTCATTTTCTCTCGTCATTATTAAAGGACTTTGTGAACTGCCTCCTCTTAACAGTGGAAATAAAAAAGAACCAGCTACTTTTGGAAAACAACTGATTTTCTCCTTAGGTAATTTTGTCTTAGAAGCAATTTTTCTTGTTTTTCCTAATATTTGTTTACAAATCAAGTCTGTTGTTTCATTTTCAATTTCTTTTCCTTCAGATAATATTTGAGCAGAAGTTTTAATCACCTGAAGAATGAATAGTCTATGCGTTATAGCATATTTGGAGCAATCTTTATGAAATTCAATTGAAATAAATTCAGCACTTTGCTTTGGATAAACAGAAACTATAGCAACTGCTGATGCTAATCTAAGCTGATTGAAATTATCTAAATGAAATTCTTCATTGAGTGAAATCAATATTGATAACAATTCCAATCCAAGATCAACATCATCATTTGGAAGTTGTTCTAAAACAACTTTTTCACAAACCTCTAAACTTCCAATCCAAATATTAGGTTTTTCTCTTTCCCCTAAACCTTCAATAACATCTCTTAAATATTTTGGTTTTTCTAATTCACGAATTTCAACATCATTTGATACATCATAAGGTTCAAAATCATCATCATCACTATCTAATTCATTAACAATATTATCATCATTTTTCTTTTCCGAAATATTTATTTTTTTTATTTTTGGTAATAATATTTCTTCTTTCTTTTCTTCTAACATTTCATTAATTAATTCATTTAAATCAACTAATTCGCTTTCTTTAATTTTAAGATCTTTGTTAAACAAATCATTGATTTTATCAACAATGTCCTTTTGTTCTTCTTTCATACCACTGTAATCAAATTCTAACTGAGATGACTTATTCATAGACTTAACTACTATTTCTGCCACAGACATCCCTAAAGCTCGCACTTTTGGTGAATTTGATTCCAAATGAACACTCACTCCATTCGATATTTGAATCATTAAATCATTTTTAATATTATTTTTTAAAACATTTGAACTTAAAACAATTAATTTACTGATATAAAAATGTTGTTCAAATGGTGTATTTTCAATGGAAACTCTACTACACCAAATATTTAACAATTCCTCCAAGAGTTTTGATAAAAACTCAGTTTGAGAAACTAACTTAATAAGATTTTCAGAAATTTTATTATTTTCTGAATAGAAATAAAAAGGAATTTTTTTGCAAAATACATGCTTCCAAGATTCGTTTGAATTAATTAGTTTTCCCAAAATATTAAAAATGGAATTCAGTTCGCAAGAAAGTACTATTAATCCAATTTTATTTATAACAGAAATATCAAGATTTATGAATATTTTGTAAATTAAATTTTCAAAATTTTTATTCTGATAGACACAAACATCTAAAATTCTTATAAAGTTTTTAGTACTTTCACAAAAATGAAAGTTAATAATCATTTTAGAAATAAGTGAATTTAAAAATAATAATTGAAATTTAATATTCAACGATTGTAGTTTATTTAAAACAGCTATACATTTAAGAATTTGAAAAAAAATTATTTTAGAATAATTTTGAAGGGAGAACTCTGGAATATTTGTTTTTAAGGAGTTTGCTATTTTTGATGGAATTGAAACAATAAGCTGAGAAAATTCTGTAGTTATTGGAGGAAAAAGTACTGCATGAATAAGAGCAGACAAGAAGGAATCACTGGAGAGAAGTTTATCAACTATTTTCACTACCATTAGCAAATGATTGCTAGGTCCTTTAGAACAACTAATAAAGTTGATTAATACATTAAGGGATTCATTAAACATTGGAAATGTTGAACCACTTAATATAAATAAATTACATATATTGTTTGAATTTATTAATTGTTTCGATTGTAAAATTTTATCCAATAAAACCGAATAACATCCAATAAATTGATCCGGAATCTTCCAAGAATCCAATCCAAGCAGTCTTGACTCTGTAAGTGGAATGGATAAGGCTTCGACTAGTTTGATAACCAAACTTTCTTGAATCTTATCTACTTTATCCAAATCTGCGAGCATGTCTTCAGCGATTTCTTCAAAATTAATATCAGCTATTTTTTCACTGGAACTTATTTCTTCTTCACCAACTGTAATCCCAACAAAAAAACTAACGATGTCCAATCAATATGAATATTTTAAAAACAACTTACTATAATTTAAAATAAACTTTTAGTCTTATAAAAAAAAAAGAACTATTATTATTTAAATTTAAGAACCCATAATATTTAATAAGAAACTTTAGAAACTAAAAGGACTAAAAATGGAGCTATGAATACGTCATTATTGATTTGTAAATAAACCCTTTGATAACTACTTACGATAAAAAAATTGTAATTTATTTTAAAATTATTAAATTATTTTTTTCTGCTTTCATAAAACAGTCCAGGATAGATAAAATTTTTGAAATGAAGGTCACATTCAAAACTTCCAATTTTAAAACTTTGAATAGAATCTTAAATAAAATAATTGATAGAGTTTATTAAGTTGGTATAAATAGGAATAGCGAAAAAAATAAACGTTGGAGAGCAGTTAAACTATTTTAACCAGAGTCAAAAAAGAGTATGAATACAAGATCTTAATTAATTAGTCCAATAATTCATATAATAGAAGTTCATCTTCTATTAATGACCAATAAAAGTAATAATAAACTACAACAACTAATTTATTTTATTAATATGGCAAACCGTCATACCTCGGACGATTATCTTGGAGTCGTTGGAGCGTTTTCGGGCGTTGTCCATCTTCAATCGCAACTCTAACCTCTAGTTGAAGATGGACAACGTCCGAAAGCGCTCCAACGACTCCAAGATCATCGTATGAGGTATGACGGTTTGCCATATTAATAATATAAATCATACTAACCTTAGTGGTAATAATAATATGCATGTACAACAACTAAAGTTGATGGATTCTTGTCAAAGAAAGAAGTTGACGGGTTGTGTGTGTGGTCAAAAACTCAACTCTGTCTTCTGACGTTTCGAAAATTTATATTTTCATTATCAAAGATATTTTATCTTGATAATATTTCATAATCAATATAATGAAAATATAAATTTTCGAAACGTCAGAAGACAAAATTGAGTTGTTAACCAGACAACCCTTAAACAATCTAGCAACTTTAGTTGTACTGTATAATATTTGAATTTTAATTATTTAATTTCGTTATTGATGTCATAATATTTGATTTTACTTATAATAAAAGTTAAATGGAAACCACTCATTTTTCTTTAAATGTTCACTACTTTAATTAGAACACTATTCTGTTTTTCAAGATAATGACTTCTTAAACGAATCGCACAATAAAAGTCTTCCTGACATTGAATTAGTGATATACTATATGAAATAGAACAATATTGCCCCAAAATATGGTCTAATTAAGTTAAATTTTCTTTCAGAAATCTAAATAAACAAACAGTAAAATTATTTTTAAAAAAATGATGTGATACTCTATAGGAAAACATTTTTTCTTGTTTAATGGGGAACAGGAATGTAAATGGAACAATTCCTTGCAATGACATTGCAATGGAAAAGTTTCGGTCTGTTTAAATTACTATTCACTTTGTGTAAAAGTACTAAAGCTTTATTTGTTAAAATTTTTATTTCTGCCTACAAAGAATGTTTCAAATACGAGTAAAATTGAAATGGGTGTTTTGATATTTTTATTTGAAACTTTGATTTGAAAAGTAATAACAAATAATAATATAATGAATGAGCAACATAACAGATAAGTAGTTGACAATCAAAAATTAATTTGCATATTAATTAATTAAAAGAAAATAAAAGCTTAATCAAAAGCTTTCAATGATAAAGATGAGTAACCGGAGTTGATCTAATACTTAATAGGCTCTTCATCTAATGCAGTGTTTCCCAAAGTGGGCGGTACCGCCCCCCGATATCAAATCACCGCCCCCAGGGGGGCGGTAATGCAAAAAGGAGCGGGGTTCTATTTCCATAAATTGAAATTGTTCATGCAATATAATTTCTAAATTTAAGTGAAAACACGACATGTAAACTTCTAGGAAACAGTTTCTTAAAATGATTTGTTTTGATAATTCATTTTTATGTTAAAAGTATATTCTCACCTATGTTTCTTTTATTGTGTATTAATTATTTTGCATAAATATGCTATGAAGCAATACATCTATTGGATTCTAAATAAATATTCGATTAGTAATTATTTTAATTTAATTATTAAAATGTTAATAATTTGGTTATTTAGTCTAGGGATCTGATTATTATTCAAGGGTGTTGAGTTATAGGTTTATGGACCCAAGGGGGCGGTCACTCGAAAAAGTTTGGGAAATACTGATCTAAAGTAATATATATGCCTGTTGGGAACAGGGATCTGATTAAGGATTTGAAAATGGAAACATCTAATAAAACTAAGGCCGTGCGAGTTCACAAGAACAGCAATAAGAAGGTTGTTGCGGAGACAGAGAAAATCTTAAGACAATTCATAGAAAGGCTGAGCTTCGAAGAAGTCAAAACGACATGAAAAGGAGACATTGCTGAGTGCAATCCAGCTGAAAAAACATTTATCCAGCCATATTATTCTTTTCTACTTAGCTTCCCTTTAATGAACCCCATCAATTTCTAACCGAAAACCCCTATTTGAAAAGAACCTTTTCCTACTCCACCTAAACCTCCCATTCCTTTTCTAAACTTCCTACGCTTCTTTCATTTCACTTGAACTAACAAGGACTACTTATGTTTGTTGAAAGAATAGGTTTTATACACAATATGAATATGCTATATATGTTACGTACAAGTAATATTAAATGATCAATTGAACTACAGTCCGATGAAAATGAAGCAGCAGAAATGCTCTGAGGTATTTCCTGATTACTAATTACTGTTCGAATATTGATAATTGTTAAGTGTTTTGTATACCATGTTACCTTTAATTTTTAATAAGACCCTTATTTAATAAGCTTCAGTTACTAAAAATTATATAAACCTACTATTAAAACAATATAGATTAGATGCACTTAAAGGTGGGCAGTGTCGATATCCAATGAATATACTAGATCACCCATTCATATATTTATTCTAAATCTATTTAAATAGCTGTTTTATGTCGATACTTTTCACGAATACTAAAAAACAAGTATAAATTTTAAATATATAGAAATCAAAAACAGATGAAGGAACAGTAATACTTGAATATGAAAAAGACAGTTGAGCATTTCACAGATTGTGAAAATATATTCAATCAGCAAACAAAAGTCTCAACACAAATGAAGTTTTATTCAACAACAATAACGCGTTTCGAACACAAAGTGTTGAAAATTGAAAGTGTTGACGACCAAAATTCAAATTGTTGAATAAAACTTCATTTGTGTGGAGACTTTTGTTTGTTTATCCATTTTACCTCAGAACGAGTAAATACCACACAATTACGGATTGCACAACTAATAATATTCAATAAGGAAAGTTACACGACATAAACTTATAAGTTCGCACCCAAATGGATATAACTTAAGTATTTTCGAAAAAAAATGAGGATAAAACATAAGAGGTAAGATGGTTTATTTCACCACAATTTTATTTAGATAGATGACATGAAGATCTAAAAGACAAAAATATAGACGACCAAAATATAGTAAGAAAATAGAAGTCATATTAATAATTTAGATAGATAAAAAAAAACATTAAAAAATATTTTTCATACAGCAATTTTCATTATCCACTACAAACTCGGTTATAAGAATAATGTTATGATTGAATCTAATTCATTTTATAAAAATAAAAATTTAACAACAAATATTCATAAAAATGTGCACTAATCAAATAATCACTCTGGTTTGAGTCAATGAATATAAATACATCTCGCTCTTAATGTACTGTAGGTGTAATTGAGGTTGCAGATACAAAAACAAAAAAGGAAATAACTAGTTTATCGGATTCTTCTAGTTAAATACGAGGGTCGTCCAGAAAATAAGTTCCGTTTTGGTCTGTAGGGCGGTAGGAGTGGTTTTTGCCAAATCCGGCAACACCGCTCGAAAGAGGAGAGGTGGGGGAATAGAATGAGAGGTGGGGGACCTCAGTCGGTCAATTACCAACGTCAGGGCAGGTAGTTAAAATGGAGCCCTCCATGTCACGTCCCGCCACCTCGATCCCCGTTCCCTCTCGAGTTGTTTTGCGCGGAGTGATTCAATTTCTTTATGCAGAGGGTTTCAAATCAGTTCAAATTCACGAACAGCTCATTTCTGTTTATGGAGAAGGTGTAATGAGTGAATCAATGGTGAGGAGATGGGTACGTGAATTTAAGGCGGGAAGACATTCACTTGAGGATGAAAGTGGGAGAGGCAGACCCTCAGTTGTGACGGACGAAATTGTCGCAGCAATCGACAATGCAATTCGCAAAGATCGTCGTTCAACCCTGGATGAACTCCACCTGGGTTTCCCAGACATCTCACGATCCCTCATCCATGAGATCGTCTCGGAAAAACTTGACTTTCGGAAAGTTTCCGCCCGGTGGGTCCCTAGAGAGCTGAATGTCTTCCCGCCTTAAATTCACGTACCCATCTCCTCACCATTGATTCACTCATTACACCATCTCCATAAACAGAAATGAGCTGTTCGTGAATTTGAACTGATTTGAAACCCTGTGCATAAAGAAATTGAATCACTCCGCGCAAAACAACTCGAGAGGGAACGGGGATCGAGGTGGCGGGACGTGACATGGAGGGCTCCATTTCAACTACCTGCCCTGACGTTGGTAATTGACCGACTGAGGTCCCCCACCTCTCATTCTATTCCACCACCTCTCCTCTTTCGAGCGGTGTTGCCGGATTTGGCAAAAACCACTCCTACCGCCCTACAGACCAAAACGGAACTTATTTTCTGGACGACCCTCGTACATCAGTACAAGCCCGACCATAAATCAAACAAAATTGAAAACAGTTGAACAATAATATTCCAAATTAGTAAATAAAATATAAACAATACGTTATTAATAGAAAAGAATAATGATAAATTAAAGATAGTTTATTTTATCAAATACCCAATTCTAACGTAGTGCAATCTACAAATACCCAATTTCCAAAGCAATATTTTCGAACTTGTTCAGAAGTTTTTTTTTTATTTCTAACATAAAGTCTTTTTAATTTTTAATTACTAAGCTCAAATCTTGTGGTCAGGTTAGCTTATTGGCAACTTGTTAGCCTCTGGAATGGTAGGTCCGGGGTTCAATACCCATTTGAGCCTTCGATTTATTCACAAGGGTGCTGAATAAATTTGAACACGTCGTTCCTCGGAGAGGCCGTTAAACCGTTTTTTCCCAAGCCTCTACGATGTCAGATACTTTGTTAAAGATCCCTACTCTAAATAGACTTCAGTTAGGCAGAATTTGAGGACTTCCAATGGAGTAGAATTTCATTGCGTGGTATTACAAAGGGCCAATGTTCGGCCTACTGTGTGTTCTCTTGTGGGACTGCCACTGCAACCTAACCTAAACTTTTCAAATCTTGATGACCACACTGATGATCGAAATATGTTGCTCATAAAATTGGGTATTTCGGGAACTACATTCTCTTTATTTTTCATTATTCTTTAATAATGATGTTAGGAAGTTAAATAGTGGAACTAAAACGAATTTAAAAAAAAAAAAATTTTTTTCATTAGTTCCAATACGGTTCATATTGAAAGAAAATCTTAGTGCATTCACAGTAAATATTAAAATGGATTCACTATTTGTTAATTTGAACCTGACTAGTGTCTGTTTAAATGGATTTTCAAGAGACTTTGATCGGTTAGGATTTAGAAAGAATCAATATATGATTTATTTGTTATTTGTAAGACTACATTAAAATATAAAAATAAGTAAAATTAAATTTTGAAAAACCAAATAAATAAATCTTCAATACGCTTTATGCACTCCTTTTCCCTCCGATATCTCTCTTTCTCTCTCCAAATAACAAATATTTAACTATTTTTCGGAAATAACTCTCGATGGTCTCATAATATTGAAACCAATATATAACATATCCTTCAAGTTTTAAAGGATAGGCTTCATTCATCTGGAAACTATCAGCTGTATCAGGTTTTCCAGAGAAAAATAAAACTGAAATTCCCCACACTATTAAGTTACTTAATAGGTAGGTTCCAATTTTCAACCCACTCAAGAGAAACTGTACTCATAGAAGGTGAGGACAACTAGCTTGTACCAGCAAGAAAGCCCTTAGCGTCATGCCAGTTAGTAGAAAGAGAGTTGGACTGAAGATCTAAAAAGAAACTTTCTGGTTCAATCCAGACATCAGTAAAATATTTATTAACTATTTTAAAAACTAACTGAAAGTCAGAGGATTTTGTATAAAAAATAATAGTTTAAACAAATTCTTAAATGGCTATACTTACTTAACTTTGAGAAATAATGATAAAGGAAGTGAATTACTTTAGAAACATCTATTGTTTAAGATAGATATTTTTAAAAGTAATCTAATATATTCTTTCAAAATAAATAACAGACTAATTTATAATTTACAATTAAAGTAAAGAGGATTGAGTCTTACCAGATGACATGAGATTGGCATCAAGAGGGTTAAGTACAGAACTTGAAGGTGTAGTAGTTTGACTCATCAATGTTGGTGGCCCCAAAGGAGAAGATATTTGGTTCATCAGGTTTCCTGTGGCAGGTACTGCCTGGAAACCTCCGAGTCCGAGAAGTAGGTCAGCATTGGACATAACTTAAAACAAAACACAGTTTTATTAGTATGTAGTTCAAAACATTGCTTTTATAGGAATGATTTACATACTATTATGAATCTGTATTCAAGAGTAAACACTACTATTTTTTTCTAAACTCCATTATATTACGAGGTGTGTAAATAAAGTAGTGAGACTGGCAACGTCGCTTTCGATCTGGCAACGCTGGAGACGCGTGGCCTTGAGTAGCGTCAGGTGCACGTGTGATGCGCCTCCAGTATGAATCTGAACTCGCCACAGTCATTTGTTTGTCCGTAGCGTTGGTTTTCGTGAAATGGTTTTTTCTTGAGCGTTTTAAAAATGAGTGACCTCAAAGTTGAGCAGCGGTGTGCAATCAAATTTTGCTTCAGAAACTTTCAAATAATGCAACCGAAACTTTTGAAAAACTTCAGGAGGCCTATGGAGAACGTGTTTTATCAAGGGCACAGGTTTTTCGGTGGTTTAAGGAATTTTCAGAAGGAAGAGAGTCGATTGAAGATGAACCACGAAGCGGAAGGCCTTCAAATGCAAACACCGATGAAAATGTCAACAGAGTACGGAACCTTGTGCGTTCAGATCGACGCTTAATCAGCACTTCTACCGTGAGGTCCTTGAAAGACTTCGAAAAAGAGTCCTTCGTGTGCGGCCAAACATCAAAGACAAGTGGGTGTTGCATCACGACAACGCGCCCTGTCACACTGCCATCTCAATAAACGAGTTTTTGGCCAGTAAAAACATTCCTGTTGCTCCTCAGCCTCCTTATTCACCAGACTTGAGTCCTTGTGACTTTTTCCTCTTCCCGAGATTGAAAAATCACCTCAAGGGAACTCATTTCGGGACACTACAAAACATACAAACTGCTGTAACCGACCAGCTGAAGGCCATTCCAGAATCCGAGTTCCAGCAATGCTACAATGATTGGAAGGACCGTCTCCAGCGCTGTGTGGCTTCCGAAGGGAACTATTTTGAAGGTGACAATATCACATTGTAATTATATTTGAATAGAAAATTTAAAAAAAATCAGTCTCACTACTTTATTTACACACCTCGTACATTCTGCTTTACTCAGTATTATAATTAAATTATACTAAATAAGCATAATCATTATTATAATTATTCTAATCATAAAAAAAATTCAGTTTTTATGAATTGATGACCCAAAACGAACGTTTTATATTTTCAAGACAATACATTGGGCTCAAACTCTTCATCCCCTATTTCACTTCATTCATCCCTCCCACATATCTCTACCCTTTCATCTCACCCTCTCTGTCCCCATTTCATTCAATCTGTATATTCACCCTTTCTCCATAATCTTTTCTCACTCTCTTTCATTACTTACTCTCACTAACTCTATTTCCTTTCCCCCTTTTTTTTTTCTATTTCTCCCTTTTATCTCTCATCCAACATTCCCGTTTTCTCTCTTCCTTTCTGGTGAAGTGGTATTCCATCTTTGTAAGACAACAATGAATTAATATGCATAAATCATTGTTTACTATTTTTGAATATAATTTATAAATATTTATACATTTTTATAAATTGTAGGGTAAAAATCTAATGAAATGGTCTCCACATATAAAATTTTTTAATGATATAAACAACGCGTTTCGAACACGTAGTGTTCTTCCTCAGGCATTAACTAAAAAATACAATGACACCAGAGAGTTATCTATAGTACAAAGTAAATAAGTACAAAAATTATTATATAATAAAATAAGGTAGAAAGTAGGAACCTAAGGATGAGTGCCTTTTATATAAGGATTTTTATATAAGGATGAGGCACTCATCCTTAGGTTCGTACTTTCTGCCTTATTTTATTTTATATTAATGTTTGTACTTATTTACTTTGTACTATAGATAACTCTCTGGTGTCATTGTATTTTTTAGTTAATGCCTGAGGAAGAACACTACGTGTTCGAAACGCGTTGTTTATATCATTAAGCATTTTTATATGTGGAGACCATTTCATTAGATTTTTACCCTACAATGAGTAAATACCACATAATAACTGATTGCACTACATTAGAATTTTTATAAATGCAATATGCACTGAATGATGTAATTTTTTTTTTTTGAAATTATATTGTATTACCTGCATTCCCATTGCTAACCGAAGGGTTACTGGTAAGGGTGGAATGACTATTCACCGAAGGGGTGGCAGGCTGGGAGGAAAATGCCGAAGTAAAGTCAGCAAACTCGTCTTTTGATTCTTCTCCTTGTCTATAAGAAAAAAAAAAAAAACTATAAATAGTAATAGAATGACTCATTCACATTGATTAAAACAGCAATTCGAGTTTTTTGTTTTTCCATAAGCTAACCATAAGCTAATGTAAACAATTTAAGCCTACTATAAATAAAAACTGGGTGTTTCATTTTAAATTTTTTTTATAATAAGTTAGTACTATTGCAAGGGAACCAGGCTAGGTTAGGTTGCAGTGGCAGTCCCACAAGGGAACACACGTAGGCCAAGCATTGGCCCTTTGTGATACCACACAATGAATATTGATTCTACAGTGGGAGTCCTAAATTTTGCCTAACTCAAATAGATTTAGAGTAGGGATCTTTAACGAGTACCTGACATCGTACAGGCTCGGGACCGACGGTTTTAACGTCCTTTTCTCCGAGGGACGACGTGCTCAGATTTATTCACCTCGGTCCTATCAGTTCAGAGGTGAGCACGTAACCACTGAACTGATAGGACCGGGGTTCAATCCTCACCTGGCCCTCGATTTATTCACGCAGGAGGTGAATAAATCTGAGCACGTCGTCTCTCAGAGAAGGATGTTAAACCGTTGGACCCGAGCCTGTACGATGTCAGATATTCGTTAAAGATCCCTACTTTAAACACACTTGAGTTAGGCAAAAATGTAGGACTCCCACTGTAGAATCAATCTTCATTGTGTGTTATCACAAAGGGCCAATGCTCGGCCTACGTGTGTTCCCTTGAGGAACTGCCACTGCAACCCAACCTAGTACTATTGTAGAGATAACACAAGTGTTCATTTTTACAAATGATATTGGTAGTTCAGATTTTTCAAGCTCAAAAAAGTTTAGAAATTGAAAAACTAATTCAGTACTTTCATCAGTGTTTAATCAAAGATTTAATTTGATCTTTGATCTTTCAAATTAAATCTTTGATCAAAGATTTAATCAAAACCATATTGTTTGAACATTCCAAAACAGACGAACTAAAACAGAGAGAAAATCAGTGGAGACAAATCTGTACCGTAGTGTTAACGATTTCAGTAGTCACATACTAAAAGTTTGGAAACTGCAATGGAGTGGTGTTGCATAACTAGAGTGAAAAACTCAAGTTCGAGGTTCAAATTTTAGTTATGACTTTTTTTAAATAAAAGATAAAAAATTATGTGCACGTTGTCCGTCGAAGAAAACGAAAAACTGCCGGTAAGAAGCATGTTCAATCAATTTTTAATGATGCATATTCTAACTTGGAAAACAAAATTCAACATTACCTATGTACGAGTAGAATCAACTACCAGTTCATCTGGTTTAGATATTACTAAATTGAGTCATAAACAAACTGGAGCCACAATTTCTATCCTCAAAACAGCATTGAAATCCTAAAATTGTGAGCTTTGGAAACAAAGTGCCAAAAACAAACATTTTTCTTGTTGGAGAACAATGTTTTGTTTTAAACTCGTTTTGTTCTCTTCTGTTTTAGGAGTTGAAGATGTGACTCATTTGTTTATGGACACCCGATTTAGTTACCATTGAGTCACATTACATTGGTCCTAAAATTTGTTTTTCTTATCTTTATTGGAGTAAGGATCAATAATAACTACATCACCATCGTTCAGGATTAAGATTGATAGCTTTACGTCACCTTCTATCATCCTCCACATGTAAAATCCACACCTTGGGTAAGATTCTAATACCTCATCAACAGCACTAAAGGCAAGCAAATACATACAACCTGAACCACATTTGATAAAAATATAAAAATTACATTTACGAAGGAAATGTTTGAAATATGTTAGCCACTTCAAAACGAAAATATTACTGTAATATTGTTTCAGTGTTAAACACTAAAATGAAGACAAATAAATTATAATAGCCAGAAATTTACATTAATTAAAAATGTCATAATAATAATAATAATAATTTAAAACACATTGTGAAACATAAAAAGCCTAACTTACTTGAATGGTGACTGAGTTTGATTGGTATTAGAAAACACATTGGAGAAGTCTCCGAATTCTTGAGGTGCGTCTGTCGCCCTTGGATTAAACAAATCGTCGCTGAGTTCATTTGAAGCAGAACTAACTCCTCCTTCCGTAGAACTTACACTCTTAGGACTCTAAAGAACAAAATATTAAAGAAAAGATGAACGGCGCCGCTAATATTACAGAGTACCAATGGCGTCATAATTAAATGCTCATTAACTTGTATTTATTAAAATAATGGATCAAATGTAGAATATTTAGTCAATGAGAGGTAATCAGGTGATGGCACAATTTACCAAGTCGGGGAGAGATTATACAGTTCAATCTTGTAAGTGAGGAGATATTCTATATATGCAGTTTTCAATATTTCATAGATATATAATTGTCAGGGCTGCGTTTCTTAAATTCGTCTATGCTATAGGAAGATGCAAGAGGACAGCAGTATTGCCCCCAAGTGATCTTCATGTTGGCTAACGTCCATACCATGTTGAATACACCAGTTCTCTAAGGTCTACTACGCATGAGAAACGTTAATGTTCTTGTTTTTCTTTTGTTTTCCTTTACATGAAAGCCTAAAATAACGGGAGTTTATTTTTCAGTTTTGTGGTATAAGACTAAGTAGATAGAAGTTAAAAAATATCAAGAAATATGCTACTTTTTAAATTTTATTAAGAAGAATATTTTTTGTTTAGTGGAACCATTTTGCTTTGCTTTTATTAAATTGTTATAAGATTTTTATTTTTTTTATTCAAACAAAAACTTTGTTTAGTGGAACCTTTTTGCTTTGCTTTTATTAAATTGTTATAAGATTTTTATTTTTTTTTATTCAAACAAACTCTTTAGTTTGAATAATCACTGTCACAATATAGGACAGTGTCACGTTTTCATTCAAACTAAATAGTTACAGGGTAAAAAAGTTAATGAAATACATAGTATCCAAGAAGTGTTCGAAACGCATTGTTTATATTATTAAACTTCTATATGTGGTGACTATTTCATTAAATTTTTTTACTCAACAATGAGTAAATACCAAATAATAACTGATGACACTAACTTAGAATTAGAAATTAGACAGTTATGTTGAAATTCACAAATTATTTTTTTTTAAACAAAATCTCTATTGTGATATTTAAGTTTTTCTGTTTCAAAGTTTATACTTCTGTCTATGAAAAAGGTTTTAAATTAAAATCAAAACGTCGGCAATGAGAGTTTATTCTGAACCTGAAGAACTGATTGAGTCATGATAAAAATATTATTTTGTTTCTACTTCAAGGTCGATACTTTTATCAATATAATTATATATTGATATAGTTTCCCGACCACTGATATTTCAAATTCACATAAGGGGTTATTGAGGATTTTGGTAATAAAACATACAACTCCTGATCATCAGCCGACGTTTCGCCAAAAGTTGTTTGGCATTTTCAAGGCTAAAAAACAATTTATTAAACGACATAAGTAAAGCAAGATAAATACATCATCGGACACCATCCAACAGAAAACAAACGACACAAACAACAATTATAGTACCCAGAGAACCACAAAAGTATCATAAAATACCTAGTGTTATTATGATTATTATTATTTAAAAAACAGACATTTGTCGTTTAAACCTAATTGCGTATTACTAATTATTCAGAACACCAAAAAACCACATTTTTAAAACAGGGTTTTTGGTGATCTGAATAATTAATAATACGCAATTAGGTGTAAACGACAAATGTCTGTTTTTACATAATAATAATAATAATAATCATAATCATAATAACCATAATAACACTAGGTATTTTATGATACTTTTGTGGTTCTCTGGGTACTATAATTGTTTTTTGTGTCGTTTGTTTTCTGTTGGATGGTGTCCGATGATGTATTTATCTTGCTTTACTTATGTCGTTTAATAAATTGTTTTTTAGCCTTGAAAATGCCAAACAACTTTTGGCGAAACGTCGGCTGATGATCAGGAGTTGTATGTTTTATTACCAAAATCCTCAATAACCCCTTCTGTGAATTTATAATTATATAGTTATTTAGCAAATTTACCTGTTGATTCGTAAACTGTTTAACAGCTGGACCCAAATCAATGACTTTTTTAGGTGACTTTTTACCAGTGACAGGAGGACTGGTCCGTTCTATGCTAAACCTCTCAACACCAACAGTATCTCTGTACTCTTTACCAACTTTGACTGGAGGTACTGTGGTATCACTATCACTATCGTATTTCTCACCTTCATCGCTATAAACAAGCAATAATTAATAATCAATATTATTCTTAATTAATAATGATAAATAATTTTACCTATTGTCAAATTCATCCTTTTCTCTTTTATTTGAACGTTCATCTGCCCAGTCATTATCTGTCCATTTATCTGTACAAAAAAAAATACAAGTTTTCATTTAAACTGTTAATTAAGAGGAAAATTTTAAATGAAAATAGATTGACTATTAGTTAAAAAGAACATATAATTTTTAAGAAAACATAATTCAAGTTTTTGTGAAGTCAAGAAAGCTCAATGGCTTGTGTGCTTGCCTCTGGAATGGGAGATCCAGGGTTCGATTCTCACTCTGGTCATCGATTTATTCAAGCAGGAGGTGAAAAAATTTGAGTAAGTCGTCCCTCGCAGAGGAGAACCGAGCCTGTCTATGATATTAGGGACTCATTAAAGATTCCTACTCTAAATAATTCACTTGATCCAGGGTACAATTTAGGATTCCCAATAAAAAATCAACCCGGTAATGTGTGGCTCATTCATTACTAAAATAGGTGCCAAATAATAAACGTGGCCAAATAATTCTCCTCCCCAAGGAAGAATAGCAGTAAAGATGAAAGCCTATACATGTGAGCATTGGAAAACAGAACAAAAAGAATTCAGGTTTGATTTGAAATAATTTTTCATTATTTATTTTATTAAGAAATATGATAATTAAAAATAAACTTTTTAACAATTAATTTTTAGGGTTGATTACGAACTATAAATAATTTTTTACAATTAACTATTTTTAAAGACTATAGTTAAGTTATAGATATTTTATCACTATATAGTGCTGTTGATAAAATATATTTTCTAATTTACTATTTTAAAAATTCAGGTAGAGCATTTAATGTATATGTATTATTATTATACACTTTTTATAAAAATTGATAACACAATTTTACTTGAACATTTTTTTAACTTGGTATTTAACTTTGGTAATTTTTAAATACCAAGTTTTGTAAACACTGTACAAGTTACACAGGTAGATATTCATAAAATTTGACAGATATATGTTTTTGGGTGTAGAAAAGAACCCTTTTATTTTTAGGCAATATCACAGAAGGAAAAAGAAACTTTATCCTAGTGTGACTTTATTTAAAAGTCAAAAACTTGCAAAGTTTTTCCTTCTCTTTTGGTAATTTATTAATTTGAATTTTATTATTTAATATAGTCTTAATATGAAATTTGCATGATAAAAATGTAATTAATTTTGGATAATTCCAAGGAGAATTATCCTTGTCACGTCACTTGTCATATTTCTTTATCTTAATTTAATTAAAATATCGGAGCACACTTTTCAAAATAAGTTAATCAATAATCAATTGAAATAATTGATAAATATTTCAATACTTTGAAGTTAATTAAGTTTAAACAAAGTATATAAATATATTGATATAGTTTCTCGACCAAGAACAGTTTGTGCTCTAGCTAATCATGCATGCACAAAGAGTCATTCGTTTGAATTTCATGACACAAAAATTCTGGAATATGAAAAGCACACCAAAAAGAGGAATTTAAAAGAGATGATAAACATTATGAAGACACCAACTGCCTGTAATAAGCGATCAGATATATCAAGCCTTAGTTAAATTTATTCCAATCTCCTGCAATAGTTGCCATTGAACTGTTTCTTATGTTGACATTAGGGGAGTAGCTTGTTTTGCTTTTGTAGGGTTATGTAACCTTCCTGCATATGTGTATTTGTTATGATGTAGCCAGATATAAGCATGGACCAGTAAATTAGTGTTTCTTCTAAATCAAGGTAATATGTTTGTAAGGTTTTTGTTTTTTCCTCTGAATTTCTTTTAATTTTTGACTCTTTTTTTCATGGTTTTATAATTTGCTGTATTTATTACTGTCTGTTGTGGTTTCTGCTGTTTTGAAAATGTGGTTTTTTGGTGTTCTGAATAATTAATAATACGCAATTAGGTTTAAACGACAAATGTCTGTTTTTTAAATAATAATAATAATAATCATAATAACACTAGGTATTTTATGATACTTTTGTGGTTCTCTGGGTACTATAATTGTTGTCTGTGTCGTTTGTTTTCTGTTGGATGGTGTCCGATGATGTATTTATCTTTCTTTACTTATGTCGTTTAATAAATTGCCTTGAAAATGCCAAACAACTTTTGGCGAAACGTCGGCCGATGATCAGGAGTTGTATGTTTTATGACCAAAATCCTCAATAACCCCTTATGTGAATATATACACATTATTTAAAAGAAAATGTACTATAAAAAGATATAAATTCAAATGAAATAATAATTTGTACACTGGAGATGATTTATAATGTTCATTTGACCTGACTAGACAAGATAAAAATAACTCATAGAAGGAAATACCTATTATTTGTTGTATTATTAACTATATTATATTTTATTATCTTTTCATGGACTCACTCAAATGATAGCAAAACAAATTGCCAATATAATTAACTAAGTGAACTTTCCTGCAATTAAGTGATAACTCAGTAGATTGCATATCGCTCGTTCCTTTCGTTCAGTTCAATTCAATGATTTGAATTCTATTTGTAATTTTGAAATATTATTAGTTATTGTTAGTTGTTCCAAACATCATAAGCACCATTACAACTACGTTATAATTATCAAAATGAAAATGACTATTGTTAAGTAAAAAAGCTAATGAAATGGTCTCCACATATAAAAATTCAATGGTATAAACAACGCGTTTGGAACACGTAGTGTACTTCTTCAGGCATTAACTACAAAATACAATGTCATCAGAGAGTTACCTATATTACAAAGTAAATATATTACAAAATATAAATAAAATAAAAAACTACTATAGTTAAATACTACAGACTATAGAAATACTATAGATAACTCTCTGATGACATTGTATTTTTTTAGTTAATGCCTGAAGAAGAACACTACGTGTTCGAAACGCGTTGTTTATACAGGGTGTTCCAAAAGAAACAGTGCAGTAGGAATATGCTAATAACCCAAAGAAACAAAACTCACAGAAACATACTATTCACTGCAAATATTCACAAATCCAATACCTTATCAACTAAAGTACGATTGAGGGTTGACTCGTGCAGTAAGATATGATCTACAATAACTGTTGAAAGTGTGCACCATTCACCTGCAGACATAAACGAGCGCGACGCTGCGTGTTTTGAAAAACACACTCAAGTTCATCAGGTTTGATGTTTTGAATAACACTTGTTATTTTCTGCTTCAGTTCATCCGTAGTTCGAGGATTGTCTGCATACACTGAGCCTTTCAATTTGCCCCACAAATAAAAGTCAGGAGGTGTTAAATCAGGTGATCGAGGTGGCCACAAACCACGAGAGATCACACGATCCCCAAAGACATCACCAACTGCAGACATACTGACACGAGCCGTATGTGCAGTTGCACTATCTTGCTGGAACCAGCCTTGTTGCTTTTCATGCTCCGTCAGTTGATCAAAAAATGGCTCCAGGATGTTATGAATGTAACACTCAGATGTGATGGTGTTTTCAAAAAAGATATACATTTAAACATTTACAATGCATAAATATCACTGTTTCTTTTGGAACACCCTGTACAATTAAATGTTTATATGTGGAGACAACTTCATTAGCTTTTTACCCTACAATGAGTAAATACTACATAAAATCTGACTGCACTATGATAGAAAATGTCTATATATATCTAAATAAATTATTTATTAATTGTTCAAAAGTATGATAATTAGGTTTACTTATAATAAAGACAATATTAATTTTTTGATAGTGAGTAAAACAATGAATACATTTTTTCTATCCATGTACTGTCTAATGATTGATTTTCATTGCTTATTTTAATTCTCGAAATAAACAAATAAATTATTTTACCTCCTGGCGATCTAAAAGAGACAGAATCACTAGACATTCCAATATATTTATCTTTATTTTTCTTGCCTTTTTTCTTTCTTCTCTTAATTTATCATCATCTTGAATGAATTCTATTAATTCTTTCACTTTATGTCTGAAACAAACAATATTTTACAATTTAGAACAAATTTTAGTTTTTTGATTAGTACTGGTTACTAAGTAAAGCTATATTTATAACATATAACTGAGTTCAAAATCAAAGAAGAGTAACACACAGAGTAAGAAACACACTTACAAACTCAAATTTTCGGGCAATCCGTCTTTAGGAGAAAAGGAGAGGGATTACCCGAAAATTTGAGTTTGTAAGTGTGTTTCTTTACCCTGTGTGTTACTCTTTTTCGATTTTGAACTCGTATTGTGTCCAGTTTGGATCATCTTTCCGATTTTATAGTAAAACATAACTGTGTTTCAAATTGTTGAGATAGAAGGAATAAATGAATATCAAAAGAAAAGATTTATACAAAAAAAAAGAAAAAGTTTCTGTTCATGGTTTTCCTTATGAAAACTGACACGGTTAGTCCAATTTTGTTCAAACTTAACACACACATCTATCAACCCAAGGAAGAAACCATACATATGTAACACAAATGAAATAAGTCATGTCCACTATGTGGGTATGTATATTAGGTGTGTATAAAAAGATTTACTACAGCTATAACACGTCGAAACAACATTTTATCAATGATCAATTACTACAATAAGAACATGTGGAAAACAAGACTAAGATCTTCAACCGTAACAAGCGGTTTCGTCAGAGTCAGTTGGTTTTATGACCATCTTGACGAATGTACCGCTTGTTACGGTTGCATACAGAATCTTAAGTCTGTTTCCATTTCTTATTGTGTTTCATATGTGTGTATGTACATGTTTTGACTCTATCCAGCCATACCTCATACAAATTTGTATAGAGTGGATACGAATTCACGTCCACATTGACAACATGTGGATTACAATAAGTATGTACAATCCCAGGAGTAACCACACTCACGTTTTCATATAAATGAACAAACCAATCATATTACAAGTGTATGGTACATATACTTGTCCTTCATGCAAATTTAAAACGTTTGCAGTTTCATGTTTAAACTAGGTACTCGTATCTAGCTTTCCCTAGAAGGAGCCGTATACAAATTTTCATTCAAACGTAATAAACCATTCATATTGTAAGTAAAGGTGTTTTTCCCACCAATCTGCAACGTTAATTTTGGTAGAACTAGGCATACGTATCTATCAACAGTCTTTCAAACCGTCGATATGCTTTCGACCAAATCAGATAAGCTACTCACGTCTGTCTCGTAACTGACTCTGATACTTTATTTAACTACGGGGCGAAATATTTAAAAAAAACTTTATTCTTTTTTAAATGATCATTCTTGTAGAATTTTCTCTAACTTTGCTCTATTAGAGTATGACACATTTTTATTGGGTACCCATTAACCATGGGCAGGAACAATAATTCGGTGTCAATGGTTTGCGATGACATCTATTCAAGAAGCAACAATGCACCAGAAGTTACTTCAACTTCGGTAATCTAATGGAAATCGGTGTGTTGAAAACGTACATACCTATCAACCCAAGGAAGAAACCATACACATGTAACACAAATGAAATAAGTCATGTTCACTTTTGATCAACTTTCCGATTTTATAGTAAAATATAACCGTGTATTCAAATTATTGAGATAGAAGGAATAAATGAACACCAAAAGTAAAGATTTATAAAAAAAAAGAAAAAGATTCTGTTCACTCTTTTCATTATAAAAACTGATACGGTTAGTCCTATATTGTCCAAACTTAACACATATATCTATTATATCGCCAACGACAGTTGGCGAGGTTCATAAAACTCTAACCTATAGCTTAGGTGAGGAACATCTTTTAATTGTTCAATCATATAAGAAGCAGTGCTTTGGAAATAGTCAACTCTTATTAGCTTTTTCAAGAGTTTGCGGTCAGAAATGGTTATTAATTTTTGTTCTGAAAAACTGCTTCAATGTTTTTTTTATAAATAAACCATTGATGTTATAAACACTTTTGATTAAGTGGATTGCCTCTATAGACAGTATAGATTGCCTCTATTACAAAACTTTACAGGTGGAAAGTAGAACATTAAGGTCTAATAATATGATTATGAGGATTGCTGTCCTCCAACTTTCTTAGCATGCGACTTAAGACCTTAAATCAGTATTTTCACATTTACAAAAAAAAAAAAATAAAAATCTATAGATTAAGTAGTAAATGTAGGAGTTAGATTTGGTACAGCAGGTAGCGGGCGCAGCATCTGAATTGGAGATTGGAGGTTTAAAGTTTCGACATGACCCTAGATTTTTCAGATAAGAATAGCAATCATATACACTTGTTCCTCGGAGAGGAATTAAAGTTGTCAGCTCCAGTCTGTCGATGTTAGGTCCCATTAAATATTCCTATTTTAATAAACATGAGAAACGTAAAATATAGAGCTCCCGATATAAGATCAACCGGTAATGTGGTTTGCCCATCCTGAAATAAAAGATGAGACAATCATACGCCCTAGAATAGTACAAAAAGTAAAAAAGACTGTACGAGGTGTATAAATAAAGTAGTGAGACTGGCAACGTCGCTTTCGATCTGGCAACGCTGGAGACGCGTGGCCTTGAGTAGCGTCAGGTGCACGTGTGATGCGCCTCCAGTATGAATCTGAACTCGCCACAGTCATTTGTTTGTCCGTAGCGTTGGTTTTCGTGAAATGGTTTTTTCTTGAGCGTTTTAAAAATGAGTGACCTCAAAGTTGAGCAGCGGTGTGCAATCAAATTTTGCTGCAGACTTGGACATAATGCAACCGAAACTTTTGAAAAACTTCAGGAGGCCTATGGAGAACGTGTTTTATCAAGGGCACAGGTTTTTCGGTGGTTTAAGGAATTTTCAGAAGGAAGAGAGTCGATTGAAGATGAACCACGAAGCGGAAGGCCTTCAAATGCAAACACCGATGAAAATGTCAACAGAGTACGGAACCTTGTGCGTTCAGATCGACGCTTAATCAGCACTTCTACCGTGAGGTCCTTGAAAGACTTCGAAAAAGAGTCCTTCGTGTGCGGCCAAACATCAAAGACAAGTGGGTGTTGCATCACGACAACGCGCCCTGTCACACTGCCATCTCAATAAACGAGTTTTTGGCCAGTAAAAACATTCCTGTTGCTCCTCAGCCTCCTTATTCACCAGACTTGAGTCCTTGTGACTTTTTCCTCTTCCCGAGATTGAAAAATCACCTCAAGGGAACTCATTTCGGGACACTACAAAACATACAAACTGCTGTAACCGACCAGCTGAAGGCCATTCCAGAATCCGAGTTCCAGCAATGCTACAATGATTGGAAGGACCGTCTCCAGCGCTGTGTGGCTTCCGAAGGGAACTATTTTGAAGGTGACAATATCACATTGTAATTATATTTGAATAGAAAATTTAAAAAAAATCAGTCTCACTACTTTATTTACACACCTCGTATATGTGGGTATGAAAAAGAAACAAGTAAATGAACGAAATTCAAATACTTTTAGCAAACAAGTAGGTTATGGTGTACAATTTCCTTTAATTGGATACAACTATTAAATTTTATTATTTTATCTTGATATTTACAAAAGAATTTTTTTTTTAAAAAAACATACACAAGGACATTTTCTTTCTTACCTGATATTAATTCCTTGATCTCTTCCAAAATCATCAACAAAAACATAATTTTCCAACCCCTTTAGGTCATAAATATGTTCCCTGGATGAAGTCACCACTCTTTCAGAACCATTTCTGATTAAGTAATGTAGAAGAAGTAGGGACTGAAATGAACATTTCAAGATATTACAAAATTGTTTGATAAGCAAAAATGGAGTCATTTGAAAAATTATATTGCTAAATTTTCAACAGGAGAAAGAAATTTTCAACTAGATTAGAAATCTAGAATAACAGTTCTTCTGTTGAATATTCTGTATTACTCTTTTAGCAAATACTACAGAAGAATAATTACAGATATTTTTCAATTATCAGAAATTCGTTATCCATTGCAGTTATAATTATTTTATTCATCAAAACAATGTTTGGCAGTGACTAATATTCTTTGAATCTAGAACACATGTTTGTCAATATTAAGATAGCTTGTTTACTCTTTAATATAAATAAAATAAAAAATAGCACATTTTTGAACTCGTTAAATAGGAGATAAAAAGGCAAAGTTATTCAAATTAATAGTTACAATATTCAGATACATCTTCAAATTGCATATTTTTAACCTTTCAACGGAGTGTTAATTTCAACATTTTTAAATTTGTATAAGTAAAATATAATAATATTATATATATTAAATATATATAAAATATTATATATAATTATATATAAATTTGTATAAATATATAAATTTGTTAATTTAAATTAATAAAACTTTTATTAAGACTGTATAAGAGAGAGGAACGTTTAAAGAACGGACATTGTTTATAAGGAAAAATTTTTACTTATTTATAATGTTTATAATTTTTTTTTGAACTTCAATTTAATTGAAGATTAGTTATTTGTACATTTTCATATACAAAAATTCGTCATAATCAAAATCAATGCACTTTACAAGTAGCCTTGTCCTCCTATTTACAATTTTTTGAGTTTTCTTTTTATTGGGAATTATGGAAAATGTATCCAAATAAAGTAGTTCTATTATGAAAAAGACCCGTTTCGAACACTGAGGATTCTTCTTCAGGTTTATTTGCTTATAGGGAAAAAGGAATCAATAAGTGAACTCAAATTATTGAATCATTACCGTTTTATACCCTCTCGCTATGAACAGATAAACCTGAGTAAGGACACTAGTATTAGAAACGCGTTGTTTTCATAAAAAAAAAGTACTTTTTTGTATTATTCCTAAAGCTTCCAGCAATAGTAAATATCACATAGTGACTTATTACAGAATCAATGAGCCTTCCATAGAGTTACCGCTGTCTTTGGCTAACAATGCCTAATATTAAGAATGCATCTCTTTCCATGTCAACAACATAAGATCAGTGTTTAAGACCTCACTACTCGCCTTTAACTCATTAAATTACCTTTTTAATTTTTTTTTTATAACTTCTGCTTTCATCCTTGTCCCATGGCCCATCCATAGTGACATTTCCAGGTGTCGTTATATAATTAGCTGCCTGTACCACCCGTACATTGTTTCACTGCCTAGTGTGGGGTGACGGCTCTGAACACGGATCACTGCAGGCGGATATTCGAAGCCACCCAGACATACCAACATAAAACGTTTCCGTAGGAAACCATTTCCTTTCACACCAAAAGACCATCAAGGTCTGGGGAATCTACTAGGCTGACAATTTACTATTGTTTCAATTATTACACCACAAAACATTAAAACTTAACTTCAAAACTTGAAGTATTTATTTTGAGACCCAATTATTTTGTGGACTCTCCATTTTTCCTCAATGAGAGAATATATGGAAACAAACTTCGTTTATGCATTTCAGTACAGCCCTTGGAAACCAAACGCTGATGCAGTATGTTCGAGACATGCGTAACTTATGTTTATTTTACATTCGTATGAGTTCATCTGCAGATTGATCTTCGTGACATGTTAAATTCATATTTAATCTAACTTATGATTTTGTATAAGTTTTCTCAAAACTTATTACAAAATTTCAATGAATCAGTGTAGGTAGCATTGCCAAGCGATATTAATCTGAAACTTAGATTACTTCTAGATGAATATCAATGTAGAAACACTAAAACAAGTTACTATTATATTTTACCTAATGCTACTACTCGACATCTCTGCATTCATCCATTCATTCATCCATCCACGATTCTAATAATTTTTCGATCGACAGTAGATATCTCAGGAATCATTGAGATTAACTATTGACAAGGTTCACAATTGTTCTCGTGATTGAGGTTAAATATCTCAAGTTCAAGTCAGGTACATTATTTCTAATTTATAGGAACCGGTTTCTCTTTTATGTTACTATTAGGAACATAGGTTAGGATATTTGGAATAAATACTAACATTTTCTTTATTAAGATTGAAGTTAAAACTTCACAGATTTTTCTTTTTTTTTTTGTTTATTTAAATGAATAATTCAAATATTCATTGTAAAGTGTACAATGTATTATATGAAATGTTAGCCTAAATCAGGGATCTTCAACCTTTTTTTACATCGCAACCAATTTTTGACGCCAAAATTTATTCGCGTCAAAACAAACAAGTTTCAATGTATTATATGAAATGTTAGTCTAAATTAGGGATCCTCAACTCTTTTTACATCGCGACCCATTTTTGACGCCAAAATTTATTCGCCTCAAAAACCTTTAGTGAGAACAAAAATAAAATTAACAACAAATAAAAAAGGGAAAATTAAAATAAATTTAATCAATAGTAACTTTAATGAGATTGTTGTGCTGCATTAATAATGAATAAATTATTTATTTAATTTAGTCCTTTATTTTCTATTTAAAAATAAACAATTTCAAACATTTCGCGACCCACCGGTTGAAGAACCTTGGTCTAAATGACCAACACAATACCGCGATAACCAGGAGAACAGAAAGAAAAGAAGAGAGAGTGAGCAAATGAGAAAAGAGGGTAAGAGAGAGCCCAAGGGAAATATAAAGTTTTGTAACGATTTCTTTATAAATGATGGTGAAATTGGAAATTGCCTCAGGCGGTGAAAATGATTAGGTCGGGCTTCAATAGTACAAAAAAACATCAGGAGTTATTTTCATTAAGAAACATTTAAAATTTTCCTTGATAATAATTTTTTTTTTATTAGAATTCAGTTAAATAGATTTAGTTACCATAATTTACAAGTTACTTTGTCAAGCAATGAAAAGTTATTCAACTTAAAATTGTTATGTATATCAAATCAACTAACCTTGTAAGCACGTCTCCAATTTTTCTTATCTTGGAACATTCTCTTCCATAACATTGACATAACTTCAGGGAAATGTTCAAATGTAAAGGTTGACATTGCAATTTCTTGCATAAGAACTCCTGAAAAAAAAATTAACAAATACTATTATTTTTTCAATTTAAATTTTAACAAATGTAAATTACATTACAAGTATATGGTATCGAAAACAATATTCTAAACTTTATGCTTTAAATTACTTCCTTATAGTACACACATACCAAGGGTTTCATTCATATTCATATTTGCTATAAAACAAAGACATTCCTAAAAAAAATAATTTCTTTTAATTAAGTCAAATAAACTTCATTAATGACTTTTGAAACAGTGAACATTTTTTTCATAATCCAGTGTAATAAGTAAATGATGTACAACACACAATGCTTTGCACATTGTATGACTGACTTCTAAGTCTAAGGCAGTATATATTACTTCAACTTTAATTTTTTTTTTCGTTTGTAGCAAACCTCATTTTTTACTTTCTCCAGTACAATCATCATTGTTCATTAACTTTGTAATCTGTTATAGTGTGGTATTTACCTCATACTGGGAAATTTAAAAAAAATACATCTACATACAAAAAAAAATTAATATGTTAATTAATAACACGTTTCAAACACATATTGTTCTTCTTCCAGAACACAATATTACTTATAAATTCTTTCATGTTTCAGTATTTTGTCATGTTTTATTAAAGTTCAGGATTAATTAAGTCATTTTTCATACTAATTCTCTCGTTGAAAACTTCGATAGTGCAATTCAACATTCATATATTGTATTCAATTTTAAATAATTCACTCTGATATTCTTAAAGCTCACAGATATGTCAATTTTTTTATGTTAACCTGAAGAAGAACACAAAGTGTTCGAAACGCATTGTTAGTTTTCATATTGAACCTTTGACTTCTTAAATCAACTATATTTGATTATAATATTTTTCCCTTTAGACTTAAAGAGTGAAATTTTTTAATTTCTTTTCTAATTGCTAAATGGAAAAAAATTGCAATCAACTATAGTCGATTTACGAGGCCAAAGGAAATAAAAATATTCATTTTACGAGGCGAAAGAGATAACTTTTTTTTTGTATGAAGAGGTTATTTTTTGGAATTCCCTAATAATTGTAATGTTATTTTCCAGCATAATACAAAGAGTTCTTTTTCGTGTTTAGATATTTCTTTCTTTACATGTTTTCAAATATACACTGTCCTTTTTCATGGTGGTTTGTCTTTATTTTCTCCTACATAATGATTATTTCTCAGCATAATGAATTTTTTTGGCATCTTATAACAAAGAAATGAATATATGTTTGAACTAAAAAAAAAAAGTTCAATAAAACCATTATAAAGAAATTCAACTTTTCCAATATCCTGAAATGTATTCTTTTTCATGGTGGTTTATCCTCATTTTCTCCTAGCATAATGATTATTCCTCTGCAAAATTAATCTTGTTTTTTTTTTTGGCACCACATAATAACAAAGAAATTAATATATGTTTTTAACTAAAAAAAAAAAAGTTATATATAAAGAAATTCAACTTTTGTTTTTAGTAAAGACCATTTCAATGATAGCAGTCAGCCAAGCGAGTCCAGGTACAACTATTTAACATTAGTTGACCTTGGAACACATTAAACGTGTTCAATTGTCTTTAGTGTAGCCTCTGAACTGATCGAATACACTTCAGTATTAATGCAACTTCAATTGAAATTCATACAGATTGAACTTCAATATGAATTCATCATTGAGTCATCAAAAGAGCAAAATATTCTATCAAATAACTTTATGGAAAACGTCTACCAGAAATTATACATTTAACAATACATTATATAGAGAAAGTATAGAATTTTGGAGAGGGCAAACAATCCATTTTTTCCTGCTCTGTGTCTGGAGTCAATATTTTCTATAATCTAAGCCAGGTTCGAACTCATTTAAATTTATCTTTGTAGGGTAGAATAGGACTGAAAATTCTATAATTTAATACAGAGTTATCGTTCAACACAACTTTTTTTATATTAATGACAATTATGAAACAGTAAATTCCTGTCTCGGGCAGAAGATTTGGAAAATTACACTGATTATCACAGCTGCAAATTTCTTCATATTTGCAACTACTGACCAATTAAAGTCTTCAGAATGAGGACTATACTAGGATATAGCTCCGGTATATGAAAAAAAGTGAACATTAATTCGTCTAAATCAGCAATCTTCTAGAATAGTCACCACGAAGTGTTCTTACGCCAATGCTAAAGAAGCAGTGATGTAGCTCATTAGCCGTTGGTCATTAGCTAGATTTATCTGATCATCACACAGATATTGAGCCTCTGAGACTCAAACCTTGGCTTTAAAACCACAACCACCATATGATGGACTCGCACACTTATGAATGGGAAAGGCAAACCCGATCCTGTAGTCTTGAGTCATAGTTAAGGCGCATTTGGGTGATACTGCCAACGCACAGGGACTCTACTAATTCTATCAGCGGGGGAATGGCTTGGTCTGTCATATCTGGCTTTAGCCGGAGGACACTTCTTGTTTGCTTTCCGTTGTGCTGCAGCACGGATTGGATGTAGCAGATTAGAACTTGGGAATAGTCCTTTGATGCATAAAATTTGAATTATATACAACTGTAAATGAATATAACGTGATATTGCAAAAGAAATATTGCTTAAGCGTTAAGATATGGGTCTGAAGGCATGTAGAGACCTGTGAGGTTGTGAGATTTCCAACAAGTTCTCTAGACCAAGATGATCATAATATCTCGATATGACCTTAATGTAATAAACACATATGAGAGCAATAGAGACCAGCTATTAAGACTAACTCTTCGGGAGGGATACAAAGATTCCCGATACAAAAGTTGTCTTATTGTATTATAAGTCAGTGAAGATTATCACTAATTACCAATATTAATAAGATAGTCACAAAAGTAATGAAATGCACAGGTGCAATGGAATTTTCAATTAAAAGAAACCGACTTGATACCGCCTTTTCTTCTAAATACCTGACCTACAAGTAACAGCGTCCTAGGCCACTCCCGAGGATATTGCACTCGTGACCTTGTAACCAATATTGAAAACCAATCAACCCCCTCATAAAAGCAGTCTGAATTGCGTTCTTATGAGGAAAAAAGGAATTTATTTCTTTATAGAAGAGAGAAAGAAATAATCTCTAACAAATAATCTTTTCAAGAATGATTAAATAAAAAAAAATTTGGAAAAATATTTAATAGCATCAACAAATAATACCACCACTCGCTAAGTATAGTGAAGGACCCCAAAGAGGGTCTTTTCATTTTCTCGTAGGGAACCACTGAACTGAAATCTCAATATATATCAAGAATTAGAGAGGAAAAGAAACACTAAGTATTCATACACAAAAATTATTTAATCGAGCGATGCATTTCGAACACTTAGTGTTCATCATAGATTTACAAAACCTTCCTGCGGCAGATGTAACCTGATGATGATAAACGAGCCTTTTGATTAAATCATTTTTGTGTCTGAATACTTATGATTCTTTTCCTCTCTAATCATGAGTAAATATCACACAATACTTCTTGCATAGCTTATGGTAATTCAAGAAATAAAGCAAAAAATATTCTTAAACACTTCATTTTTGTTATTTTGTAATATATGTGTAAATTAAGCATGTATGAAAGATACGTTTTTTATTGAGCATATCAGTACCTGTAGGGCCCCAAGCATCATCGTTTGTTGCTTCTCTAACCTTGGCCTCCACTTCAGTGTAGTTCATGACCACATTGGTCCTGCAAACAATAAAAATATATATAAACAGTGCATATTACAATAAAGAGGTAATACATACTACATTATTCACAGTAAGCAATTTAGCGATTATTTCTAGAGTAGACTATTTAAATCTAAGAGGTTTGACAGTATAATAATAATACTGATGTACGTGTTATGTAAATGAACCTACAATCCAGTCTGAACTTGGACCACATTGGTCCTGCAAACAATAAAAATATATATAAACAGTGCATATTACAATAAAGAGGTAATACATACTACATTATTCACCGTAAGCAATTTAGCGATTATTTCTAGAGTAGACTACTCTAAATCTAAGAGGTTTGACAGAATAATAACAATACTGATGTACGGGTTACGTAAATGAACCTACAATCCAGTCTGAACTTTATAAGATAAGAGTACTATGAAGGTACTGTATACACTTTTGCTGTTATAATCAACTATAGTGTCTTCAATGTTCTGTTTTATATGTCCTCCTTTTCTCAGAATCGTTTTTCTTCTAACTAACCCTTCCTCGACATTTCGGGCAACATGCTGAACAATGATCCTTCACGACTTCGTTGCATCGTTTGGTAAGCGTCATTAGATGGTTAAATTCATGGATAGTATACATCCTCTCAGACCTTCGCACAGGTCATTTTGATTCTGGGGAGAGCGTGATCCTGTGGCCAGATAATTGTATCTGCAACTTTGCTCTCTGAAAAGCTCTCGATGATCACTCTGGGTATAGCCAGCGTTATTGGAATATTCGGCTAGAGCTTGTTGTTCCCGAGATGCGGCGAAAGAGCTTTCACGTAAAAAGGCATCAGTCTGTTTTGATGTTATGATCTGCGATATGGCTGAAAAGCTGGGTGCGCGATATAATGCCAAAACAGGTATTGGAATATGTAACAAGTTAGCCCAATGCTCACCATTTCTTGACTCTATACGAAATTCCTCAGTTATAGATTTTATCGACGATTGGATGTTGGATGTAACACAATGAAGGGTTTGTCTCTTCAGAATTCTTCTGGACAGATGTCTATTCTTTTGGGTGTTAGCTATCCTTTTTTATCTTTTTCTTACGTCTTACTTTATTGACAGACGTCAGTAACTAAAGGATAACACCTAACAGAACTTGAACTTCCAGTAGATTTTTAAATATGAACAACCCGACCCACTGAAAAGAACTAATGAAATACAACGATTTAATAACTGCAACAGTAATCTACACTACCTAGAAGCAAATCTTTATGATGACCGCTGTAGTCATAAACAGAATTTCGGAGTAATAAGAATATTTTCGGATCCAGCAAATAGTCCTGAGCCAAAATTGTTCATGATCCAACTCCAACTACTACTACTACTATGGCTATGATACTGGGGAGTATGTGGTTATACCACGCATACCATTGATACCTAGCAACTATCCCTTTCAATTCAAACGGTTGCAATTTCCCGTCAGCGTCTGTTTCGCAATGACGGTAACTAGGTCGCAAGGGGAAACTCTATCAACAGCAGGAATTGAAGTGTGTGAGATCATGTGTTTCTAACATGGTGAACTGCATGTCGCTTGCTCAAGAGTCAGAGGTTACAACTCTCTGTTCTTCCATGCACCTGAAGGACAGGCAGGAAATGTGGTGAATACAGAGGCACTCATTTAACACTGTGCTAATAAAGATGTTTTTCCATACTATAATTTTTCTAATAATATTTTGAAAAACTACGAATCACCTATGAATTTTTGTAAAATCCCGTCAAAGACCGGTACGCCTGCTAGTATATATATAAAATAATAATCTAGTCCTGAAACCCTGTACTGTCGGGGCTGGGTCATGTAGATAATGTATTAAGAAAATTGGCTCCAGCTCCAAACTGGCAACTTTCCAGCTCTGAAACTTATATACTTAATTCATAAATAATTATTTTCAATGCCGAATGAAATGTAATGAACGCAATATTTAAAAAAAAATACATTTCAAGCAATAATAATAACAAGAAAACGAAAGGCGATAGTCACATTGAATACACTGGTTTACGTCAGATCAGGGTATTTAACAACTCCGGACGTGGTTAGCACTTGGATAGGTGACACCACATAACATTGGTCACCAGTTGGACCTTTACTACTGGCTGTTCAGTGTACGATGTAAGATTATTCATTTATTACAACTATCATAAGTAGCCACTGAAGATGAAAAATTCCGGAACCAGAGGAAATGGCCAAGTAGAGCACGAGGTAAGAGTACTTATACACTATAAATATCACAAGTTACTCTTGAAGCTGGAAAAGTCCAAAACCAGTCACAATATAAGCACAATATAAGATTATTCATATATTTGCACTATCATGATTAGCTACTGAAGATGAAGAATATTTAGTTATTAATAATTAAAATTGAATGACGATGTAGTACCACTCACAAATGTAAGTTGTTGTGAATTTACCAGAATAATCATTGGTTCAAATGAAAATACGTGAGTCATAGACTAATCAGACTTGTAAGCAATCACTAATCTTTAGATATACATAATTGATTTACGATTCATCTAAATTAATAATAACAGATACAATCCAGAGTGAAAGAGCTGTTGATACTATCTGGATGGTAAACAGTGAAATGATAAACTAACTGGAGATATCAGTCTTATTATGAAAACACTTGGAAAAATAACAATTTCAAAGATGAAAGAAAGTATGCGGAATGATGTTTCTATCAAACAAATCTTTTGCTGAAGTACAACTGCTGAGTCCAAGATTATACATTTATTTATCAACAATTCTTGTTCTACTGGGTGATGTTCGACTTTTCACTGCTTCGTTCAGAGAGATGCCTGATCGAATTGATTAGTGGACGAGCATCTGAAGCCGTCCTGATATACCAACCGAACAGACCTCAAGGAAACAAACCCAAAAACCCATCTCGGCCCGGCGAAACTCTCTCGGAACGACACACAATGGAAGTTAGGAATTGATCACATCAAATTGTTTAACATATTGTTTAAGGAACTCTAAGAAAGTTGTAAAAACTGAAACATTTAATGAACTATAAGAGAATGAAGGTCTTGCAAGTGTATCAGATCCCTATTAGAATTCACATCAGATTGTCTAAAAAGTCATTGTTTGCATGGCGATTCTAATCCATTGCCCCATTTGATACGAGGGGTCACCTCGAGATGAGTGACGGTGATGATTTTCCGTGACCCTGGTCACTGCCCACCACCAGAGACACAGCTGGCCTCGAGACCAGCCAGGCGTAGGAGTCAACAAGGCAGCAAGTGTTTCCAGGAAGCTTTCACCTCTATACCGGCATATATTCTAATAATACTACTATTTTAGTTATAATAAAACGGAAAACAAGTTTTAAACTATTTTATGAAACTACCATCTTACTGTGTACACAACGTAAGCGATAACATTAAACAATATTCTAGAATCAGGGAAGAAGTTTAAGGATGCAAAATATTACAGCAACATAAAGTTTCCACTGTTTATGCAGTGTGAAAACAAGATATCTCACTAAGTGGGTCTAGAATGTGCAAGGATTCAAGATACATTCAATTCAGTAATACCGGCTGTTCTCCCAAACGCTCTTATCGATCATGATAAAGGATGTTTTCAGAAAACTAATTTAGAACATTTTATGCAATCATACTGAAAACTTTCTTGAGTCATATGTTGGGATAGCTCCAGATTTTAATTAAAAGTTTATGCAATCAGTTAATATCAATTATTTACTTACGCCAAGACAAATAAGACAAGTGTCCATGCACAAATGTTTTGTATAAAGCAGGCTTGTCCATGCGAATGTTATTCCATGGGAAACGTCCCATGGGATGGGATTTTGACTTATTTTTCAATCCTCAAACAAAGGACTTAAGCATGATGACTCCAGGAGGGAACAAATGCCTTGAGGATGAAGTCACCATGTTTGAAAAATTACTGCGACCAACTTCACAAACATTAAATTATTGGCAAAATGAACATAGGTATCCACTGTTAAAAGCAAGTGCGAAATTGTTTTGGCTATAGAGCGTCATCGACAGCAGTGGAGTGTGCTTTTTAGTTCGACCAGATTGTTGTTGAAGTAAGCTACGAAATACGATGTCACCAGCTCTCGTTATAAACTCTGTGTATATCAGATTTCATGTAAGATGAACATGGTGGAAATGGTTCAGGGATTACCTGAATTAGTAGAATCAGTCGATCAGGGGGAAATTTATAATGTACTGAATGAGAAGAGACTCAGAATTGGTGTAATAAAACGAGAGTGTCGGAATGATACTGAATTGTTATAAAGGTTAATACATTTTGTCACTTTGCATATCTCTTTGTATCTGTAGTCCTATTTAGTAGACACTAAACCTAAACTTACATAAATTTCATAATTTCATTTGAACTGTATTCCATATTAATATTATAATGATAATCCCGCGGGACGGGAATGGGACAGGCATTCCATGAGATGTGATGAGATGGGACAGAAAAATATGTCCCATGGACAAGCCTGGTATAAAGTACTTCAAACAGGCAGTGCTCTTCTTCAGGTTATATCAAATGTCTATGAAAGTTTGTGTATAACATTTTTGCGAGGAGACTTCAATCATTTTCCAGCATGAGACCTATATTTAGTAGTTGTACTAACTAATCTCTTTTCATTCACGGTGTCTTTTCTGCCATCTCAGCTTACTCCAAATGAACTGACCACTGCAGAAGAGCTTAATAGAACTATATATATTGTTTCAATCTAAAAACACTGGGATATTCCCTTGTCATTTGACAGGGGTTTTTGTGTTAACATCCTCTATATACAGGCTCCTATTATGATTTTCATTTATTATTTACAACCATTAAAAATTTGTTTCTTAGAATTTTAATGGAAGAATTTTTAAAATTAATAATCAAAGGTATTTTTTAATTTTATAGGATAAATGGCTCCTTCTCAGAAGTGAACTCTCAGAAAATTTATTCTATTCTCGGAATCCCATTTGTGCTAAGTTTGATTTTTCTTACTTTGTGATACCACACAATTATCATTCTAATTGGAAGTCTTTGATTTTGCCTAATTAAGTTTATTTATAGTATGGATCCTTAATTAGTAGCTGACATTACACAAGCTAGTGGTCGAAAAAACTTGATGTCCTCTCCGACGGACGATATGCTTAGATATATTCATGTCTCGCGTGGATAAATCGAGGATCGGAGTCGGTTTGAACCCCGGATCTACCAATCCAGAGGCAAGCACGTTGCCTCTGAGGTACCCTAGTCTCCGACAGCGTCCAAAATGGTGCACCACAATGATGGAAATTAGGCATCTCACCATCACTCATCTCGAGGTGATTTGTGTGTTCACTCAATATTAGTGAGGTCTTTGTGTGTTCTTTCTGTGAATTTAGTTTACATGTATACATATTTATTTTTTTTCAAAACTTTTTTCTTATTATGAGTAGTGCAATTAGGTCTTGTACATAATAAAAATGGTAACAGTAATAATAATAATAATAATAATAATAATAACTGGACATGTTCTAAATGACAAAAAACCTGAACTGAAAGTGTTGCAGAATTAAAATTCTATTTTTTAACTTTACAATATGGAGTAAGTCTAAATTAAATTGAACTACCCAATCTAATAGATAAAAAAAAATAGTTGTATTCATTTTTTTAACAAAATTTAATAGTTCTAATTATTAAATTAACACAAACAAATGTAAAATTGCTATTATTTTTAAATTATTTGAAATTTATTGTTTAAATATCTCAATATGCATCACTAATGTTTATATAGTTTAGGTATTTACAATATTCTGTATTTTTTTTTCATTATTTTCCTATCAGCAGATAATAATTAATTTTAATGTTTCAAAGGGTGTGCTTCAAATAAATAAACAAATACAAAATTGATTATAAACAAATAAAAGAAAAGATAAACTGGAAAATATATTTAACAAATATCTGAAGTGGCTAGAGCAGAGGTTCTCAAAGTGGGTTTCGTGGAACCCAGGGGTTCCTTAACGGACTGTCTGGGGTTCCGTGAAAAACATTTAGTAGAAACATTTTTCTAAAATTTTTTTTGTGGGTATGGATTTATTCTATATTTCTTGTGAATCATGAAACCCAATAATGTTTATATCTACATATACTCATAATTAGAAGTGGTCAAAATTTTATTAATATTTAGGATGAAAAGTAGCACTTCACACATTGCTGCCATTTCCCACTACTTATGTGAAACTGGATTTTCCCTTTAAACTGCCATAGAAACCAAATACCGAAGTACGTTTAATGCTTCGATTTATGTACCGAAGTACATAAAGCCAAAAATGATACAAAACAAACTCTGTGTTAAAATTGCTAGTAATTCTGTTTTATGTGTTATGCACTTGTGTAAAATATGAAAATTAAAATCGTTCAGTTTTGAATTTTTATTCGAAAAATACACATTGCAGTATATTACTTTTTTAATTGTTTTGAAACATACATACTATTTAAAAAGGCATATGAAAGTATTTATATTATGATTGTATGAAATCGTTAGAATTTGGGGTTCCCGGGAAAGTTACTGGAACCAAAAAGGGTTCCGCGTCGAAAAAAGTTTGAGAAACTCTGGGCTAGAGGCTAGTCAAAACATGTCGGATCCTTCCTAAGAAATACTGTTCAAAGTTTCGATGAAAAACAAAAGAAATTATTTTGAAACCTTGAAAAACTTATGAAGACAATGACTTCAGCGAATGGTTATTTAATCATCGAAATATGTTTAATAAATATCGCGAACATATATATTTATAAAAGTTATTTAACAAAAAATGAATTTTTGAAACTTTTAAAAAAAACATTAAAGGAACTTCAAGGAAAAGATTTAGAAAACAATAATTATTAAGAATAGATGAATACTGACTTTTTGAGGCGACCCAAGAGAGGTGTTCTCCAATCCATTATAAAAGAGCAAAGAAAAGTAACAATAATGTCTGATCATTAACATGCACTTGTAAGAAAAGATTGTCGATGAAAAGATGGAAACATGACTGTTAAACAAAACAACAGCTGTTGGCTAACTCCTAAATATCAGTAAGCAGGAATCTGACCAATTAATGGAAATTAGATGACCTTCAAGGAATACAAATATTTCGATTTGCAGCAGGTTTAGTGAAGATTAACCTTTCACAGTTCACAAAACTGTTTATTTATTATAAAAGGTTTTAGATTAAATTTTAGTCAAAAACAATAAAGAATAAATAAAGAGAACAACAGATGTATATTTTCTAAAAATAATCTGGAGTGACCTACACTCAACTTTACTATAAGTAAACTTAATTTCAATCTTCTTGGGTATATAATATAAAATATCTCATTTAAGCATAATGAAAAATGAAAACATCAAAATGGGAGATGTTTATTAGTCTTTCATTCCTGAGGTAGTATAGATAGTGATTGATCGACTTATCAATGTATAAGCTTATTTTTTATATCTCAACAATGATGCAAATAATCTTATTAGTATAACTACCGCAGTAATAAAATTTTGAAAAGCCAAATTGAAAATTTCTTGATACGAAATCAAGAGATCCTACAAGAGAACATGGTTATTGTTCAAATAACCAGTGGATTTCTTACATCGTTTACTTGACCTCCTTCTACATTGAATATTTAAGTCAAATTTTCAAATTAAAACAAGAAAATATTCTTATTTTCTCTGAAAAACATCATAAACATCGAAGAAAAAACTGTCGTTTTAAGATAATTTATAATTAAGGATGTACGATAATAATATTTTTTAAACTTCAAACGAAATATTTCACTTTTTAATTATGTTTTACATTTTTGGTCTTAATTTTAGAGTGACTACTAGGAATGTTCAACTATCCTTGGTATAGAAATAATAATATAGTTGTTATAACAACTAAACCAGAAAAACTTTTTATTAAATAATGAATTCTGATGGATATCCATCGTTAGTGAAATTCAATCAGAATGATTGACTCGTTATGAATGAGTGACCTCGTCCATTATCAACATCAAAGAGTTGATGTTAATGATGGACGAGATCACATGTTAGACAACTTAAGAAACAAGATGGATTAAAGCATTTGTGATTCTATTTATACTTTCTTGATAACAGTGAAACAAAATACGTTTAATTAATAAATAAAGCGATGCAAAATTGATAATTGAAAAACAATCCATGATTCATAATAAACTATTTGACCGCAACTAGACTTCAATTTAGTTTAATTAATGACTATTTTTTATGTTATTAAAGACTATTATATTTTTTTTATTTGAAGAGGTCATATCCTGTATTGATGAATAGTATGAAGGAAAAATGAAGAGCTAGACTAAGTATAGAGCAGAAAATAAAAAAAACCTTCATTTCCTGTAAGTCATTGAAAAAGAAGGAAATCTTTTTTAATAAGAGCATGATTAAACTTTCAATTTATAGAAAAAAAGTAGCATATTCTTACCAAAAAGAAGGAGAGAATACTGGATTTTCTGTAAATGTAGGCACATACGAAAAGTTAGGCGGTCGTCCCACGAGAGAACATACATAAGGTACGTATGTCAGTAATCCAAGATCAGTTCTTTTCTGATACCACAAAATCAATATTTTACATTAGGTGTCCCAAAATTACCTAATTCAAATGTATTTAAAGTACAGACCTTTAACGAATACCTAACATAGTACAGAACAGGACCGACGTGTTCGGATTTTTTTTACTTCCTGTGTGAATAAATCGAAGGTCCATAGTGGGAATGAAACCCGGATCCAACAGTCCAAAGGACGAGCAATCAGCAACTGAGCTACCCTGGCCCAAGACTAATATGTAAGGTAAAATAAAAGTTTATAGAAAATGAAACTATAAACAATTGTTTGAGAGTTATAGTTACAATAAAATGATAGTTACAATTGTAACTATTGATTTTATTGCTTTTAAAATAATCCTGAACAATGAACACTTTTGAACATGAACTCTAGTCAACATTAGGCTTTTTATCCACCACTTAACGATTGCTTCAGTTGAAACTTCAGGGTTTGGCAAACAACTTGGATTAAGGTCACTACATTTCCTGGAAGGACCTCACAAACGAACAAGTTTTGTTGCTTTTTCTCATATTTGAATGATTAAACCCAAGGTCGATACAGCTTTTCAGATATTGCAGAATAGATTAAGTTATCATGACCAAGTAGAAATGATCTTACCGACTCGTATTTATAAAGCGTCGCTTATATTTTATTACTTGCATTACTGCATGAGCCAATTTGCAACAAGTAAGCTCTCAACAATTTTGTAATTACATATATCTAATAATAAGAACATGTAAAATGTTAATAATAATAATTAAATCAAGTGAATAACAATAGTAATAATCAATACAGCTGAAGTATCTGTACCTCTAACGATTGTGCTCAAAGACATTAGAACTTTACATGAGGATCAAAACACATCTTACACACAACTACGTACAAGTGTATGCTTTCTTATCACTATTGGCCTCGCGATGACAGGTAGATCGCGATCGACGTATGTGCGCACCTGACTTATCAAGTCGATATAAGTTGCATTTCAAGAAAGACTCAAGTTCATCAACAGTAGCAATGTCGTAGATTGTATTTATAAACCCTCGTTATATTTTATTATATTCTCCTGACCCCGTATGTTTCAAGATTTTGTTTAATCAATCGCTAAAATATGAAATGTAAAAGCATCGTGAAATTAATCCAGAGTGATTACAATTTTCAAACACTGAAGTATCTGTACCTCTAACGATTTCTGAGGAATTAGAATTTGTTCCTTAGGATGAAACAATCTTGTAATAACTAATATAGCGATCTTTTTGATCACTTTCCGTACATACGCTGGCGATGTGCGCAATTGCAATTGATGTTGCATCATCACAAAAGCCGTTTAATGATTTCCTTTTGTTTCCAAACTATTTTTAAAATCGTAAAAAAGTATTTTCTAGTTAACTCCATAATTGAGATCAATATAGTGCCTTGAATTGCACATTCAGGCTGAGCAAAAAGAGCTAATTAGATAAGACTGTTGTATTTATCTATGATCAGCTTTTGCAACCAGCAATTCCCGGGAAGAAGCCCTGAATAATTACCATAGACACGTGACTGCTCAACAAATATATCAATTTTTACATTTCTGTTTTGGTTATCAAGTTGGAAACAGGTAACATTAAACACAGAGCGACGGATTTTCTCCAAAAAAAAAAAAATAATACAGTGTTTACAATACTGGTATCATGTTTTGTAGCTTCCATATTATACTGTATCTAAACTAAATTTCAAGTGAGCTGGAATTTCTAGAATTGTTATCAAATAAAAGCGAATATAATTCATTATCATTGTCAAAAGGTTACCAATGGAATTCATGATTATATGCATGCATTTAGAAAAAGAATCATTTTTAACTATTACTACATCAATCAGTTAAAGCGGTTCGATTATAAATAACATGGATGATAAATAACAAAAGAGTTAAAAGTTCCACTCACAGGACAGCAGGAAAGGCGAACAGATATAAATGTGGGCGTTAGACAATTAATATTGGGGGAATTCAAAAATTACGCTTCGCACAAAAAAAGTTCAATATGAAAACTAACAACGAGTTTCGAACATTTGTTTAATGACTAATGAACTTAGTGTAGGATAAAACAGTTACTGAACTATACTAATAAACAAAGCGTTTAGAACGCTTTGTGTTCTTCTTCAGGCATTAACCAAGGATGAGTATCTGTGGTACAACTCACACTCAGTATCAGTTAATGCCTGAAGAAGAACACTACGTGCTCGAAACGCGTTGTTTATATTATTAAATTTCTATATGTGGAGACTATTTCATTACCTAACTTGTTTACCTTACAGTACCATATAATAACTGATTACACTATCTTAGAAGTAAGTGAACTTCTCGACCAAGCACTGGATGACATGAATTTATTTTAATGGATTTGCTCGAAAAATTTTTTAAAAAATAATGGGTAAAATAATGATCCAAGGATATGAAGCAGGTAAACTGTCATGTAGATAGAAAACAAATGATAATAATAATTGTGTATAACTGTAAGAATAACATTCATTGCTGAAGGCTAACAGAGACAGCTAACCCAGAAAGATATTTATTGCTTAATTACTTGCTTATCAACACATGCGTGACAGTCGGAATCCTATTGCCATGTTTTTCACTTTTCCCTCCGATAGGCACCCACTATTCTTATCACAACCATCGATGTAAAACTTGTAGTTTAAATTCGTTTTAACTTATCAACAATTCCAATTGTTCTAAGCGAGTCCAGTTTCTGCTAATATAAACAATGTGTGATACTGACGGATAGAAAATGCACCCAATTTCAGCATTTCTGATTCAGGAAAAAAAAGGTTTTTATTGAATTTAAGCATATATTGTTGAAGACAAGTCTAGTTAAACATTTTGACACATGGCTGGGGCTTAAGCATGCGAGTAAGCATAAAGAAAAGCGAAAAAACTTTAATAATCGTCTCTAAAACCAGGAGAGTCATCAAAATTTTGATCATCTTAAAAATTTGCTACCATTAATTCTTTATCTTCGTCATTACTGCTGGAGTCAAATAGTGCATCATCTTCTAAGCTATCAAGGGTATTGCTAATGCTGCATTTCATGAAAGATTTCATAATGATTTCAGGCCTGACTTCATCCGAAGATTTCTTCACCCACTGACAACAACTTGGCTAATTGTGAGCCACTTCATTTGTCCTGTGATGTGAAGTCATCTGGCTCGATCATCCACTTGTTCAAATAGAACAAACCGCATGTTTTGCTTAACTTGTTATTCACTGACAGATCTAAAACTGTAATTTACTTGTTAGTCTACTAGGAATGACAGCCAACTGGGCTTTATATTCTCTCGCAATATTATTAAAGGCTGCAGTTCTATGTGCCTTGAACAGATTCCAAACCATTCAGTACAGTTTGTTTGTTTTCAACGCCCACACTTATAAGGGTTTCGTCTTTTAGTGCTGTTTTCGAATCGGAAATTGGGGTTCATATATTATTTGGCACCCATTTTAGTAATGGGTGAGCCACATTACCTGTTGATTTTACATTGGGAGTCCTAAATTTTCCCTGACTCAAGTGTATTTAGAATAGGGCTTCTTAACGAGTATCTGACATCGTACAGGCTCGGGACCGACGGTTAAACGTCCTTTCCGAGGAACGACGTGCTCAGATTTATTCAACTCCCGCGTGAATATTTCGAGAACCAGGTGAGGATCAAACCCCGGACTTACCTGCTCTGATGCGAGTGCGTTAACAACTGAGCTAACCTGGCCCGCTACAACCATTATGAACTGATCCCAATATTGAGGGTAACCTGGGTTATTGAGCATCACATAGGTTAACCCAGGTTTTGACCTCTCTATAGAGAAAACTACAGAAAGTCTCAAACTTCAACAATGTGTAAGACGCAGTGCAATTTTTGGAGCCAAAAACTTGGAAAAAAAAGTGCTTCATACATAACATCAAATACGGTACCTTGATTTATTTTTATTGAAGAGTGCCTACATAAGAATCCCTTGGCCAATATTACTTTTATTTAACCTCTATATTAACCGTTATTAAACCATTGTGTTCGAAAATTTTGATACAGAGTTTTCAAAGAAAATACACATATTTAGATCCATAGAGTCCAATTACAAAGCTTTTGCAATTGGTTTGTGAGCAAGAAGCCATATATGAGTATAAGCAGGAATCACAAAAACCAAAAAAGTTATAATCAAAACCTGATACAGAATGGCACCTGGGTGTCAAAACTGGCTTTTCTTTAGCTGAAAAACTGGTTTATTTGTAATTTAGTAAAAACCACAAAAGCTAGATCTATTATACCAGATTTTATTAAAAATTTCATATTCACAGAGTGTAATCCGCAAAAAAATTTCCCTCTAGACCAGAGGTGCCCAACCTTTTTCGTCATAAGGGCCATAATTGTCAATTCAGTAGCACCGAGGGCCGCAAGATACATAACTCGTATATATAATTTTTACTGTCCAAAAACAATATGAATATGGACATGCATTCACAGAAAAAGTAATAAAGTAAAGCTAACTAAACAAATTGCAAAAAAACAGCATGTAATATATATATTTATTGCTACTTAGCTACCAGTAAATTTAATGTGATGCTTGATGTTGTTTTTCGTTACATAACTCATTTATATTCGGCTGGAAGCTAGTTGTCGCTAATCGGAGAATAGAACTGAGATTTTCTGTTTTATACTTGTTTGATTTTCACTTTTTGCACAAAAAATTACAGTTTAACTACAATCTAAGATCTGCAGAATACAAGTTTTAGTAACGGATTATATTTAATGTAATCGGCTATCAAGGGCCGCATTTAACTCTTTTGAGGGCCGCATGCGGCCCGCGGGTTGTGCACCCCTGCTCTAGACCAAACGATTAAAAACCTGTTTAAAATAAAACCCTTATAATTATTAAAAATTAAATAAGTTAACATTTAAAGTACTCTTATTAACTGATACCGATATTAAAACCCAGTAAAATAATGAATATTAATTTTTTTTTCAAATTACTTGGGTATTAAAAATTAAAGGTTTTCATTTTTTGCTTTGGTAAATAATAACTAGGAAGTAACCTGACCTCTATCTTCCTATTAGAACTTATAAGAAAAAGGGAAAAATTCCATTCGTTCCTGTTATTTGGTCCATTATTGTTAAATGCATTGAAATAAAATAGATTGCTTGATTATTTAGTAATTAGGACATTATGATTCACTAATCGTGATCACTGATTCGATTCAGTGAAATTTAAAAAGGTCAACTGGTAATTATTAGCACTGTTTATTCTTAATTAATCATTATTCTAATTAATAATTTGAGATCAAATTTCTTTTAAGGACTTCAATGTATTTTAATTTCTGATAAAATATAGATTTATGATAAGGTAAATTAAATAAGTATTAAGTCTCAAAAATATTTTTTAAGCTTTATCCTATATATTAAATATAGTGTAATGAATGTACCGTGTCTGGGAAAACATTTGATATCGAATTTCTAAAGGAAATGCATGTATTGAGGTCCCAGTAAAAGAGATCCCGCAAATTGGCCTTGTCTGTGTGAGAGAAAGGTATAGTATCGAAAACCAAACAAAGTATAATCACTAAATAATGATACCGTTCACACTGATATTCTTGAAAAATACTTCTTTGGAGCAAAAAAAAAAAGAATTTTTTTTGCGATTTTGTAGAAATTGTTCATACAATGTTGGTTAAAATCTCTGTGCCTCTAGCATTTTATTCCACATTTAATACCCATTTGGTAAAAACCGTCTTTGAGGTCAACAGTTAAAAAACATTGTTAAATAAAACATTTCTTTTAATAAAAAAAATATAATAAATATTTAAAAAGTTCTGATTAGGTTGACACGGATATTACTCAAAAATATAGGCAGTCAAATTTAGATAATAATTATTAAATTTCATCGGAAATGATTAAACTGAAAGAGAGACATAGATTTCAGGTTTCATTAAGTATGAACCTGGTCATGGCGTGTACTATTCTTTTTTGTTTCCCTATGGCCATAATTATTGGTTTACGCCTTTTAGTGCTATTATAGGGAAAAAAGTTTTGCTCATTTATTATTTCGAGTATAGTATAATCCGGTGGTACATAGTATAACCTTTTGGATACACACTCACGTACACACAGACATCATGGAAAAAAGTCATAAGAGGACTTTGGGACCTCAAAACATGTAAATCCATAAAATTTCGAGATCGAATTTTTTCATGATCACTATACTTTATTTATAGTAAAGTAATAAAGTGAATGAAGAAGATGAACAGCATGTATTGAAGGTATCGAAAACAAGACAGAAAAACCTTGTCGATGCAGTTTCTAAGACAAGTGTACTGAAGTACTGAAGATTGCAAATAGAATATTCAATTGTTTGTTAAAATATTAATCTTAAATAAAAATATTATTGATTTTATATTTGAAGTATATAATATAAAAACGTATTTTCCATAAACAATATAAAATAAATTATTTTAATTTAAATATATTAATTCCTAAAAAAAATAGGATCTCTAATTATTCTTAAAATATTAACAATATTTTTAATGACCTTAAATTATTCATGTTTTCATTTAAAATAAAAGAAATAACGTTCACAAGTTAAAGTTTGCATAAAAGAAAAAAAAAATCTGGGGCGGCCTACACTCTACTATTAGTAAAAATAATATCAAAATTGCTGACAATTTGAAGAATTAGCTTAAAATTAGTAAAATGAAATTATATAAACCGAAAGAATCAATTTCCTCACTCTTCAATGATACAAAAGATAATATGATTCATAAATACAAGAAAATTTACATCTGATATTAAGTTTTGTTCATGGCTGGAACATATAGATTGATTACAACATTTTGTTAGACTAACCCATCACACTAAACAAATGATCAGAAACTATATATTTGATTGACGTTTGATTTTTTACATGAAAGAATTTTATTAATCATTAATAATATTAATGCTTAATATGAGAAAGTACCCATGTCATATTAAGCATTAAATGATATCAAATTTTTTTAAATTTACATCTGATATTAAGTTTTGTTCATGGCTGGAACATATAGATTGATTGCATTTTGTTAGACTAATCCATCATGCTAAACAAATGATCAGAAACTATATATTTGATTGACGTTTGATTTTTTACATGAAAGAATTTTATTAATCATTAATAATATTAATGCTTAATATGAGAAAGTACCCATGTCATATTAAGCATTAAATGATATCAAATTTTTTTAACTTCTTTAGCAAAATTTCAATGTCTTTAATGAGCTGTTTAGCGGCAAAAAACATTTTTTGAAAACAGAAAATGTACTATAATGCCCCTTTGGTTAATGTAATTTTGAAAAAAAAATATCTTAACTCCTCCCTCCACATAATGCTCTATCCTTAGGAATAATTTAAATTTAATCCATGAAATAGTAGCGTGCATGATCCTCATAAGCTTTCAGATTGAATCATAATAATATATAATATTAACATAATATAATCTCCAGATTAAATTTTATTGGAAAAAATATTTCCAGTTGCATTATAATTTTATGAATTTTCTTCAGTTATTGGTTTTGTGATTCCATGATAATGCCAAAAATTTCAAGACTCTAGAGTAGGTAGTTAAGGAGGGAAAAAAATATTTGAAAACACATTTGGCAAAAAAAAGTGACTCCCAAAATGTATAATTGCTTCCAAACAATCGATCACATTTATACATAGATGTAGGGCCCATTTTTATGTAAAATATTAATTTGATCTATCAAAGGTAGTGGATTGCAGCATCCCAAAACCTTTTGGACACACACTCACGTACACACAGACATCATGGAAAAAAGTCATAGAGGACTTTGGGACCTCAAAACATGTAAATCCATAAAATTTCGATATCGAATTTTTTCATGATCACTATACTTTACTGATAGTAAAGTAATAAAATGAAAATAAGAAGATGAACAGCATGTATTGAAGGTATCGAAAACAAGACAGAAAAACTTTGTCGATGCAGTTTCTAAGAGAAGTTGTAAAGCGGTCGGATCTGATATCAGTTTTTTCATGAACAAATACCTTCCTGAGAGAGCCAAAACTTATGATCTCTGCTGATGAATCAGCCAGGAAAGCTGACTAAACCACAACTAAAATGGGAGTTATATAACCATGAACCACTACTCTTCCAGTCTCTAGTATACCAGCGAAGGTACAGGTATATGTAGAAACTGACATAAATTAGATTGTTGGGGAACAAAGGTCTTTTCCTTTTAACAATTATAATACAGAAATCTCAAATTAAAGAGTGGTACCAAACGATATATCAATTTATTTCAAATTTACTTTGCAATATTGTTTTAATTTCAGTAATTCTGCTACACATTAACACTTGTATAATAAGTCTTATGTATAGAATATTGAAGAATAAAATTTTACATTTCCAATATTAAGAGCTTTTCAGATCCCTTCCAACAGTTGAATCCATAAATTAATGTTCTATTAATAAATTTTCAATCACTTCAAAAGTATCTATTGTCATATGTGAAACACATGATATAAAAACATAATATTCACAGCATTAAAATAAAACTTGAATATTATTTCAAATTCTTCCACAGTGAGAATGCGTGTCTCACAGCTAAAACCAAATATGAATTATTTTAAAGCATAACCAAACTAATTATAGTTCAAACGGAAGGTATTATGGAGAATGGTCAATGCTGAGTGAAAGTACAATGTACAGGAATGCACCTTTAATACTGGAAGGAATATTCATGGTATACACTACTTTTATATACACATAATGGATAACAATTAACATTATTAATCTCAGCGGTTTCTTTACAAATTCTTGTTTTATATTATTGCAGATGGTTTCAGCAATAATATATTATTAAGTCATAAACGAAACAAAAACTGATACGGGTTTTACTTAAAAATCCTGTAATAATATCTTGCACAGAAAATAATGGATTATAACTTTTTTAGAATAATTATACATATTAATTATTAGCATTATAAGAACTAATTTTATTTTCTTTTATGAAACTATATTGATGACTTCAATTTGTTATAATGTTTAATTACTTCATATACTATAATAATAAACAAGAAAGCCAAGTGTGGAACCGGTTATAGGGTGAAATAAATTGTTGAAACCTCCTTTATTCAACGTATAGTCATTTCACTTTTCCACTGATTTATGGCAAGGATATTAATAGTAACATGGACACATACAGTAATTCCAACCATTTTAGGTATATGGTTTGTAAAAATTCATAGATACCAATAATTTTTTAAACATTTAGAGGAAACATGCTGGAAAGTTTTTACAGGTGACTTAACAAGGTTACAAGTGCCAAAAACTGTTACAAGGTTCAAACGAGGAAAATTACAAAATTTGCTTTTCTGTGCAATAAGCAAGCTTTAGTTAACAATTTTTCACCAAATTAGTGATACCAAATTATACAAAATTTGAAAAGTTGTACTCACACTTTATCAGCTATTTCCCTCACTTTCCACATTATGAGAGATTTTATTAATCACAACAACATGAATACGTTTACGTTTATTTACACTGGTAAAAAATTTACAATATCACAGATAAACAAATATCCTGATCCAGAAGACTTGGAACACACAAATATCTGACATTATTTAAGTGATTGTAGTGACGTGAAGATCAGGTCAGCATTGGAGCAATTAAGATACAAATTATTCCAAAATTAAAAAGTTTTCAAAATTTCTCTTTTCATGATAAAATAGATTAATTTAATTTATTTACATAGTATATGTAAAAAATTGTTGAACATTTTTTCATTGAGTTTATAATTTTTGTTGTTTTTTAAATTGCTTCAAGAAGAGTCTATGGAGAGATTCTCCCCACTACCAACATTGCCATTATCAGTGTAGTATTTGTGGGTTAGTATTATAGTGTGATCGAAGGAGTTACTGTCCTTGTCGAGTTTAATTCTTTGTCTTTACTCTTAAAAGTATATTTAGGTGTATTGATATTTTATAACATTGGAAGGTTATCTCATACATTCCTGAATCATCTAAATTAGGATCTCATTACAGAATTATATTATTATTGATTGAAATTTAAAGCAACAAAAATGAAACGAGTTATTGTTTTCAAAAATGGAACAGATGTCGATGGGAAGGTAAGATTTATTAATTAATTATCTAAATTAAACTTGGCTTCTTTAACTTAGTTGACATTTTGTTGAAGGTGTTACTAATTACTCACTCTTTGGAAGATCTCTTAACAACTGCAAGTACAAAGTTCTCTATAACAGCTAAAAGAATATTCACTCCGAAAGGGGGAGAAATAGATGATATTAAACTTATAAGGTTCACAGTTATTTGTAACATATTGTTTTTTACATCTATAAACATCAGTAGAAATTTTATAGTTAGTGGTTTCTTTCTTTTAGGGATGATGATATCCTATACATATCTGCTGGCGAAAATTTTATTCATCCAGGACGAGCAAATGATCCTGGGCAGGGAAAAAATCCTGCTGTCGTGAATAGATGCTCAAAGAGTTCACCATGGATAACTCTGAATGTTGGTGGGAAGTATTTTACAACATCTCGTACGACTCTAGTTAGTAAAGAACCAAACAGTATGCTTGCAAGGTAATATAAGAATAGTGGTTTACTTCAAAAAATATTAAATATTCTGACATTTTATTGTGTTGAATCTTTTTTTTTATTTCTTAATGAATGGCGATTCAAACATTATTGCTTCCCAATAAATGTTTTAATCATAAGTTACTGGTAAATATTTGCAGTCTAAGTGTGGTATGTTGTTTTGAATTAATATATTCTCTGTCATATAAAACCTCAGGATAGTACGTGCCCGTATATGAATCCGTGATGTCATGTTAAGAATTTGTAGTGACAACGTTTATTTTTATTATTTGATGATGGACTTTTACTAGTCTAACAAGGTGGGCAGATACTGATTTTGCTTAATTAATCTGCTGTTGTTGGCATCCTCTGCTCGAGAGTTGTGCCAAAGACTTTGGGGTGGATATAACTCTAGCACAACAGATACTGGGTAGAGTTTAGGTCATCCGAGTCTTAACTTCTACAGGAAGATGATGTAAAATCAACTTTTAATTTTAGTTATTCTGGGTACCATCTGAGTACTTCTAAAATATTGTTGGTATCATTCAGGGTTGTTTAGCTGGAGTTGGGGGTCAAAATTTTTATAGAATGTGATTGATGAGAGGTGATCTAATAGGGGAAACTGTTGTATCTCTCTACCAAAAAAAAAAATACTACAGTTTTAAGGAACATAGAATTTGTACTTTTCCGGCTCTGATAGAACCATTTTTGGGCATTGTCTGTGAACGTCATGTATGTGAATAATTCATTTTCACATACATTATTATAAATAATGTATGTAAAATATACATTATTCTAATGGATTTTAAATATATTATTATTATTATAACACAATTATAATTATTTGCTAACAAGTTTTATCAAATGTGAAATCGGAGTCGGGAATTTTGCATCCTGCTCCACAGACGAAGTATGAGGGGATCCAATATTTCTAGGAATGGAGTCTCTTTATGAGCTTTTTGTCTCAAGGTTCACGCTTATAGGGACTTCACGCCTTTTGTTCTTTAGACAGTGTAGCTTATTCCTGATTTGGCAACTATTTATATTATAGATGATGCACTTTACGGGGGGTACCAAAACATTATGATGTCATCAATCCAATTGCTAACCATTCCCAAAGTTGCTTAACTTTTTATATCTAATAGAAACCGATGTGAGTAATATGTTTGTTTTCTAATGCCTACCTTTGTTGGCTTTCACCTTTATTGTTTTGGGGCAGAAAGTGTGGTTCATTTATTATTTAGCAGTCATTTTAGTTGTGGGCGAGCTACATAACCATGTTGATTCAACATTTGGAGTTATACATTTTACCTAGCTCAATCGTATTAAGAGCAGGGATCTTTAACAAGTACCTGACATCATACAGACTCGAAATCGACGGTTTAAGGCCCTGCTGTATTGGTCGCTGTAAAGTAGGTTTTGTTCCCTAGTCGGAAGGTCCGCTCAATCGTGCTTAAGAATAGACTCGATTCTTATTTGGAGACTATGGGTCTCCAATACTCCTTTTCTTCTTTGGGCTAGTGTTTTGTCTTAGACTTTTTTTCATCTTTCTGTGGGATTTGAACAATTTTTGTTGCCTATGAGGGCTTAGGTTTGTTCGGACGTTACTGGTTAGATTCGTTTATGGCGAAATTAGGTTGCTTAGCTGGTCGCGCGAGTAGTTAACGTTTCGATATTTTTCCTTCCTTTTCCCTATATTTTTTCTCATATCTTTTACTCTTCTTTGTCTTACTTACCTATTCTTTTAACCTATCTCAACTCCCTGTCAAGTGTTACTATACTCATATATATATATATATATATATAACTTTAAATTACACAAAGCACGACACAGAAAAGAGAAAACAAAGAAAACTTACAGAATTCAATATTTCGAACTGTTGTTCGTCATCAGGAGAGTAGACTAGTAGAGAGGACGAAGTGAGAGAGATCTCCCCACGTCGAAGAACGGAGCGCGAATGAAGAAATAAAGAGTCAACCGAAGAGAGCAGCACTAGCGTAAAAAAGGAGCTAGGCACTAAACGTCGGATATATATATATATATATTGGTTGGAAATACGATCCAAAACGGACAAATATAGTTCAATATAGACAAAGTAACATAGAGAAATCAAAAGAACACACTTACAGTCTCTAATTTTCGGTTTGAACCGTCTTCAGGAGGGATAAGAGAGGGAAACCAAGCGCACACTTACAGTCTCTAATTTTCGGTTTGAACCGTCTTCAGGAGAGATAAGGGATCGTATTTCCAACGAAAAAGTGTTTATATATATATATATATATATATTTGCTGTAATTCTGTATGATTTCTTTCACCAAGTAACCATCAATCTTACAAAGAGTAAAAGATTTTTGTTTATTGCTTTAATTGACTTAGATCGTGGAATCCCTCCTAGATCTACCTTTGGCACTTCACCAAGACTGTCTCATTTTCCTCATTTGTGATTATGTGGTTGGTCTCTAGTGACTTGATGAAAGGGTTCTACGTTAAAAACATCTCCCAAACAGTTACTCTCAAACATGACCAAAATAATAAGGTCATAGAGTAGTCTTAAAAGAGAAAGTATGAATACAGAGTGTAGATTCTTATTCTTTTAGCAATAATATTTATTTCTTTTGAGAGAATTTCAAAAATAATTCTCCACAAAAAAACTGCTTTATGAACTAATGACCTTTTTCTGAAAAATTTGAAAAAAAAATTAAAATACACTCACCTACAAAACAATTTCATTTGTAGGTTCAGTTTTATCAGGAGACAATAATATGAGAGAGTAAGCACGCGTTGGTTGGAAACCCAACATCTGAGTTTTTCAAAGGGACCAATAGTTCTGCAATCGGTCAATATGTGGTTTTCCTAATGTTAGTGAGGAATGGTAAATATTAAATGTGTCCACATAAATGTTCTACATAGTACTCCCTCAAGGTGTGTCTAAAATACAAACACCAGAGAGTTTGTGTGCATCTATTACAAGTTTGAAACGTGTTGTTTTATATTAAACAATTTTTATATGGGGACTTATTATTTTTTTATTTCATTAGTTTTTTTTGTAAATGTTATCCTTTTACCAATTAATTACGTGATTTTAATCAAGAGTTGTTTGAGTGTTAGGTTAGTTTGCAGTGACAGTCCCACAAGGGAACACACTTAGGCCGAGCATTGGCCCTTTGTGATACCACATAATGAAGATTGATTCTACAGTGGGAGTACTAAATTTTGCCTAACTCAAATGTATTTAGAGTAGGGATCTTTAACGAGTACCTGACATCGTACAGGCTCGGACTGACGGTTTAACATCCTTCTCCGAGGGATGACGTGCTCAGATTTATTCACCTCCCGCGTGAATAAATCGAGGGCCATTGTTTGAGTGTTATGATATGATTTATTACTATTTTGTGATGTTATGACCTATGATTGTCTGCTGAAACGAAGAATTATCACATACCTATGTAGGCTTTGTATAATTGTTGCAATAATGAAAAAAATTAGTATTATATACCGAGGGTTGAAAAACTGTCATTGGGATTATATCACAGTGGTGTCACCATCTAATTTTCTACTCGAATATGTTGTCAGTTTTTTGACATTACTGTAACAATACTGTTAACAGTATTATTATACAATAATAATATTTCATTTACGTACAAAGGGCTTTGATTCGTTTTGTCAGAAGGGTTAAATCGTATTTGTCTTGGGAAGTTTTAGGAAGCTAAATAGTAAACATGTCTATTTTTTAAATTAATAAAGCCTGCACTGTTGGAAATTTCGAGCTTTCATCTATGTAACAATATATCATGCGATTGTTGTGATCGGTCCAACACCACGATTGTCTGTTGGTTCATTTATTATTTAGCAGTCATTTTAGTTGTGGGCGAGCTACATAACTATTTTGATTCAACATTTGGAGTTATACATTTTACCTAGCTCAATCATATTATGAGTAGGCCTGTAGCAGAGCCTACGGCCTGTAGTTTTTTTCAATTTATCTGTTATTCTTTTTAAAATTGAACCATTCTAAGTTGTTGAAATTGATATCCTACTTTTTTTAAAACAAAATAAAATATAGGTTAATATATTGTGATCAAACTGATAAGGATTTATAATTCACCTTTTCGCAGTATTTTGTATGTTGTAAGTTCAACCGTTACTAAATAAAATATTCTTAAAAACAATTTAGTATTAGGAACCAAGGAATTATTCTGTTCAAATTAATTAGTGAATTTATTTGAGTTATTTACTTTATTGCTAGTAACAGGGTTTGTTCATTATTGAAAAATATGTATGGAGAATGGAGTTATAATTAATTATAACCTTCCATGGTTTAAGGTTCCCAGATTTTTCATATTTATTTGAATGTTCTGAACTAGTTGTGATATATGTATTGAGCCACTATAGTGTGTAACTTTTGCTGTTTATATGTACTTTAAAATAAGGAGAATGCTTGAAACTTCTTGAAGTATGAGTCTTTTATAAACTTTTCTTTGTTTTCTAGGATGTTTGCCCAAGGAGAAAATGGCTATTTTATGATACCGAGTAATGTAGATGAAAATGGAGCCTATCTTATTGACCGCAGTCCAACCTACTTCGAACCTATTTTGAATTACCTCAGAAATGGTCAACTCTTTTTCGATTCAAACGTTAATCCAGAAGGTAAGATTACGAGATAATTTATATTGGCATTTATGTGGATTTTTTTTTAATTCTAAAAGAAGACAGTAAAAGAAAGGATTTTTACCAAGTGTATTAATTTGAACTTATTCTGAGGTAAAATGGATAAACAAACAAAAGTCTCCACACAAATGAAGTTTTATTCAACAACAACAACAACGCGTTTCGAACACTTTGTGTTCATCATCAGGAAGACACCAAAGAATGTGGTGGTGAAGGGTTGGTCCAGTGAAAACTCTGAATGAATAAAACTTCATTTGTAAAACTTTGTCACAAGTAAACTCAGCTATCGTAAGACATATAAAGCTGAAACTTTTACAGTAGATTTGTGTAGGTCCAACTTAAAATATAGTCTCTGAATTGATTGGAAATTCAACGTAGAAGTGAAGTTATGGACGTTTAAAGCAAACACGTTTGTCACAAGTAAACTCAGCCACCATAAGATATGGCGAGATAGATTTGTGTATGCCTACCTTAAAATACGGGCTCTAAATAGATTCATAATTCAGTACAGAAACGAAGTTATAGGGCTTCAAGCGTATTTTCCTAATTTCAAATACAAGTTTATTTTAAAAATACACAGGTGTGGCAAGTAGGTATTGTTAGTTGATTTTAATTTCATTGGAGCATATTGCGTATTTGACATCTTTGAAAAGGTATTTCCCAGAGTTGAGGATGTACTATCTATTACGAATAAATAGTTTTGTAAACGAGCAATTCTCAACTCTTAATATGAACAGGCAGGAAAAATCAACAAACAAGTTCTGACGCTATATCATACCGAGGAAAGAACTTACAAGTCAGTAAAGAGATTGGATTAGTGATGAAGAAGCGGTTCATTATCTAATTGAATTTCTTGACTCTGAATTTATTTCTCCTGGACTGGCTGCTCATGAGTAAAAACTTAAAGTAGGAGCAGCAATCATGCTGCAATTTAGTATCAGTAACAAATTTCATGTTACGAACCATGAGTGCCCCAAAACTGTGCAATGGGACACGACTCTGAGTTCGTGCTCTACACAGATATGCCATGGAGGCGGACATAATGACTGGATGTGGTATTGGGGAGTCTGTGTGTATACCACACATACCATGATTCCGAGCCACTGTCTGTTTCCGTTGAAATGATTGCAAAGTCCCGTCAGAGTCTATTTCGCAATGACGTTAACTAAGTCGCAAAGGAAGACTTTATCTAAAGCAGGAATTCAAGTTAGCGAAACCAAGTTTTTCTCACATGGTCAACTGTAGTTTACTTGCTCAAGAGTCAGAGGTTTCAACTGATTGTTCTTCCATGAACCTGAAGGACAGACAGCTAATGTAGTGTATACAGAGGCATTTGTTTAACACTGTACTACTAATGGTATTTTCTACTATTCTATAATTTCTAATTATAGTATTAGTACGATACTATAATTGATATTTTGGAACACCAAGTATAATAGAATTTTTGATTCCGTCAAAGACGGGTACGTTTGCTAGTTTTATATATATGAATAATAATCAAAATAACACTTGATGTAATAGATGGATTAATTTACCACAATGAAACTAATTTGGGAACAATGCTCTAAGGGCTTTCGTCAACACATCGTCAGAGAGCAAGTGAACTAAAAAATAATAAATACTTGTTAACCTGGTTGACTGAAGTTTCTAGAATTGTTGGTAACCCTGAATGTGTTTAACGATGAAGAAGTCTTCATCTGTTTAATTATTCCGCTAATGAAAACTTCATCCAGCTTATAAAGTCCTGGGCTATTGTTCATTAAGAAAGGACTGTTGTGTATATAGGATACCATGTACTGACAGCGAAATGTTTTACATTGGACAGACGAGTAAAGGTCTTCTTACAATGATAAAACAACAGAAATATTCGATCAGAAGAGAAGACGAAAAGAGTGCCTTGTTCATGCACATAAAAAACAGTAATCATGTGATTAACTGGAATGAAGCAAATGAATTAATATATGTGTCTTCAGAAAGAAGACGAAATATCGTGGAAAGTGCGCTGATAAAGAACTTTTTTGAGAAATTAATGAACAATAGCCCAGGACTCTATAAATGGGATGAAGTTTTGATTAGCAATATTTTTTTCTCCCATAGTAATATATAGCTATACAGTACTATTACTATGTATAGCTATATACTAATATATAGCAATAATATTTTATTGATAGTTAGTGCTAGCAATAACGTCAATTTATTTAAACATCAGTTCATCAAAGCATGCGACTCTCGATATAAAATGATCTATGAAACTGCTAATTATGGTTCAAATGGCACCTCATGGTTAAAAATGGCACAGTTAACAAATGAGCTAAACTCTCCCCTCTTAAATCAGTACTAAAGATAAAAAAGCAGCCAATGTAAACATTGAAATATTCTAATATAGTGGCATTTTTTTCAGGTATTCTAGAAGAAGCAAGATTTTTTGGAATCGAGTCGTGCATTCCTCAACTGGAAGCCATTATTCAAGCAGGCCAGCAGTCTAGAGAAAACCTTCCTTTGACCAGACGAGATGTCATCAATGCCTTGGTCATTACTCCATTGTCTGCAGAATTAAGGTTTCAAGGAGTCAATTTGGCTGGTTCAGACCTAAGCAGACTTGATCTCAGATCTATTAACTTCAAGGTAATTTATTATTAATGTTATATGTTAAATCATTTCCAGACATGGAAAGATTTAAGACCTAAGCAGACTTGATCTCAGATCTATTAACGTCAAGGTAATTATTATTAATGTTATATGTTAAATCATTTCCAGACATGGAAAGATTTAAGACCTAAGCAGACTTGATCTCAGATCTATTAACTTCAAGGTAATTTATTATTAATGTTATATGTTAAATCATTTCCAGACATGGAAAGATTTAAGACCTAAGCAGACTTGATCTCAGATCTATTAATTTCAAGGTAATTTATTATTAATGTTATATGTTAAATCATTTCCAGACATGGAAAGATTTAAGACCTAAGCAGACTTGATCTCAGATCTATTAACTTCAAGGTAATTTATTATTAATGTTATATGTTAAATCATTTCCAGACATGGAAATTATAGCCTAAGGTAAAATAGTTTTATTATCCTAGAGTACTTTTTCAGGTTTATGAATAAAAGAATAAAAGAAATGTTTTGTCTGTACATTACTTAAAACTGACTTTATGTTTTGTACATTAGAGAAACCGAATCCACCCTTCGAAAAATTTCTGTTTGTTTGTCCTCATTTTTGTCACAAGTAAACTCAGCCACCATAAGTCATAGTGGGCTGAAAATTTGACAGATTTATATATGTCTAACTTAAAAGTTAAGATTTAAATGTATTAGAAATTCAACGTAGAAGCGAAGTTTGGACTTTTAAGCTATGTTTGACTAGCTACAAAGGTATACAAGTATATAGGTAGCTAAAATAAAAGTATAGAGCTATTTTTAGGTTCCTGATACTGTAGCAAGTAGGTATTGTAGTTTTTAATATCGTTTGTGTTTATCATAATTTGCTTGCTTTAAAAAGTGAGTCCTACCTACCCTCGTAATAAAGCTGTAAAACGTAAAAGAAACTGCACATCTTTTAGCAATTTTTGATAAAACATTTAAGATAAAATGTTGCAATTATGTAATATAAATGCTATTATATGTAAAATATAGTTTACACAACAAATATTTTACACTTTGTTGTGTAAAATGACACAACAAATTTTATTTTCTACTATTCCATGATTTCTAATAATATTTGGAACCTGTTTCTACCTTCCCTCTACAAGCAGGCATGTGCTTGTTCTTACATATTTCAATGTTTAATTTGCTTAATGAATAAGTTTTAACAATGTTATTTTTTATATAGTAGATATATCTGAAGACGAACACTGTCTCAGTTTCAAACTTGTTTTCATAATAGAACCTTATTTATGCGTAGCTGTGTAAATTATTTTCAAGTATGAGTAAATATCACATAGTAACTGCTAGCATGGCTTGCATAGCTAAAAAAATCGTATATATAATATATATTCAATGATTAAACCACAATAAGAATGGGAAAACAAGACTAAGATCTTTCAACAGTAACAAGCGGTCTTCGTCAGAGTCAAAAACCCAACTGTTTTCCCATTCTTATTGTGGTTTAATCATTGATTGTTGTTTCACGTGTTTATGTGAAATCTTTTTATATAATATATATTATATTAAGAAAACGATTCACAAAGGACAAAAATTTTTCAGCGTAAACTACTGTTACACAGTAAATAGAAAAATAGACTTAGTCTCTAATTTTCGGTTTAACTGCCATCAGGAGTGAAGAGAAGTAGGTTTCTAATAGAATATATATACAATGTTATACTTCTACCTATGAAAAAGGTTTTGAATAAAAACCGAAATCTCGGTTTAATGAGAGTTTAATTTGAACCTGAAGAACTGACCGAGTCCTGATTCATTTTATTTTTGTAGGGTAAACATCTAATGAAATGGTCTCCACATATAAAAATTTTAATGATATAAACAACGCGTTTCGAACACGTAGTGTTCTTCCTCAGGCATTAACTAAAAAATACAATGACACCAGAGAGTTATCTATAGTACAAAGTAAATAAGTACAAAAATTAATATAAAATAAAATAAGGCAGAAAGTACGAACCTAAGGATGAGTGCCTCTGAATAAGACTGACTGGTAATGGAATGGACATGGGTGGGGGTATAGGGTACATCTGTTTCTTATTAGAGCAGGTACATTTTTCTCTTAAAAGTTAGGCTGAGCCTTTACATTTTCTTTTAGACTGAGTGTAGGAAACATATTGAAAAAATAACACACAGAACTATAACGAAATATAAACCAAATATATGTATAAGAAGAAAGTAGAACTTTTTTTTATTTTTATATAAATAAATTAAGAAAAGTTGTACATTTGGGAATTTGCTAATTGAGGCAAGTAGAAGAATATATTATTAAAATTTTTATATGTAGAGACCATTTCATTAGATTTTTACCCTACAATGAGTAAATACCACATAATAACTGATTGCACTACATTAGAATCATTTTATTTTATTTCTACTTTGACGCTTGATACGCTTGGAAATCCTCTTCTCCCAAAAGTGGAGAAGCTGATATCACATGGTAACACTTTTATTCTCTGAGGCAGTGTGAGCCCTCCAAATATTTGTTATGTTGATAGAAGTGACTGCATAGAAAAGATGTTTTAAGTACATGTCTTTCATTAGATCCGCAAACAATACAACAACACAAATGAACTATTCGACTGACCACATGTTCAACATCTAAAATCTAAAGTAATTTGGTATTTAAAATTTTTATGAAGTACATCAATATATTGCAAAATGGAAGAACCACATTTTCAATATTGTGAATCTGAAGGACTTTTGGCAAAGTAATTCTTTTTTTATTATTTCATTCCATATTATGTCATGCAAAAAATTTCAGTTTCCTTAGAAATGAATATACTCATGCTTGGTAACTGTTTTTTTGGTTTCGGGTATAATGGCATTTGAAAATGTTTGACTGGCTGATACGTAAGTATCTTTATTTACTTTTTACGTACAGGTTGAACCTTCTTAATCCGGTATTCTTTCATCCGGCAACACTTGTAATCTGACCAAATATTTTTTGTCATGTAACTTGGAGTTACAGCATTTGAATATATCTGTGCTGGGTTCCCAAGCCGTGATAGTTGCGTAAGTGTACCATACATATATTATGTTGCTTCATTTTCTATTTACTTGAGTTTGTTCTTTACTTTTAATTTCTTTTGAATTTCAGCATTTTTTTAAATCTGTAGTTTTACGGCATATCTTGTAAACTGTTAATTTTTGTTTTGTTTTTCCTCATCTTATTTTACATTCCCTTACTTCCAGCTGAACATCATTGTTGCACAGGTATAGTACTGTAACTATCTCGTTATGTTAAATAATTCTATAGCACTTACTGGTCATGATGAATTCTAGATTATCTTCTTTACAGTTTATCTGCTTGTCTAGATGTAAAAATAAATCCATAGGTATTCTTTCAAGGTGATTTTCTACATACATACATGCAGCATAATGCAGAGTAAGTACATGTGTATAGAGGGAGTTTTGGAGACCATCTATGATTCGGAATTTTCCATGGTCCGACATGTCTGAGGTACGGTGGTTGCAGGATTAGGAAGGTTCAATCTGTATCACTATTATATTAGAGTTCCAATGATTCGGTGGACAGCATTCTCTATATATTTACTGTCTCTTATCGACTGTGAATATTACTGATTTATTGGCTCCAAAAACCTATTATCTTGTAACTAACATATATTCTTTACAGTAATCCAAACTTAAAATTTATAAAGTTGTGACCAAATGAGTATTATCTAATAAATCATGCAATATGTGTTCAGTATGCTTGCCTCCACGGTTGCCGGCTGGTAGGAGCCAATCTCAGCTGGTGTTGTCTTGAAAGGGCTGACCTGTCTCACGCCGTCCTGGAAGGAGCTGTCCTTCTAGGAGTCAAAATGCTTTGTGCTAATCTCGAAGGAGCTAATCTTAGAGCTTGCAATTTTGACGACCCAGCTGGTTCAAGAGCCAACATGGAAGGTATGTAATAATGGATATTCAAATATATAATTTTTCTTTTAAAGAATCAAAATGTTGAATTTAAATTTACACAGTTTTTACTAACTTCATATTCTGTCTATTGGTTTATCCATATCAAACCTTGCAATTTACCATCGAAGTAATTTTCCTTAAATGTCTATCCCATCCTTCCCAAATTTTATTTACTTGTTCATTCTTGATGTCAGTACGATATTTTATACTTTTCATTGATATTCATCAATAAGAAGATTATTGTATATATCAATGATCTAAACATCATCGAATTACTACATAACAATCGAATAGAAAAATTATAACATCTGTTGGGTAATTTCGTTTTCAAAGATATAAATTGGGGAAGAAAAAAAAGACAATGAAGAAAAGGCAAGTGTAAAGCAGAAAAAAAGTATAAAATGAATCAAAATCACAGTGAAATACTATTCAAAGTATCGTTTTCAATCTATTGAATGAGAACTAGTCAGCAGATATTTTCATCCAAGAAATATAGAACGGATTACAACGATCTGAAAGAAGAATAATTAGTGTCATTATAGGGTGTGTCTACTATAACTGAAATTAAGTTCACTAAAGGCGGTCTTCTGAGAGATCTGCTTCGTCCCTACTGTTGTGATTAGTTATGGATGACCTACTGGATACTGTAAATTCTAAATAATTAAGATTTCCATGTGCAAGGATATACTGATGATTTTGTTGCTGTAAGAAGAACAACGTATGATGCTACTAAATTTGAGCACATGCAGTATGTTCTCCAAATAGTTGAACTAACCATTCATGCGTATATGTACTATATGAAGACGAAATACCGGTGTATATGCAGATCTAGCGAGAGACAAAAGTGAAGCGAAAGTAACAAGTTGGGATGATTTTATGCGGGCCTTTACCCCAAAATGAGGTGTGTACGGGCTTTGGATTGGGGAATAAAAAAAAAAAAAATGAGAAAAAGCAAGTGTAAAGCAGAAAAAAGTATAAAATGAATAAAAATCATAGTGAAATACTATACATTTTCAATGTATTGAATGAGAACTAGTCAACAGATGTTTTCATCCAAGAAATATAGAACGGATTACAACGATCTAAAGGAACAATAATTAGTGTTATTATAGGGTGGTTCACCTGTTTTTCAACTAGCTCCCTGGACAAGTATATCTTGCAAAAGACCCAAGTGCTCCCCCTCATCCACATACTAATCCCTGAATCAATTATTAAGTATTTTAACTTTCTTACTTTCAAACTTTGTATTACTGGGAACGATATTCGTATCACATGACTGAGTATTAATCTTAGAATCTTATCCTTTGTATATGTCATATGTATTTTATTTATTTTGTAAAGTATTTATATATGTTTACATATGTTTTATATGTTTATATATATAAATTAAAACGAAGGTAGTACACAGATAGACAATGGAATAACTCACTTCTCTCTTCGTCGTCATCAGGAGGGTAAGAGTTCCCCAGGAAGGCAGGTGACTCAGGCCGCTTTTTCTGGGGCACTCTTTGCTTCCTGATGACGATGATCGTCAAAATATAGAAGTGAGTTATTCCTTTGTCTATCTGTGTGCTACCTTCGTTTTAATTCGTTTTTATTTAAAAGTCCCCTGGACAGTATCATTTAATTGCTATAAATTTAATTACTGCTAGAGTGGTTGTGTAGTTATACCAAGTATCATTTTCAACAAAAGTTTATCTTTAATATATTTTTCTTATTTATACAGCAATCGTTATATGATAACCAATAATAATATTAAAGGATTCTGGTAACTATTTTGAAAAAAAAATAGAAAATCGACATGATTAGTTAATAGATTCTAAATTGTATATTTTTGCAACTATTATGCAAGTTAATATATTCGGAATAAAATAAAGTAAAACAAAATTTGGTTAACGCAGCATACAATGTATTGATAGATTATTAATTGTGGTTAAATAACATGAGATATGTTGTTTTTATTTTTATATGATTTGAATAATATTATGTGATGCAATTGCATTTAATTGCTATATCGCAATAAACACGTGAAATAAAATTCATCATGTAACCTAAGAAAGCTTGTAACGAATTCGAAGATTTAAAACTTATTTTATGTCAAGGATTTTATTTTATGAATAAATCCGCATAAACTGTTTGTGAAACTACTGATATTATATATTGTTAATTTAAAAACAGGAGTCAACTTAAAAGGAGCTAATTTAGAAGGGAGTAATATGGCAGGAGCGAATTTACGAGTTGCAACTTTAAAAGGAGCGAATCTTCAGAACTGTGACCTTCGAGCAGCCGTACTTGCTGGTGCTGATCTGCAGGTAAATAGCGTTATTCACTGACAGTCGAATGTTTCCATTTGTTGTTTTAATCTTAGAAAAGGTATATAATGTCTTGAAATATAGCACAGTGATACAAGGTGATATAGATTTGATTATACTCCTTGGTGGGGTTTTTATTTTCTCTGTCTTAGTTACTCACTCCCTCTTACATAGATGTATCCCTAGCACTCACTCATTCATTTAAAATTTCTCTCTACCACTTCATTTTCTCCTCACTCTTTCACTATAACCCTATCCGTCTGATTGATCCTCATTCTCACTCTATATTATACACTAGACTACCCGTGACCCTTTTTTTTTCCGTCGTAGGATGTTGAAAAATCTGTTCATCAGATCCCTTAGCAAGACGTCTTGCTTAGGGTATGTGGGGTTGGGGGTCCCGACCCACGAAAAAACCACATCCTATTTCCTGGCAATACCCGACACGGAAACCGTTTGCACATTACTTCATGCCGATGCCTCAGTCCTCCTGAATAGGATTCACCTTCTTGTCCCCACTCGTTCACCTATGAATTATCATTGCCCTTGCCTCACGCTTTCATTCTTCTTATGACGGAGAACCGCCTCTACAAAGTTTGCAACTTTTGACCAATTATCTTCATTTTGGAGCATCTTTTGAACTATGGTCTCTGGAGTGACCTCACCCAGTGATGCTATTAATTCCTGGCGCATCACTCCCCATTTAGCACAGAAGAAGAAGGTATGCTCTGCATCGTCGTTTTCCCCCGAGCTACAGTGCTTACATTGAGGGCTATCAACTTTACCCATCCTGTGTAAATATTTCTCAAAATTCCCATGGCCAGTCAGCATCTGAGTTAAGTGGAATCCAATCTCCCCATGCTTCCGGACCAACAATTTGGGGAGGTCCTGGATGAGCCTTGCAGTCCACCTGCCCCACCCGTGACCCATTGTGTCACTCAGAAATGATAACAATAGATATTGAAATTTATTCACTGAACATGATTGACAGGGATAATTTTAATTGTGTTTCTTGTTATTAAGGCACGGAAACAGATTTTATAAGGCCCAAGTTTTTGATATAGTATTCTTAAAATGGTTCAAGATATATGCACAGTAAGTATATTTAGCAAAATAAAAATCATTTAAAAGTAAAAAAAAAGTCATTTATTTTATCATATAAATAAATAAAACATCAATTCAAGTCACATACACAATCAAATATATTTAAAACAAATAAAACTTGTAAATTGAAATATTCAAGTTATTTGCCCAACATAAAATAACATTAATGAAAGGAATGTGTTTTTTTAATATTACCTTAGAACATTCGGATTTTATCTGACAGTTGTTCTAAAATTATAATATTCTAAAATTATTCATTTTTAACCTCTAATGTAGTAGTTTATTATATATTTGTTACATTTTTTATAATATATTTGCACTACTCTCATCAGCGAGCACTCAAGCCTCTGGACTATTTCGAAAATTTTAAATTAAAGAAATTTTTTTTGTTACATTTATTTTTAAAATATTTGTGCTACTGTCATCGGCGAGCACGCAAGCCAGTGGGCTACCTTAGCTCCATGCCTTTAGTTTATTACCAGTGTTTATATTACGCAAATATTAAATTTTAAAAAAAATTGTTTTTTGTTACATTTATATATAATCCATTTGCACTACTGTCATCGGTGAGCATGCAAGACACTTGCTACCCTGACTCTAATTTTGGGAATATAATGATAAATTTACTTTTATTTAACATTATTCAGGTAATAAATAATGTATATTTAATTTCAAGTCTCTATCTCCAGGGAAAATGGGTTAACAAACAAACTTACAAACTTTATATATAGAGATATTGTCCCTGCTTTATTAGTCCCCCACTCTTTTCCCTCTTTACTCTCATTTTCATTCCCACTTTATTATTATTATTCTCTCTTTCGCTCCTTATCTCTTTAACTCCCTCCGAATTCTCGCTCTATTTTATCCATTCTTATTAATTGAGTCACTCAAATTCATATCTCTTTAACTCTACGGTTTTAACTCTCTCTATTTCTCTCTCTCTCTCCTCTCTCTCTTCTCTCTCTCTCTCTCTAGACATGTAACTCCACCTTCCTCTCTCTGCAGACATCATTATTTTGCCTTATGCTTGTTCGACTTCCTACCTATACTCTATTAAGTAGTGGTAAAATCCTAAGCCCGAGTTCGAGCCAGGTCGGACCAAAATGTCAATTAACCATTCGGGTCGGGTCGGGCCCAGGTTTCTCTCTCACTGACTATTTTTTAAAATAAATTTATATTTAAATATTATATATACTAAATCGATGTATAGATATTAAACAAAGGAAAATTTGTTATAAAATAAATAGTTTAGGCAAAACAGATGACCGAGTTTTGCTTGGCTGGTGGAGAATAAACTCCAATATGTAACTGACCCAGCCCGAGTACGATCGGGTCGCTTCGGGCATTAATACCTGTGGACCTGGGTCGGGTTGGATTTTTTAGGTCTTACATCTTACATACGATGTAAGATTACATCCGATCTTACATCTGTTATTAAGTATCCAAACGTTTTCGTATAATGCATTCTTTCTAAGTTATTATTAATGTTATACTCATACACATTTTGACATTTGTCATACACAAATTTACATTTATTATGTTTCTGTTTTCAGAATTGTGATCTTTCTGGAAGTGATCTCCAAGAAGCTAATTTACGCGGTGCAAACCTCAAAGACGCTGCCTTTGAACTAATGCTCACCCCTTTGCATATGTCTCAAGCTGTTCGCTAATTTTATAAAATTCCTTCTTTGCAACCTAATTTTCATTCTCTTTGTCTTCTGCATGGTTAAGAAATTATTCCTGAATCCTATCAATGTACGGGAAGTCTCTCATTAAATCCATTATTAGGTAATTAGTCATTTCATTGTCAGACTTAATAATACTGTTTACACATATTTTCTTCATTTCTCTTACTGTTTTCAAATCGCTATTTATTTTAATTCACTCCTCCGTTTAAACTAAATTAATTAGTTTTCAGATATAGAAACTATAGATTAACAAAATAAATCATTAAAAGTTGTTATATATATTCATTTAATGTAGCATAGAGGCATACTAGTTTTGTACTTATAATTTATATTTGAATAAGTAGTTAGTATAATTTATTAAATGCAGTATTGCATAAATTTGATAATAGTTAAAAAAATATCATAACCATTCCAAATGTCCTTGCAAAATTTCATAAAAATCAGTACAAAAAGCTCTGATTGTAGGTCAAAATCCGCGTAAAAGTTAGGTTCTATTAAATGCTAACGACGTGTTTAATGGCTATATATATATATATATATATATATATATATAAATATTGATAAAAGTATTGACCGTGGAATAGAAACAAAACTATAGTTTATCGGGAGTCGGTCAGTTCTTCAGGTTCAAATTAAACTCTCATTGCCAACGTTTCAGTCTTTATTTAAAACCTTTTTCATAGGCAGAAGTATAAATTATGAAACAGAAAAACTAAGTATTACATTAAAATTATTTTACAAAGAAAAATAGTATGTGGATTTTTAACAACAACTGTAGTCTGAATGAACACGCGATACTGAACAGTTCAGTTAACATAAACCTGAAGAACTGACCGAGTTCTGATAAACTTTTTGTTTTGTTTCTACTTCACGGTTGATACTTTTATCAACATATATATATTTCTCTAAGTCTCTTCTTCATACTTGAGCTTTGTCAATCTTCTCCTGATGGCGATATGTATTGAAATATTAAAGTGAATTAAAGTAGTTTTTTCTCTTTGTTTTTTTCTTAAAATATATAATTGATTTTCATATATAATTGGACTATATAATTTGATAGTCAATGTATATGTAAACATTCAGTTATAACAGCAGCACATAACATTGCATTCTTATTAAGATGAAAAAAACGAAAAACCAATACAGCATAGATAAACTTACATTAAAAAATAACTTTCTTTACATTGTTTTTTCTTGAAAAAAAAATTAAAATTGAATTTCTTTACTTCAAATTCTAAGCAAATATTATGCTAGGCTTTTAAAATTTTAATTATAAATATACTTTAATCATATGATGCTGGAAAATGAATCAATGATGTAAATAAATTTAAAAAATATGAATACATTTAAATCATGTGAACAATGTACGAAACATATTGTGGAAAACAAAGATGAATGAAAACAATTAATCTGTTTATTTTTTTGTATTGTAATTGTAAAATCAGGATGAATAGCTACTATGGTGGTATCCACATATTAACAGTTACCTACTATAGTCGATGTGGAATTATTATATAATCTAACTAATAAATCAAAGAAATTTAGCCTGCTGTGGGATCCACATGTCCCTCACATAAGGTATCTATAGTATTTGATAAACACTGGAATACACAAAGGATTTGAATGTTATGCCAACTATTAGAATCTACAATATGTAATATGCAAATATTTTTGTATTTAAATGTGCCAAAATGTAAGCAAAGAGAGAATTATTGAATTAATTTCTTAAGGCTGTTTTTTTTTTAAAGAGTGAGTGAAAATAAAGTTATTATTTGTTTATATTCTTTGTAATTCAAGTTTGACTGATTTCAAAAATATCTTTTTTTTTAGTAAATTTTTATATAAATGTATTTTATTCATTTCTATTTTTGTTACTTGTTATTTTTTTTCGTTACTATTTGTTTTTTTAAACTTACATACTTCTTTAGTGGAAATAACATTTTAGTTCCTTTTATTTAATATTCTTTAAGTGATAAGAAACTACCATATTAAATATCAATTTCACTATTTTGACTATCAAAATTTAAATTCAAGCCTTTCAGTCTTTAAAATAATATGTTTCGAGAAATTAAAAAAAAATACTTAAGTGAATTATCTATTTAATTTTTTTAGGTAAATCATACACATGAGGAGTGAATGAATCATTCCATTATGTAAAGATCCATTATCTATTTGCCTTTTCTTTATATAAAAATACTAAAAAAGTAATTTATATTTTAACAAAATTACTAAATGTACATAGTTTATATATGTAAATTCTCTCATAAACTGGATTTAAAATAGTCAAGTGTAAGAAACTAATAGGAAATGCTTTATCTTCTTTTGAATCTCTTATAGAATAACCTCTAATCAGCTTTATTATATATGATTAAAATTTATTCATTTATATTCATAGAGTATTTCTACTCTATGAACAAACAAATTGTCTGGAACAATTTTTGTATATTGCTTTATTATTTTATAATGTCAACTTAGTATTATTTTAGTTATATTTGTTTGAGGAGTACTTTTTTTTATTATCTTTCAGTATGATCTTAAGGCTGTGACTAACGTAATTTAAATTTTTTTTTAGTGACATAAAGAGATTAAATCTATTTCAGATGTAATCCTGTACTCCTGAGGGCACTATATTTCATAGCTGAAGAGAATTTTTTTAAAATATATATTATGTATTTTAGAAACAAAGTAAGACTTATTTTGTATATTTAAAGCAGGTATGGGCAACCTTTTATGAACTGGAGGCCTGATTATATAATTTCCAAATGATATTTGCGTTCTGCATGATAATTTCTGTGGTATTTGGATGCATACAACTTATATATATATATATATATTATATATGTTTCACGATGAATCACAAACACAGAACTAAGGAACATACACACTTACTGTCTCTAATTTTCGGTTGAACCGTCATCAGGAGAGTTGAGATAGGGACACCAAGCGCACTTGCGAAGCGACGGTTGGAGACCCACAAGTGCGCTTCACAAGTGCTTTATATCTCAACTCTCCTGATGACGGTTCAACCGAAAATTAGAGACAGTAAGTGTGTTTGTTCCTTAGTTCTGTGTTTGTGATTCATCGTGAAACGTTTGTTCTCCTTTTGGATCGTTTTCCTGTTAAATATATATATATATATATATTATTATTATTATTATTAAAGTAGACGGCAAGTTCCGCATTCACGACCTTTTTGCTGGTGTTTTCTAGTTTTCTAACTAGTTTTCTTTGGTAGGGAGAGATTTCATGAAGGAGGTGTCCCAGAGACATCGAAGAAATAATTTCGTAGCTTACTCAATATTATATTTTTCTACTTACAAGCTTTCTATTTCACTGAAATCATCGTCAGGTATATGGTATAAACAGATTAAATTAACATAATAACAATTTTGAAAAACAGCAGACATTAAAGTGATTAAAATTAAGAGGTTAATAAAAATAGACAATCATTGTGAAAAAACAAGTCCACTGTGACAAGTGGAAGGTTACAACTTGTTATACACATTGCTTGGGGGTCCTGTCAGTGTAGGCCTATTAAGTTTATAAGAACCATATACCTGACGATGATTTCAGTGAAATCGAAAGCTTGTAAGTAGAAAAATATATTATTGAGTAAGCTATGAAATTATTTCTTCGATGTCTCTGGGACAACTCCTTCACGAAATCACTCCCTACCAAAGAAAACTAGAAAACACCAGCAAAAAGGCTTCCGTCTACTTTAATAAAATATGTTTACAAGAGAATCTGCTGCTAATATACCCTAATATATATATATATCACAATAAACACGTGAAACAACAATCAATGTTCAAACCACAATAAGAAATGGAAAAAAAAGACTAAGATCTTTCAACTGTAACAAGCGACCTTTGAACATTGATTTTATATATATGCATGTATATGGAATACATACTGTGTGCTATATTAACGTGTCAATGGGGCTAGGTTAGCTCAATGGTTAACGTACTCCTCTCTGGGCTGGTAGTCCGGGGTTCGATCCCCACCTGGCCCTTGATTTAGTCATAAGGGAGGTGAATAAATCTAAGTACATCGTCCCTCGGAGAGGACGTTAAGGCATCGGTCCCGAGCCTGTACGAAGTCAGGTACTCGTTAAAGATCCCTACTCGAAATGCACTTGAGTTAAGCAAACTTTAGGACTCCCTTTGTAGAATCTGTAGAATCACCGATGAAGCAAAAAGTCGGTAAACGGCTGACGTTATGACTCGCTAATGGATCAGTTTAAACAATAAAAAAATGTGTCAATAATTATTTAACTTTTTATTATTATTTTAATGAAAAAGATACTCATATCTCACTATTTCATAATAATAGTGAAGCAATTATCACAACGTAATCACCAAAAGATTAGCAGAGTAAAATAAAAACAAAACTAAAATATGTTTTGCTATGGAGGGAGTTCTCTCTCTAATGTTGTACTTTTCTTCCAAAATTCTCGGTGAGGTTTTGTTGATAAAAGCAAAGGAATTTTTAATACTACCATAGAATTCCAGATAATCTCTGAGGGCCGCACAACAAACACGAGGAGGGTCGCATATGGCTCGCGATTCGCAAGTTGCTAATGTCTGATTTAAAGGAACGTTAGTACATTTTATTTTTTATTTAAATTTTTTATTCTTATTTACTTATTATGTTTTTTGTTGTTCGGTAATATGGCTCCGTCCATGTTTAATAGGTGCTGAATAAAACCACTTTAACGTTCTTTGGATTACACTGAAAGCTTTTAAAATATCGAGTTGGATTTGAGAAAAAATGTTCTCTTTCATCTTTTCTAAGTTTTATTGTTTCTGCTTGAGTCGTATATACTTATCCTTCAAGAGTTCTGTAAAATATGCAATTTATTTAGTTTACATTTTATAATTTATACAGTTTGCATAGTAGTTCTTACTAATTCATTTTATTCAGTGATCTGAGAAGTAAGTATATTTTATATGATAGCAAAAATATTTTTATTTTTCATGTAACACATGAAATCAATGTGTTACTCTTGACCTGGCCATTCTGTGATTTCCGTAGATGAGAAGTCGACGTCGACTTTGTGCAAAGATGAAATATAATTACAAATGAAAATTAACTTGAGATAAATTTGATGGATGTGTAGTGTCGTAGCAACTTCCCCCCCCCCCCCCGCACCTGCTGGCGTTGATATTCCGTTAACCTTCAAAATTTCAGAAAGTATCCAAAATATTCATTTTTATGGAATTACAATCAAGTATCTAATTTTAAATGCATGCATATTGTTAATACCACTGATGTTAGTATCTTTTATATTTGAAATAGGTAAAACCTTAAACCGTCATACCTCGTAAGATGATCCTGGAGTTGGAGCGCTTTTGGACGTTGTCCATTTTCGATCGCAACAAACCTACTGAGCTGTTATATAGGGGGTTGGTCTTAACAGATAACCAAACCCCTATATAACAGCTCAGTAGGTTTGTTGCGATCGAAGATGGACAACGTCCGAATGTGCTCCAACTCCAGGATCATCTTACGGAGGTATGACGGTTTTACCTATTTCTAATATAAATCATATCTAATTTTAAACTGCTATTATTAGTCCCAGACTTTCATCTTATTACAGTAGTCGAGTAATATACAGCCATCTAAGAAAACCAAAGATTTTTCAAAACAACAACGTATAATTCAAATCATAAAAAAAATTATTATATTAACTGCCTATGCAAAAATATATAAAATAAACTTTCAACTGCTTTAAAAATTAGTTTTGGAAAAATTTAAAATACATTTATTTTTAACTTGAAAATATTGCAGTTGAAAAATCAATTCAAAACGGTATTACATACATAAAACGTAAAAAAAATGACGAACTTATAAAATGTTTTGATTTTTTTTTGTTAACTTTTTATTATTTTAATTTTTTTTTCTATTTTTACCCCCTCAAAATATCACCCACCTCCTCGCACGTGCTGACTGCCCTCTCTCCTTGCTACCCCACTGTGTTAATACGTGGGGTAAATATGTTAATAAGTAAATGTAAAAAAGTAAATATGTTAATAACATGATTATACTGATATCAAATGATATATAATTCGAATTAATTAAAATATCAAGTTAATTTTACATTTTTGTAATTATATTTCTTTCATGAAATAGGCTTGTTTCACTTTTAAACTAAACTGATCATATATAAATAATGTATTGTTTATATCTAAGGGTAAAAAATTACTCTTTTGAGGAAACGATTGGTACTCTTCTCAATTGAGTTGGGAAAATGTCTAATTTTCTGAAGTCTTCTGAATTCGACGTATAAATAATTACGCAAATATACTGTTCTAATTAATTGTAATGGATATCTCTATTAGAATCTCTTTAAATACATAAAAATTATGTATTTGGATATGTTTTATTTATATAGCGATAGTATGGCAATAAGGTGTATATTCTGTTGAGTGTTCTGTGTATTTGTTAAGAGTTTGTAACTAACGCAGTTTGTTAGTTATGTTATAAGAAAAATACACTGTCTTATCTCAATGTTGGTCCTCATAATTCGACCTGTTTCGGTACTTGTCCATTATCAAGAGCACACTGACTGCCATTTTGTGTCATTTCGCGTAAAAATTAATCTTGAAATAATAAAACATACCTATACCATGTTTTGTTATGTCATACTTAGTACATGTAACGAACTCCATCTTCTCCTTTGATCTTCTATTTTCAACGAAATGTTGTTGAAAATATCGATCATAATAAGTGTTCTATCTATAAAAGACCTCGTAAATTTACGAGTTATATTATTTATTGTTCTCTTCGTTAATTGTTAAAATATTATTTATAAGAAAATTAGGTAGTAGTCAATGAAGACAGGTAATTTAATTCTGGGAATCATTCTGTTTATCTATACAAACATTCGATAACCTAAATGGCTTTAATATACCGTAATTGATTCCTTTAAAAAAAAAATAAAAATATAAAAAAAATAAAGGATTTTTACTTAGTAAATGTACTTCGAAATAAAGTAGATTTTTAGTTGAGAGGTTCCTCAAGAAAGATTCTTTTCGTATTGAATTTTTTTTTTAATTTTTTGATTTGAGGTGAATTTAACTTCGAGCAAGATGTGTTCTAATTGAAGTTCATCTCAGAGATGTGTTCTTTTATAACTGAAGAGTACCTCGAAAAATTCTGTTCTTATTAAAACAGGTTTTTCCTTTGAATTTTTACTAGTTATGTTCTTATAGTAGATGATGTGTTTTTTTAAAAAAAATATATGAATTTGTTTTAAATATTACAAATATTAATGTGTACAATATTTTGAAACAATATCTATCCGTGTTGGATGCATTTTTAACCATAAATGGTTTAAATTTCTATTATTTTATTTTTAGCTAATAAGTTTTTGTTTTAGTCTAAAACAATTTGAACTTTTTTGTTATTAAACATAGTTCGTTTATAGTGTAGCATACATTTAATATTTAATGAAAGCAGTAAATTACAATATAGATTTCCCTCGTAAATGTTCAACTGTTTAACACAAAAATAATTCTCTTTTTTATTATAGGTATATATATGAGATGTGATGAATGTGTATTAAGAGATAAGTGGTATAGTTGAGTAGATCTCTTAATTATTTGTTTTAGTGATATTAAATATTCTCAAAATTATGCCAAATATATATATATAACTGTTATTTAATGGAAATATATAACTATGTTGTATCAATTGTAATGGATATCCTCTTAAGAATCCTAAGCTTGACTTGTGACTTATTTCAAAAATATATTTCTTTAGAATAAATTCCTTTTTTTGTCCGAAAAAGGTAATAATCGTTAAGAACTGTCAAATATTAGGTATAAATACTAAACGTTTTGACCTCCGATACTCCTTATTTTTGTAATTAACCTTATAGATTGCGAACCTCTATAAAACGTTTATTGGGTGAAAAGAAAAAGGTAAAATGAATGAAAACCTCAATATTTAAACTTGCAAATTTTCTAAATTCCATTTAACTAGTAATATAAGAGTTCAAGAAGAAGATGAGGAAACTCTAAATTTGTGATAAATATTGGTGAAGACAGAGTTGGAAAAGAATGAAAATAAAGAGATTATTACTGCCCGAAGACATGTTTATCCGTACACATAATGTTGATTAGTGTATTGAATACATTTACTTTTCAGTCACCAACTCGTAAATATTCTTCACAGAAAATTCAATATACGTTCCATGTGACGAAATACTCAGTGGAATTAATCATAGGTTCATTGAATAATTTCTAGGAGAAATTAAGCTATATCTGTCGTACAACTCGGTTTGTGTAGGAACAGAACCCATGCATTACCCTCAAGAATTGCTTGATTCACTAGAGTTGTCTGGATTGTTCCAACATAAGCTAGAACTTAAAAAGGAAGCTCCTGTCATGTGTATATATGAGAAATATGATCCAAAAGCGCTTATGTAATGGAACAAGACTAATAACTGAGGGGCTTCATGATAATGCCACTGTTTCTAAATTAGTGTATCACGGTGTCAAGGGGAAATAGTTTTAATTCCAAGATTGAAAATTGTTTTATCCGATGAGAACAACATTCCTTTTTTTAAGGACACAATTTCCAATTCAGTGAGCTTTTGCCATGACTATTCATAAGTCTCAAGGAGAGATTCTAAAGAAAGTTTTAGTTCATTTGTGTAAAACAGTATTTCAACATGGCCTATTACATGTTGCTCTCAGTAGGGTCAAACAGAAAGAAAACATTAGTTTTTTTTTTGTAAATTTTCGTCCAGAAAATTTAAATAAAAAGAACTGTCTTAAAAATATGTTCATTGTCCTCTTTATTAAAAAAAATAATTTAGAGTTTATCTGTGTTTATGTAAACATGATTGATTTGAAAAGGAAGGATTGGATGACCCAACGGGTCATCGTTAAGAACTGTAAAATATTAGGTATAAATACCAAACGTTTTGACCTCCGCTACTTATTATTTTTTTAATTAACCTTATTGATTGCGAAACTTTATAACTTATATTGGGAGAAAAGAAAAAGTAATGAAAACCTTAATATTTAAACCTCTTAATGATAGATAACTTTAAGAAGGAAAGTGGTACGACAGGGAGACGATAGTCAACTGAAAAGTTTTTGAGAATGTAGACGACTGCGGTGGGTCAAAACGAAAACGAGAGACTGATAGAAATTGCTTATGAAAATGAACTTAAAAATATAAAATAAATAATAATTAAGTAAATGAACAAATATAAATGATAGATTATAACTTGAGAGAAAATTAACAGTTTGTGTTAAAGTTGTGAACTTGCTCCTAGGAGCCAAATAATGACCAAACCACAATAAGAAATGGGAAAACAAGACTAAGATCTTTCAACCCTAACAAGCGGTCTTCGTCAGAGCCAAAAAAACCCAACTGGGATCTTAGTCTTATTTTCCCATTTCTTATTGTGGTTTGATCATTGATTGTTATTTCACGTGTTTATGTGAAATCTTTTTATCGATGTATATATATTTATATGCAATATTTTTCTTTATACATGTTTTGACTCGGTTAAACTTACATCATGAGAAAAATAAATGGGCCATTAACCTAGAAAATAGAAATAATAGGTAAACATAATAAAACTATGTTAAAGTGATTGACCTAGGAATTGTAAGACAACATTTCCACCTAACCAAACGTCGATTTAATACAAAAACAATGTGGTGTTGACACGTGGTGTTCTTCAGATTTGTATGTTTTTACTAAGAAAGTAGGAACTGAAATTCATATTGATTTCATAGTAAAAGGTAGTTTATACGGGTATTTTGTACATCAGTTTTAACCATGAGTAATACTACGGTAAATGTTCGTATATTTTTTTATATTCCAGTCCTCAATTATTCAGTGAGGTTGAGGAAGGTTGGTGACAGGATTTAGAGTTTGTACAAGGGGGTTCGGATGAGTAGGTAGTTTGTAGAGAGGACGTTAAACAAGAGGAATAAGAAAGATTGATGTGGAATTCTAATCGTTTAGACGTCTTTAGGATGTTATTGTAAAATACCAAAATATTGTAATGAACCTTCAAGATATAAAAGGACTTAGAAATAGTAATGTGAGGCAGTTTTCTCAATAAACTAACGTATCCTGAAGACACGGTACCCAAACTACTCCATGTATTTGAGGATACCTGGTAATAACTATAAAGGGATGTACCTGTTAAAATTCCATGGTATTAGCAGTGATGATTAAGAATTGTTGTTGAAGGAATTTGTCCTCTAATTGCTTGAGCTGTCTAGGTCTCAGAATACTCACAAGTAGTTGAGATGATGTTCTATGTGTTTGTTGTCCCTGGATTCACCTATTATGAAAAGCCATCAGTGCAAATCTACCTGAGTAAGCTATAAAGATGCTAATCCATCTGACCATCATTGCTTTCCCATATTCCATAAACAGTTGCTATGGGTATAACCAGGGGCCAGGTCATTAAATTTAATGGTTAATGTTAATGTTAAATGGTTAAAGGACATTTAATGGTTAATGTACTCGCCTCTGAAGTGGTAGGCCCAGGATTCGCTACCGACTTGGTCCTCGATTTATTCACACGGGAGGTTAATAAATCTGAGTACGTCGTCCCTCGGAGAGGACCAACGACCAACGAACATATCCGCGCACTAAAGTGCACGTCATAACTAGCAGTTCCAGACCAGAGGCCTTCTACTACTTGATTACTGTGCTACTATAACTTGGAATGTCAGTAATTCATGTCAGATATTAAGTTAGTCTGTACAGTAATGATGTCGTATTCGCGACCATGTGGTCTTGTTAGTCATGGTTTTCAATGATTTTAGTCATTAGTTGGAAAGGTAGTCAGATAGCCAGTGGATGAAGTAATTATTCAGTGAGGTTGAGGAAGGTTGGTGACAGGATTTAGAGTTTGTACAAGGAGGTTTGGATGAGTAGGTAGTTTGTAGAGAGGACGTTAAGCCGTCGTTCCCTAGCCTGTACGATGTCAGGCACTCGTTAAAGATCCCTACTCTAAATACACTAGAGTTAGGCAAAGTTTGGACTTCCAATATAGAATCACCGATCAAACAAAAAGACCGTAAAGGGCTCACTTTTAAACCCGTTAGGAGATTGGTTTAAACAATAAAAAAAAAATTGGTATGACTCCATATTCCATGACTCAACTTCAGATAGTCATTCCAACCTTCCGACGGCTTCCCACGAGTATTTAACCTCCATTAAATGAATAATTCAAAGATAACCATGCCAATATGTTCAATATGTATGTCACTATTAAACCATGATCTTGCTAGACCTCTGAGAAACCTGAATAATGGGTAGATGAAATAAAAAAAAAGTTTTAACATTTTACCTTAAGAGTTCGTCGTTACCTCTCAATTAATAAACAACTAACAATATTTTTTAATATAACTATATTCATAAGTGTGTTTATAATTGTGCTATTATTTCGTCACAACTTGATCTCTGTTGACTATAACGGCTTCTGCTGTAGTTAAAAGAGATGCCACTCCTCCTGCGTCTACCAGAGCTTTCCGCAGCACCTATTCATTGTTTTAACAAATTAGTAAGAATGAATTATTAACAAAATAATTACAAAATTATGAAATCAAGACAAATACTTTATATCAATTTAAATTTACATTTTAAGAAGGTTGAATTTGGAAACGCTGCTTCTAACCAGGTGATCCTCGCTGGGAGGTCTGAGGTCCACCAGAGTTTCCACTTAACCTTCTGATCAACAATTAATTCCTTTTCATAGTTATTGAATGTTATTTTAATGATTTCTTACTAATATTTACTGTAATGTCACATAATTGGACATTAAAATTAAAAAGTAGTCGTTATGCCAAAAGGGTAAATTTTTAGAAGGTACACTCGACCCTAGAGTCTCCGTACTTCAAATAGCCATCCTTTTCAAGTTTCCGTAATTTTGTTTTCTTCCGAGGAGCATAAATTATCATCCAGGTATTGGTAGTTTACAATGAGGGTAAAGTGATACCGAGTAGCCTAGAGGCTACTCCAATTTCGTTATGTTAAGCCAACTATACCTTTATTATGCATAAGTAATATTATTATTACGTATTTTAGTGTATAATAAACATAAACTAACTGTATCCACCTGTATTTGATGCTTGTGACTGTGGGTAAGGTGAGACAGAGAATAGCCTAACTATCCTCTCTTCTCATAACCATCCCTTCGCTACTCCAATGTCATTTAAATCGGCCATTACAGTATTCAGCCGGTCTAACCCTACTTAACTGTGTTGAGGTTAGGCTATATATCCTATGGTATGTTTTGGACTGCCATCAACAGTTAGACTAGGCTTTTTTGGTTCATTATAAAGAATATTATATGTTAATAATAGTGTTTATTTAAATTAAATATTAGTGTACATAAAATTTGTTCCCTATTTTTGACCTAGTTATTATTTTTTATAGACTACTCACAGGTGGGCTCTTATAGTAAGTGACCAGTGTTACTTTTTCATTCAAGTTATAGTACAGACATTTACTTACTGACCCCACCACCATAGCAGGACAATAATTCAGCAGTAGTAGGTTCGTGACCTGGAACTGCTAATACAACGTGCACAACAGTGCGCGGAAAGAATCGTTGGTCGTTGGTCATTCAAGTTATTGTAGCTGACATTGTTCCTTACAATGTCTTTTAATACTCTTTTATCAAGCTTGAGTTGTTCCGAATACTGGTTTTTGTAGAAAACTTTATGCACTATTGTTTGTCTATCTTCATTAATTTGTTTCTTTCTTCTTACATAAAGATATTCTTTCATGTAAGAACCAGAAAATTCACCTAAGAAGTTATTCATGTCCTGAAGATGATTGGTGCAGGACTGATGTGAGGCAGTTTTCTCAATAAACTAAGGTATCCTGAAGACACAGTACTGTATGTACTTCTACATGTATTTGAGGCTACCTGGTAATAATTATAAAGGGATGCAAATCTACCTGAGTAAGCTATAAAGATGATAATTCATTTGACCATCATTGCTCTCTCATATTCCATAAACTCATTTACTATGAGCATGACCAGGGGCCAGGTAATGTTGATCATTCGAAACATGTCGACTATAAGAGATATACTTTATTGTATAGACGAAATAGCCAGAGTGTTATTTAAAACTATTGAGAAACTTGTTAAAAAACATGTATCAGCTAAGTTTGGTCTCATTTACAATAACACAGTGTACGCAGCTTAATGTAATCACTTTTGTAAACAACTAAACTGATAATAATAACCGAAGAAATGTAAATTACCGTTTCACCGTTCATGAGGCTAACTAAAACTGAAGTTGTAGTAAAATAAAGCTCAAATGAATGAAATATGTAATAAATAGTACAACTATAAGTTATAGTCATACTATTTAAACTATATGCATTACAATAAGTTATTTATTTAGGAAAACGTTCTGGTTTGTCTGTTTCTCGTCATTTCGCAGCAGATTATTTATAAACCAGTCGTACTCATAATGAAGTTCAAGTTCAGAAGATTTGTTTTGCACTTCAAGTCGTAATACGCGAAGAGCTCCCACATTTCCTTATTTGTTGGAATGTACACTTCTAGTTGATCATCCTCAGGCATTTATAAACAACATTTTTTCAAAGCCAATTCAACTTGAGTGTCTTCCTTTGAATAACGAATTTTGGATATAAGCAAAATTGGATGCATAATTTTGAAAAGAAGTGGTTGGGATATTTACAGTTTTGCAGCAACTTCACGTTGTCTCATAGATCTCTAAAATTGAAAATTTTTCTTTGATGCTTAAATTTCTGTGTTTCTTCATCTTGAAGGGATTACTTGCCGTTGCGACTACAATGTGTTTGGTCTCCCTTTCTCTTTTCTTCTGAAGAACAATTGCCCGAAAATGTGAGTTTGTAAGTGTGTTTCTTTACGCTGTGTGCTACTCTTCTTCGATTTTGAACTCGTAGATATATATATATAAATTATTTTGTGTTTGCCAGCCGAGCAGGGATTTCTTGTTTTCCTGATCATAACGAATTCGAAATGTTGAAGAAAGTTTTGTTGTTTTTTTTTAATGGTTTGATATATACCCTTCCCTCTCTCACCCCCCTGATGTGCCTTCACCTTGTCGGGGTAGGGGGGCTTAACCTGCCTGGGTGGTTGTTTTCCCATGGCATGAACTAAGAAAGGCACAACTCGACGAATGGTTAACCTGGGTAGCAATAACCTTTATTAGTCAGATGAGGCTAGCGCTTGTCTTTTTCCAAACTTCTTTCTCACTGTGGTGGCAGGACAGTAGCTTTAGTTGCTCCATTGAGATTTTTGATCTTGGGTTGGTGTCTACAGGTGAAAAGTCCGGTCAGTTGTGTTCCAGTTTGGGAGCTAAGACCTAAACTTCACTTTTTTTTCTTTCAGCTTGCGCTTGTCTTTTTAAGAACATTTCCTCTTCTATCAGTGACATCCAGCAACTTCGTTTGTTTATCAGACCCAAGGTTTATTCAGATAATGCTGCTTATGGCTGGTTATGGTGGACTTAGGTTTGTTTGTGGCTGCGTCTGCATGTTTCTCCTTCTTTCTCCCTGTACCTTTTCCAGTAATCTCTAAACCCCCCCCCCCTTTACTTATCACTATTCTTTTCTACATCTCAACTCCCTATTAAATGTAACTCTTGTTTTTCACTCTTCATTTTCCATCTGTAATTCTTGATGATCTTTCATGAAGTAGCTATTAGTTTTATAGAGACTGAAAAGCTTATGCTTATAGCTTTTGTTGATGCAGGTCGTAGAAGCCCTCCTTCGAGAGGTCCACTTTGGGCACTTCACGAAAACATTCCCATTCGCGAGTTTTTGTTATTCGTAAGGAGGTGGTGGTTTCTCGTGACTTGATGAGAGGGCTCCGAAACATGTACCCATTCTGCTTTGTCATGGTTTGGGTGAAAGGCTCAGGTAAATGATTAAATCAAAATAATTTTGATATAAACATATACTTTTCGTTGGAAATACGATCCGAAACGGACAAATATAGTTCAATGTAGAAAAAAACATGGGGAAATTAAAAGCACACACTTGCAGTCTCTAATTTTTGGTTTGAACCGTATTCAGGAGAGTCTCCTTTGGGTTTCCAACCGTCTCTGAACCAGTGTGCTTGATTTCCCTCTCTTATCTCTCCTGAAGACGGTTTAAACAGAAAATTAGAGACTGTAAGTGTGTGCTTTTAATTTTTCTATGTTTCTTTTTCTACATTTAACTATATATAATATGTAAATTGGTTTAACAGTAAAAACATGAATAAAAACCAAGAAAACTCGTTGCCTGGTTGAAAGATTTCAGTTCCATCTTTGAATTCCTTATTATGGTTCAGACTTTGATAAGATGGTGTATACACATGCAGAAATGTCTAAATAAACACAGTTGACTCTCCATTCAATAAAAATGACAACGAACACAGTATACAAATGAAAAAGTGGTTTGAACTTTTGAGATACCTCATGGCCAAAGAATAGTCAAAAAATAAATGTAAACAAAATAATTATAAACAATATAATTATTGCGTCTAATGTACGTTCAATTTTCTATTTGTTACCTGTACATACCATAAATCTTACTATGCTAATATATTTTTTGAATTATTAATGTAAGTTGTTTATACTATAAAAAAATGATATCTTTATAATAAAAACGCACATATTTTTATTTATTTGCATTGTGATCTTTCTGCCTGATAAGTTTCTCTGAAAGAAAAATGAAAAGTTGGTAGTTGGTGGTTGAAGAATACTTACGACAAAAGAGGTCGTATTTATTTTCTAGCTTTAACCTCAACTAAATGGAGGTTATGTTCCCTTGGGTAAACCACAAACAGGGTGGCTAACCTTCTAATCTGCCTCCTCTATCTTCAAGTCTTCACTCCTCTCTTATTTCTTTGTCATCACTACGACCGACTTTTTATCTCTACCCAGGTCACTCATCATCTAATCTACACTCCAATTAACATATATATTCCAGCAGCCACTGCGTACCATACACTGAATATCCAACTAATATGAAGTGCATTTAAATCACTTAGGTGTCGCCCTTTCATAACGCCATTTTTTGGATAAGTAGAACCAGAAATGTTTATTATACACACACACACACGCACGCACATACATACACACACACACACACACACACACACACACACACACACACTATATATATATATATATATATATATATATATATATCAATGACCAAACCACAATATGAAATGGGAAACAAGACTACTAAGATATTTCAATCGTAACAAGCAGTCTTCGTCAGAGTCATAAACCCAACTGATGGGTATATATATGTATATATATATATATATATATATAACGTTTCACGGTGAATCATAAACACAGAACTAAGAAACAAACACAATTACTGTCTCTAATTTTCGGTTGAACCGTCATCAGGAGAGTTGTGATAGGGACACCAAGTGCACTTGTGACGGTCTCCAACCGTCACTTCACAAGTGCGCTTGGTGTCCCTATCTCAACTCTCCTGATGACGGTTCAACCGAAAATTAGAGACAGTAATTGTGTTTGTTCCTTAGTTCTTTGTTTGTGATTCACCGTGAAACGTTTTGTTATCCTTTTGGATCGTTTTCCTGTATACAATATATATATATATATACAATTAAAAGAAACGGTCCAGCGGACTTTTTTACAATAAAATAAAAAACGAAGGAAACACACAGAAAGACACAGACATTTAACTCACTCGATGTGAGTTATGTCTGTGTCTTTCTGTGTGTTTCCTTCGTTTTTTATTTTATTAATATATATATATATATATATATATATATATATATACATATATATGATTCGCGCTCCGTTCTTCAACGTGGGGAGATTTCTCTCACTTCGTCCTCTCTTCTAGTCTACTCTCCTGATGACGAACAACAGTTCGAAATATTGAATTCTGTAAGTTTTCTTTGTATTCTCTTTTCTGTGTCGTGCTTTGTGTAATTTAAAGTTATATATATATATATATATATATATAGTTCAATATAGACAAAGAAACATAGAGAATACAAAAGAACACACTTACAGTCTCTAATTTTCGGTTTGAACCGTCTTCAGGAGAGATAAGAGAGGGAAACCAAGTGCACTGGTTCAGAGCGGTTGGAGACGGTAAGTGTGTTCTTTTGATTTCTCTATGTTTCTTTGTCTATATTGAACTATATTTGTCCGTTTTGGATCATATTTTCAACGAAAAAGTATATATATATATATATATATGTATGATCAAACCACAATAAGAAAATGGGAAAACAAAACTAAGATATTTCAACCGTAACAAGTGGTCTTCGTCAGAGTCAAAAACCCAACTGGATCTTAGCCTTGTTTTCCCATTTTCTTATTGTGGTTTGATCATATATGCGTCACCATCAGATAGAAAGATGTCAGCGTCATTGAAGGCCAGCGAATATTTCTTCGTTGAGAGCAAGAAAGAAGGGTGAGAGGGAGGGGAGAGAGAGAGAGAGAGTGAGAGATTAAAGAGGATGTGGGTAAATGGCATTTTTCAAAAATTGTATGTTTTCATCTTAACCTAGATCAAACAATTTGAGATAAATGAGATAATATAAAAATATTAATTAAAAGAAAATGCATCAATTAGTAATAACTCTTTCTTCTCAACCATGTTATAGAAATTACCAAAAAAAGTCGTTAAACTTTGTTTTAAAAATAAAGTTGTGCCGTTTAGCTAAAGAGCAATAAGGCTGTGTGTATATTGGTGTAGGTTAGCAATCAAGCTTATTAAAGAATTAAATTTAAGTTTGCCTCTTCCGTGAATCATCTAAACTTTAAAGTCATTTCGTTTTATGATAACTTATTTCTTCAGACGAGAGTCACTCATTATAATATAGTATTTTATGTCTTTTAAACAAGAGTTGTTTCATCATTAAATTTTGATCTTTTATAAGTTTAATGAAATAAATTTCCAAGTAAATAATCTTCAATTTTATATATATTTATATACATATATATATATTTGTGTATTTTGGGAGCATACCTTCAATCAAACATGTTTTATTAAAAATTATGCCAATTTGAACTTTTGTTCTTTTCCGGGTTAATATAAATTGGAAGTCAAGAATAAATCTTTTGGTGAATTACTTTATATTTTACCAGAAAGGTGGAAATCCATAGTCAGAAAACTTGAAAAATTAACCCGGAAAAGAACAAAAGTTAAAATTGGCATAATTTTTAATAATATATATATATATATATTGTATTCGTATTGTATATTAATATTTGTAGTTGGCTTCAGCTACTCAAAGGTAACTACTTCTGCCCGATGACGACGAATGTCGAAATATCGTTGTGAGTTTTTTTTGTGTCTGTTTTTATCTGTTTTTCTCTTTCCTTTGTGAACTGTATATATATATATATATATATATATATATATATATATATATATATATATATATATATATATAGGTGTGTTCTCTAATCGGGGTTCGGTCAATTTTCCAGGATAAAAAATCAAACTCTCGTTGCCAACGTTTCGGTTTTATTTAAAACCTTTTTCATAGGCATCTTCTCCATATACTCTTCTTATATCCTCATAAAAACCCATTATTCATTAAAAATGGGTTTTATGAGGATATAAGAAGAGTATATGGAGAAGATGCCTATGAAAAAGGTTTTAAATAAAACCGAAACGTTGGCAACGAGAGTTTGATTTTTTATCCTGGAAAATTGACCGATCCCCAATTAGAGAACACACCTATTCTATCAAACGGTCGATATATTATTGAATCTGTTATATATATATATATATATATAATATATATATATATATATATGTATTTATATATGAGAAGGGAGGACAGCTAGACTATTCTCTGCCTCACCTTGCTTTAAATCACTATCATCGGTGGATATATTTAGTTTATGTTTATTATACATTAAAATATATAGTAATAATAATAATAATATTAATAATATTTGTTATACATAATAAAGGTGTAGTTTAAGATAATGAAATTGCTTAAGATAACGAATTTTGAATTAGCCTCGTTCTCACTTTGACCTCAATGTGACTTACAATACCCGGAAGTTAATTTAATCTATTGGAAGAAAAAAAAGTGCGGAAATTTGGAAGTACAGTTTCTTGAATATTGGAAACTCGAAGGTCGAGTATAGTATTGTTTCATTATTAAATTAATTATTTAAGATATATATATATATATATATACAAAAGCAAAATTAACAATGCATTTTAATTTTTGATTCTTGATAGAACTTATTTCTTGAATTCTTTCTTTTGATCATGGAATGTTTTTTTTCATTTGGCATTCTGATAATTTGAGTTATATACAAACTCCTTGAGTTTTCATTTCCAATATTATTATATTTAATTTTTGTACCCTACCTATATCATACATCTGTTATCCAAAATTTAGATGTATTAAAATAAAATATTTTCAACCATGGATTTATAATTATGATATTTAGTTTTCTTTCAAAAAAAAAAAAAAATTTTTTTTAATGTTATTTTTTCAAATCCACTTACTGCTGTATTATTAGGTTTTAAGAAAGATGAAAGTGACTTTTGGTTAAAGATTAGCATAGGATTCAAAAAGACCTAAAAAAGAGCTTCATGCTCTGATCAAAAGCTTCCTCTTAATTGGCTGACTTTCTGGAGAAGTCATTTTGTCAAGTGTCCCCCAAGGGGGATAAAGGTTAAAAATTGAAATGAAAGTTTTGAAATTGCTTTTATCAGTGATCTTCACATTTTTTGCCAAATTAATGAAAAAAAAAAATAACATATAACCTTTTAAGGCTTTAGTAAGTCTTCTTGGTTGATATTTAATCAGTCTCCTAAAGCCTAAGATGATAAACTTTGTTCTCTCACTTGGAAAAATATATCAGATGTCCTATTTGTAGTGTAAGTAACTGAAATTAATTAAGCTGTAGAAAATTACACTTACAAATGAAATATGCATAAAGGAAAAAAAGTATTTTCAATGTTATTGCCTGTATTGTAGAGGATTTTCTTTTTTCCTTGATGTTTACTGCAGTCTCAATTCACCATTTTCTAAATAATATGTTCCAGCTTTGACAGTATTTTAATTGGAAAAGTGGTTAATGTGAGTTAAAAAAGATCCATTGATTTAGAAGAAGTAACTACTGAGCTGCAGTTAAATAAACGAAAGTAAATAAATTTCATTTATTTTGTATATTACTTATAACACTTATATACAAAGAGAAAGTTATTGACCAAATTACTCGTCAGATTTAAGTTTCATCATGCTAGATGCATCATGAAACTTAAATAGTTCTTATCCTTTTTCATTTCCTGGTCAAACAATAAGAAAAGATCTTTATAAATTGAATCCTAACATATGTAAAACTGAGAGAAAATATCAGAATCTAAAATTGAGTGTATTAAAAATACATGATTATTAAAAAAAAAGTCTGAAATCACACAGTCGATTACAAATTTGATTTCCCACAAATATAAATAGCAAAATATTATTATTAAAAAAATATTAATTGCTACAAACTATATTGGTAAAATATTTTTTATTGGTCTCATGATTAAAAATACGGTCAAAATGTACAATTTTTGTGATTTCCGTTACCATTTTGACATTTATTAATGACAAAGATTAATTCTAATCAATTAACCAATTAATTAATAATTATTAATTAATTATTCAATTTTTTTTATTATTCGTTCATTTAAAATATGTTTATAATTTTGTGTTGAATTTTATGCTATTGGTAAAATTAACAACTATAATTTATTTAATAATAATTTTTGTGCTTAGATATTTTCTAAAATTGTTTTTTATGTTTTTTTTTGTAAATTCTGGTAACTTGTTTAACTATTTATTATTTAATCAATTATATTCATTTGACTATCTGTTTCAACAATACACTATTGAATTAACTTTTTGTGTTTAAAAGAACCAGGTTAAAAGAACCTGGTACTGAGAGTATATTTATTTTATAGAGTTGAAACTAATAACTATGAGCTGTTTTGCTATATATCCTCATTTACACTTGGGATTTTAAACTCAGGGGATTGACATGGAATGTCTACATCTCACAGAGTTGGCAACACTAACTATGACCTACTATCATTCATAGCATTTGAACTTTGGTTAAGTTGCAGTAGCAATCTCCCACAAGAGAAAACATATAAGCCAAACATTGGCCCTTTGTGTTACCACACAAAGAAAATTGATTCTACATTACGAGTCCTAAATTTTATATAATTCAAGTATATTTAGAGTAGGGATTTTTAACAAGTATCTGATATCGTACAGGCTTCATACTAACGGCTTAACGTCCTCTCCGAGGTAAGAAATGTTCAGATTTATTCACTTCTTAAGTGAATAAATCGAGTGGCAGAGTGGGTATTGAACCCCGGACTTACCAGTTCAATTGAGGTAAATTGGCCCCAGAATTTGATCTTATAGTCTTTCTATCTAAAAAAATTGGCAATGCTAACTATGACCTGTGATCTTTTAGTTCTTTCCATTTATAAATTATGTCTCAAATAAAGAAAATGGTAAAAATTAATTGTACCATACTCTGGTCAAATATAGTATGTCAAGAGTCATACTCTATGTGAATATGTTTGTTTTGTTCTTCAACAACCACACTTATAAGGCATTCACCTGTTAGTGCTGTTCAAGGGGTGGAAATTGTTGCTCATTTATTATGAGTGAGTCACATTACCTGTTGCTTGATTCTATATTGGGGGTCCTAAATTTTGCATAACTCAAGTGTATTTAGAGTAGAGATCTTTAATGAGTACCTGACATAGTACAGGATTGGGGATTGTCCTCTCCGAGGACAACGTGCTTAGATTTATTCATCTCTTACATGAATAAATCGAGAACCAGGTGGGTATCAAACCCCAGACCTACCTGTTGAGAAGCAAGCACGTTAACTACTGAGCTAACGTGGCCCTCACTATTTCAATATAATATACTTACGTTTCTTCATGGTACATACCTTATGCCACACAAGATAATAATAACAAGCTATAACTGGCTGCTCTTTGTCCCAAGGTTTGCTTTTTATTAAAACATCTTCCTCACCATGACTTAACATTAGTTATAAAGTCATACATAACATAAGAATTCGTTATAAGTAAAAGCTAGTTGACTTGACTAATATTTACTTTAATACGACAGTTTGACTTGGAATGTTCAATATTGGGGCATTGGTGATATTTATTTTACTTGCCTTACTTTGAAATCGAAGCACGTAATATTTATCTTTTGGCATGGCAATTCGTCGCCACCTCTATTTAAATAACCCACATTTTCTGGAGCCACTTTTGTGTACTTAACACGCGTTTGCGCCTCAAAAAGAATGAAACAATATTTTCAACACTTTGTTAAAGAAATATAACTATTATATTCTTTTCTACTCACCTCGAATACATTCAATATATTAAATAATTATATATTATATAGAATGAATTGTTGTGTAAAATATTAATCATAGCATAATAAACATTCAGATAAAGATATTAAATCTAATTTATATTTTTATGCCTTTGGATTAAGTTGGGTGGTCTGTTTAGATTAAACTTCACAAGTTGGCTTATTGGATGAGGCACAAAACTCTGCTTGTAATAAGAATAATAATTTCTATTTGTTTAAAGCACATATGTATAAATTATTTAAAAAAGGAATATGCTTAACAAGTTGAGCCCCAGTGTTGCTGTTGTTTCAAAGAGGCAAATATGAGCCACCTTAAAATCTATTATATTCAGACCCGTACCTTAGCTAGGGCGAACCAAGGCAACTCTCCTGCGTTTCGCGCTTTGACCTTGTAATCTATCACACCGGCGGCAGGTCAGATTAACAGCTGCCACAACCGTTTATTTTTACTTTACTATAAGTAAAGTATAGTGGTCGTGAAAAAATTCGATCTCGAGATTTTGACGGAATTCCATGTTTTGAGGTCCCAGAAGTCGTTTTATGAACTTTTTTCGATGATGTCTGTGTGTGTGTGTGTGTGTGTGTGTGGGTAAGTGTGTTGGCATTGCTTGTTACCACGCAACGGTCCAGAATCTTTGATGGATCAAGTTGATATTTTACAAAAAATTGGGTCCCATAGGGAAGGAGATCCCTGCTGTTTGGGAAGAATTATGCATGATGCGAAAGTCACTTTTTTTGCCAAAAACCGTTTTTTAGAAAACTTTTATTTCTCCTAAACTGATAACCCTAGAGTTTTGAAATTTTGACATTATCTTTGAAGTTACAAATGGAACAAACGAAAAATATATTCAGAATTTTAAAACAACGGGAAATATTTTTTTTCAATAAAAAGTAAAAATTTTGACTTATTATTCAATCTTAAACCTTGTGGGAGCGATACAAGCCATACTGTTTGACGGATCAAAATGAAACTATGCCTAAAAATAGAACATTATGTTGAAAATGAGTTGAGATATTTTTTTCGAAATTCCATTTCTTAAAGGGGCGTTACAGTACGATTTCTGTTTTCAGAAAATGTTTTTTTGACGCTAAACGGCTCATTAAAAAATAATGAAAATTCGACCAAAAATGAAACATAAAAATAACAATTCATAAAAAAAATCATGAAGTTTCAATTACGGAAAAGAGCAATAACGCTATAAAAACTGTTTGTTTATCCTAGACTAAGAGATCACCTACTATACTTTCTCGAATTTTTTATATTTTTTTTACATTGTTTACATTGACTTAGAAATTTTTTGAGCGAATCCACTGAGATAAAATTGATATTTATAAAGGAACAATTTAAATAGTTTATTGACTTATATGAGATGTAAGAGGAACAGATATATATTGTGCAGGAAAATGATAACACTCACTCAGAAAAAAATCGTATATGTGATATTTGACAAAGGGGAAGGAAAATGATCTTATTAAATACTAAGAAGCCATAAAATTCCCAATATAATAATTCTATAAAAAACCAAATATGTAAAAGATAATTCAAAATTGAAATCTTTCGTTTAGAGATTAATAAATGTAATTATCGTACATCTTTAATTATAAATCATCTTAAAACAACATTTTTTCTTGGATGTTTATGATGTTTTTCAAATAAAATAGGAGTATTTTCTTGTTTTAAATTTGAAAATTTTACTTTAATATTCAATGTGGAAGGATGTCAAGTAAACGATGTAAGAAATCCATTGGCTATTTGAACAATACTATGTTCTCTTGTAGGAGAATATTTGGTATCAAGAAATGTTCACTTTAGTTTTTCAAAAATGTTATTATTGCTGTAGTTATACTAATGAAATTATTTGCACCAGCTGTGTGATGTAGAAAAATAAGGTTATATATTGATATTACCTTCAATCACTATCTGTACTACCTCAGGAATGAAAGACTAATAATCATATCCCATTTAGATGTTTACATTATGCTTAAATGAGACATTATATATTATATACCCAAGAACATTGATATTAAGTTTACTTATAGTAAAGTTGAGTGCAGGCCACTCCAGTTTCTTTTAAATAGTGATTTGAATAAATTAGAATGTGCTTTAGAGAATAAGATGCAATGATTTTAGACACCACTGTATTAGATAATGCGATAGGATCTTAAGACAGCGATTTAAAGTGCATATTCATGACTTCATTAAAGAAGAAGTAAACGAAAGAAATGGTCAAATTTTTAAAACAATAAAAATGTATTTTTTCAGAAAAATGTAAAAATTTTGATCTATGATTGCATGTGAATGCTATTGAGGAGGCAAAAATCATTATGTTGTAAATTAGTTCGGTATTTTTTTTTACTTATAGCAAACTTAAGTTCAGGCTACTCTAGATTTGTTACAATGTTATACGATTTGGTACAAATAAAACGAAAACTTCATAATACGGAATCCATAAAATTAAATAATGCCAGTAAAACAAAGCTCCTCTTATCAAGGTATAAACTGGGTGAAAAGAAATTTTTAAAATTGTTGAATTCAATATAACTTAAGAATCATAGGTCTCTATTTAGTATATAAATAATTATTCACGCAGAATGAAGTCCCTTCATTTCCCGGCAACAGTACATAATGCGCATGTCTTTTCTATCGTATGATTACTTCCACCAATCATTGGCTCTCATTTTTTCACCTCATTTTAATTTTTAATTGCGTTTCTATTCGACGTCAATGTTATTTGTAACAGTTTGAAATTATTTTAAATGTGATCTTATTGAGAAATTTAGTTTAATATTTGTGTTTAAAGAGTACATTCATTGAAATATTTAGTTTAATATATGTTTTAAATACGAGTTTACGTTGATTCCATGACAATGCAAGAATACAGAAGGTATTGAATATCATAAGGTCAGTGGAAATATTGTATTAATTTTCTTTTTAATATTACAAGTGCATTAATTGTTATTTAGACTATCTACGCTATTAACATCATTTATATTATTTTTAAACCATTCTTGTTTTGCTAATTCTTCTATAAGTCTGTGTAATTTATATTTATTTTCACTTCACCAGGAAAATAAAATACTTAATTAACACCATGTACATAATGAAAAAGTTCACCTATTGAGTTTTGAATAATACTGAATCAATATGATTATTTGTATAAGATAATTCAAGAAACGTATTTTAATATCTTTGAAAACATTTATTTAGTTTATTTGTTATACCTATTTTTCATAATTTGCCTTAGTAATTTCTGGCCTTAAACAATGCTATCTCAATTTTTTCTCTTATTCTGTATTGTTATTTTTAAATTATTTACTTTATTACTATGAATGGAAGCTGTATTTGACATCATACAAAGAATTCAAACTCTGTGGCTAGAAGAGGTAGAAACCCTCGATCACATTATATCTGTATTCGATCAATCATCTCAGAATGGACAAAGATTTCTATCAGATCTTACCTAAAGCTATAGAAGTGACGAATACTTCTCTATTTACAATTATAAGGGTCATTAATGAACATAAAATCTGATGTTAAATTGAGTTAGTTTACAATGGCATGCCAACAGTATGTCATATGTTGTTACAACAGTATGACTGCAGAGCCTACGAGTCCGATGAGTTTCAGAAGTCATTGTTATCATTGTCAATGTCATTATCATAAATATTGTTATCAGATGTCATGTTCACGATTCTAATAACTAATAAAGCGATTACAGTCAAATTAAACAAATGACACATACTGATTAAATGTAAAGAGCACAGAACATCAGTTGGTGGTTAATGAGTTTCTTATTATGTTTTCTTATAGTAAAGTTGAGTGTAGGCCACTCCAAATTTTTTTACATTGTTTACATTGACTTAAACATTTTTTGAGCAAATCCACTGAGATAAAATTGATATTTATAAAGGAACAATTTAAATAGTTTATTGACTTATATGAAATGTAAGAGGAATAATATTGTTACATGTAAAAAATCACCGCCAATAAACATAAATAAATTACCTTTGTCTTCCATGGCATAATGGATTTGTCTCATAAAATGCTTTAATAAATCTATATATTGCACTCTTGAACAAAACTTAATATCAGTTACAATTACTTTATCATTGTGAATGTAGTACCGTTCCATGCTATTTAAATGTGATGAATGACTCTTTCCTCAAGAAAGATGACTTATGTTTGTTGAGAAATATCAGTTTTTTTTTACGATTCTAGTCTAATAGTTCATATTTCTTATTTTAAAAATTAGAAGCTTCCAACTATAAAAGATTTAAATTATATTGAATAGCTGGCTTTGACTTCGATTTGAGTATGTAAACTGGCTAATTACTAATATATTTTTACATTCTCGATATATATTTCATACCAAACTTGTAACAGAGTACAGGAGGCAGGAAAAGGATAAAACTCACTCAGAAAAAATTCGTATATATGATATTTGACAAAGGGGAAGGAAAATGATCTTATTAAATACTAAGAAGCCATAAAATTCCCAATATAACAATTCTATAAAAAACCAAAAATGTAATAGATAATTAAAAATTGAAATCTTTCGTTTTGAGATTATTAAATGTAATTATCGTACATCTTTAATTATAAATCATCTTAAAACAACATTTTTTCTTCAATGTTTATGATGTTTTTCAGAGGAAAAAAGGGTATTTTCCTGTTTTAAATTTGAAAATTTTACTTTAATATTCAATGTAGAAGGATGTCAAGTAAACGATGTAAGAAATCCCCTGGCTATTTGAACAAAAACCATGTTCTCTTGTAGGAGAATATTTCGTATCAAGAAATGTTTACTTTGGTTTTTCAAAAATGTTATTACTGCTGTAGTTATACTAATGAAATTATTTGCATCAGCTGTGTGATGTACAAAAATAAGGTTATATATTGATATATCCTTCAATCACTATTTGTACTATCTCAGGAATGAAAGACTAATAATCATATCCTATTTAGATGTTTACATTATGCTTAAATGAGACGTTATGTGTTATATACTCAAGAAATTCGATATGAAGTTACTTATAGTAAAGTTGAGTGTAGGCCACTCCAGATTTTTATTTCTATTATCTGCACAATACAACCAATACTACAATTTTTCATATATAATAATTGGTGGGTTTGAGAAGCTTCGCAGTGGTCGAGTTTCCCCTGGCCCTACATCTCCCTTGAAACGGCGCTGATAACATTGGTAGTACCAGTTGAATTACGATTATGTCTAATTCAATAATTAAGAGACAAACAAATCCAGATATTTTTAAAATTGTTCTGGTTTTTTATAAAATAGTATATAGTTTTATTTGTACTAAAAAGAAAATAGAAAATTGCATTATTTTTCCAAACGTGTAAATTTCTTATTTGTATTTAGGTTGAAAATATTTAGGTTATAGTGTATTTCAGAGTGAGAAAAGGTTGATGTAATGGAAAAAAGATAAAATAGGGGTAGAGATATATAGACTAATAGATGGAGAGGGGGAGAGAAAGAGAGAGAAACAGAGTGAGAGTGAGAGGGGAGAGAATTAATGATATGATATAAACAAAAACATAATCCGCTTAGAAAGCAATATTCTCAAATGAAATTAAAATAAATAACTCCATAAAATTATTTAAGTATTCCGTTAAGAATCAGTCTGGTTCTTAAATGGAAGTACCTTACTGGTTAAAGTATAAAGCAAATACAAAGATTCAAATTAATTCAGTAAACCAGCTAAACTACAAAGAATGATTTCATAATGGCTGAGTTTTAGTGGAAGACAGATAAATTGAAATGCGATGATAATAAAGGAATTACGTCCATCCAAGCAGAAATGAATTTACATCGCAGAATATCTATCCGTAAAAGAGAATCCCGATGGACATAAAATGTAGTGTTTCCTCAAGCGTTACAACCCTGTTAAGTCCCGGCTGGCTAGTATCCTGGCTAATTTTAACGCGTCCATAGAATTAAAGTTTGTATTACAAGCAATGAAAACTGAGGAAGTATTATAATGGTAAATTCCGTCAGCTTCTTTCAAATTCGGCTTCACTAATTTTGAATTACTTGTTGATTCATAATATTATATATATATATATATATATATATATATATATATATATATTATATATACAACAAAATTTCACTTAAAAACGTGAAATAACAATCAATGATCAAACCACAACATGAATAAGGAAAAAAAGACTAAAACCTTTCAAGCGTAACAAGCGGTCATCGTCAGAGTAAAAAACCCAATTTTTGAGTTTTTAACTCTGACGAAGACCGATTATTAGGTCTGAGAGAACTTAGTTTTTTTCCCCTTTTCATATTGTAGTTTGATCATTGATATATATATATATATATATATATATATATATATATATATACAAACTAGACTCACAAAAAGAACATACATAGAAGAAATCATAGAAACCTACTATATATATCGATTGCCTCGTCATCAGAAAGATAGATGTGAGTCGTTACGAAGAAAGGTACTGGTCGGTACCTTCCTGATGACGAGGCAATCAAAATATAGTAGTGAGTTTCTGTGATTTCTTTTATGTGTGTTCTTTTTGTGAATTTGGTTATAGAATTTAGTTCGTGGAAACGTTTCAATTAATTGTTTACTTATATATATATATATACATGTGTAACAATATTTCACAATAAGGACACTAAAAAAAAATCGACGTCCAAACCACAGTATGAAATCAGAAAAAAATCTGGAGTGGCCTACACTCAACTTTCCTATAAGTAAATTTAATATCAATCCCCTTGGGTATATAAGATATAATGTTTCATTTAAGCATAATGCAAACTTCTAAATGGGAGATGTTTATTAGTCTTTCATTCCTGAGGTAGTCAGATAGTAATGATTGATCGACTTATCAAAATATAAGCTTATTTTTGTATATCAAACCACTGATGCAAATAATCTCATTAGTATAACTACAGTAGTAATGACATTTTTGAAAAGCCAAAGTAAAAAAATTATTGCTAGGAAATATTCTCCTGCAAGGGAACATGGCTTTTGTTCAAGTAGCCAGTGGATTTCTTACATCGTTTACTTAACCTCCTTCTACATTGAATATTTAAGCCAAATTTTTACATTTAAAGCAGGAAAATACTCTTATTTTCTCTGACAAACGTCATAAACATCGAAGAGAAAATGTCGTTTTAAGATTATTTATAATTACATTTATTAATCTTCAAACGAAAGATTTCAATTCTGAATTATCTTTTACGATTTTAGTCTTTTATACCCGCGCGTCTTATCCTCAGTTAAACTTGCCCTAGGAGATTTGATCATCTGCTCTTCATTCTTGGAGGAGGTTGATTTCTGATCGGCTTTTGGAGACTTCCCACTCATCTCGCCGGATTCTCTTTGTTCTCTTGGTTAAAATTTCGTTTTCCCTGTGCCTGTAGCCCCAACAGGAGCCGAGAAAAACGCGTTTAAAAGTGGGGGCAAAGTACAATCCAGAAATTTTCTGGATTAGGGGATTGGCCCAGAGGACCGGCGATGATGGGAAACTGTCAGGGGGGGGTAAGAAAATAAAAATGGGTAGGGGCCAGGTATATGAAAAAAAAGGAGAGGGGGGGGGGGAAGAAAATCGAAACAACGCAAAAAACGCTGAAAAATTCGATGAGTGAAGGTTAAGAACTTCTCACTATTGCTCCAAAAAATAAAAAACTTAGAAGAAGACGCACTAAAAGAGTGCTCACGCGCAATGCACTCTCTCTCGACGAAAAATGAGAAAACATTTCCCACGGGGGATGTTCTGAATACCACCAACGATCCAAGAGTCGCCGAATCCCGGATCAGTTCCGCGACAGGTACCATCCAAGGTAGCATGCACAGGTACATCCACAGGTACATCCACAGGTAGCATCCACAGGTATATACCTATGGATGTACCTGTGGATGCTACCTGTGGATGCTACCTGTGGATGTACCTGTGGATGTACCTGTGTATGTACCAGTGTATGTACCTGTGGATGTACCTGTGGATGTACCTGTGGATGTACCTGTGGATGTACCTGTGGATGTACCTGTGGATGCTACCTGTAGATGTACCTGTGAATGCTACCTTGGATGGTACCTGTCGCGGAACAGATCCGGGATTCGGCGACTCCTGGATCGTTGGTGGTATTCAGAACATCCCCCGTGGGAAATGTTTTCTCATTTTTCGTCGAGAGAGAGCGCATTGCGTGTGAGCACTCTTTTAGTGCGTCTTCTTCTAAGTTTTTTATTTTTTGGAGCAATAGTGAGAAGTTCTTAACCTTCACTCATCGAATTTTTCAGCGTTTTTTGCGTTTTTTCGATTTTACTCCCCCCCTCCTTTTTTTTCATATACCTGGCCCCTACCCATTTTTATTTTCTTACCCCCCCTGACAGTTTCCCATCATCTCCGGTCCTCTGGGCCAATCCCCTAATCCAGAAAATTTCTGGATTGTACTTTGCCCCCACTTTTAAACGCGTTTTTCTCGGCTCCTGTTGGAGCTACAGGCACAGGGAAAACGAAATTTTAACCAGAAGAACAAGGAGCATCCGGCGAGATGAGTGGGAAGTCTCCAAAAGCCGATCAGAAATCAACCTTCTCCAGGAATGAAGAGCAGATGATCAAATCTCCTAGGGCAAGTTTAACTGAGGATAAGACGCGCAGCCCGACCAAAGCTGCCAACCCCCGTCCAAGGGGTGCAGAAAGAAAGTATGTGTTCTTCCACATATGGGGCCCATTTTTGTGTAAACTTGATCCATCAAAGATTCTGGACCGTAGCGTGGTAACAAGCAATGCTAACACACTCACCCACCCACCCACACACATACAGACATCATCGAAAAAACTTCATAAAACGACTTCTGGGACCTCGAAACATGTAATTCCGTCAAAATTTCGAAATCGAATTTTTTCACGATCACTATACTTTACTTCTAGTAAAGTAAAAACAAACTTTGAAACAAAATTAATTTATCAACAATAGTTAGTAAACTGCCAACACGAGATGAATTAAAACGTTATTAAATATGCTCCTATGATTTTGATGTTTCTTTTGACATTATTGCGGTAATTGGGACCAACTAAATTTATGAAACCAGAAAGACCGAAGATTCTCATGAAGTATTGAATTTAGTAACTACATTTGATAAACAAAATTTTAATCTTGTTCAAAAAAACATTATTAAAATACTGTTTAGAATGTTATATTCGTTATATTGCCATTTGACCCTTTTTCTTAGCTCAGTTTGGAAAATAAGAGCTCTTTTTAGCTCATTTTTACTTTACTATAAGTAAAGTATAGTGATCGTGAAAAAATTCGATCTCGAGATTTTGACGGAATTACATGTTTTGAGGTACCAGAAGTCGTTTTATGACGTTTTTACGATGATGTCTGTGTGTGTGTGGGTGGGTGGGTGGGTGGGTGGGTGAGTGTGTTAACATTGCTTGTTACCACGCTACGGTCCAGAATCTTTGATGGATCAAGTTGATATTTTACACAAAAATGGGCACCATTTAGACGAAGATCCCTATTGTTTGGGAAGAATTATGCATGATGGGAAAGTCACTTTTTTTGCCAAAAACCGTTATTTTTAAAACATTTATTTCTCCTAAACTGATAACCCTAGAGTTTTGAAATTTTCTCATTATCTTTGAAGTTACAAATGCAACAAACGAAAAATATATTCAGAATTTTAAGACAACAGGAAATATTTTTTTTTCAATAAAATGTAAAAATTTTGACTTATAGTTCAATCTCAAACCTTGTGAGAGCGATACAAGCCATACTGTTTGACGGACAAGATTGAACTATGCCTACAAATAGAACATTATATGGTGAATGAGTTGAGATATTTTTTTCTAAAATTACTTTCGCTAAAGGGGCGTTACAGTACGATTTGTGTTTTCAGAAAATGATTTTTTGACGCTAAACGGCTCGTTAAAAAAAATGAAAATTTGACCAAAAATGGAATAAAAAATTAGCAATTCACAAAAAAAAATTCATGAAGTTTCAATTACGGGAAAGAGCAATAACGATATAAAAACGGTTTGTTTATTCTAGACTAAGAGATCACCTGCTATACTTGTCGAATTTTTTATATTTTTTTACATTGTTTACATTGACTTAGAAATTTTTTGAGCGAATCCACTAAGATAAAATTGATGTTTCTAATGGAAAAATGAAAATATATTATTGACTTATAAGAGATGTAAGAGGAATAATATTGTGCAGGTAAATGATAACACTCATTAAAAAAAAATTCGTATATATGTTATTTGACAAAGGGGAAGGAAAATGATCTTATTAAATACTAAGAAGCCATAAAATTCCCAGTATAATAATTATGTTAAAAACCAAAAATGTAAAAGATAATTCAAAATTGAAATCTTTCGTTTAGAGATTAATAACTATAATTATCGTACATCTTTAATTAACAAATCACCTTAAAACAACATTTTCTTCGCTGTTTAAGAAGTTTTTCAGAGAAAAAAAGAGTATTTTACTGTTTCAAATTTGAAAATTTTACATTAATATTCAATGTAGAAGGATGTCAAGTAAACGATGTAAGAAATCTACTGGCTATTTGAACAATAGCCATGTTCTCTTGTAGAATACTATTTCGTTTCAAGAAATGTTCACTTTGGTTTTTCAAAAATGTTATTACTGCTGTAGTTATACTAATGAAATTATTTGCAAATAATAAATTATTTGTGATGTACAAAAATAAGCTTATAAATTGATATGTCCTTCAATCATTATCTGTACTACCTCAGGAATGACAGGCTAATAATTATATCCCATTTAGATGTTTACGTTATGCTTAAATGAGACGTTATGTTTTATATACTCAAGAAATTTGACATTAAGTTACTTATAGTAAAGTAGAGTGTAGGCCACTCCAGATTTTTTGTATTATTTTAGCCAGAATCGTTACCTGATATTTGGTAACACTATCTTTCAACCGCATCAAGCGGTCTTCGACATGGTCATATTTCAACTGATTTGTTCAGAGAAGAAATCAGTTAAGATTTGACTCTTAAGTAGACCGCTTGTTACGGTTGAAATATCTTAGTCTTATTCCTGATTTCTTACTGTGGGTTAGACGTTGATTTTATTTCATATGTTTATAGTAAAATCTTGTTATATATCATCAATTATATAGTCGTCTTTTTATCCTTCATACAATTTATTGGTTTTTATAATATCCATCAAATAGATTTTATTACATTCATAAGTTTCCGAAGTCAATGATTATAAGGTTAAAAACTGAAGAACAGTAATAAAACTTATTATTAAATTCTATTCTTGTAACCTACATTGGTTTTAAAATTGCTGGTATAATCACATAAGATTGTGAATTTTAGTTTATAAAACCTTCCATGTTTTAACTCACGAGCTATATAATCTTCTACTCGTATTTTGTGGTATTTACTCATGATTAGAATGAGACAAAGAATCACCGAGTCTTCACATAAAAGATGTTTTGTGTCGAGCTATTTTCATTCTTCCTTTGTGTAAATGGCCCATTGATGACCTTTTTTACAAGTCATATACTAATAACCTCTTTTTGAGTGGTTATAAAATGAAATGTGCACTACTGATAAATATATAGAATATTATAAACATGTTATAAGTAATTATTTCAATAGACATTATAATTTTCTGCAAATTATTCTCAGGAAACAATGGAATACAATATACGTATGTACGCATCTAAATAGAAAGTGACAAAAAATTAAGATTATTCTGAAATTCATAAAGAATGATACTACTTGATTTTTAAATTGTGGGAAATGTAATAAACTAAATAAGTGTAAATAAAATTTACAATAATGTATTCATAATCGGATTTTACAAGAAATCTTTCTAGTATTTCTTCTCTTATGATAGTGGTACTAAAATGTAAAATAATGTTTCTTTCTTATTTGTAATGCTTATAATTTGTATTATCATATTAATTTACTGCTAAATATAAAATAAATCTTTTTAAATCAGTAGGCATGGAAGTTCAAATTAAGAAAAGGTTTCAATTTAAGTTACGAACAATATAGATTATTATTACTATTCAAGAAATATTTATGTCTTGAAAATAGATATGATGAGTTGAGTGCTGAAACATTATACACACTCACTTATACAAACATGCAAAATAAACATTCATACTCACTCTAATACGTAGGTAAAAAAAAAAAAATCTGGAGTGGCCTACACTCTACTTTACTATGAGTAACTTAATGTCAAATTTCTTGAGTATATAAAACATAACGTCTCATTTAAGCATAACGTAAACATCTAAATGGGATATAATTATTAGCCTATCATTCCTGAGGTAGTACAGATAGTGATTGAAGGACATATCATTTTATAAGCTTATTTTTGTACATCACAAATAATTTATTATTTGCAAATAATTGCATTAGTATAACTACAGCAGTAATAACATTTTTGAAAAACCAAAGTGAACATTTCTTGAAACGATTTATTCTCCTACAAGAGAATGGCTTTCGTTCAAACAGCCAGTAGATTTCTTACATCGTTTACTTGACATCCTTCTACTTTGAATATTAATGTAAAATTTTTAAACTTAAAACAGGAAAATACCCTTTTTTTCTCTGAAAAACATTTTAACTGCGAAGAAAATGTTGTTTTAAGGTGATTTGTTAATTAAAGATGTACGATAATTACATTTATTAATCTCTAAACGAAAGATTCAGATTATGAATTATCATTTACATTTTTGGTCTTTAATAGAATTATCATACTGGGAATTTTAATCTTTAAAATAATAATAATAATAATAAGCTTCTTAGTATTTAATAAGATCATTTTCCTTCCCCTTTGTCAAATAACATATATACGATTTTTTTCTGAGTGAGTGTTATCATTTTCCTGCACAATATTATTCCTCTTACATCTCATATAATTCAATAAACAATTTAAACTGTTCCTTTATAAAATCAATTTTATCTCAGTGGATTCGCTCAAAAAATTTCTAAGTCAATGTAAAAAAATACAAAAAATTCGACAAGTATAGCAGGTGATCTCTTAGTCTAGAGTAAACAAAGAGTTTTTATATCGTTATTGCTCTTTCCCGTAATTGAAACTTCATGATATTTTTTTTATTAATTGCTAATTTTTTATTCCATTTTTGGTCAAGTTTTCATTATTTTTTAATGAGCCGTTTAGCGTCAAAAAATCATTTTCTGAAAACAGAAATCGTACTGTAACGCCCCATTAGCGAATGTAATTTTGAAAAAAAGTATCTCAAGTCATTCTACACATAATTTTCTATTTATAGGCATAGTTTCATTCTTGTCCGTCAAACAGTATGGCTTGTATCGCTCTCACAAGGTTTGAGATTGAATTATAAGTCAAAATTTGTACATTTTATTGAAAAAAAATTATTTTCTGTTGTTTTAAAATTCTGAATATATTTTTCGTTTGTTGCATTTGTAACTTTAAAGATAATGTGAAAATTTCAAAACTCTAGGGTTATCAGTTTAGGAGAAATAAATATTTTAAAAAAAACTGTTTTTGGCAAAAAAAGTGACTTTCTCATCATGCATAATTCTTCCCAAACAATAGGGATCTTCGTCTTTATGAGGCCCATTTTTGTGTAAAATATCAACTTAATCCATCAAAGATTCTGGACCGTAGCGTGGTAACAAGCAATGCTAACACACGCACCCACCCACCCACCCACCCACCCACCCACCCATACACACACAGACATCATCGTAAAAACGTCATAAAACGACTTCTGGGACCTCAAAACATGTAATTCCGTCAAAATCTCGAGATCGAATTTTTTCACGATCACTATACTTTACTTATAGTAAAGTAAAAAGGCAAAGATTTTCAATCGTAACAAGTGGTCTTGGTCAGAGTCAAATCTCAACTGATTTGACTCTGAGATTTGTCAGTTGAGATTTGACTTTGGCGAAGACCGCTTGTTACGGTTGAAAGATCTTAGTCTTTTTTCTTATTTCTTATTGTGGTTTGGACATTGGTATATATGTTTGCTGTCAACGAATTTAATATTAGGTTTATTTATAGTAAATTTGAGTAGGATATTCTAATTGTTTTTTTTTTCATTATTATTAGTATTCACTTTATTATATATTAAGTCACTTAATAAAATAAAAAAAATTAGCAATATTTAGCCAGATATCAAATCTAATAGAGAAAGAATTAGAAATTTTTTTATTGACACCACTATGGTGCTACCAAAATCTGTGGTAACTTTGACTAAAGTCTCCCTTTTAATCCGATACAGGTGCTTTGCTTTTAACCGTATATCATAAGCCGAGCAGATAAAATTATCAATAGGCTCACAATGTGCGAAAGGAGGAGGGAGTATCTGCATGGAACAGAAAACATCCCACATCCCAGCTTGCTCCAATTTCCCTCATTCAATACTGACACCTTTTTTTTTAGATTAAAATATTTCAAACCCCAAAATTATTTAAATATTTTTTAAATAATATCAAATTTAGATTAATTATATATTTAATTTTTGCTATCTGTATAAGAGAAATATATTTTTAATACATGCATATTGTTATTACCACTGAGGTTAGTATGATTAATATTAGAATTAGAAAAAACCGTCATACCTCGTAAGTTGCTATCGGAGACGTTGGAGCGCTTTCGGATCTTTCCATCTTCGTTCGCAACTAATCTATGGGGCTATTGTCAAGGGGTTTTATAGTTGTGTCCACTGCTATCTAGATATTGTTATTTCATCTTATGGCGTTATTTTTGAATTTATTTAATTAAAAATTAAAAGAATTAGACTAGATAATAATTATATAAATTCAAAAATAACGCCATAAGATGAAATAACAATATCTAGATAGCAGTGGACACAACTATAAAACCCCTTGGCAATAGCCCCATAGATTAGTTGCGAACGAAGATGGACAAGATCCGAAAGCGCTCCAACGTCTCCGATATCAACTTACGAGGTATGACGGTTTTTTCTAATTCTAATATTAAATATATTTTTCTTACTGATGATTATGATTAAATATTTATTGAACCCATAATAAGGAATTTAGCATTGAGGATTGCCATATTTGTATTAAAAGAATGTATCAAACCGATAACTAATATCAGTGGAAGGTAATATACTTATGAAGAGGTCGTATAATAAATATATTATGAATTTGATGTAAACCTGAAAAATTAACCGAATCCTAGTTCAAAATTGTTATATGAAAGCGGTGGACTCGGTGGACGCTTTCACGTCTCTTATCCTTTGTTTCTTCTTTTATTTCTTTTTCTTCTCTCATCAAAATGGCAAGAATGTGGAACTTTTTTTGTTTTTTTTTTTTTTGAATAGTTTAACCTTCAATACTAGTTTAGTAATGTAATTGTAATAGTTCCTTCAATTTCCAATACTCCTACTTGTGCCTTTGGAAAAAGATTTTAAATAAAATCGAAACGTCGGCAATGAGAGTTTGAATTGAAAGTGGAAGAAACTGACCGCTTCCCGATCTATCATTTTTTAGTTGTATATCTGTCATACGTTCGAGAATTTATTAGTGTTTATATGTATATATATATATATATATATATATATATTTATTGAAAATGATGGCAGTTTCTGCGTTAACGACCTTTTTGTTAACTGATTCTAACCTCCTGGCTATTCTCCTTATTGTAGTAGGTAAACTATAAATCAGGTTCGCCAATGACATTTCCAAGTAAAAGGGTCAAATTAAGAAAGAAATTTAAAAACATGATCTAAATCTATAAAAAAAAGTGCATTATATATATATATATATATATATATATATATATAATGCACTTTTTTTTTGAAGGTTGAGGTCTAATGATATTAAACTAGTCCTTTTGCCGACGTTTCGGCATATATTTATGTCATCTTCAGGGCTACAACATGATTGTTTTACAATTAGCACTACTATTACAACTATAATCAGTATTTCGACTATGGATTTGGTACATCATATAAATATTGGTTCAAGAAAGCAAATCATGATGAATATATATAATATATATATATATATATATATATATATTATATATATATATATATATATATATATATATATATATATAATTAAAATAAACTGTAAGATATAAATAAACATAACAATAGGTCTCCATTAATTTGATTGATTTACCTAATGTATTCTTTGAATTGCTAATCTCTGCTATCATCCAATATAATTACATTGTTATAATTAAGAATCGGCATCATTACAATCTTAGATTACAATTTTTATGCAACAATGACGAATATTGTTTTTTATTTTTTCAGGATTAAAAAAATGAGTCACCTTTGAAGGATCCAGTATGCCTGCTTCCCTCATATTGACAAATTTTCCACTAGTAATATCGTATCCCGTGCCCTCTTCTGACTCCATGACCTGCAAATTAATCTCAATATTAATAACTATGGCTTCTAATGGAAATGTTTCCATATTCAAAGTTCTTGTAACTGTTAACTTTTCTTATCAAATCCATTTCATATATCACAAGAATAAGAGATATTGTAGCTAGTGGTTAGTAGTTAATAGTTTTTGTCGTACCTATTGCGTTTCCGGCTCAGACAAAGTGCGGCTTGCGACTGTGAGCACCCGAATGAGTCTGTACAGCATGTCCTCGAAGCCTGCCCGAGATATGACAGGGAGAGATACAGAGTGGATATGTTTTTGGGTTCTACCCTGTCCAACTCATACGGTAGAGTACTGGAAAAAGTCAACCTCCCGGCGTTCCTGAGCTTCATCCATGCCATATATAGGGTTAAATCACCCTAGGACATAACCTATAGTTCCAAAAATGTATATTGTATAAGACAACGTCTTACCTAGTTATGTTATATGGGATCTTCCTTTTGCTCCGAAATATCATTCGTACCCAGTTTAACCGTTTCGCGATGTAAATATACTGTTGCGCGAATAGTATCGAGTTGCCCGCCTCCGCGTGGTCCACCCTGGGCGTCGCCATGTGAACATGGGACGGCTAAAGGGCAAATAGTAAAAAGACAACCTGATTGATTTAAAAACGATATGGCCTGAAATATTGGCTTGGTGCGTATAAAGGTCAACACAGGTTAGTAGTTAAAAATCCCCCCTCCCACCACAAAAAAAACATAAAAAAAATTGTATTCTACATAACATGGATGGCACCCACTTGTCCATCATTCTGAAAAATAAACTATGAGATTTAAAATTGTTTTCGGATGAGTTTTATATGTTTAATAGTGGTAAGAAAAAATGTAAAGAGGACAACTGCAATGTTCCATGTCACCTCTATTTATTAAAGAGATATATAGTAGTTAATATCATTTAAGAATTAAGATAATAATAATTAACATTAGAATTTTGAAGTTCTAATAATTATTATCCACCAATTACGATGGATAATCTCTAAATATATAAAAATTAATATATGTCTGTGTGTTTGTACTCGATAGATTCAAAAACCATACATCCAATCGCCGTGACAATTTAGGAAATTATTAGGTATATCCGCGGAGAGGTTTATGTAAAGTTTTTTTAAAAATCAGAGTTGTGGTTCAGGTATTATCCCAAAAATATTATAATAGATAAGGTTTGCTGTATAACCTGTTTGTTTACATTTTGACTTTAATTGGCAATGGCAGCCGCAGATAATTGAAACGATTTGTGGGTTTAAAATTCCTATCATTATATTTAACAGATACGACATATCACATTTAATGAGCTAAGACTTCTTTCAAAATTTCTTGATATATTGTTCGGCAAAAATATTCCTTTTATTATTTGTTTAATCTAATCTATGAACTACCAATTGTATTAGACAATGTGTGATATTTATAATCAGTATTAGATTATATCTTTTTTGAGTAATCTATAATTTTGATTCTGTAATAACTTCGTTTATCTCAAAAAATTTAAGTGTAACGAAACTATAGAAAATTTAAATTGTTTTCGTTTCATATAATTTGTTATTAGAGTTGGAATTAAATATTTTCCCGGGTAAAGCCGGGTAGATCAGCTAACCGTTTGTTTTAATGATAAAACAAACAAATGATAACACTCGTATCATTTGAAATTTTTTTTTTCGTCGTAGGATGTGGAAAAATCTGTTCATCAGATCCCAGTTTATATTTTAATGGTAATAATCATAATAATTTCATAACTATGTTATTTAAAATAAAATGTATGATAAACATTTTTAATAATATAGAATAAGTATTTATAATATCTTCATATAATTTATTGTGTTTTTATATCGTTGCTATATGATAACCAAGATGAATTCAGTCTGTGCTGACGTGGGATGGTGACAACGTGCTCGTCTCTGGACAAGTTAATGGTTAAACAACCATTCTGGCACTCAATTTATTCATCCAGATGGTGAATACATCTAAGCACGTTGTCCCACCGAGAGGACATTAAGCCGTCGGTCCCGAGTCTGTACGGTACCAGGTACTCGTTAAAGCTCCCTACTCTAAATGCACTTGAGTTAGACAAAATGTAGAATCAACAGGTACTGTTGTTCGCTCATTACTAAAATAGGAGCCGAATAATAAATGAACCAAAGTTTCATCCCTAGAACAGCAGTAAAATGTGCTAGAACAAACCCTTATAAGTGTGGGTGTTGGGAATCAGAGAAACTAATTTTATTGGCAACGAGTTAGACTGCTAATCACTTGCCATTATTGATATTAATGGCATATTTTTTAATTTGATTAATACCATATATCAATGAATGTTACTAAAAAATACTTCTGCCCCAGTGTGGCCATGCAGCCATATCCGCAGGCTGCATTGGCTTACATATATCCACAGGTTCTTTGAACCACTGAATATATGTGGTGAATATATGTTCTATTGAACCTTACCTGTAGCTAAGCAGGTTCAGTGGGACCTTTGATCCGTAGTTTGATCCAACGCTCTTCCCAGGCGTTGATACTCAACTCAAAAAAGAATGCACCTTGATAGGTCATTGGATGACACAGATCCTCACAGGCCATGGGGACTTTCGAAGCTACTTACATCGTTTTAAATTGACCAACGATCCCTCGTGCTCCTGTGGGATGGACATTGAAACGGCCCAACATGTACTCGAGTCGTGCCCCATATACTCGATGGAACGACTCAAGTTGGAGCTGAAAACTGGGATGAAGATAGAAGACCTTCGCACCAACGTCTTAAAAGGGCCACATAGGGTGGACTTTGAGAACTTTGTATACGAAGTGGGCAGGAAAAAGAGGACAATAACTCTCACAGAGAGATAAAGAAGCCTTTTGTACATATTAGGTTTTAGGTAAGCCACGTAACATACCAAGGTTTCTTAGTTATTCGTTAGTCTTTGCGAACTTTTGGTATGATTGCGCGATTCAATCATAAGTCAGATGCGCGACGTAGCATCGTGGTGCCCGCCTCCGCGAGGTCCACCTTGGACACCCTCAAGTTTTGTGGCAACTAGGGTTGACTAAAGGGCAACACGTATAATGTCGGCCTGGTTTGATTTATTGGTGTAATGGCTGGAAAGCTAAGGTACACAACGATCAAAACAGGTAGAGGCTCGGGCTCTTGACGGGATCTCAGAGTGGGGGTGATTAGATACCACCCCATCGAGCTCATTTATGTTCAGTGCAGGTGGCAGTTAGCCAATAGGAGTCCTTAGAGGCTCTCATAACTAGCCCAGACAGGTGGCGTTTAGCCAACGAAAGGTTTTTAATCTCTCTCTATGATTCGTTTCACTTAGGCACTAAGACTCACAATGAGGCCCTGACGGGGTATGATGAACTACTAGTAGCAAGTCCTGGTCCCGGGGTAAGGGCATTGCACTTTCAGAGGGGTCGACCGAGTTCATAAAAACACTAGGGTAGTCCTAAAACTGTAAGGCAATGTAAGCCTGACCACGGTTACTGAATATACTTATTAGTTTTTTATAGATTTTTTCAAACTACGATGATAATCATTACGCTTATGTTATAACTGAAAATTATCAATAATTGATTGCCAGTAAATTTTGTACTATGTTTACTATTCTAAAGTTGAGTGTAAACCACTCCGTATCTCTAAAGGAACATATGTTTAATACATAAATAGACTCCGTGCATTTAAAATAATTAATATAACGTATAATGATTTATAAAAATATTTTTAAATTCATTATTACATAGAATAAAAAAAAAAAAAAAAAAGGAATTTTAAAATTATTTAATAAACTGTGAGATTACTTGGAAGGATTCGATTTTGCTCAACGCTATAACATTCCCGCCTTGGCTCACAGTGACAGCTTTAAATTTTTTAGCAACACTTCCAGTCTGTTTTTCATCACTTTTCAAGAGAATAATGTCTAGAGACATTTGTTTTTCTTGACACTTTAAAAGTTGATAAAAATGTGTTACAACATTATGATTGATCTTAACAATGAATTTTCTCAATGTATTTATTTATTTTGTCTTTCTATCGAACGATGATTTTTTATTTTTAAAATATATTATTCTTTTAACAAAGTGTTATTTGTTATACAAGGATTTCTTAAGCAAGGTCGACTATAAATTATTGAAATGCCATTTCTTAAACTGAAATCTATGAAACGAATTTTAGCAAAACTTTCAAAACAAGATAAAGTGAAGACTAGAATACTTTCATTCTATAAATACATAAAAATATAGCGATGATAGTACCACAGGAGTTTACTCTTCACAATCAACGTATATTGAAATCATTGGAGAATAACGGAATTTACGAAAGAGTGATTAAGCTAAATTGAAGTCTATTGGTGGTTAATATTTTTCAATTTGAGTTATTATCAAAAATTTAATATAATTTACTCTCAAATTTACCGTAAGTGATTAATTATCAGAAATAACGAACACTTTATTTCATGATTTACTATAATGGAGTTAGGGGGTCAGGTTAGCTCAGTGGTTAACGTGCTCGTCTCTGAACTAATAGGACCGGAGTTCGATCCTCACCTGGCCCTTTCACGAGGGAAGTGAATAAATCTGAGCACATCGTCTCTCGGAGAAGGACATTAAACCTGTTTTGACTTTATATGTGTTCCTAAGCCTTTCGGCCATATAACCACCAAAAAATCAAATCATGCCGACTAGTTTAACGTGCTGCCCTTTAGCCAGTTTAGATTACTCCAAAGTACCTGAGGTGACCAAGCGGAGGCGGGCCCGCACTAGCTTTCATTATACTCGACTTCTGTGGGTCACTGCCGGGAATGCAAGCACTCTTTTCATTCTTCCTATGTCATACACGTACTCGAAGAATGAGGCTTAGTATTGAAGGACGTTTAACCGTCGGTCTAGAGCCTGTACTATGTCAGGTACTCGTTAAAGATCCCTACTCTAAATATACTTGAGTTAAACAAAATTTAGGACTCCCACTGTAGAATCAATCTTTATTCTGTGGTATCACAAAGGTTCAAAGGTCAGCCTACGTTTGTTCCCTTGTGGGGCTGCCACTAAAACATAACCTGACCTATAATGAGGTTAATACATTTTACTAATTGAGATGATTATTTAAAAAAATATGGGTAACTGGAAAGAAGAAAACGTATCTATCGAGGGGAAAGAAAAATAAGAGGAAATATTTATAGAAAGTAACGTTAGGTTTTAACAAATACAATTCTCTATAATGAAATCAGGCAAAAAACTATAACTTTTGAGTAACTCTCATTGAATGATAATTACTTACATCTTTGAATGTTTAAAAGAAATTAGATATGTAATCCGGTTGATGATGAATGGTTAACAGAGTTTAGGTAGTTAATTGTAATGAAATTTTAATAAGTTTAAAGTAAGACTCCGACAACTGTTTACTAGTGGAACTTAATATTTGAAATTTTTACTATTTCATTGTAATTTTTTATAATTTATAATCTGTTTTTTTATTATAATGCCATATTCAAATAAGGATAATAAAAAATAGGAAATTCTAACTTTAGAACAAAAAAATTTTGCAAAAAGCATATGGGTTGTGGAAAGTGATTAAATTAGTTAGGTTTGGTTGCGATGTTAGTCTCACAAAAGAACACACTTAGACCGAACATTGGCTCTTTGTAATACGACACAATGGATATTCTCCAATGGGAGTCCTAAATCTAGCCTAACTCATTTGAAGTATTTGGAATAGAAATCTTTAAGGACTATCTGACATTGTACAGTCTCAGTACCGACAGATTAACATCCTCTTCGAGAGACGACGTGCTCAAATTTAATCACTTCCCACGTGAGTAAATCAAGGACTAGAGTAGATATTGAAGAAATATGTAATGGTCATGTTCTGAGGGTACATGTAAATACACATAAATCTGAAATTTATATCGTATTATAAAACTCCCACAGACCCCGTCATAATAACTTGAAGAGGCACTCTGTTCAAAAGTAAAATTTTTAAAATCTTAAATCAAAGTTTTTTTATTGCAATGATTTAGTATAAGTAAAGTATATATATATAAATTAAAAAAAAAAGAGAATTAACAAATTTAAATAAACCTGACTTAATGTTTCAATGCCATTATAACTGAACTATTCAATTTCAATTGGTTGGTAAATAATTATGATAAAACCAGTATAGAAGTTTTTAATTAAATTGAATTTATAAATGAGTAAACAGTTCATGAGAAAAAAAAAAGAAAATAAACTTTTGTTAGCTTTCTTTAAAAAGGTCTGAAGAAAAAGCTGAAAGAGAATTATTTTAATTCCTTTAAATAAGATCATTAAGAGTTTTATTTTTCAAAATTTTTAAATAGATGAAATGCTTTTTTTTTAATAATTGTTCATAATAACTTTGTAAATTTTTAAAGATGAATATAATAATTGGATGAATATAGAAGATCTAAAATCGATAATGTTAGTGTGTTGTGAAGCTTGTATGTACTCGTATGTAACAAGTATTTTGTCTTGGATTTAAAGATACTTATTCATTTACCACTTCAATAAAATATAAATGTAATTCACAAACAGACTTAATGATGTTTCTTTTACAGTTGGCTTTTCGTTTGCCAAAATAAACTTCTTTAGAAAATTTAACCGACTTTTCAAGAATCTTTTTGAATATTCTAAACGAAAAATATCATAATAGTAATACTGAATGAAATTTAACCACAACGACTTATCATTATATATATATATATATATATATATATATATATATATATATATAAATAATTATATATTAAAAATATGAAACAGTCCGTTAGGACAATATATCAAATGATTAAATGAGATGAACACGAAGTAATAACAACTGTTGTTTCTCCGAGTTTTTTTCTACTCAAAATATGATCAAAATATTCAATGATCAAACAACAATATGAAATGGGAAAAGAAGACAAAGATCTTTCAACTGTAACAAGCGGTCTTCGTCAGAGTCAAAAACCCGACTGTTTGGGTTGAAGACCGCTTGTTATGGTTGAAAAATGTTAGTCTTGTTTTCCCATTTCATATTGTGAAATCTTTATATATATATATATAAAGATTTAACATAAACACATGAAATAACAATCAATGATCAAACCACAATAGGAAATGGGAAAACAAGACTAAGATCTTTCAACCGTAACAAGCGGTCTTCGTCAGAGTCAAAAACCCAACTGAGAATTGAGTTAGGTTTTTGACTCTGACGGAGACCGCTTGTTACGGTTGAAAGATCTTAGTCTTGTTTTCTCATTTATTATTGTGGTTAGATTATTGATATATATATATATATATAAAGATTTCACATAAACACGTGAAACAACAATCAAGTTGGGTTTTTGACTCTGACGAAGACCGCTTGTTAGGGTTCAAAGATCTTAGTCTTGTTTTCCCATTTCTTATTGTGGTTTGATCATTGATATAATATATATATATATATATATATATATATATATATATATAGTTCAATGTAGACAAAGAAATATAGAGAAATCAAAAGAACACACTTACAGTCTCTAATTTTCGGTTTGAACCGTCTTCAGGAGAGGTAAGAGAGGGAAACCAAGCGCACTGGTTCAGAGACGGTTGGAGTTGGTTTCCCTCTCTTATCTCTCCTGAAGACGGTTTAAACCAAAAATCAGAGACTGTAAGTGTGTTCTTTTGATTTTTCTATGTTTATTTGTCTATATTGTAGTATATTTGTCCGTTTTGGATCGTATTTCCAACGAAAAAGTATATATATATTTATACCAGACCAAAAACCTCAAATTAATTTCAATATCTGTATATAATATATATCTATATAAACACATTTTATATATATATATATACGAGTATATATATATATTTATATATAAGGAATAATAAAGTGTGGACCGTGAAATAGAACTCGTTTCATAAAAAACATCTTAGTTTCTCAAGTAAGTGTTCTGTTTAAGAAATGGAAACGCAAAAGCTGTATAAATTTATTAAATTCACTCCAATTAGGATAAAAAGAATAAGCAGCTATTATAACTTTACTTGTAAAGTTAAAGATGACAATGTCTATACAAAATATATGCTCCTTGAGTGTATTCTGTACTGAAGATATTAGTACTTAATCTTCTTCAATGTTACTTATGTCTAAGTTATCGCATTATATTCATTATTAACCATGACCTAAAAAATTTTTCTTAATCTAATGCTTATATGTATGTAATTATTTTCTTAATTTAATGGATAAAATGGTAAAATTAAATGCAAATAAATCCAGGACTCTCCCATTATTAGACGGAATTACAAATTGTTTACAAAACAAATGAACACTTTGATAATCGGTAACTCTTTATCTACAGCATTTGTAAGTAGTACGCAAAGTTGTAAATAAGTAAGTAGATATATATTTCTTTTATGTAAAATAGTTGTTGCTGTTGATAAAATTCTGAATGGAGCTGAACGGTGGAGGGTGACAGCTGATGTAGAGTGTTATAATATGTTGTATAAACTTCCATTTTTAAATTTACTTCTTTATTAGAGAGAAAAAAGAATGATAGAACAAAATGGTAATAATTTTGAACAGATTGATAATAAATTAATTTTGTTCAGTCATTTAAAAATTTCTCTAAGACAGCGTTGTTGCAAAAAAATGGTCAAACACTTTGGTAGCCATTGATGTTAAAAAATGACGAAATCCTATAAATTTATCTTTATAAAGTGTTCATAACAATAACAATTGGTTATTAACACTAACAATTCATAACAATTGGTTCATAACAATATTTATGAACCAATTAGATCTGAATATCTATTATCAATTATATGAGATCAATATTTGCTTCCTTGACTACTTGACAGTGTTTGACTTAGTTAATATAAACACTCTACTCATACAGCTCTAAATACACAGAATTTCGAGACATTTGAATAAGCAGATCTTCTATCTTTGAATATGAATAGTCAAAGTTCTGTCTTTAATGATCATAATTTAGAGCTCAGAATACCCATTGTGTACTATTTAGTTAGTTCTATATGTAAAGATATAGAAAGATACTCCTCAATTTTTAGCGTAACATGTTTTGACTTCATCTGATCTTGTAAATGTTGAAATTCTGCTATTCTGATTGGCAAGTACTTTAATAAAATGACGATTTCTTAAATTCTTGGTGCAAGAGCTTATAACTTATATCAAAAATATTAAAGATATTTAATAATTAATAATAATATATTAAATTATTAATATTAATAATAATATTAAAAATTAATTATAATTTTTTTTAATAATAAAAACTCTTGCCCCTCTTTAATACACGTGATATATCAGGTATAATAATGGAAGGTTACAGAAGGTGAAGTTATAAGACTAGATCTTAGAACTTATTGCTAAACTTCGAGAATTATAAATAAGCTTTGTATAAGCCTGAGCCATCTATCAAACATCTATCAAGAATAACATAGATTGTCAGATGTTTATTGATTTGAAACTAAACTAAATCTGAAAGTGTTTTTTTTTTAGTAATGAATAACATACTAGGAATCGAATTACGAGATGAATTAAAATTTGATTAATAATTAAACAAAGATTCTTAACGATTACAGTTAAAATACAATAGTGAAAAACAAATTTACTGTGAAAGATTTAATTTACAGTTTTACATTTAAATATTTAAGTTGAAAAGATCTAGAAATACTTTTGAAATAACTTTTGTGAAAAAAATACAGTTTCAAGAAAATTTAACTTTACTATAAGTAAACTATACTGGTAGTCAAATATTTTGACGGATTTGCCTCTTTTGAGGTTCGTAAAGTCGTTTTATGACGTTTTTCCGATGATGTCTGTGAATGAATGGGTGTGTATTCAAAAGCTTGTGTACACGTAACAGTCCACAATAATAACATTTTGAGTACAATAAATTTAAAAGATCAAAATGTAAAACATATATCGAAATTGAAAATATTGTTTGAAAAATAATAAATAAAATTATCCTACATATAAACCAGAGATCATAAATTGTTGATAACATTGTAAGCCACACATATATATCCAAAATAAAAAAAAAACTTTGTTTAGTTCATATCAATGCAATATTATATTGATAATTGAGAGTGGCCTCCGAAGTTATTTGTACAGCATTAGGAAGTGTTCCGGAGACCCAAGATATATTTATAATATATATATTCAATACTTATAATTTTGTAAAAAAATTTAGGCTATATATATAATATATATATATGTTATATGTATATATATTATATATCAATGATGAAACCACAATATGAAATGGAAAAACATTACTAAGATCTTTCAACCGTAACAAGTGGTCTTCGTCAGAGTCAAAAACCCAACTGAAACGCTAGGTTTCATGCAGAAAACATCTAGTGAGGGGTTAAGAAGAGTGGGAGGGAAGAGTGGTACTTTAAAAGGGTTAAAATGCAGTAAAGGACAAATGTTCAGAAAGGGATGTTTGGGGAAACAAAGGAGTACAGTAAGAAAGAGTAAAAAACTATCCAGTAGCAGTCAACCCTCTTAGAAGAGGCTATTCCCCTTTTAAGGAAAGTATCAAGTTTGAAGAGGCCGTTACTAAATTAAAACTATAACTATATATATAATGTAATTTTTTTTGAGGGTTGAGGTCTAATAATTATTATATCATATGTAAAACATCATTGATGTAAATGATGTAAATATGTAATAAATGATGTAAAACATCAATTACATCATTGAGGTCAACGCTCAAAAAAAAATTACATCATATAAATATTGGGTCCAGAAAACAAATCATGATATATACTTATATATATATATATATATATATATAGGTGTGTTCTCTAATCGGGATTAGAGAACACACCCATTTCTTTCAACTAAATGTAAAAATTCTGACTTGAGGGGGAAATATTTTGAGGAGACAAAAATTATCATACTGTAAACCAGTTTGATATTTTTTTTACTTATAGTAAAGTTGAGTGTAGGAAACTCCAGATTTTTTAGTTTCCTTGTATCACAACTGGTCATGACTATTAGGCCGCAACAAAAAATGTTAGCTATTATTTTTCACTAAGAGTGATATTATACTTCAACTGTTGAACAAACAAGAATAATTACTGGTAGCGAAATTGTATCAAAAGCTCATTTGGTCTTTTATTTGCAGTGTTATTTTATCGGTCAGAGTTAAATGATATTCTATTCTGAGTTCTGTTTTATTATTAAAATGCTCCCAAAGCACAATACCAAGCAAAAGTTTTCAACAATGCTTATTTTAATTATTCAGGTGTCAAATGGATTTTCTTAATTTCACTCACCAACTCCCACATTAGAAAAAGAGAATTACATTGTACTTCATGGCTTTTTTTTTGTAATATATATGTCTAGTTTTGTAATATGCTAAATTCTCATTTAAAGTCATCATGAAATATTTATTTTATGTTTAAAACATATTAGCTGCTGTAGCATCCGAATATTACAAAAACTCATTATGAGTTTATTATTATTATCATGGGCCACCGCTCTGCCTTTCTGAGGAACTCTTCACCTCCTGATGACGATGGTTGTCGAAATATAGAAGTGTATACAGAAATATAGTAGTCTATGCCTGCGTCTATCTGTGTGTTACCTTCGTTTTAACTCTACTACATTTAAAATTTCAGTGGACCATTTCATTTAATTTCTATTAAAAAAATTAACAGTTTATACATCTAGAGTACATAATAGATTGTGTCCTTTTGATCTAAAGAAAAGAAAACACAAATAAACATGCATTATGTAAATGTGGTTCTTTTATCATGTATAAAAAATATATATAATATAATATAATAATATATTAATATTATAATATAAATATAATATATAAATATATAAATTTTATAATATAAATGTATTTGAGAGATTCTGCTACAAAAATATACAAACATATATGCATAACAAAGAGAAAGCACAAAAAAATACTATAATAACTCACTTTGATATTAAAGGAACCGTTGCGTTTTAACCAAAAAAGGGGATGCAATCGATAATGAAGCAGACACATAATAAACAAATTTTAATTTTTAATAGTATTGTTACGTTAACAGGAAGGGAAAGAGAGAACCTAATGCAATTCAACATAGAAAAGTATTACATAAATATAACTACAAGTAAAGTAAGTAAAAACAATTAAATGAATTTATAAGTAGGAAAAAATTAATAATAAAAATTAATTCAAATATATTGAAAATATTAAAAAATCGTCATTTTTTAGATTATTTGAAGGTTTTTGCCTAATTTTATGAATTTAGGTAAACTAAATAAAAGAATTGTACTTTTTATTATTCATAAACACATTTTTTTGACACTTTTTGCCAAAAAAAAGTCTAGTCGAAGGTTTTGTCCGGTTAACATTGTTGTTCCTTTAAATAATGTAAATTTCATTTTCTTAGTTAAAAAATTCTTACTTCTGCCTATGAAAAAGGTTTTAAATAAAACCGAAACGTTGGCAACGAGAGTTTGATTTTTTATCCTGGAAAATTGACCGAATCCCGATTAGAGAACATACCTATTCTATCAAACGGTCGATATATTATTGAATCTGTTATAAATATTTTTTAGATGTAAACCTGAAGAAGTACACTAAGTGTCCGAAATGCGTTGTTAGTTTTCATATCAAACTTTTGTTGTGTGGAGAAGTAATTTTTTTGAAATCCCCCAATATGAGTAAATAACCACACTATAACAGATAGCGCAAGTAATGAATTTATCTATATACTTATAAAACTGTGTTACTCGCGTTTAAATGTTTGCACATTTTCAAAATTGAATAAAACGTTTGATATTTGCTGGGCATCAAATGTTTTATTCAATTTTGAAAATGTGCAAACATTGGCTTCAAAACCCGTATATAAATTACGTCAAAGCATTAAATAAAAGTTTTTCTACATAAATTATAATGATTTAATTATAATAAATTCAGAAAGAGAAAATTTAATAAATAATCTATGATAATACGAAATAATTGCTTAATATATCAATAAATGTTACTTATTATAGTTAACTCTATGTGTCAATGACTATATGTCAAGACAGGAACTGACGCTGATATCTATAATGCTTGAATCAGTATTACATGTGGCGCAAGTTTACTAAATTCCATTTAACTGGCAATATGAGAGTTCAAGAAGAAGATGAGGAATACTCTAAATATCTTTAATAAATATTGGAGAAAACAGAGTTGAAAAGAATGAAAATAAAGAAATTATTACTGCCCAAAGACATGTTCAACCGTGCACATAATATTGATTAGTGTATTCAATACGTTTACTCTTCATTCGCTAGCCCACAAATATTGTTCACAGAAAATTCTATGTAAGTTTGTTCAGTTACCGAGGCACACAGTGAAATTAGTCATAGGTTCATTGAACAATTTCCAGGAGAAATTAAACAATATCTGTCATATAACTCGGTTTGTGTAGGAACAGAACACACTCATTAACCTCAAGAATTTGTTTACTCACTAAAGTTGTGATTGCTCTAAAATAATTTAGAACTCAAAAAGGAAGCTCATGACATGTGTATGTATGAGAAACATTGATCTACCGAGCTTATGTAATGGAACAAGACTAATAACTGAGAGGCTTTATGATAATGCCTTGTTTGTACAATTATCGCATCACGGTCTCAAGAAAAAATAGTTTTAATTCCAAGATTGAAAATTGTTTTATGTAATGAGGACAACATTCCTTTTTTAAGGACTCAATTTCCAATTCAGTTAGCATTTGCCATTACTATTCATAAGTGTTAAGGAGAGACTCTACAAAAAGTTTTAGTTCATTTATGTAAAACAGCATTTCAAAATGACCAATTACATGTTGCTCTCAGTAGAGTCAAACAGAAAGAAAACGTAAAGTTTTTTTTTTTTTTTGGAAAATTCAAATTGTACAAAACACGTAAATAAAGAGAACTGTCTTACAAATATTTCCGTTATCCACTTTATTAGAAATAATTAATTTAGAGTTTATCTGTATTTACGTAAATATGATTTAATTAAAAAGGTGTTGGATGACCCAACGGGTCACGGGTAATCTAGTGATACGTACGTATTTACATTATCTAGTAATGTTATGCATTCAAGAAAAGTATGCGTACTAGCATGTAATATTAAGGTGGAGGATGCTAATTACCTAGTATAACATACATACACCAACATTGTTCATTATCTATGAAACATTTCCAAATAAAGTATAAATTATCCCAATACATGGCAGGACATGGGCCATTCATACCTGAGGAGGCTGAAAATAGCTCATAGTCCATCATGCCCATGTAACGCGGAGACACCCTAATCTCCTAAACACTTGGTGTATGAGTGCTGTTTGAGGGAACCACAAAAACTGGCTCTCATACGTAAGGTCTTGCTTTGTGGAGAGGACTGGCCCGTTAGGCCTTCCTCATTAATTAAAAAACGTTATTATAAAGAATTTGTAAAATTTTTGAACAGTATAGACATTTAAGAAAAAAAATATTATAATGTTGAATTATGAATGAATATAAAATAAGTTAAAATAAGTATTTTGTTGTGTAAATGAAAGAAGTATTGTGTAATATTTGACGATGATGCATGTAATACACAGTGGAACATGCTGGAATAAAACACAAAATAAAAAAAAAACAACACCAAAATTATTTACTTTTCTTCTATGTAAAACTAAAAAAAACTTTAAAATAAATTACTTTTAATTAGAGTTCAAGATCAATTATAGTAAGTATAGAAATATCAAGTAGGATAGTAGTTTTATTTTGATTTTCAAAAGTCTATATATTTTCATAAAAATTAAATAAAACTAAAAGAAATTCGCCTTCAACACACTCACATTGATTATTTAAAAAGGGCTTGTAAGGTGAGATTTTTGGTTGTCGTAAGAGAGTTGAAAGCTCTATCTCTGACAATAAGGGCTTCGAATTAGGCCCTTTACCAACCATTAGGGCCCATCACGTCTTCCCTCCCGTCTCCTTCAAACTTAATCAACTCAGCTGTTCCTCTTTGTCTCTTTACTTCTCTTTTAAAGGTCTTTTACTCTCCTTTTTGTCAAACACTGACTTCTCACATCATTTCACATTCCAGTTTTTTCCATCATAGTAAATTATTAACTAATGTTATTGGCCAAAAATTATAATTAAGTTAATATTTCATAAAATTAGAAAAATGTTGAAAGGCCTCAGAGCATTTTTTCTATCTGTTTTCTTTTTTTTTTCCTTGTGGTTTGTTTTCATTGATTGTATCACGTGTTTATTGTGATTCATCTGTAATATATATATATATATATATATATATATATATATATGATCAAACCACAATATGAAAATGGGAAAACAAGACTAAGATCTTTCAACCGTAACAAGCGGTCTTCGTCAGAGTCAAAAACCCAACTGAAACACTTGATGCAGAAATCATCTGGTAAGGGGATGAGAAGAGTGGGAGGGAAGAATGGTGATTATACCATTTTAAAAGGGTGAAAGCACAGAAAAGGACTAATGTCCAGAAAGGGATGTTTGAGGAAACAAAGCAGTATAGTAAGAAAGAGTAAAAAACTATCCGCTAGCTGTCAACCGTCTTAGAAGAGGCTATTGCCCTCGTAACGAAAGATTCAAGTTGAAGAGACCGTTACTAATGTTTAAAAAAATTGATCTATTAAATTTAATTAGAGACGATTCAATAATATTTCTTAATATTATTGAAATTAATAGCAGATTGTGCGTTCACGAATTTTTTACTAATCGCCTCTATTTTCCAGACGATCTTTTTTGTTAAGGTGATAACAAATATAATATTTCCTGCGCTTTCACCCATTTAAAATACCATTCTTCCCTCCCACTCTTCTCAACCCCTCACCAGATGTTTTCTGCATCTAGTGTTTCAGTTGGGTTTTTGACTCTGACGAAGACCGCTTTTTACGGTTGAAAGATTTTTGTCTTTTTTCCATATTTCATATTATGGTTTGATCATTGATTGTTATTTCACGTGTTTATGTTAAATCTTTTTATTAATACTTACATATATAATTTAATTCTGAAACCAGTCGTGCATGTAAAGTAAAATCATATTGCATATCGAATCTATATATTAAAAAAAATTAAATTAATTGTTTTAATATTGATATTAATATAAAAATGTATCAAGTAAATGATATCTATATATTACTTGATATTCTTTGTTAAGTGAAATCTTGTTATATATATAGTATACAACCCCACCGACAAATAGTACCCATACCGACAAAAATTGAAACTGGCTTTCTAAATGAATGAAACTGTATTTTTTTTTTTTAAAAAAAAATATACTTTGAAAAGACTTAATATTATTGATATTTTGAAACACAGTTGGTGATAAAAAGGGGCTTAGAAGATGTGAAGAAGAGAAAACATCCTAAGTAAACAGTTCTTTGGGGTGAGTAGTTCCAGGGGAAACAGTTGGCAGTGCTACCAACTGCTGAATACATACGATCTTACCACAAGGGAAACACGGAAATCGTCACAGTGAAGAGGGTAACATTGTATGTCACTTATCATTCTAATGCTATATTTGGTTAAAGAGAGACCAAGTAGGACAGCACACAAACCTTTATGTGTAATATTCACCCCACATTTATAGTTTTTACTTTAATCTCTTCTTTAAAGTAAATTCTCAAAACAAATATCCACTCTTTATACTAAATTAACTTGCGGAAACCCACTCACTTACTCATTTACATTTAATTATTTACATTGTCACTCTCCTCATAAACAGAACACATGTTTAATAAACTATATGCACATGTACAACACACACACACACACACACACACACACACACACACACACACACACACAGACACCACACACACACACACACACACACACACACACACACACACACACACACACACTTCAATGTCTAAAAGAAATAAATGAAAATCCGATCGCAAAGAAAAGTTATCAAAATCCGGAATAAGATTTAAATACATTTGTTTCATAATTAATCTATATATAAATTCTCTTCGTGGCTCTGTATGTATGTATGTATGTTTGTACCTTATGCATTCGGCCTACAATGGACCTTTTTCAAAAATTCTTTTGCTAGGCACTTTCTATAGGTCTTGGGGTGGTTTTAGGTTATTAAACTCTGGGGGGCAGCCTAACCCAGGCCCCCTAGGGCCCTATAATAGATAAGGTTTGCTGTATAATCTGTTTGTTTACATTTTGACTTTAATTGGTAATGGCAACCGCAGGTAGGTTATTCTTTGTGATAATATTTCCACATGCTTTGTTCAATTATTTTTTCGATACAATGCTTGTTCATAAACAAATAATATTTCATCAAAATATTGCTATTCAAACTTTTAAGAGACAATTTTGTTTACTGATATAATTTTAATTGGACATTTAAAACTGTGTGAAGTCTTGAAATTGAAATCATTGAATGAACTGTAATGTGATATAGTTTAGCCTCTTCAACTAACTGGTTCCTAATTGAAACGATTTGGGGGTTTAAAATTCGTATCATATTTAACAGATAAGACACAGTGAAGTGTCTAGTTATATCACATTTAATGAGCTTAGACTTCTTTCAAATTTCTTGATGTATTGTTCGGCAAAAAATATTCTTTTTATTATTTGTTTAATCTAATCTATCAACTTCCAATATTATTAGACAATGTGTGAAATTTATAATCACTGTTAGATTATATATTTTTTGCGTAATCTATAATTTTAATTCTGTATTAATTTCGTTTATCTCAAAAAAGTTAAGTGTAACGGAACTATAGAAAATTTAAATTGTTTTTTTATATGTAATTTATTATTAGAGTTGAAATTAAATTGTTTCCCGGGTAAAGCCGGGTAGATCAGCTAGTATACTTAAAGATTAAAAACAATAAAGTAATATATATATATATATATATATATATATATATATATATATATATATATAAAACCAATTAAAAAGAAGATAGCACACAGATAGACACAGGAATAAGTCACGTCTATATTTCGACCATCGTCGTCATCAGGAGGTGAAGAGCCCCACAGGACCGTCCGTTGGACCGTTTCATCTAATTACAATATATATAACCAATTAAGTGAAACGATTCTTCGAACTGAATAAACTGGAATTTTCAAATAACCACACAGAAAGAAATCACTGAACTCAGTACTATAATTTAATGTCCTCGTTGTCAAGAATAGACGTGAATCGCTCCAAAACGTGATAACAACTTGCTTGCATTCAAAAAGAAGCAATCAAACAGTAGATTGAACTTTCAGAAGGAGAGGAGACAAGAATGATAAAGAAATAAAAGCCAAATGAAGATTAAATAAATGAAAACATTTAAATAAAAATAAAATTAAAAGTATTAACAACTTGCAAAAAAAACAAACTAATAATAAAAAAAAGAAATAAGAAAATAAAAAATGAAACTGAGTAAGCAAAAAAAGGACTAAAATAAACGAAAGGAAATTTACGATTGATGTTAAGCTCAGGAGCAGATCTACCACCCAGAAGACTAAGTGCTTCTTCTGAAGCTCTCAGAGTGACAAAATAATATAAAACAGAAAATTCTTCTTTTGACACAGTGCTTCAAAAGAAGCACTAATTAGCTTCTCCTAGGTTTAATCTCAGTTCTTAATTGTTCCTTTAATTTATTTTATTTAGACTTTTTTTTCTTTCTCAGTTTCATTTTTTATTTCTATTTTTATTTTTAATGGGATTTATACAAGTTGTAAATAGTTTTTAATTTTATTATTAGTTAAATGTTTTCATTTATATAATATTTATTTGTCTTTTATTTGTTTATCTTTCTTTTTTCCCCTCCCTCTGAAAGTTGGCTATACTGTTTGAGTGCTTCTTTTTGAACGCAAGCCAGTCGTTATCACGCTTTGGAGCGATTCACATCTATTCCTGACATCGAGGACATCGAAATAAAGTAGTATGTTCAGTGATTTCTTTTACGTGTGTTCTTTTGAAAATTCTAGATTATATATTTTTCAACCGTAACAACTGGTCTTCGTCAGAGTCAAAAACCCAACTCTTGGGCTTTTTTGACTCTGGTTGGGTTTTTGACCCTGAGGAAGACCGCTTGTTACGGTTGAAAGATCTTAGTCTTGTTTTCCCAGTTCTTATTGTGGTTTGATCATTGTTTGTTATTTCACGTGTTTATATATGTATTTATACATATATATATATATATATATATATATATAATTATATATATAAATATAAATTATATAATTATTTATTAATTTAATTTATTTATTTATTTTATAATAATAATAATAATTTATGATGAATAATAAGTATTATTCATCATATATATATATATATATATATATATATATATATATATATATATATATCAGTTCAAAAATGAAGAAAAGCAACACACAGAGAAAGAGACACACTTTAAGTGTCCAGTTTGCGTCCAGTTTGCGTCCAGTTTGGATCGTTTTTTTCAAATTTTGAGTGGATATATATATATATCCACTCCATAGAGCTTCGGTCGGTCAGCGCAAACAGCTTCCTGTAGCTATCCATGCTAACAGTCATAACCTTTCTTTTAATTACTGCTTCAGTGTTCAAATAATTAAGCTAGTGACCACTGATGACCGTAGTTTGACATTAAGAGCGTCTGAGGAGGCCCACATATGGTTATTGGGGGCCCGATCAGATCCCGGTTTAAATCAGAAGCGTTAACTTTTATATGTTTTTCCTTTTATTTTTAACTTATATATTCATACAATTTTTTTTATTATTTTTTTTATTTTCTTTTTTATAATTTGTAATTTTATAATTTTATCTATTGTTTTTGCTTTCTCCGTTCTCCGACGTTTAGTGCCTAGCTCCTTTTTTACGCTAGTGCTGCTCTCATCGGTTGACTCTTTATCGCTTCATTCGCGCTCCGTTCTTCGACGTGGGGAGATCTCTCTCACTTCGTCCTCTCTTCTAGTCTACTCTCCTGATGACGAACAACATTTCGAAATATTGAATTCTGTAAGTGTTGTTTTTATTCTCATTTCTGTGTCGTGCTTTGTGTAATTTAAAGTTTTATATATATATATGCAAACTAAAGTTTATCGAGGACTCGGTCAGTTCTTCAGGTTGAAATTAAACTCTCATTGCCAACGTTTTGGTCTTTATTTAAAACCTTTTTCATAGGCAGAAGTATAAATTTTGAAACAGAAAAACTAAGTATTACATTATAAATTATTTTACAAATAATAATAGTATGTGGATTTTAACAACAACTGTTGTATGAATGAACACGTGACACTGAACTGTCGATAAACTTTAGTTTTGTTTCTATTCCACAGTCGATACTTTTATCAATATAGATACATATATAATTAAAATAAGCAGTGACACATAAACTGAAACACAACAAAGACTCACTTTTCAATATTTCGACCGTAACGGCGGTCGTCCTCAGGAGAAGAAGTGAATTGACGGAGGGACGACAGTCAACTCATATATATATATATATATATCATTAAAATTAACCGCAGTCTCGGCATTCACGATCTTAAGACTGAGAGATTCGATCCTACGAACTAACCTCCTGCTAACAGGGTTCAACTGGAAAAGGAGTTGGCCAAGTGACATGTTAAATTAAAATCGATGACTAATGCTTAGTCATTGCTATAAATAGATTAAAAGGATAGTCCAGGTTAATATAAAGAGAAGGTCAAAGGTCAATAATGAACAAGAAACAAGCGGTTAGAATAAAAGAGTTGAAAGGTCAACGGTATAACTGGACTAATAGAGAATAAATGTTTATATAGCAAATACTATTTATACTATAAATACTATAATACTATTTATAGCAATGACTAAGCATGAGTCATCGATTTTGAATGATAGCTAGTTCCTACGAACTAGCAGGAGGTTAGTTCGTAGGATCGAATCACTCAGTCTTAAGATCGTGAATGCCGAGACTGCGGTTAATTTTAATGACACTTGTTTAAAAGAGGATCTGCTGCCTATTTATACCAATAATATATATATATATATATATATATATATATTCTCTAAGCTACTACTCTCTGCTACTACTATTCTCTAAGGATATCAGTATTGATTGTTATTCCAATTTATTAATCATAATTGCTTTTTTGATACAAATTATCAGATTAACAATTAGATGTGTTAACAATATAAGCATATCAGATAGATAAATATGTTAATAGTTTAAACAAGAAACAGTTTAGGCAAGGTTGTTGAGAAGAGGCAACATGCAGGAGCAGACCAGTCCTGTTAAGTGTTGTTTAATACAGGGAAATATGCAAATATCCTCCCAACTTAGGCAAGCGTGAACTAGTTCGCCTGATAGGACATAAATCACCTAAACACTGACAAACATCCACCCAATATTTCGTCTTAACCACCATGATTTATGTGCTTTTACTAAAAAAAAGTAGGTGAAAAAATTCGTTTTCACTTCGGTTAAAATTTTGATATTTGCCTACATAATAGAGTTTAGAAATGTTGTTTTTTTTCACTTCTTTTAGAATGGTATTAAAGTATTTATACTATTTGATAAATAAAGTGACTTTGATTTTTATCATTTCTTTGGTAAACATATTTTTTTTTAAATTCTACAAAGCTTACTTTGAAATCGTTTAGAAAATCTTGAGTTAACATTAATCTTAATTATTAATAAATTTACGAACAAACAAATCTGTAATCAATTTTAATAATTGATATTTTAAAATGTTATTGAATCTTTATGAATCACATAACTTTTTTTTTTTTAATAGGGTTGAGGGACTGTCAAAATCAGTCTGATTTCTCGAGGGAATATTGCACCGTCCGTTGATTCTACATAGGGAGTCCTAAATTTGGCCTAACTCAAGTATTTGGACTAGGGACATTTAACGAGTACCTGACATTGCACAGGCATGGGGCCGACCATTTAGCGCACATTCCTACGGATGATGTTCTCAGATTTATTCAGCTCCCACGTGAATAAATCAAAGACCAGGGTGGTATTGAACCCAAGACGTACGAGTTCAGAGTACGTTTCCACTGAGATAACCTGGCCTTCACACATTCCTTAAGCATACCATATTTATTTGCGGAGATTATATTGCAATGGTTTATTTATATAGCTAAAGTCTTGTTCATGAAGTTCTTTAGAATATTTCTCTTTTCTTCTCACTATGACAAAGGATCATGTGGTCCAGCTGCGTATGCAGTCATCACTAGCAGATGTTCTTCATGACTATGATAAAAGAATCTGTTAGTTCGTTTGTTTTCAATGACATCACTTAGAAACATTCACTTTGAATTCATTCTTGAAGTTGGAAACTGATGCTATTTGTTATTTGACACCACTTTCAGTTATAGTTAACCACATTAATCGATCGACTCTACATTGAAACTTCTAATTTTACTTCACTCAACTGTATAGAACAGACCTTTAAATACCTGATATTCTACAAGGTTGAGACCAACAGCGTTCTGGTATGCGAGCGAGGGTATGCAAAGATTTCTTATGACCCAGTTGAAAATAGGCCAAGATTAAACTTTCAACCGTCAGTATGCTTGTCACACATACCTAACATTGCTTTGATAAATTTTAAATATTACAAAGTTTGATGGGATAGGTGTAGTTTACACCATTATGGTCGACTTTAGTGCTGCAGATTGGAAGTTTGACTCTTGATCATGATTCTAAATTCATTGTGAAGATCTTGTGCATGCCGTCTATTGGAGAGAACGTTAATCTGTCGGTCCCAAATATATAAGTTGTCAGATACTCGTTAAAAATCTTACAAAAGAACTTAAGTGAGGTAAAATTTACGATTTCAAAGCAGAATAAAAAAATCTGGAGAGGCTTAGTCTTAACTTTACTATAAGTAGTATAATATCAAATTCCTTGGGTATATAATGTTTCATTTAGACATGATATAAATGTCTTTCATTCCTGGAGCTAGTATACATAGTGATTGAACCAGTTATCAATATAAGTCCTTATTTCTGAAATCTTACAATTGATGCATATAATGTCATTTGTATTACCAAAAGAGTATACACTTTTGTAAAGCCAAAGTGAAGATTTCATGTTACGAAATAACCTCTTACAAGATTTTTATTTCTATAGCCAGTGGATCTCATAAATGCCCATCTGTAACAAAACTTGGATAGTGGATGTTACATATAATAATGTTTATCTAACGTACTTTAAGATTGGAAACTGAAGCCAAAGTTTTCCTTTTAAGGCTTCAAAATATCCCTATGTTGTTTGAAAAATGTCAGAAACTTGTAAGGAAAAATGTCAGTTTTATCAATCACCAAAGAATCAGCTTAAAAATAATATACTATGTAAAAAATAAAACTATGTAAATATAAGCCCGTTTCTCTTAATTCAATATTATCCAAAGATAATGTGATTCATAATCACACGAAAGTGCACATCTGATATTAAGATTTGTTCAAGGGTGTAGCATACCAATCTGTATTGATTAGAGCATTTTGTTAGACAAATTTATCATACCAAGGAAAACATCAGAAATAATATGTTTGAACGGCATTGATTTTTACATGAAAGAATTCTATTCTTACTACATGTCATATTAAGTCATTAAATCATTTCAAGATCTTCTAATTTAAGATGGTGCTTTCGTCACCTTGTCAAACTGTTTCTAAACACTAAATAAATCAATTGATTACTTTTGAGTTTCATAAAATTTTTTCATACAATTTTACTTCTAGTAGAATTCAGTGAAGATTTGCCTACAGTTCTTATTAAATTACAGCTGACTAATTAATGATAATATCAATGCAATAGTTGCTGTTAAAGCATATCAACATTGATTTGTTTAGCCTTTCCTTGCGCCCTTTAAAACCCCAACGCCCTTTTAAACTCCTACATGGCTTTCACTTTGTTTTCAACCCTAAGGTTAAGAACATGTTATTATATACATGATATCAAGTACAAGAAAAACTGGGAAAAAGGAACAGTTCAATATTTTGATTTCTGTCGTTATCAGGAAAAAATAAAGGGAAGGTTGTTGGCTTAAAAGTTAAACTAAGACTAATGTATAATATGATAAATCATTATTGGTATAATTAAGTATGATATATATATATATAAATATTTAACATAAACACGTGAAATAACAATAAATGATCAAACCACAATATAAAACGGGAAAACAATATGACACAATATGAAATGGGATCCTTCACATTGTAATACACCCTATACTTTTAGTCGTAAGCTTGGCCTGATGTTGGTCTACGAAACCGAATAATGTCCTTGTTTTATTAAAAATAATATTTAGTTAGCTATTAAATAGTGTTAGATATAAATAGTGTCAGAATGTGTATTTATGAAAGGAAAAGTTTGGGCAATTGATTTTTTTTATTCCCCGAGAGCCTGCAGGACATTAGAGAAACTCTCTAAAAAGGTAACCAATCATGAAATGGGGATATTATATAGCCCTTAATAGTCTTTTAAATTCACGAGGAACTAGGAAGATCGACTCACCATACGTTTGGTTTTCAATGATTATATTTCTTCCGACGTTTCGGTCGTCTTCGACCATCTTTAGGGGTAAACGTATATACAATATCTTAAAACCTATTGATAAACCTTTGAGTGTTATATTTAAGTGTTTTAAACAATGTTCAATAGGTTTTAAGATATTGTGTATACGTTTACCCCCTGAAGATAGTCGAAGACGACCGAAACGTAGGAAGAAATATAATCATTGAAAACCAAACGTATGGTGAGTTGTGTAGTGTGTTGTATAGTCTTCCTAGTTCTTCGTGAATTTAAAAGACTATTAAGGGCTTTGGAAAAGTTATCTAATAATTTAATTAAAAAAAACAATAGCCTCTAAATTCAATCTGACATATATATATATATATACATATATATATACTTTTTCGTTGGAAATACGATCCAAAACAGACAAATATAGTTCAATATAGACAAAGAAATATAGAGAAATCAAAAGAACACACTTACAGTCTCTAATTTTTGGTTTGAACCGTCTTCAGGAGAGATAAGAGAGGGAAACCAAGCGCACTGGTTCAGAGACGGTTGGAGAGGGAACCAGTGCGCTTGGTTTCCCTCTCTTATCTCTCCTGAAGACGGTTCAAACCGAAAATTAGAGACTGTAAGTGTGTTCATTTGATTTCTCTACGTTTCCTTGTCTATATTAACTATATATATATATTATTTATTTAATTATCAGATTAGTTTACTACGTTATGTGATTATATATTTCAAAGTTTTTCAACATTTTTGTGAACTTCACAAAGCTAGCACTTATTTGAAAAAAGTGCTAGTTTCAAGCATCTCGATTTGTCGAATCGATATTTAATTAAGCTAAGTGGTAAGGGGATTGAGGAGTATTGATTGACAAATAGTGCCCAGGTAATTTGTTTGTAGGACAAGAAGGGACGTGACCCTATATCGAAGAGGGGCACTCGATAAGTGGGTATTGACTAACGCTATCCGTATTAGCACTTAAATCTAAAGTGTTCATAAACGTTTTAGTTGATTTAGTCAAACTAGATAGAATCGAAGAGAGGTTTATGTACATTATTTTGATAAATATTAATATTATTATTATAAAATGTATAATTTATATATATACACTTTTTTGGTGAAAATACGATCCGAAATGGACAAATACAGTTCAATGTACATAAAGAAACGTAGAGAAATTAAAAACACACACTTACAGTCTCTAATTTTCGGTTGAACCGTCTTCAGGAGAGATAAGAAAGGGAAACCAAGTGCACTGGTACAGAGACGGTTGGAGACTAACAATGTTGCCACATATGCGCCCGGTCACGGAGAATAAGGTAGACAAGAATCAATTTAAGATTAAATTAAAATAGGAATATGAAAAATAATAATAAAAACAAAAACAAATAAAATAATAAAAACTGAGGGATGAACAGAAGAAATGACACATACATTTTAATTTTTATTTATTAAAAATTAATAAATTCCGGCTATTCGGAAAAATAGCTGGGCCTAAGGAGAAAGTACTATTTGATAAAAATAATGTAATATATATTTAAATATACAGCTACTCTAAAGAAACTTCAGTGCAATGTGACTGCCGAATTATTTAGCACAACACTTTCTATTGCTCCAGAGGTGGACCAGAAAAGTATGAGTTAGCTCAAAGTGAGCACATTAGATTTCTCTTAAAATTTCTACCTGAGTATCAATTATATATAAGGGTGTAAGTATAAATTTTTTTTTTCAGTTTACCTTGCTACACATTACTCATACGTGTTTTATTAATCTTACGTAATTACTAAGTAGTTAAAAAAAATATTTATTTTGTTGTATTAAGATACGAGTATTGTTGAATAAGTTTACTTTTTATATACAGTTTTATTTTAATATAATATATATTATTGTTCAATGATTTATTTCTATAGATTCGAGTCCTAACTTTAGACGGCTAGTGATCCAAAACAAGCGATCATTTAAAAAAAAAAAAATTCAAAATTTAAAACAGGTATCCTCATATATTTTATAAATTTTGATTTGGTCATAGCCTACTCAGGAATATTGATTTAGCCCAAGATGGTAAAAATCTCAATTTATGTATGGTATCTTGAAGTTGATTTAATAATATGAAAGAATATTGTCTAAGTTTTTCAGTAGAATTATTATAATCGTAATTATTGTGATTATGTGAGTAAAGTATCGTAGTCCTGATGAAAAAGATAATTAAAGAAATTAATGTTAAGGAGGTATTAACTATTCATGAGAATATAGTTTTAAAGTAAATCATAAAGATAATATTCTATTTTTGTACAAAAAAAGTCTCATGAGTAATAGAGGTAGGGTCACCTTGCAAGGGTAACGGTTCTGCAAAAAGGGTGTAAAAGGAGTGTATATCTCGACATAGAAGGGTAAACTAACGAAAAAAAAATAATATTAAATGAGAATAAAATCTGTTAAATAAAAAAATCTGGAGTGGCCTACACTCTACTTTACTATAAGTAACTTAATGTCAAATTTCTTGAGTATATAAAACATAACGTCTCATTTAAGCATAACGTAAACATCTAAATGGGATATAATTATTAGCCTGTCATTCCTGAGGTAGTACAGATAGTGATTGAAGGACATATAAATTTATAAGCTTATTTTTGTACATCACAAATAATTTATTATTTGCAAATAATTTCATTAGTATAACTACAGCAGTAATAACGTTTTTGAAAAACCAAAGTGAACATTTCTTGAAACGAAATAGTATCCTACATGAGAACATGGCTATTGTTCAAATAGCCAGTAGATTTCTTACATCGTTTACTTGACATCCTTCTACATTGAATATTAATGTAAAATTTTCAAATTTGAAACAGTAAAATACTCTTTTTTTCTCTGAAAAACTTCTTAAACAGCGAAGAAAATGTTGTTTTAAGGTGATTTGTTAATTAAAGATGTACGATAATTACAGTTATTAATCTCTAAACGAAAGATTTCAATTTTGAATTATCTTTTACATTTTTGGTTTTTAACAGAATTATTATACTGGGAATTTTATGGCTTCTTAGTATTTAATAAGATCATTTTCCTTCCCCTTTGTCAAATAACATATATACGAATTTTTTTTTAATGAGTGTTATCATTTACCTGCACAATATTATTCCTCTTACATCTCTTATAAGTCAATAATATATTTTCATTTTTCCATTAGAAATATCAATTTTATCTCAGTGGATTCGCTCAAAAAATTTCTAAGTCAATGTAAACAATGTAAAAAAATACAAAAAATTCGACAAGTATAGCAGGTGATCTCTTAGTCTAGAATAAACAAACAGTTTTTATATCGTTATTGCTCTTTCCCGTAATTGAAACTTCATGAATTTTTTTTGTGAATTGCTAATTTTTTGTTCCATTTTTGGTCAAATTTTCATTTTTTTTTAATGAGCCGTTTAGCGTCAAAAAATCATTTTCTGAAAACACAAATCGTACTGTAACGCCCCTTTAGCGAAAGTAATTTCAAAAAAAAATATCTCAACTCATTTGCCATATAATGTTCTATTTGTAGGCATAGTTTCATTTTTGTCCGTCAAACAGTATGGCTTGTATCGCTCTCACAAGGTTTGAGATTGAATTATAAGTCAAAATGTTTACATTTTATTGAAAAAAAAATATTTCCTGTTGTCTTAAAATTCTGAATATATTTTTCGTTTATTGCATTTGTAACTTCAAAGATAATGTCAAAATTTCAAAACTCTAGGGTTATCAGTTTAGGAGAAATAAATGTTTTAAAAAAAACGGTTTTTGGCAAAAAAAGTGACTTTCCCATCATGCATAATTCTTCCCAAACAATAGGGATCTTCGTCTAAATAGGGGCCCATTTTGGTGTAAAATATCAACTTGATCCATCAAAGATTCTGGACCGTAGCGTGGTAACAAGCAATGCTAACAAACACCACCCACCCCCCACCCACCCACCCACCCCCCCACCCACCCACACACACACACACACAGACATCATCGTAAAAACGTCATAAAACGACTTCTGGTACCTCAAAACATGTAATTCCGTCAAAATCTCGAGATCGAATTTTTTCACGATCACTATACTTTACTTATAGTGAAGTAAAAAAAATCATTTGAGATATAAAAAGAATATTTTTTTTGAGCTTATCAAGCGACAACAGCTAACATTGAAAGACAAACGTTTCCATGATATGTTGAAAATGTAGGTTAGTTTGCAGTGGCAGTTCCACAAGGGAACACACGTAGGCCAAGCATTGGCCCTTTGTGATACCACACAATGAAGATTGATTCTACAGTGGGAGTCCTAAATTTTGCCTAACTCAAATGTATTTAGAGTAGGGATCTTTAACGAGTACCTGACATCGTACAGGCTCGGGACCGACGGTTTAACGTCCTTCTCCGAGGAACGACGTGCTCAGATTTATTCACCTCCCGCGTGAATAAATCGAGGGCCAGGTGGGGATTGAACCCTGGTCCTATCAGTTCAGAGGTGAGAACGTAACCAATGAGCTAGCCTGGCCCCCTGATGAAAATGTAATAAACTTTTAAAAATGTTTAAAGGGTAAATACAAAGGATAAAAAGTTGAAATTAATTTTTGTTGAAAAACAAGAAAATTAATTTTTTGATCTTTAAAGGTTATGTAGTATAGAGTTTAAAAAACAAATTTATATCATTAAAGGCTGCCATCTCTATTTGGACAATATAATTCGTTTTTCCCATAAAACACAAACAACCTAACCAAGATAATCAACCAAAACACTAAAGTCGTACGGAAAACAATACGTTGAATGTTACTTAAAATATAAATTTATATAATTTGATTAAAGAAAACAATAAAAAAAATTGAATAAAACTTAAAACTATAAGAAACAAGAATTTTAATTACTTTACGGGAGTGGAACTATTAATATTAGTAATATTACTATTATTATGATTGATTATAAAATTATTAATAACTAAACTATTAATTTTAATGGAAAGTTAAGTTCTTGCGTTTGCATACTAAGAACATTATAAAGGAACATAGATACCCGTAGCTGATTACAATTCTACCCTTCCACCTGGTGGCCCTACTACAATACATGTTTCTCTGATGTTACAATAATTAGCATTATCAATTTATGCTATAAATTTTATAATTACACGAACAGACGTTTATTCTTATTACAGTACTAATTTAAAACAGGAAAATAATTAAATAATAAACAGATTAAACAACATATTTTTTAAATTCCATTTTTTCTGTTTTTTTTTTCTGGGTTTTAGATAAACGTCTATGAGATTGTTCTACCGACTCAGCATTTATAAATTTTGGTTCTTCTATGAAAGCATTGACTTTCTATTACTTTCTTTTTGGAAAAAGCGTCTTAGTCTTTCTGTCTTTCCATCTTCCATAGAATAGGTGTCGGGATCATTTCTGCTAGAGTCATTTTCCTTCACAGTCTGCTGAACTGTAGTTCAGCAGTATATTAGCCGGTGATGTTAAAGGCACTGCTTCGGTTCTTATGATTGGACAATAGGACTTTTCTAGATATATTGAAAATATATCGTCAAAAATTATTCAAATATTGGGAGTTTAGGAAGAACTACTCAAGTGCCTTGGTGACTTTAAGGAATATCTTCACCGTTTCAAGAGAACAGACAACCCAACATGTGTCTACGGCTTGGCAGAAGAATCACTGAGGCTTGCCCTGGAGACATTTGAATCGTATAGCAGGAAGTACTATGCCCTGGGGATGGAAACTGGGATGTTAGGAAGCGAAATGTACAGCCAATCTTTCACTAGAAGATTGAAAAAATATTTCTTGAATTTTGTGTACGATAAAGTTTTACAGTACTTCTCACACATGTTTCCAGTTTACATTTTTATAATGAGGAGGCTTACACTCTTTCACCTAAGTGGTAACTTTCTTAAGTAAGAGATTCAATGAACGCTAATCGTTATGATTTAAACTTGAAGAAATCGAATTTACTCCTGAGATTTTTCTGGAGGAAAGGCTCAGTTAGTGATTCCGCTTATTCATTTAATGCAGTGACTCTGTAATAGAAAACTTGCCCAATTTCTCTTTATTACATTCAAGCTTATGTGACAACATGTTAAACTTGTTTTTTTTTAGCCTAGCGAAGCATTCGGTTCAAAATACATTACTCAAGTATAGGGCTGGCTTCAACAAAAGACAGGACCATTGGGTGATTTATGTAAAGTACTCTTACGACGGCTTATTTTACCTCTCTTGTGCCGAGTATCCTCTTCCTAAACTATTAGCAAGGTCATCCATGTTTTTCTTAGTTAGTCTTATGCGTTATAACCTATTACAGATAATATATACAGTCCCCAAATGTAGATTTAGTTGTAATCATACAAATGGGAGTCAGGCTAGCTCAGTGGTTACGTGCTCGCCTCTGATCTGATAGGACCGGGGTTCGATCCCCACCTGGCCTTCGATTTATTCATGCGGGAGGTGAATAAATCTGAGCACATCGTCCCTCGGAGAAATACATTAAACTGTCGGTCCCGAGCCTGTACGATGTCAGGATCCCTACTCTAAATACACTTGATTTAGGCAAAATTTAGGACTCCCACTGTAGAATCAATCTTCATTGTGTGGTATCACAAAGGGCCAATGCTCGGCCTAAGTGTGTTACCTTGTGGAACAGCCACTGCAACCTAACCTAACCTAACCTAATCATGCAAATATTTGGAAAGAAAACAGGGATAACAATATATAAAATGAACAGGAATATAATTGTTGTAAAAAACATAGGAAACAATATAATGAGTGGTATTATGTTGATTTTATAGTTTTTGTATATTTTTTTATTATTATGAAAAAATTATTTAGTAAGGATTTTCACTATAACTTTGTAAAATTTATATTAATATTTAATTTAATAAGCAATTTTAACATAGTATTAAATAAGTTTCGTTTAAACACAATATATGAACAATTTTGGTTTTAAAAATTCAGCCAAAATACATCATAGTCTGTGATGTTCATATTTTCATAGTATGGACCATGATCCTGCAGTAAAACCAAAACTAAAAGCAGCTTTTATTACCATAAGTCATGGTTTATTTTACAAATTTTAACACCTAATATCTTAAATAATATTAAACTTATAATAGAAACTATTTAAAAGAAATGGTACTTGTAAATGAGAATTATTTTATAATAAATGATTTTTAGAACTTATTTAATTGGGATGCAGTTTTTTTTTTTAAGTAGAAGGCTTGAGAATGAGCGTGCAATGACTTTCTGACTTAGAGTGAAATGGGTTCATGGGGGGGAAACAAGGCAAATACCACTGTTATATCTATCTTCGTCGATTATGGTTTGAGGCCTAAGGCTATTAATTTGCCTTTGCAGGCATACAACCAATTTTAGTCCTATCTACGACCTCACGACATGTTTACAATGCAGATATCTAAAAATACCCACCCTTTCCCTGAATCTCTGGAGTAATAGAAAGTTTTATGCTATTTTATTTATCATCAGTCATATTGTATTTAAGTTACTTTTGAAATATAATATAAGTTTCAATTTTTAGAAAATATTTTTGTTTAAAAAAAAAAATGTAAAAATTTTGACTCATGATTAAATGTGATAGCTTATGAGGACGATACAAGTCATGTAGTTTGACAGATCAAAATGAAATTATAACTAAAAATAGGGCATTACATGGGGAAAAAAATAAGGAAATTTTTTTTCTAAATTACCTTAATCAAATGGGCATCAATTATATGATTTCAGAAAATGTTTTTTTGACGCTAAAATTAGTTATATTATAAAAGTCTGTCTTATCTCGTTAATCTACAGAGTTTTATATTATCTATTTATATTGAATATTATAGATATTATAGATAAACATATTGTTGTCTTATCCGTTAAATACAGAGTTTTATATATCTATATTATCTATTTATATTGAATATTATCTATGACAGACTTTATAATAATAGTATTTATTAACCTTTGTAGTATTAACAATTTACATTGTTATTAATCATTGTAGGGTAAAAATCTAATGAAATGGTCTCCACATATAAAAATTTTTTAATGATATAAACAACCCCTTTCTTTTTCTGGTATATATAAATTGTCATGTGCTAATTGCCCTGCACATTATATAGGGATGACAATAAGGTCATTCAACAAAAGAATAAAACAACATATGCAAGAAGTAAAACAGAAAACCAAATCCCCCGACAATAAACAATTTATGTCCCATTTTGCCAAACATTTAATCACCAATAACCACCAATTTTTTCCAGACCAAAATATACAAATACTACACAGAAACAATAAATTCCGGGAAATAACTATTTTAGAAGGCTATGAAATCAAAAACTAGTGCGCGATAATTCTTCTACTTGCCTCAATGAGCAAATTCCCAAATGTACAACTTTTCTTAATTTATTTATATAAAAATAAAAAAAAAGTTCTACTTTCTCCTTATACATATATTTGGTTTATATTTCGTTATAGCTCTGTGTGTTATTTTTTCAATATGTTTCCTACACTTAGTCTAAAAGAAAATGTAAAGGCTCAGCCTAACTTTTAAGAGAAAAAAGAAAAATGTACCTGCCTTCTAATAAGAAACAGATGTACCCTATACCCCCACCCATGTCCATTCCATTACCAGTCAGTCTTATTCAGAGGCACTCATCGTTACGTTCGTACTTTCTGCCTTATTTTATTTTATATTAATTTTTGTACTTATTTACTTTGTACTATAGATAACTCTCTGGTGTCATTGTATTTTTTAGTTAATGCCTGAGGAAGAACACTACGTGTTCGAAACGCGTTGTTTATATCATTAAACAAATTTTATATGTGGAGACCATTTCATTAGATTTTTACCCTACAATGAGTAAATACCACATAATAACTGATTGCACTACATTAGAATTGTTATTAGTATTAGTATTAGTTATATTGCCTTAAATATATGCCATATTATTTGTATCAAATAGTATATTCTCGACACAAAAACATGGAGTACTATTCTCAAACTGTACAAGCTCAACATAAAGTAAAGTCAATTAAAAACTACTTCATAATGAATAAAGCCGTTGTCGCAGAGTTAATGGCGAACTGTAAAAAATTGTAAACTTATGTAAATTTCACTAATTTTTCATATACTTTTTTAAAGGAATGTTGATAATATTCAGGCGTTTTTATGGCTGTTCAAGGTTTCATATTAGAATTATTTCTATGAATTTGTAACTTGTAGCCAGCTACAAAAAAATGATCACAAAAATTTGAGATATATATAGTTGAGGAAATAATATACAGTAATTATTTCAAGATTAATATTAGAATTAGAAAAAACCGTCATACCTCGTTAGTTGGTTATTATTTCAAGATTTTGTTCAATTGGTATTCAATTCAATTCAAATTTAATTGATAGATCAACTTTACTGTCAGAACAAAAATTATTAGAAATAATGAAGAATTAATTTAACTAATTAATTTTTTCAATGTTATTACTTCATATTGAGAGTCATATATAGTATGTTTGTTTACGACAATTGTATGTTTAAGTGATAGTTCAGACAGTACGTTTCTATGGAATGACTCTTATTCGATAATGAAATGAAACATATTACATTAACATTCATTCATTTCTTAAGATCTCATTAAATCAGGCAAGAAACTGGAACTAATTTTGTAACACTCATTAAAACATATTGTTAATTAAATCACTATAAGTAATTAATATTACTCATGTGTTGCTGTTTGCCAGCCAAGCATAACTCTTTCTCCTGCTGGCGACAAAGTTGAAATATTAAGTGAGTTGTGTTGTTTCTACGTGTTCATTTCTTGTAATCATTAGATAAGTTGTCCTAACGGACTGCTTATGTTTTAAAATTAATAATGTTATCTGATAAATTACCAATTAGGTGAAGAGGAGTTTAGGTAATAGATTATAGTCAATTGTCTTTATAGTACAAATGAAATTATAATAATATAATAACCAAACATAAATATTATTGATAATTATTTCATTTTTTACTAGATTTATTATAATACATTTTATTAAGTAATATGGGTGATATCTTTACAAATAAAATCTTAAAAAGTATGACTTATGTGAGTTGATGATTGATTATTGATTATTTTCCAAATTTTAAAAAGGAGTTTACTACATAATCAGATTAATTCTGATAAGATTGAAGTAAAAAATCTGATAACCGATTGAATATAGTAGTATTTTTTTTTAGTTTTATGTGGTTCTTTGAAACAAACTATAAAGTGTAAACATAAAAACGATATATATACAAAAATTCAATTAAACATGCTTGGTAAAAGCTAAAAGCTTTTCAATTAAAGAAATTCAATTAAAAGCTTGGTAAATGCTACAAAAGCAACTAACATTTTTTTTTTCTATAAAATGTAAAAATTTTGACTTATCATTTAATCTGAAACTTTGTGAGGGTAAAACAAACCCATACTGCTTGACGGATCAAAATAAAACTATACCTAAGAATAGAGCATTATTCATGCATTTTTTCATTACCACAGAGGTTAGTATCATTAATATTAAAATTATAGTAATCCGTCTTACCTCGTACCCTGCTGCTGAAGTTCTTAGACCGGTTTCGGGCGTCACCCATCTTCAACAAGAACTGATCAACTAGAACTACGGAGTCCTACCTTTCTGTTTTATATAACCTACCTACTTCCCAATGCTGCCTAGATTTTAATATTTAATTATTTTAACTTTACTTTTATTTTAATTATTACTATTTAGTTTAATTCTTTTCTTATTATTTTCGTCATTGTCAAGTCTGTCAAGTCGTCGCTTCAATTTCTTTAACGGTTTAAATAGTCTATCGCTTTGGTGATTTATTTGTTCATTTATTAGCTTACCCGATTCTTTGTTTTTAAATATCTCTAATTCTTCATTTACGTTTAGTCTTTTTCCTTTTTTGTCCTGTTTTTATTAAGGTCATTGAATTTTCTAAACTGTCCGATTCATTCCATATTCAGTTAGGTGGTTAGCATAATTAGATTTATTTGTGTTATTTAGATAATCTTTAATGTGTTCTTTATATCTTAATTTTAGGGTCCTTCCCGTTTGTCCAATATATATATGATTACAATTTTTACATTTTATTTTATATACACCGCTTTTATCATTTTATTAGTTTTATTTTCCGTTGAGTTATCTAATCTTTGGTTAATTGAATTATTTGTTTTAAACCCATATTTATATTTGTATTGCTTTAGTAAGTTTGCGATTTTAGACTTATTTGACCTATAAACGTTATACACGCGTATTTATCGTTATTAGTTCTTTCATTATTAAAATTTATTTTATTTCTTCTGGTTTTAGCATTTTATCTATTACTTTGCATTATATCCGTTGTTATTTGCTATTGTTTTTATTATATTTAACTCGCTATTATAGTTAGTTTTATTCATCGGAATTTTTATTAACTATCTATCATATAACGGAAAGCTGCTAATTTTTGTTGCCTAGGATGGATTGAAGTTTTATGTATGGTTATATCGGTCGCAGTGGGTTTCCTATATATTTTAGAACTAATCATTTTGTCATTTTTTTCTATAGTTAGATCCATAAAATTTATTTTATTGTTTACTTCTATTTCGTGTGTAAATTTTATTTTATTTATTTAGTGAGTTTAGGTAGTTTTTAATATTTATTATATTATCTTCATTTTCATTATTTACGATTAGGAAGGAGTCATCCACATATCTGCTATAATGGACTACGTTGAATATTCTCTTTTATTTTTTTGACATAGGTTTTTTTCTAATTCCTGTAAAAATATTTCGGATAATATAAATTAAATATAAATATAATATATATATATATATATATATATTATATTATAAATTTTAATAAATTAAAATCTAGGCAGCATTGGGAAGTAGGTAGGTTATATAAAACAGAAAGGTAGGACTCCGTAGTTCTAGTTGATCAGTTCTTGTTGAAGATGGGTGACGCCCGAAACCGGTCTAAGAACTTCAGCAGCAGGGTACGAGGTAAGACGGATTACTATAATTTTAATATTAATAATAGAGCATTATGTTTGAAATAAATTGATGTATTTTTTTAAAATTACATTAACTGATCGAATGTTGTAGCAGATTTTCTGTTTTCAAAAAATATTTTTTGACGCTAAACGGCTTATTAAAGTATAATGAAATTTTGCCAAAAAAATTAGTAATTACTTAGCTATATATCAGAAAATTTATGAAATTTCAATTAGCACAAGGAGTAATATAGTGCTCTACCATATAAATACTGCAAATTTTTATGTAAAGATTAACTGATTTACGTTTCCAAATATAATATATATATATATGTACAGTTTATATAATAAACTATATAGATATTATGAGTATATCATTATATATATATATATCATCAAACCACAATAAGAAATGGAAAAACAAGACTAAGATCTTTCAACCACAACTCTACGAAGACCGCTTGTTACGGTTGAAAGATCTTAGTTTTGTTTTCCCATTTCTTATTGTGGTTTGATCATTGATTGTTATTTCACGTGTTTATGTGAAATCTTTCTATATATATATATATAGTTCAATATAGACAAAGAAACATAGAGAAATCAAAAGAATACACTTACAGTCTCTAATTTTTGGTTTGAACCGTCTTCAGGAGAGATAAGAGAGGGAAACCAAGCGCACTGGTTCAGAGACGGTTGGAGACCCAACCAACCAGACGGTCTCCGTCGGGACAACCAACTATATTTGTCCGTTTTGGATCGTATTTCCAACGAAAAAGTGTATATATATATATATAATGATATACTTATAATATAGTTTGGAGATATCATTGGACAATACACATTTTTCTGTTGTCATATTCTAGTGTACGTTTTTTCTTGCCTTCTCAAACATTTAACTTGCACTAGTTGCAATTGCTTTTATTTTGTGTATCCTAGTGGACGTTAAATCAGTGTGCAATGGCTGTCCCACTAGAAAAGGCGCTCAGGTCTAAGATTCACAGGCTCTTTTTGATAGCAGACAATGAACATTCTTATATTGGAAGTCCTAAATTTTGCCTAACTCAAGTTTACTTAAACTAGGGATCTTTAAGAGTCCCTTACATGGTACAGGTTTGGTTGATATTCTTAACGCCCTCTCTGAGTAAAGACATGCTCAGACTGTTTTCACCTCCTGCTTGAATACATGGAGGACCAGTGTGAGTATCGAACCCCGTATCTATCAGTCCAGTAGCGACTACTTATCTATTAGGCCACTAATGTAGTTGTCATAGTTTATTTGAATTTCTATTATTTTTAAAAGGTGTGATTTTTTGTGGTGGAAAATACTTATTCTAATATGTTAACACAAGCAATCCTTTTTTGAAAGTATAGATGAAGTCTCCACAGAAGCAAATTATATTGAAAAATCAACTCCTTTATGTAGAAACTTTCTTTGCGACTTTCAAGAACGAGAAAATGTATCATAGTTCCTAAATGAAAAACTAATGTACATATTATCCTTTATAAAAAACTTAAGAGAAACACTGATGCCAATGAGTCAAACAATAGAAAATTATTCAATTTGGCACCTTTGAACATTAAATGTGTTAAATCTCTATAAATGAATGCTTTTATAATTTTTACTGGCAGCTTCAAATATTTAAAGAAGTACGTCAACGTAATTTAACAGCAAAGATTTAAATCTTTCTTAGAAAATTATTAATATCTTGACAGCTTTGCATAATAATATCCTGGTAATCATTGTTTGCCGTGTGTGTAAATACATGAATTTCGAGATTCACTACCCATTTATAAATTTAAAAGTCATTTTGTAGAATGTTAGAGTAGCCATTAACATGTATCTAATGTAATAAAGTTGCAGAATCGGTCTGTATGTTATCAAAGCGATCCAACACTTTTACGGAAGATATTCCCCCGGCAACGGAAAATGTCTGTTACGTCATATGCAATTTTTTTTTAACACAACAGATTACATTTTTGGTACTGTTTCCAATGATATTAACTTTGTGTGTAAACACATGCATATTATTATTACCACTGAGGTTAGTATGATTTATATTATTAATATAGCAAACAGTCATACCTCGTACGATGATCTTGGATTCGTTGGAGTGCTTTCGGACATGGTCCATCTTCAATCGCAACTAACCTACCGAGCTGTTATAAAGGGGGTTGGTTTTCTGTCAAATCCACTGCCATCCTGATATTATTACTTTGATTTTATTTAGTTATTTATGATTTTTAGTTTTTAACTATTATCTAGTTTGATTTTTTTATATTTTCTAACTTCGTCACACTGTCCGTTCTAGTCATTTCTTTATTTTTATTAATGGTTTACATAAAATATCGGTTTGGTGGTTTATTTATTCATTTATTAATTTACCCGCATTTTCATGTTTATAACTAAATAACTTAATAAACTACACTAAAATTAAATAAAGTTAAAAGTTAATAACTAAATAAAGTCAAAGTAATAATATCAAGATAGCAGTGGAATTGACAGAAAACCAATCCTCTTCATAAACAGCTCTGTAGGTTAGTTGCGATTGAAGATGGACAATGTCCGAAAGTGCTTTGTGTGTATGCTATTAATAAAGGGTACTTTTACTTAAATACAAGTTATACTCTATATGGATAACATTTTAGTTCATGTATAAATTTAAGTTGTTAAAGTTATAGCAATAGCAGATACAGAAATATATAGCAACGTATGTTATTATAGAAACTTATAACAACATAGTGGACGAAAAGTGTAATTCTCTATGATATTTAACAAAGGCATATGGAATATCATTAAAATCTCGAAATCTTAAAAACAAAAAAAGAATATGTAAAATTAGAGTTTGTAGTTTGCATTTGTCAGTGATGCAAATGCTCTTACGAAGCCTGTTTTAAATGAATTTTTGTTTTCATATTATTTTGTTTTTACTTTGCATCATTGCTGTAATTAATAAACGGAAAGTTTTTAATAAGTAGCTATACTAAGTGTTTGAAATGCGTCGTAAAATAAATTACTTGTGTTGAAGACTTAATATATTTTCCACTATCATGAGTAAATACCACACAATAACTTTTTGCGTAGCTCTTGAGTTAAAATAACATGTATATAACCTTATGAATATTCGTTGATAGCATTTAGAAAAGTGTGTTGTTTATTTAAATATTGATTAATACATTTTTAAAGTAATCAATCAATATGGAAAAAAAATCAAATAAATATTACTTTTATGTTTAAAATGAAATTACTGAATAACGTAGACTAAAGTCTTCTGTTCAACAGCGGCAGATATGCATGGATTGTATTATGCTACAGAGTTCGAATTTTATATTAAACCCCTTTTTTCTTCAGAAGCCTAATGAAATCAATTTGTTCGTAGACGATTCAGGTGTGCTACGTGACTGAACTAGGGAAATTCAATTGAAACTATCTCACATTGATTCAATGAAACGATTTCAATGGGTTCAATTCTGCACTCAAGAAAATTACTAACTCAGATTGAATCACATGAGAGGAATGTCTCATTTATGATGGTTGATTTAAACCAAACTGAACTTTAGATGTTTGATTAGATTTTTTAAAACTGATTTATTAAATGGTTAGTATTAATGTATTTATAGTTCTTAAACGTTGTGATAAAATTACAAATAATGGAAAAAAGGTTGTATTTATATCCTGAAATTATCTGAATTTAATTTATTATAACAGCTCTTTTAAATATTTTAACACAACAGTTTGAACCTAAAAGAAAGTTTCATTTTCAAAAGTCTACAAATAGACTTTTTTATTCACTTTGAAAATGTAATTACTAGGCACACAGGGTGCAACATTTTGGGAGTTTATATATTAACAATATTTCTATTCCCTTTACATGCTTAGAGAAATACTCTCTCTCTCTCTCTTTCTATATATATTATTATATATATATATATATATAAATATATATATATATATATATATATAGAATATATATAGAAATTCGCGCCCCGTCCTTCGACGTTGGGAGATCTCTGTCACTTTGTCCTCTCTTCTAGTCTACGCCTGATGACGAACAACAGTTCAAAATATTAAATTCTGTAAGTGTGCTTTATATACTTGTTTCTTTGTCGTGCTTTGTGTAATTTAAAGTTTTATAGTCCTTGTGGACTGTTTCTTAAATATGGTATATATATATATACCATTTATATACTATATATATGGTATATATAGGAATATATAGGAACCATATATAGTTCCTAAAGTGAAGCAGATCAAGACTCCTTCAATTTTAGGAACATTAAATTCAGACAGGGATGCCAGCAATCCTGAAGACTTCAATCAACCAGGTTAAGTTGTTATTATATTTTTTGTTTGTTTCATTTAGCTCTCTCTTAATGTTGTAACGAAAGGCCTTAGAGCATTGTAACTAATATATATTTGTTAATTGTGGTGTTTAATTCATATATAATATCAAGAGTTATTGAATATTAATTTATATATATGTATATATATAAAGATTTCACATAAACATGTGAAATAACCATCAATGATCAAACCACAATAAGAAAATGGGAAAACAAGACTAAGATCTTTCAACTGTTACAAGCGGTCTTCGTGAGAGTCAAAAACACAACTGACCAACCCAACAGTTGGGTTTTTGACTCTCACGAAGACCGCTTGTAAAAACAGTTGTGTTTTTGACTCTGACGAAGACCGCTTGTTACGGTTGAAAGATCTTATTCTTGTTTTCCCATTTTCTTATTGTGGTTTGATCATATATATATACATATACTTTAAAGGTTTTAATATTCTTTGGTAACTAAAATTGGAGATATAAATAAGAATCAGGATACAGGAACGTTATTAAAACAAAGTTCACAAGAATAGTACGGAAGATAATGGGTTAGTTAGTTACTTGCTGACCTGCAATTGACGGCCCACTACGCTCTGAAATTAAGGTTATATCGAATCATAGAACTTCAAACAGCAAAAATATTGTGTCAAAAGCCAGTGGTAAAAAGGCATTATCATAAGGTACTCTTGTATATTGCTGCAGTCTCCTCCATAAAACCATAGATACTTGATGCTGCATCCTGACTAATGATATGTAGCTATAAACTTAAAAGGGCTTAATATTCAAAAGTCTTGCTAATTATATATTTTTTATTTATAAACCCAATAAAAGTTTCATTTTGCAAATCTTTAACAAAAACAACATTATTTTTAACTGGCAGTAAAAAAAAAATATTCTTAGTAAGGTATTTGTGTTTTTATCTTTTCATTAAAAGCTGAATTATTTTTTCAAATGTTGCCAAAGCGTTGAAGTATTTTAATTAAAGGCACTCGTCAGGTGTGTGATATGAGAACTTAATGTACATTGCTTCCTCTAAAAAAAAATGAAGCAATGCCTCCCTTTTGATTAAAATAATAAATCGTCTGTTTAAATTTCAAAAACTTTCATTCACTGTTATTAAAGGATCACCAAAGAAAAGCACTTTTGAAAGGGAAATGTTTTTTTTTTCTTTGACATTATTTTTTTTTTATTAATGACATTTTTATTTAGATTTAATAAGGATTTTAGTTTCAAAAGAAAAAGGTAAATGTAGTATAAAAAAAAAGTTACTAAAAACACATCAAGAATTATTAATATATTAAAAGTTAAAAAAATTATTATCATATAGATATAATACTCTCATTGTTATTTCTTCACTCAAAATTCAGATAGGTGAGGTTAAGTTAGGTAGCAGTGGCAGTCCCACAAGGGAACACACGTAGGCCGAGCATTGGCCCTTTGTGATACTACACAATGAAGATTGATTCTACAGTGGGACTCCTAAATTTTGCCTAACTCAAGTGTATTTAGAGTAGGGATCTTTAACGAGTACCTGACAACGTACAGGCTCGGGACCGACGGTTTAACGTCCTTCTCCGAGGGACGACGCACTCAGATTTACTCACTTCCCGCATGAATAAATCGAGAGCCAGATGGTGATCGAACCCCGGTCCTATCAGTTTTGAGGCGGATACGTTAACCACTGAGCTAACCTGGCCCCCTCCAAATTCAGATAACTTACTAATTCAAATTTACACTTATTTGCGCAGTAATGTAAACAAATTTTGAAAGAATTTTTAGTTTCTTTCTGGAACAATTTATAAGTATTTCATTTATTTGTTTAATTTGAGATATGTCGGCAATTCTTACAAGTTCTTTGACCAATGTGGTCATAATTACTAGTTACCAGTTGCTGTATCAATTACTTTAGAAATTGATTGTTATTCACTTCATTACATTTTTTAATATCCATATACTTAAAAAACTTCTTTGGTTGTTTATTTTCTTGCCAACGTACATTGTCTGAACAGAATAAATAATAAAATGCATGAGGATTTTGTGGGAATCAAACCCATGAACTAAACATTAGAGGTCCAACGCGCTATGCTCTGGTCCAAAGAGACCTGCTTACAATAGACTTCCAAAACCTGATATAAATAAAGTATTGTCTTTATAAATAAAATAATGATTTTGTCTGTACATTGCTTAAAACTGACTCATTTCAAGTTTTCTTTACGTTTCATACATTGGAGAAACCGAATCCACCCTTAGAAAAATTTCTGTCGGTTTGTCGTTTGTCGGTTGTCGGTTTGTCGGTTTGTCGGTTTGTCGGTTTGTCGGTTTGTCGGTTTGTCCGCAAAACTTTGTCACAGGTAAACTCAGCTACCATAAGACATATAAAGCTGAAACTTTTACAGTAGATTTGTGTAGGTCTAACTTAAAATATAGGCTATGAATTGATTGGAAATTCAACGTAGAAGTGAAGTTATGGACGTTTAACGCAAAAATGTTTGTCACAAGTAAACTCAGCCACCATAAGACATAGCAGCTGAAACATTGACACTGGATTTGTGTGTGCCTAACTTAAAATATGGGCTCTAAATAGATTATTAATTCAGTACAGAAGCGAAGTTATGGGGCTTTTAGCTGTATTTTCCTAACTTCACAGACAAGTTTGTTTTGAAAATACACAGGTGTGGCAAGTAGGTATTGTAAGTTGATTTTAATTTCAATTGTGCATATGAATATATTGCGTATTTGACATCATTGAAATGGTGTTTCACAGAGTTAAGGATGTACTATCTATTGAGAATAAATGTTTTGTAAACGAGCAATTCTCAACTCTTAATATGAACAGGGAGGAAAAATCAACAAACAAGTTCTTACGCTATATGAAGCCGAGGAAAGAACTTACAAGTCAGTAAAGAGATTGGATTAGTGACGAAGAAGCAGTTCATTATCTAATTGAATTTCTTGACTCTGAATTTATTTCTCCTGGACTGCCTGCTCATGAGTAAAAACTTAAAGTAGAGACCAATCATGCTACAATTTAGTAGCAGTAACAAATTTCATGTTACGAAACATGAGTGCCCCAAAACTGTGCAACGGGACACGACTCTGAGTTCGTGCTCTACACAGATATGCCAAAGGGGCGGACATAATGACTGGATGTGGTATTGGGGAGTCTGTGTGTATACTTCACATACCATTGATTCCGAGCCACGGTCTGTTTACGTTGAAATGATTGCAAAGTCGGGTCAGAGTCTATTTCGCAATGACGTTAACTAAGTCGCAAAGGGAGACTTCATCTAACGCAGGAATACAAGGTAGCAAAACCAAGTTTTTCTCACATGGTCAAATGTAGTTTACATGCTCAACGGTCAGATGTTTCAACTCTTTCTTCTACCATGAACCTGAAGGACAGACAGCTAATGTAGTGTATAAGCTGGAGGCATTTGTTTAACACTGTAGTAATAATGGTATTTTCTACTATTCTATAATTTCTAATGACATTTTGAAATACCAAAAATGACGGAACTTCTGATTCCTCCGTGGTATAGCCGAAAGGCAATAGGCACACGGCAATAAACCAAAACAGGAACTTTTGATTCCGTCAAAGACGGGTACGTTTGCTATGTATTATATATAACTGTCAACTTTTTTTTAATTTAATATTTGCTTAATAAATACACTGGTAATAATGTAAGGTATGGGACCAGAGTAGCCCAGTGGCTTGCGTGATCGCCGATGACAGTAGTGCAAATGTATTATAAATAAATGTAACAAACAAATATTTTTTTGAATTTAAAATGTGGATAATATAAAAGATGGTAATAAAGTAAAGGGATCTAGCCAGGGTTGCCAGTAGCTTGCTTGCTCGCCGATGACAGTAGTGCAAATGTATTATAAATAAACACAACAAAAATATTTTTTTTTAATTTAATATTTGCGTAATATAAACACTGGTAATAAAGTAAGGTATGGAACCAGAGTAGCCCAGTGGCTTGCGTGCTAGCTTTTGACTGGGAGCACGTTAATTAGAACTAACTCATTTCAAGTTTTCTTTACGTTTCATACTTCAGAGTAGCCACATGTACCCTTAGAATAATTTCTGTCTGTCGGTTTGTCCACAAAATATTACTACCATAAGACATATAAAGCTGAAACATTGATTGTAGATTTGTGTATGTCTAACTTAAAATCTAATCTTTGTATACAGAGGCTTTTTTTTAGCACTGTACTAATAATGGTATTTTCTACTATTCTATAACTTCTAATTGTAGTATTAGTATACTACTATAATTGATATTTTGGAATACCAAGTATAATAGAATTTTTGATTCCGTCAAAGACGGGTACGTTTGCTAGTATACTATAAAAATTAAAATTTTGTTTTTGAATAATGAATCACCTGCCCTACTGGTCGGATTTGTTTGCATTTATTTACATTGTTTACATTAACTTAGACAAGTGAAATAAAATTAAAAAAAAATTGAAATGTTTTAATGGTTTAAGATGATATTATTAGAAGAGTAAAGTTGTTAAATGCAAAAAATTAACCCCAATCAAACGTATATTTTCTGATGAATTTTATGGTGTGATGGATGGTTGTCAAAACAAGTGTTTAACTAATTTAACAAAACATAAGTTGGTTGTTAACAAGGTTGATATTATGTTTGCTCATCGTAAATCGGAGTTTGTGCCACTCCAGATTTCTTTATCTTAGTTTTCATTTCTGTTCGAATTGCATATTTATAGGTAAGGCAGGACAGCGTCTGTCGGATTAGGGATTAGCTATTATGTTAATAATTAATTACCAAATTAAGCTTAGCCAAAGGTAACATGAAATTCACTGACAGTTGGTGTTACGAAGTTTGACGGGTCAGCTAGTATTTTATTAAAATGAATAGAAAGTTCATCAATTAAACCTAGTAAATTTATTTTTTCCAGTTAGCTGACAAAGTTAAATTGGACTATGGAAAAATACCAATTAAATTTGACATCATTGTTGATAATTATATCGGGTTTGAAACTTATAATCATCAATAAATTAAGATTTGTTAAAGTAACAAATCTGAAAACAAAGTTAAGATGAAGGGGAATGATTATAAATTGGAAATTTAATATTTTTGAAGTAGAGCAAAACTATGTTGACTAAGAAATATAAACTATTATTGATATTACAAAAAAAAAAGTTAGCGAAATGAATGTATTGATCTTCAACAGCCTTTAATAATGAAGTTATATCATAGAAGAGCGGAACGAATATAGAGAGCGAACAAAATTAGCTCTTTGGGCTGCAATTAGTGTGATGCATCCTATGCAGGTTTGGCAACCTTTAAGTTAAGTCTTCACATGAATAATCTGGACCGTCAGTCAGTTGAACAACCTTCCTATTGCTATCTACGTCAATTTTCCGTCTATTTTAAATGTTTTAAAGTACAAATTCTAATAAAGGTATGTTGTTACAATAGACATGACACATTAAAAGCTTTTGAAGAAGCCCAGAATTGAAGTGAGTGAGACCAAGAGTTTCTCAAAAGGTCAACTGTATGTTGTTTGCTGAAGAGTCAGAGGTTCCAACTCTCTGTTCTTTCATGCACCTGAAGAACAGACAGCTGGTGTATACAGAGACACTTACTTAATATTGGACAAATAAATATATTTTTTCTTATTCTAGCATTTTTCTAATAATATTTTGAAATACCGCAAATCAACTCTGAATTTTTGTAAAATATCCGTCAAAGACAGGCACGACTGCTACTACATATAACAACACTGTTGGTCTCCAACCGTCCCTTTGAAAGTACGCTTGGTGTCTCTATCTCTACTGATGAAGGTTCAACCTAATATTAGAGACTGTAAATGTGTTCGTCCCTCTACTCCTTATCGATAGTTTAAGTTTACTATGAAACGTTGTTGTCCTTTGTTTGATCATTTATATATATATATATATATATATATATGTAAATTAGAATTTATGTTTTGTTTATTTAGTGTTGTTTATTTTTTATTGATTTTGTACTGGTGGCTAAACTGTGACGGAAGGTTTCATTATGTCTGAAGTTATGATTTATGATTCTTTCCAAGAGTAAATAAGGGACTTTTATTCAATTCTATTATTTTAGGTAAGTTTAGAGACCGCATTATTTCTTAAGTTTTCATTGTAATACATTGTTTATTGTGATTATTTATACTTGTAAGGATCTAATAAAAACTATTATTTTAGCAATCGAATAACTGTCCAGTTTATTGAAGAATAACAAATTACCGAATTACACACACACACACACACACACAATATATATATAGGCTGAGTCGTTATGAGCCTTTGGAGCGATTCACTTCTTTTCCTGAAGACGAGGACATCGAAATATAGTAGTGAGTTCAGTGATTTCCTTTCTATGTGTTATTTTTAAATTCTAGTTTATATATATATATATATATATATATATATATATATATATAATTTTATATATATATATATATAATATATATATTGGTGTATACTGGCAGCAAGTCTTCTTTTAAACAAGTGTTGTTAAAAAGCACAGCGGCTTCAGCATTAATAATATTTTTAGAAAGATGTTCTATTTGCCTTATTATTTTCTTGTAATTCACTGGTAGCTCAAAAATTAATCTACCTAATTCCATAACAAGAATAGGATAACAATCTTGAAGAAAACTAATGAAACAAACTATATTTGACACTACACAAACACAAACTAGGTTAAAAAACTAAAGGGAAACAAGCTTTCGGCCACATTGGCCGTCATCAGGTAAACAGTAAACAATAAAACGAAACAATTAAAACATAAACCAAAAATTAACAACAAACTAAATTAGCACAGTTCAAATAGTGCTAATATATATAAATTTATATATATAATATAATATATATAATATAATATATATAATATAATATAATATATTATATTTATAATACATATAAATTTGAACATGTATATGTATTTGAACATAACTATATGAACATGTAACGTTCAAATAGTGGCAGCGTGTAACTGTCAAAGCAGTTATATATAATATATATGTATATATATATATATTATATATACAGTGACCAAAGATAAGAACTCAGGCACTTACAAACTAAATTGACAGTGATATTTCCATATCTGTCAACCTCAGGTACTTTAATCAATTGGCATCAGCCAGTTACGCATTTTTTTCAGGTTTATATATATATATATATATATATATATATATATATATATAACAATATGAACATGTAAAATTAAATTTGAACATGTATATGTATTTGAACATAACTATATGAACATGTAACGTTCAAATAGTGGCAGCGTGTAACTGTCAAAGCAGTTATATATAATATATATGTATATATATATATATATTATATATACAGTGACCAAAGATAAGAACTCAGGCACTTACAAACTAAATTGACAGTGATATTTCCATATCTGTCAACCTCAGGTACTTTAATCAATTGGCATCAGCCAGTTACGCATTTTTTTCAGGTTTATATATATATATTAATATATATATATATATATATATAACAATATGAACATGTAAAATTAAATTTGAACATGTATATGTATTTGAACATAACTATATGAACATGTAACGTTCAAATAGTGGCAGCGTGTAACTGTCAAAGCAGTTATATATAATATATATGTATATATATATATATTATATATACAGTGACCAAGGATAATAACTCAGGCACTTACAAACTAAATTGACAGTGATATTTCCATATCTGTCAACCTCAGGTACTTTAATCAATTGGCATCAGCCAGTTACGCATTTTTTTCAGGTTTATATATATATATATATATATATATATATACCTCATTAAATATCTTGCTAACATTAAGTTTAGTACGAGTATGTTTCCTACATACCTTTTCAAGGTTTCGAATGCTACTTTTCCTTATGTTTTCGAATGTTTAAAAGAAGGTCTGCTCCCAAAGTATACCAATATATATATATATATATTAAATAATAATTAGAATTATAAAAAAAATGATAAACAAATTTTAATAATTTTGAATTAATAAATAAATTAGAAACCAGTAAGTCTTAATGACTCAACCACAAAGCAATTATCATCGGAAATGAACAGTGTTCAATGGATGGTGTTATTAAACATTAATAATTTAGCATAGGTATATTTTATCAGTTCTTTTTAAACGACCAACGACCAACGAATATAACCGCGCACTATAGTGCACGTCGTAACTAGCAGTTCCAGACCAGAGGCCTTCTACTGCTTGATTACTGTGCTACTATAACTTGGAATGTCAATAATTCATGTCGGATATTAAGTTAGTCTGCACAGCAGTGTTTCTTAAACTTTTTTACTTCAGGGCGCACCTATGAAACTAAACCAAAACTCTGGGGCTCATCACTGATTATAATATAGAAAATTTAGTCCTGAGATTTAATAACAGGAAAATGATTGGAAATTCAAATGTATAGTTTTTTTTTAAGAAAAAGAAAGAAAGAGAGAGAGAGAGAGAGAGAGAGAGAGAGAGAGAGTGTGAGAGGGAGGGAGGGCTAGTAAAATGATTTAAATCCCCGAGTAAATGCAAAGAGGAAGTATTATCTATTGATGCTTAAAGATTAAAGTAAATTTACCTTCCAGTTTAAAATATGAAGTAGCCGAGACTTGGCTCAGACTTGAAAACCACATACTTGGTGTTTTCTCAAATAAATTAAAATGATGCGAAAACTAAAATATAAATCTGTTATATAAACTTAATCTTCCGTTATCTTGGGGCGCACCTGGCTACCTTCCAGGGCGCACCAATACGCCCGGGCGCACCGTTTGAGAAGCACTGCTGTAAAGTGATGATGTATTCGCGGTCATGTGGTCTTAATTTTAAACGGGCATGCTAAATGGGTGTCATGGAATAGCCTTTATTTATAAAACTAATGATATTTTATAACTGGTAGTAAAATTATTAATGGAATATAATAATACTGAATATAATAATAATTAATTATTATTAATGGAATAAATAATAATTATTAATGATAATAATAATTAATGGAATATAATATTATTATTATTATTATAATAATGCAGTTAGTACTGCAGAGAATGATTGTAACATTGCTAGAAATATAGCACATCTTATGTCAAAGCTGTGTTTTTTTGCTCAATTAGTTTTTGAATGAATCCATCTTCTATATAACACACTTTCTAAAACACAATGTGCTATATAAGATAGATTAGGCAATATAACAGTCGAATAAGGAAGTCGTTTTGTAAGGTATAATCGTTTATTTTACAAATATTGTGTTATTTGTGAAAACCCAATCAATAAAAAATGTTATGAAAAGTTAAAGAAACTCAGTAAAATCTTATACGGGTATAAAAGAAATACAAAGGGAAGTAATAAAAAAACTAATCTAATACAATGTGTAATAAGGATATAAGGATAAGGATATAATTAGAGGGCCAGGCTAGCTCAGTGGTTACGTGCTCACCACTGAACTGATAGGACCGGGGTTCAATCCTCACCTTGCCCTCGATTTATTCACGCAGGAGGTGGAATAAATCTGAGCACGTCGTCCCTCGGAGAAGGACGTTAAACTGTCGGTCCCGAGCTTGTACGATGTCAGGTACTCGTTAAAGATCCCTACTCTAACTAAATACATTTGAGTTAGGCAAAATTTAGGACTCCCCCTGTAGAATCAATCTTCATTGTGTGGTATCACAAAGAGCCAATGCTTGGCCTACGTGTGTTCCCTTGTGGGACTGCCACTCCAACCTAAGGATATAATTATATCCTATAGTAATAGGATAATGTCTTATGATAAGCCGAATATCCAATATTTTGTTATCTAGGAATTGGTCGGACATCACTTCCTGTATGATGTTACGGCTATTAGACGCTTATATAGAAGACAGATTATCATTGTTTACCTTTTCTATGATAGACGTTGGTTCAATTCCAGCATTGTTCAACATAATCATACTCGGAACTAACAGGGCTTTTTCAACAATTTCGATTCCTGAAACAACCAATTGGATAACCAGTCAATTAATTATTATAGATAACAGCTCACTAGTTTTCTGGTCGGCAACTTTCAATTATTTATTAATATTTCACAATCATTCAGTCTTTCACAAATAATCCTACATTATTAATATTTACTGTTTCAGAAGTTTAATAAAATTCATTAAAAAAAAAATGAATAGTACAATGAACAGTTTATTCAGTTCGTCTTTCATTAAATATTCATATGTATATTTTACTGTCGTTTGTTTAAAATCTATATAAAATTTGAAACAATGCAAATAAAAACCCCTTAAATGTTTGTCTATTACCATTACAGAATATTTTTTTGAACTTTACACCCTGAATAAAAATTTGACTGCCCTTTCAAAAGTCTATATAAAAAGATTTCACAACAAACACGTGAGATAACAATGAACTTCCAAAACACAATAGATAATGAGAAACTTGATAGAAATAGAAATGAAAAAAGGAATCTTGTTAGATCCTTCAACCGTAACAAGTGGACTTCGTCAAATTCAAAGTTCGGATGTTCAGAGTCTATATGTATTAAACGTGAACTAAAAAACCTAAATAACAGCAAATTTAATAAAAATCGAGTCAACACATATTTAGTAAAACAAAAAGAAGAGATTTTTTTAAAATAAATTATGATAAAAATAGTGAAATGTCGATTGATTTGCTGTTAAAAAGAGAAAGCAGAGACATTCATATGAAATTTGATAAGTATACCTGTTTTTTATAATGCTACTTAATTAATAACATTTCATCTGTATATATTCTTGAATTTTGAAATATGTTCCTTGTACAGATACGGACACACACACACACACACACACACACACACACACACACACACACACACACACACACACACACACACCACACACACACACACACACACACACACACACACACACATACACGCAAACACACAACACACACGCACACGCACGCACACACACACACACACACACACACACACACACACACACACACACAAACACACCATGGCAAACAGACCAATAGAAGAACGAAATTGCAAATCCTAACATGTCTGGGTGGTTGTTCTCTCTTAGCATGATCTGAGAGATGCGCAACTGGGAGGGTGGTTAGCTAGATCGGCATCCTTGGGTGGAAAGTCTGCTAAATGCCGCGCTGGCTTGGGTGTCAGGCCACCTTTATTAATCAGGTGTGGCTAACGGCTATCTTTTTTAACACTTCTATTAAGGGGTTATGTAGGGTGGTTGTATTTTAGACTGGGGCTCACGGGTAGTAGGTCTGCTCGGAACGCCCTGGTCTGTAGGATCACCCAGTATATTAGGCTCGTGCGTTAAAGCCTATCTTTTTCAACACTTCTATTAAGGGGCTCTGTGGGGTGGTTGTGCCTTGGGCTGGGGTTCACAGGTTGTAGGTCTGCTCGGCACGCTCAGGTCTGTAGGATCACCCGGTATTTACAGTCCAAAAGCGAGCACTTAACCACTGGACTAACCTGTGGAACCCCCTCCAATATGTGTATAACAGTGGATGGTTTTATGCTTACAAATATTTTTGTTCGATTTAAAGGCATATGAAATAGTTTTCATATAAATTAGCAAAACGTTAGCTTCATTTGAGAATTGACTAATTCTTGATAAACATTTTTTATTAAAATAAATAAATAATGTATATACGAGGTGTGTAAATAAAGTAGTGAGACTGATTTTTTTTAAATTTTCTATTCAAATATAATTACAATGTGATATTGTCACCTTCAAAATAGTTCCCTTCGGAAGCCACACAGCGCTGGAGACGGTCCTTCCAATCATTGTAGCATTGCTGGAACTCGGATTCTGGAATGGCCTTCAGCTGGTCGGTTACAGCAGTTTGTATGTTTTGTAGTGTCCCGAAATGAGTTCCCTTGAGGTGATTTTTCAATCTCGGGAAGAGGAAAAAGTGATCAAGACTCAAGTCTGGTGAATAAGGAGGCTGAGGAGCAACAGGAATGTTTTTACTGGCCAAAAACTCGTTTTCTTTTCGGAATTTTCGGAACCATTTTCGCACAAATTTTTCTCATCTCCAATTCATTGGTCAAAATGTGATGAACGGAGGTGTGATTCAAATTCAACTGTTCCCCGATCATTCTGACTGTCAAGCGTCGATCTGAACGCACAAGGTTCCGTACTCTGTTGACATTTTCATCGGTGTTTGCACTTGAAGGCCTTCCGCTTCGTGGTTCATCTTCAATCGACTCTCTTCCTTCTGAAAATTCCTTAAACCACCGAAAAACCTGTGCCCTTGATAAAACACGTTCTCCATAGGCCGGTTTCGGTTGCATTATGTCCAAGTCTGAAGCAAAATTTGATTGCACACCGCTGCTCAACTTTGAGGTCACTCATTTTTAAAACGCTCAAGAAAAAACCATTTCACGAAAACCAACGCTACGGACAAACAAATGACTGTGGCGAGTTCAGATTCATACTGGAGGCGCATCACACGTGCACCTGACGCTACTCAAGGCCACGCGTCTCCAGCGTTGCCAGATCGAAAGCGACGTTGCCAGTCTCACTACTTTATTTATACACCTCGTATATATATATATATATATATATATATATACACACTCAGATATATTAATTTTTGACTATAGTAAAACAGAGGATAATACAATCTGTTTCTAAAATTATTATAGATTGCGCTTGTATAAAAATCAGTAAGTACAGAAATTGTGATTACTACAAAAAAGTTTAAATAATAAAAATTCCGAATATGATTAATGAAAAACGAATACAGAGTTAAAATTAAAAATAAATTCAAAATAAAAAATAACGTCTTGTTTTGTTATAAAAAAGTAATATACGCTTTCATCTTTCTGGCAAAATGAAAAAGAGAAATGAATAGAGATAGTGAGAGAGAGAAATTATTTTAAAGTGCTCCAAGTAAATTAAAAATTAAAAGTCTCGTAGTTTTTTAACTTTGCTTTTACTCTTTAATATATATATATATATAATATATAATATAATATTATATTATATAATATATATATTAAAAAATAGGAAAGAACAGAGAAAGTAACTACAGATCTCATTTCAGTATTTTGACATCCGTCGCCATCAGGAAGAAGTAAGAAATACTGGCGCTGAGAAGCTAACCGCAAGTTATATATTAAATATATATATCTGTGTATGATGGCAGCAAATCCTCACGTAAACATGTTTCATTAAAGTACACAGCAGCCTCTGCGTTAACGACTTTAAAGCTGATGTGCTCCAATTTACGAACAACCTAACGGTGGACTGGTGTTAAAAGCCAAATCAATTACTCAAGAGACATCATACTTTGGCATGAGCAGATGTAAAAAGAAAATCACAACTTCAAGACGAAACGCAAAACTTTATAATACGACACAAAATATAATTTCAAAAACAAACAAAATTACAATGACTTAAAAACAAATTAAGAGAATAAAAACAATTACAGTAAAAAAACCAGTACTTTTAACTTTTGTAAGTACTGATTTTTTCACTATATATATATATATATATATAAAATATATATATATATTAATATATAATATATACAATAATATATATATATATATATATATATATATAATAAATGAACCAGAGCGGCGACTCTGCCTTCCTGCGGGACTCTTTGCCTCCTGATGATGACGATAGCCGTAATGATGATATAATTCGTAATGGTCTATATTATATATATATATATATATATATATATATATAAAAAATGTGGTGTTTAATTCATATATTATATCAAGAGTTATTGTTGATTATTAATTTATATATATATATATATATACGAATATAAAATATATTTTAAATTTATTTTTCAAGCATTAAACTAATTAATACAATTTTTAAACATACGATTTGAAAAAGAAATGATAGTTTTGGCATTTCTATTTTTTAATTTGAATTTTGGTCAATGAGACCAATAATTTTAGTCAAAGTCGATAAAAGGATTTATAATTATGATAAACTATTAGATTATGGTTACATTATTTGTTTTTTTAAAAAATTAGTATACAGAGGAGTTACTTCTGAACGCGTGCACAAGATTATATATCATATACATTATGTTTAGTAAGCTATTGACAGGACATACTAAGAGGAAACTAGCACTATCTCTTTTCTATATTTTTACGCATGATGGTGGCATATAATCACATAGAAGTCACTTTATGCAAATATTTTCTGTAAGTTTTTTCCGTAGTTTGACTTATTTTTGGATATCCTTTTATTTATTGTTTGGCTTAAATTATTACAGTGATTATAGAAAAATAAAAAAAAAACTATAGGGTCTTTCATTGTGCTCATTTCTTTGAAAAATATCATGTATAAGTTTACGAACACATGTAAAAGTGTTCGTAAACTTACGGGTTGTAGGTCTGCTCGGAACGCCCTGGTCTGTAGTAATTTTAAATTATAAATAAAGTTAAGTTAATAAACAAACCGGTATATCAGGCTCGTGCGTTAAAGCCTGTCTGTTACAACACTTCTATTAAGGGGCTCTGTGGGGTAATATCTTGTTTTGTTATAAAAAAGTAACATATTTATTTGAATTGTATTATTTTCTATAATCTGGTTTTTTCATTAATATATTCGATATATAACTTTTCTAAAAGAGAATAAAAAATGTAAACTTCTATTAAATTTTAATATGATATTTGTATAAAACGGTTTGTAGTTTTTTTATAATCTATGAATAGACAACTTTGACCTAGTAAAACGCCATGTTATCTTCAATAAAAACTGTTTACATTCTTTGAAAATGACAAAAGATTCATTACGGGGATTCTACTTTTATCTTGCCAAAATGAGTATGGCTTGGTAAAATCTCATAAAGGATGTAACCAACTTCTTTGTTCTAAAGAGGCCTATGGATTTAAGATATTAAAGTAGCCGGTTCTTATTAACTTCTTTGTTCTCTTCTATTTCTTATCATCAGTTTAACAATGAAAGAGATTTGCATTCCAAATTCAATTTAGTTACTTTATGTTAAATTCAAGCTGTTTAGTTTTCATTTCAAATAGTAATTATTATTTAAAATAAAGTAAAAGTATAAAATATAGTTGAAAACCACAAAACGACTGTTTTCATTAGAAATTCAAAACAGATTTATGATTGTTATAATTTAATTACAGTAGTGCAACAGTGGATGATTTTTTAGAATATTAATTGAAATGAAGACATGGTACATTTAATAATGTATATCAGAATAAAGTGCTGTTAAAATACTATACATCTATTTATTATATTTTTTCATTTATATTTAAATTTGTTGAACTATTTACCTTATTATTTATATTTACTTTTATATAAAATAGAGAGGTATGCAAGTATTGCATTTGGTCAACATTTTGATATCGAGTTTTCAAGGGAAATACACGATTTTGAGGTACTCAGAGTTTCTTAGTAGTTTTTGAAAACTGGTGCCTGTATATGTGAGAGTGTATGTGTCTGTGCGTGTGTTTGGTCAGACTTTTTTTTAGGGCTTTATTTATTTAAAATTAATTTTTTTAGATGTAGTAGACGTTTGTGGAAACGATTTCGATTGAAATCTATACGGTTTTGTCTTTTAGTTGACCTTTAATGTCTGTATAGAAACTAAACCATGAATCTGGCACTCTGGAACATCCTGACATCTATGCTGTTTAGATCTATATACAATATAAAAATATATGAACACTGTTAGCACCACAGAGGATTGTAAACATTATATTATTATAAAAAATCTGTCATGCCAGGTGAATCGATGTATGGACTCTGACCGGTTTCATACGTTGTGTATCTTCAATGGACTTATAATTTAACCTAGGATACCCACGATTCATGGACAATGTCATGCACAACCGTATGGCTGGCTACACCATGGATTAACGAGATATGACAGATTTTTACAATAATTTAACAATAAAAAAAGTTATCCATACAAAGAATAACTTTCAAAAGAAAAAAAATTATAAATTTAAAAAATCTGAATAAAAAGGAATGTAAAACCACTCTTTTGCCTTCATTATAAATCTCACATAACACATAATACATAACACCATATATTTTTACCCATTATCGTTATTTTTTTGGAGTATATCATCTGCATGGGTATTAAAGTTATCAAAATAAATAGTAAATTAAATAGTTATAAATAGTATTAAAATATAACAGAAACATAGCTACATACTCTATCAACTATATATCGGCTAAAAAAATTACGCAATTTTTGAAAAAAGTTTCTCGAAAACCTGTTTTTAGTTTATAAAAAATTTCATATAAATATTCTCGGAAAACTCCTATTTTGAATACTGAAAACAAAATTCAAAAATCTTTTTACAGTTTTATCATATTTAAAAAGAACACATAAGGCTGCAATAAAAAGGATAGAGAAACACTTAAATGTTAACAATATGTGTGAAGATTTTTTTTAATAGACAGGAAGATATTTTTTGATCTTAGTTCATTACTTAAAAACTATCAGCACATATTATGGTCCTGTCAAAGAAACATCGCATAATTTTTAAAAGCTGTCATTGCGGAAAAGAATGGGCAACAGAAAGGTTATTACAAAAGATTTGTTTGAAAATTTGGGAAACAATCAGTAGGAAGAATTTTAAGAAAACATAAATATTATAAAAGATGAATGAGAACTGCTATTAGAAAATCAAGAAGGATTAAGTTAAAACAGTTTCAGCGCCAAGAAATGTCGATTATATCAACAGATTTATTTGCTCTCAAAGAGAAAAGCGAAGCCAAGAAGCCATTTATCACAAAAAACAATTGCTCAAAACCTACTCGTACATACTGGAAGTAGTTTTGTAGAATGTATAATAAGAAACAAACAGCTTTTAAGAAATGAAATATTCTGTAAAAAATGATACTGTGAAAAAACAAAAGAAGACAAATGTGTAATCATTTACTGAATTACTTCCTTGTAAAGATGCTAAAAATAAAGAACTCCACTTTAAAAGAACTGGAGTTTAACAAAAATTAGTGGTTTAAATGATGGTGTAGAATGAATCTAATTTGTTCAAAATTTCAAGAATTTTTAAAAAGATTTAATTAATTTCCTGATAAAATTTATACTAATACTGCAATTAAAAAAAGTAAATGCTTCATGGGTAATCTAATCATTATTCGAATAATTAAATTTTGGAAAAGTAAAACCAACGTAAGTTTATTTCAATAAGAGTAATTAAGACATTATAATCTTACGCAAATTTTGCTACTTTTTTTTTATAAGAATTTAAGTGTTTTATTTTAAATAGAAAGACTAATAGACGATGGTATAGCAAAAGCTGGCGGAAATCCTTGGACTTAAGTAATGATTGTTAACAGCCGCTTTAGTCGGCGAAATCATTCTGCCTCATTTAACAGGACCCTTTCTACCAAAACCATTATCCCATTTGACTTTCCTGCTTTTATATATTTTTTCTTTACTATTTTTTTTGTTTTAAATTTAACCTTCATTGTAAACAAATTTATTTTATTAAACAACATTTAAATAAGTTTAACTTTTTATATATACATAAGAAGTACGAGTACAATATGATTTCTTTCAGAAGAAACAAGTTCATTTGAAACAAGAAACGAAAGAAAAACAATTTCACACTTAATTTCACCAGGGTTTCTTTTAGTTTTAAAAACACATAGGGCTCTTGTCCCTTTTGTTGTTTTATTTTACTATTGTTTTACCTTTCTGCTTTCTAAATTGTCTACCTTGGGAAATATTTTTTAAAAAGTTTCCTATAAATGTTTTCATTTTTTTAACTAGCGTTTTTAATAATTATGTAAATAAAAATTACGAATCTTGTTTATTTATCTAATAATTATACGCATCTTCAAAATTAGAACTAGTTAATGTCTAATAACTTTCTTTAAAAAGAATAACAGTTTTAACAAAAATTTTCTTGGTTGTCGAATGGCTCTTGAAAACAAAAAATGTGGCGGTGCAAGATCTTTTCTGGGGGCCCCCTTTTCCAACACATTCATTCATACCGGGTTTTTCTTTTACTGCTAAATACTTGAAAGTGGGGTAAATTTTGATGAAATTGAATAAAAAAATGACAACTTGACAACTCAAGAGAAAAAAAATTAAAAAAAAATTCATGCATAATTGCCGAACCCACCCCTAGATCGGGGGTGGGCAATCTTTTTGAGAGTGCATGCCAAAATCAGCCAAGTCTCTGACACAAACTTTTTCCACGTGGCAATCAATTTTTTTTAGAACATATTTGGTATCTCTTAAGAACTTTTTAAACGAAAAAAATAATAAATTACCTCAGTGCAGTAAAACATAGTATAAAACAAATAGAAAAAAATGTATTTAACCTTCAGAAGTACATTTTAACAGCCTTTAAGCTTTTATGACTTTAATAGAATACAACAGATAAGATTTTCTTGAGACCTCTTTATCTTCGTAGAGCTTAAAACTCTTCACCACCAGAGCGTACATATACTGTCATGGCATGAAAGCTTATACCCCAAGGAAAGTAGTTTTTTTTTTGTCTGTGCTTAGGATAACATGGGCTTGCATCTATGCTAAGGGTAACCTGTGCTCTTGCGTGCCAGAGGTTGCCCACCCCCGACTCTTATGGGCCATTGTCAGCACACCAGCAGCACCCTTCTCTTGTGAGACCAAGAACAACCACGAGGTTACAGCCTGTTTTGATTCAGTTCCATGCACCTATGCCTTTCGGCCAAAACAAGGAAGTTGTGGCTGCAGCACAGAAAACAATAAAATGAACTAATATTGACCAAGACGTCACTAAATGAAAACCAAAACCTTTGCTTCCTAGGATTGAAAAGTTGGCTCTGTCTAAGATTAACGAAAAATGATTCACATCGTTGAAAAAATTTCTGTCATAATAATTTCCGAAATATTTTTATTAGCTATATTACAAATTTTTGAATCTTATTTGTAATTAATTCATTTTCCGTTAACAAAAAGTACTTATTTAATTAATACTAGCTAATTAGTAGCATTAATTATTAGTAGTACATTTGTTTGTAATAATACAAAAAAAATATTAGTTATACTTGCAAAAATCATTTTAAGTTATATATTTTTAAATCATTAAATAAACCATTTAAATGAACATAACTAGGATAGTTGAGTTAACTGTAAAATTTAATCATTTCACACTTTTGTGCATATAATTTCACAACATATCTTATAAGTAATAATTGTATAAAATTATGTTGGGTATAGAAATGAATTAATCCATTTTACGGTAGTCTCAGTTTGAAATCCATTTCTTAGAATGGAAATGTTGGTTACTAAACATCATGTAGTTCAGGTGCATGAAGTTATTACCACTTATTACTATTAATTTAGTAGAAGACAAGCTCTGTATATGGTGTGGTCTTCGCTGGCAGGTAGTCTAGAATTTAACAGTCACTAAAATTTAAACTCTGTTTACCAGATAACCACATACAGGGTGTCCCGAAAAATGTATACACAATTTAAATTATTGTAATACTACAATAATTTATATTATAACTATAACTTTACATCATAACTATGTTCATAGTTGTGATCGACCGCCATGTTAACTCATCAGAAATTACAGTATGCTGTGGATTATAATCAAAAGGATTAATTCAGTGATTTTTTTAACTCCACTGTGGCTGGTCTTATTTACTTGAACCTGCTGCACCTTTTCAAGTACTTTTTCGGTCTTGATCATCATCAGTAAGAGAATGAGTTAATCTGAAATTTAATTTTTCCACTTAAAACATTTGTACAACCAAATGCAAACAATTAAGTTTGCATTTGGTTGTACCGCATTAATTGATTACCCGCATTAATCAGCTTCGAAAAGATGGGTAAATTTTTTTGTAAACCCTTGGCATTATCGGTAGTATGTAGAACAAAGCGGACTGCAGTTTGAGAACAGTTGGTGGCAAAACAATAAAATAATGCTTATTAATTAATTACATGGTTTACATGGTTACAAAAAAATTACAATAAACATCTAAATTACAATAGTTTAAAGTGTGTATACATTTTTTTGGGACACCCTGTATTAATAGAAGTTCTGTCATTGAAATGAGAACTACCAATGTTAGGAATTTTCAAGTTCAAACGTAGACTCTCTATCGTAAGTGGCTCAGTCTTGGATAACTTCTGTGCCACTCACCAATTGAATTATCGTTAATTCAAACTAGAATAAATTTCAGTAAAAATTTGTATTTTTTACTGTCATTGCAGCAATTCACCCTACGAAAGCCTTGATTCCATTTTATTTCTGAAGCAATACATCTTCTTGAAGAAAATGAAAATGTACTCCTGATAAAACTCTTTATAAGATGGAGCTTTCGAAATAGTTTCAGAACTCTGTGAACGGATAAAACTAGTCACTCTTCTTGTATACAAAAGAGCGTAACATAAGAGTGAATGAAACATGTTGACATGAACATCACTAATTGCTGCAATCTAAACTTTAAAAGGGTTATTTCAGGATAATTTAAAACTATTTCTATTGATGAGTTGTTTTGAAATATTTAATGCTTCAATGATAACTGCCCAAATTCTATAGTGTTAATATTTTTTTTTTAAAAAAAAGTTGTACCTATTATTTTGGAAGGTAACCTTAGTTACATTGATGATGCAGCCATTGCAAAAATGGTCGGGCGACTTCACCAATGATAGACGAAGTATGACGGTTAATATCTTATTATTACGCTGCAATGATAATAAATTAATATGTTGAATTTTTAATTTTAAAAAATCTCAATAATATAGATCCATAATATATAGAACAATAACATAATTTATATTATAGTTCTATAATATAAATCCATAATATAGAACAAGGAGGTGAACTAAATTGGTCAGTCTATATATCCATCTATAGCACATAATTCACTATAAAGTCGGAAAGACGATCTAAACTGGGCATAAACGAGTTCAAAATCGAAGAAGAGTAACAAACAGAGTAAAGAAATGCACTAACTTAAATTTTTGGGAAAAAATTCTCTTTTTCTCCTGAAGACAGATTGCCTGAAAATTTCAGTTTGTAAGTGTATTTCTTTACTCTGTAGTACATAAGTTATTTACTTGTTTACTATTACCCGACTTGCTTCATTATAATCAATTCTTAAGTAAAAGAAAAATCCTCTTAGTGTATAACAGAACGAGAAGGAATAAGTTCATCTTTGAAGGATAATAGGCGAAAACGAGTTTCAGAAACTGTGATCACTTACAAGCTGTGACAATATATATTGCTTCGGTATTCAGTTATATAAAATGAATGAGTATAATATAAATATTAACGCAATAAAATGGTTTCTAAAAACAAGTAATAAAGTTTAAGAGAAAGGTATATATAATGAGAAAGACACATTAATTTTCTTTGTCTTTAGAATTACTGGAGAGGTTGGATAACTATCGTGCGACATAAATGTCTACATCCGTCGTCATGGAGAGATGTTTATTGCTTGAAAGGCAAACAAATAGTCTTGTTTTATATACCTGCATTATATATAATCAAAGTCGAATATATATCTAGTCTTAAAGAGGGACTTGCCCTTGCATCTGACTTACCGAGTTGTTTAAGGAGACACAATGACTTTAATTGTGTTCCACGAGAAATATTACATAAGACTATATACTTTGTTTTTAAATAGTTCCTATTCTATTTCATCAAACATACATACACACACAAATACATTCATATATATGCATACAAAAATACTCATGCACATACACTTGTTTTAAAAGAAAGTCAAGAATAATATATTCAAGTTATTAAAAATAAACAATCTAAAAAAAATCTCCTCTGATAAAAGAAATGAGCAAATGATGCTATAAAATATTCATGAAAAATCCTCACGATATGTTTGACAAACATAAGCAGAGGAAAAAAACCGTAATAAACATAAACAATCATACACACACACACACACACATAAACACAAACCCTAAGTTTTAATATATAGATATTTTTTTCTATATTAAATGTAACTTGTATAATGTATTTTATAATAAGATATAATATTTATTTTTTATAAAATCCGAGTATCATCCAATACCATTCTTTTTTTCAATAATCCAACGCTACGAAAATACTGTAAAATTACAATCGTATTGACTAAGAAATCTGACTTCAGAGTGAGCTAGGAACTTGTGATCTTAAAAACAAATGGCAAGCACTCTACCATATGACTTCTCTCATCTGATACTTAATTTTGCTGTTCAAAATTTAACATTATTGTACCTTACGAAACACACTTATAACGCCGTTATTTGAGAATAATTTTGATGTTTGACTAAACGATTTTGTCTTGAATAGAGTCATATTAAATTTTTCTTGTGTATTTTGAATTTGTTTGGGCATTTACAAAATTCATTGTGAGTTCTCAGCGATTCTTAGACTGTACTACAATAGGCAAAGCTTGATACCCATTATCTGAATAATTGAACGAGTTGGTAGGTGAAGGCCTTACCAATCTTTTGATCTTTTGAGACATCGGGGCATTGGCGAAGAGCCTTGGTGGCGTTAATAAAGGCGATTCCGCCTCCAGGGACTACTCCTTCTTCAGCAGCCGCCCGAGCCGCCTTCAGAGAACCTTCCACTGCCCCCACTCTCGCCACCGCCTCCACCTTGACAAACAATCTTCTGTAGTAACTGACGTTTAATCATAACTGGTTAACTACTTTAACCCTTTGTGGACCAATGAGCACATTGGTTCAATACTTTTTAACAGACTCTAAATGAAATGTATATAATTATAAGCAAACAAATTAGCATGAATCCACTCCATACGTCACAGAAATCGTGTGATTAAGAATAATTTTCATTTGTACCCGTTTGATTAATCATTAATGGGATTAATCTATTGTCTTTTTACAATCACGATTAATTTATTATAACTAATTAATAACAACAAAATTCAAGGTACAATATTATTCGATAACTACTATTTTATTTGATTTTGTCAAAAATTATCATAAATTTTGAATTCTTACAAACCTAACATTCTTACAAAATAACAATTTCAAAAAAAAAATTAAAATTTAATTCCTTTTTAGTAAATACTCTTATAACAATAAAACAAAGTGGAAAATAAGATTTTATTGAATACTTTTATGTCAGTTTACAAAAACAAAGTTCAAAAGACAACTTTTTTCTTTGGATCAGTTATGTTTATAATATGTAACTAAATAAAACGATCCAATGAACTAAATAAACTAAATTCACAACAAGAACTCTTAGAAGAGATAACAAAACTCACCTCCAAATTTTGACTGCCTCATCAACAGGTAGAAAGATGTAAATCGTTCTGAAGAGAAGAGAGGACTTATTTGTCTTTGGAGGGACTCCTATCTTCCTATATGATGACAAGTTAGTAGAATATAGTGAGTTCTTTTCATTTCTTAAATGTGTGTTCTTTGAATATAGTTTATTTGCATTTATAATATGCGATAATTATAAATACATTAATGGATATTTAATAGTTACTACATTGTATTATATCTATTTTCTTATTTTGTAGGCCTATGAATATTGGTTTGATAAAATTAATAAGTTAGTACTAGCAGTTTGATCTCATTCTGTTTAATTTACGAAAACGTGAATTGTTTCTTTCAAATTATCAAGGTAGAAAAATGTATTTTTTTGAAATATGTTTGACAAAGAAGTAAAAATTTCGCTATGAATTTCTCGATTTTTCTGTTCGAAGTCGATTTTCTATTATACGTAAATATGCGCATATGAGATCTTCTTTTCTTTCAAAGACTTTTCTTTGTGGTTATATACTTCATAAGCACCTACGCATGCAATAAATGAATATGGTAATTCATTTAGACAAATGCCAAGTTTACATGACTTAAAACACACTGTTTAAAATATTAAATTAAACTTCGTAGACCATTCTAAATTTTTTTGTTAGCATTTATTTTTTAATTTCTATATTTAACTTTTCTAAAATCTCTCAAATACTGTTAAGTGGCACGTGCCGCCTTGAGCAGACCGCTCTTTCTCCCTTCCACCTTTCATTCTCCCAGTAGGTTAGGTTAGGTTGCAGTGGGAGTCCCACAAGGGAACACACTTAAGCTAAGCATTGGCCCTTTGTGATACCACACAATGAAGATTGATTCTGCAGTGGGAGTCCTAAATTTTGCCTAACTCAAGTGTATTTAGAGTAGGGATCTTTAACGGGTACCTGACATCGTACAGGCTCGGGACAGACAGTTTAACGTCCTTCTCCGAGGGACGACGTGCTCAGATTTATACACCTCCCGCGTGAATAAATCGAGGGCCAGGTGGGGATTGAACCCCGGTCCTATCAGTTCAGAGGCGAGCACGTAACCACTGAGCTAGCCTGGCCCCATTCTCCAGTAAGTGGATGACCAGCTCACCTCAGATTTAGCTGCCACGTGTATCACAGCGACTCCTTTCTCAAGAGATGACAAACGAGAGTTAAGTCGTTCTCGATCTACTCTGTTATCAGCCCTTTCTAGTTCTTCTTTTAGCTGTAAAATTCTCTTATCAACATCATTCTTTTTCCCTTTACCCTGAAAAAAAAATATATACATACTTCATGAATAAAAATATTTTAATTTTTAAAAAAAATGTACAAACTTAATTATATAATTTTGCAACAAATAAATAGATTGTTAAACTTAGAAACACTAGTATATCGCAAAGATCGGCTTACTACTTTCCTTATATCCTCTTATTATTGTTTAGCATCTATTCTGTTAGTTTTTTTTAAATATTTTTTTTGTGTCGTCTTTTGATGCGTTGGCTACTCACCACATTTTTTGTCTTTTTAATAAAGCTGTCACAATCATTCCAGTATATCTATGAGGGAATTTTTTGTAAATATTTACAAAGAATATGAAGATAAATTTTATATAAATGATATCTGATTATTGACTTAAATTTTAAAAGAATAAAAACGGATTAAAAAATCTGGAGTGGCCTACACTCTACGTTACTATAAGTAACTTAATGTCAAATTTCTTGAGTATATAAAACATAACGTCTCATTTAAGCATAACGTAAACATCTAAATGGGATATAATTATTAGCCTGTCATTCCTGAGGTAGTACAGATAGTGATTGAAGGACATATCAATTTATAAGCTTATTTTTGTACATCACAAATAATTTATTATTTACAAATAATTTCATTAGTATAACTACAGCAGTAATAACATTTTTGAAAAACCAAAGTGAACATTTCTTGAAACGAAATAGTATCCTACAAGAGAACATGGCTATTGTTCAAATGGCCAGTAGATTTCTTACATCGTTTACTTGACATCCTTCTACATTGAATATTAATGTAAAATTTTCAAATTTGAAACAGTAAAATACTCTTTTTTTCTCTGAAAAACTTCTTAAACAGCGAAGAAAATGTTGTTTTAAGGTGATTTGTTAATTAAAGATGTACGATAATTACAGTTATTAATCTCTAAACGAAAGATTTCAATTTTGAATTATCTTTTACATTTTTGGTTTTTAACAGAATTATTATACTGGGAATTTTATGGCTTCTTAGTATTTAATAAGATCATTTTCCTTCCCCTTTGTCAAATAACATATATACGAATTTTTTTTTAATGAGTGTTATCATTTACCTGCACAATATTATTCCTCTTACATCTCTTATAAGTCAATAATATATTTTCATTTTTCCATTAGAAACATCAATTTTATCTCAGTGGATTCGCTCAAAAAATTTCTAAGTCAATGTAAACAATGTAAAAAAATACAAAAAATTCGACAAGTATAGCAGGTGATCTCTTAGTCTAGAATAAACAAACAGTTTTTATATCGTTATTGCTCTTTCCCGTAATTGAAACTTCATGAATTTTTTTTTGTGAATTGCTAATTTTTTGTTCCATTTTTGGTCAAATTTTCATTTTTTTTTAACGAGCCGTTTAGCGTCAAAAAATCATTTTCTGAAAACACAAATCGTACTGTAACGCCCCTATAGCGAAAGTAATTTCAAAAAAAAATATCTCAACTCATTTGCCATATAATGTTCTATTTGTAGGCATAGTTTCATTTTTGTCCGTCAAACAGTATGGCTTGTATCGCTCTCACAAGGTTTGAGATTGAATTATAAGTCAAAATTTTTACATTTTATTGAAAAAAAATATTTCCTGTTGTCTTAAAATACTGAATATATTTTTCGTTTGTTGCATTTGTAACTTCAAAGATAATGTCAAAATTTCAAAACTCTAGGGTTATCAGTTTAGTAGAAATAAATGTTTTAAGAAAAACGGTTTTTGGCAAAAAAAGTGACTTTCCCATCATGCATAATTCTTCCCAAACAATAGGGATCTTCGTCTAAATGGGGCCCATTTTTGTGTAAAATATCAACTTGATCCATCAAAGATTCTGGACCGTAGCGTGGTAACAAGCAATGCTAACACCCACGCACCCACCCACCCACCCACCCACACACACACACACAGACATCATCGTAAAAACGTCATAAAACGACTTCTGGTACCTCAAAACATGTAATTCTGTCAAAATCTCGAGATCGAATTTTTTCACGATCACTATACTTTACTTATAGTAAAGTAATAAAAAATAGAATAGATGGGAAAATTGAGGCATAGATTAGTACTGTTGATTTTTATGGATATTTTTTATCCCTGATTTCCATAAGTAAGTTTAGTCCCATTGATAATGTAGCCTTTTATAAAACCGGTCGGACGACTCCACGAGCAATATACGAGGTGTGACGGAAGTTTACAATAGTATTATCTTTACTAGCAAAAAAAATTTTAATAATATTATCTTTAATAACAATATATATGCATGTAAATGGTATTATTAATCATGAAATTTACATCATCAATCAAATTAACATTGGAAAGGTTTTTACCACTGACAATTTTTTTATAACTGAAAACATTGTCACTGTACAGATCATATACTTTTTTTGACTTTACTTGTTGCTTGTTTACACTGTTTCTCAATTGGAAAAAATTGTTACACAAGCTTTTCATTTAGCAAAATTAAGATGTTAGCATGTGTATTTGGTATGTCATATTTCTTGGTAATTAGAAAATGCTTATAAATGCTGCCTGAAAGTATTCTTTCAGATTTATATGTCGTAACTAATATAATTTAATATATTACATCTGCTTATACTTTAAAAGTATACTTTTTCAAGCATATTTAGTAAATATTTTTGTAGTATTTGGAAAAGTCAAAAACGTTTTCATCTAAAATAAGTTATTTGAAGTCTTAACGTTTGGAACACGATGTCTTCAGCATCAGGTCCTATCTGACTTTGTATGTATGGATGAATCAGCCACACTCTCCCTATTTTTAAGCACACAGATTAAATTTCAAAAAAAAAAAATTGTTCGTATCACTTTTATGAAGTTATTAATTCTAATGTAGTGAATCAGTTATTATGTGGTATTTACTCATTGTAGGGTAAAAATCTAATGAAATGGTCTCCACATATAAAACTTTTAATGATATAAACAACGCGTTTCGAACACGTAGTGTTCTTCTTCAGGCCTGAGGAAGAACACTACGTGTTCGAAACGCGTTGTTTATATCATTAAAAGTTTTATATGTGGAGACCATTTCATTAGATTTTTACCCTACAATGAAGTAATTAATTGTGGAAACTACTTAATGTATTTTACAATACAATAAATTGTCAGACATTTCAACTATTAGGTTTCAGGTTAGTTCAGTGGTTAACGTACTCGTCTCTGAACTGGTTGGTCCGGAGTTTGATACCATATATGCACGTGCAAGGTAAATAATCTCGAAGAGGATGTTAAACCGTCGGTCCCGAACATCTACAATGTCAGGTGCTCGTTAAAGATCCCAATTCTAATTATACTTGAGATAGGCAAAATGTTGGACTTTCAATGTAGAATCAACAGGTAATATGGCTCGGCCATTACTTAAATGGGTGCCAAATAATAAATGAAACCATAGTTTCCATCCCTAGAACAGCACTAAAAGGTGAAAGCCTTATAACTGTGGGTGTTGGAAAGCAAGCAAACAAACAAACAACAATTATCTAGTAGATAGAATTTATAACAATGCTAAATGGATTTGGTTTATAAATATCACAAAGTATTCTACAATGATTATGAATCAGATTTAAATACAAACCCTGAGTGCCGTTGTGTGAGTGGGAGATATCTCTACTTCATTTGCAATTCCAAAATCGTCAAATGATATATCTTCTAGTTTGTCTCTGCAATTTTCATCTCCAAACAATGTTCCACCTGTAAAAAGTGAGATAAACGTTTACCGAGTAAATAAACATTCAAATCAACCTATTATTAACATATAATTTCTTGTGGAGATCTGTTTGTCCACCAAAGTTAATATTCAAACTATGATCAATTTTTTGATCATTGATTGTTATTTCACGTGTTTATGTGAAATCTTTTTATAGTTAATATGTTTATATAGTTAAGCTGTATTTTACCACCTTATGGTAATTAATCGGATCTGACTGGCAGATTATATACAATCATGTACAAGATGAAGTAATCATTTCAGAATCATGTGAAATCATTTACTAGAGGTAACATATTTACCTTTACTTCGACTGGCTGACTGCCTTAATTTGTTACTAAATATTTAAATTTAACCTTATATAGTAATTTATTTAATATTTCGATATTATTTACATCTTCATCAGGGCTAAAAACATTTTCATGGAATAATTATTACTAATTAAATAATAACTATAAAATTTCTCATAAGATTATTATTACAAAAATATTATTAAATTAATAATAATTAAGTTTAAGTATAATATAAGTTATTATTAATTTATTTTTATTACTAAATTATTACTATTAATTTTAATGATAATTTTAATAATTTAATATTAATAATTTATTTTAATTATAATTATTAATTTGAATTAGGGATTCTTATTATTGTTACTACCGGTTTCCGTGTCGGGTATTGCCAGGAAATACGATGTGGTTTTTTAGTGGGTAGGGACACCCAACCCCACATACCCTAAGCAAGACGTCTTGCTAAGGGATCTACTGAACAGATTTTTCCACATCCTACGTCGAAAAAAAATATTATTACTACTACATTAACTATAAATTAATTAATAATTAATGTAGTTGTAATAATAAGAATTACTAATTAAAACTAATAATTAATTATTATTAATTTAGTAATAGAAATAAAATAATTATTACTTAATAATTAATGCAGAAGTAATCTATTTACCTTAGATAGTTATTGTTAAATTATAATACTTATTGTGTCAACATTTTTAGGTCTGTTGCAATTGTAAATACACATTGAAATGGCAAGAAAAAGTATCGAAAACGGTTGAATGGTATGTAATTTGTGTTCGCTAAAATTGTATTATTTATTTACGTTTGTTACAAAAATGTGATTCTCAAGAAAAAAATATGTACAAGGATTTTGTCAAATGAAAGTGTCATTTTTTTAAAAATTATATATAACATTTTTTTTGCCAAAAAAAAAATTAACGCATCAATTTCTGGGCCGAGAGTTGGTCTTTCACGTTCAGGGTAGTTATATGTCGTAGTAAATAATAAGCAAAATGCTTCTAATTTTAGTTTTTCTTTAAATTTTCCTCCTTTTTATGTTTTAAGTACAAAATCCTGATGATGACCTATTTTTGGTTGAATGCTTGGTACTTAAACATTATTTTCAAAAATAAATTACCGATAAGTTATAAAATGTGTCATCTTTAATTAAGAATCAATTTAGGATACTTTACTAGAATACCTTACGAAAGTTTCATTCATTCAGCATAAGCACAGTATAGGCTAAGAAATTCATAAGAATACTAATTACTTGGCACATATGCACAATAATGATTTTTGCAAGTTTTTGTGGAGTTTTCTAAGAAATATAGGTAATTTGATTCTCTTTATAACCAAATAGCCTATATTTATCTTGCTAACCAAATACAAATATGGCTTTACTTTTTCCAGTTAACCAAAGTTAACTACCATACTTCATTTTAGGTAGATTTATTCTTATTCCCCTCTGAGGGGTAAAAATGTAACATTAGCTGCCAACTGCGTTGTTGTGTTTCCTCAGCTCTTCGAAAGGGGAAGGTCCCGCTTCCTCCCTTAAGGACTGTCTATTTCTTGGTGGATGTTACCCGTGTTGGATTGCAGCTCACGAGTGTCCCTATTACTGAGATGAGATTGGTTTAATCTTTCATTCCCTTTCTATTTTTTTTTCTTTTCTATATTGTGCTTCCATACTTTCTTCTTTCTTTTCCCTTCTTCTGGTTTTCCTAATCTTTTTAGGACCTCTTTTTCTTCAGATTTTTTTTTCACCATCATCTGTAAACTTTGACAATCTCTTTGGCTAACTGACCACCAATTTTTTATGAATCCTGAGCTTTCTTGAGGTAGGCAGTGCAGGTCAGGTTAGGTTACAGTGGCCGCCCCGAGAGAGAACACACATAGGCCGCAAGCTTTTGAAACCACAAAAGTAGGCAGTCGATACTCTCCTCTGCAATGTCCACTTTCCTTACATAACAGGGGTACTCTTTAATTTTCCTCATTATTGGGTATATAGTTGGTAATGAAATGAAATGGCAGCACGTAACTGCTTTATCATTGTATGGCCGAAGGCTTCGTTGGGTTAGGTTAGGTTAGTTTGCAGAGGTAATCTTACACGAGAACACACATAATCAAATATTGACCCTTTTTGATACCACACAATGAAATTTACTACACTGGGAGCCCTAACTCAAGTGTATTTAGAGTAGAGATCTTAACGAGTACTGAGATCCTTCAGGTTCGGGATCGACGATTTAACGTCCTCTACGTGGGACGACATGCTCAGATTTAATCACCACGTGAATAAATCGAAAGCCAAAGTGAACTCCGAAACTACCAGTTCAGAGACGAGCATATTGCAACGGGACAACCCTGGCTCCTGGCCGAAAAGCTAAGTACATAATTCCATTCAATGAAAGCTGGTCGGCCACATGTTTTTTTCTGACAGTAAGTAATCAGTGAATAATTATTTAAGAGAACAGTATAACCGTAGATGAATTCAAAGTAACTCCATTGTGTTTAAAGTCAACAAAAAATTGTTTTAAAGATAACAGCATTATGCCCAGAAAATAACCAAATGGAAGTTTAGAAGGAATAAAACTGGAGATAGGGTTGGCCATCTGGTAAATATGAAGTTGTTTTTGTTTGTAGAGATGTCTGCTACCATGATCTCATAATGTATCAAGACCCTCTCCCAAACACTTTATCTTGCAGAAGACAAAAACACTTTATCGCGCCTTCCCAGTATTAATAGTCTTATCAATAAAACTTAATTTTCCCCCCACCGCCAACAGAGTTTGACAACCAAAAACCTTTTCTAATTTAGTTTTTAGTCAAACTAAATTAGCAGAAATTATCAGCTCTTTTAAACATTTCATCAATATTTTTGCTTCATTCTGAATGATATATAGTAATTGTAAAGATTAAAGTCATTTATCGATTTCGTGGTTTGCACTAAAGTATTTCACAGAGATGTGTGTGCACGCATGTGTCTGTGTGTAGTGTTCGTGTGTATGTGTGTGTGTGCATTTATCTGCTTTGTTAAGTGTGTAAGTATTTTTTTCTGACTCTACAGTACAAATATATCACTTGACGAATCATATGGATTTAGACTAATAGTTAACCTTGACACTTCACTTTTGAACGAGTATAATAATGATTATTATTTGTTTGTAATTGTTTTTGTTTAAAATACTGCTATACATGTAGAGTTGCCAGATCATTCATCGAAAATCCCGATTTTTTGGCACTTTTTACTCATATGTCCCGATATCGGCTTAAAAAAATCTGGTAACCCTATATACATGTATCGTGGAGTGTCATAACTAAATTTTGTAATGAATCAAAACTTTTCTTAAAACCGAAATATCAAATATAACGTAATAAATCAGACTACTAGATAAAGGTTATCTAAGCATTTATAGATAATCCAGACTTATTTATTTATAGCCCGACTTATGACTTTAGAAATGAACAACTTTGAACAATTACTATTAATAAGGTTATAATAGTTAATTTGAGCAAAGTATGAAGCAAAAACAAATGAAACAATATCAAAACAAAAGTCAATTTAATACCGTCCTTATCACAAGTGGCCGGCTTGCGGCCTATGTGTGTTCTCTCTCGGGACGGCCAGTGTAACCTAATACCGTCCTTATCACAAGTGGCCGGCTTGCGGCCTATGTGTGTTCTCTCTCGGGACGGCCAGTGTAACCTAATACCGTCCTTATCACAAGTGGCCGGCTTGCGGCCTATTGTGTTCTCTCTCGGGACGGCCAGTGTAACCTAATACCGTCCTTATCACAAGTGGCCGGCTTGCGGCCTATGTGTGTTCTCTCTCGGGACGGCCAGTGTAACCTAATACCGTCCTTATCACAAGTGGCCGGCTTGCGGCCTATGTGTGTTCTCTCTCGGGACGGCCAGTGTAACCTAATACCGTCCTTATCACAAGTGGCCGGCTTGCGGCCTATGTGTGTTCTCTCTCGGGACGGCCAGTGTAACCTAATACCGTCCTTATCACAAGTGGCCGGCTTGCGGCCTATGTTGTTCTCTCTCTCGGGACGGCCAGTGGTAACCTAATACCGTCCTTATCACAAGTGGCCGGCTTGCGGCCTATGTGTGTTCTCTCTCGGGACGGCCAGTGTAACCTAATACCGTCCTTATCACAAGTGGCCGGCTTGCGGCCTATGTGTGTTCTCTCTCGGGACGGCCAGTGTAACCTAATACCGTCCTTATCACAAGTGGCCGGCTTGCGGCCTATGTGTGTTCTCTCTCGGGACGGCCAGTGTAACCTAATACCGTCCTTATCACAAGTGGCCGGCTTGCGGCCTATGTGTGTTCTCTCTCTCGGGACGGCCAGTGTAACCTAATACCGTCCTTATCACAAGTGGCCGGCTTGCGGCCTATGTGTGTTCTCTCTCGGGACGGCCAGTGTAACCTAATACCGTCCTTATCACAAGTGGCCGGCTTGCGGCCTATGTGTGTTCTCTCTCGGGACGGCCAGTGTAACCTAATACCGTCCTTATCACAAGTGGCCGCTTGCGGCCTATGTGTGTTCTCTCTCGGGACGGCCAGTAACCTAATACCGTCCTTATCACAAGTGGCCGGCTTGCGGCCTATGTGTGTTCTCTCTCGGCACGGCCACTGTAACCTAATACCGTCCTTATCACAAGTGGCCGGCTTGTGGCCCATGTGTGTTCTCTCTCGGGACGGCCAGTGTAACCTAATACCGTCCTTATCACAAGGGGCCGGCTTGTGGCCTATGTGTGTTCTCTCTCGGCACGGCCACTGTAACCTAATACCGTCCTTATCACAAGTGGCCGGCTTGTGCGGCCTATGTGTGTTCTCTCTCGGCACGGCCACTGTAACCTAATACCGTCCTTATCACAAGTGGCCGGCTTGCGGCCTATGTGTGTTCTCTCTCGGGACGGCCAGTGTAACCTAATACCGTCCTTATCACAAGGGGCCGGCTTGCGGCCTATGTGTGTTCTCTCTCGGGACGGCCAGTGTAACCTAATACCGTCCTTATCACAAGTGGCCGGCTTGTGGCCTATGTGTGTTTCTCTCTCGGGACGGCCAGTGTAACCTAATACCGTCCTTATCACAAGTGGCCGGCTTGCGGCCTATGTGTGTTCTCTCTCGGGAGACGGCCAGTGTAACCTAATACCGTCCTTATCACAAGGGGCCGGCTTGCGGCCTATGTGTGTTCTCTCTCGGCACGGCCAGTGTAACCTAATACCGTCCTTATCACAAGTGGCCGGCTTGTGGCCTATGTGTGTTCTCTCTCGGGACGGCCAGTGTAACCTAATACCGTCCTTATCACAAGTGGCCGGCTTGCGGCCTATGTGTGTTCTCTCTCGGGACGGCAGTGTAACCTAATACCGTCCTTATCACAAGTGGCCGGCTTGCGCCTATGTGTGTTCTCTCTCGGGACGGCCAGTGTAACCTAATACCGTCCTTATCACAAGTGGCCGGCTTGCGGCCTATGTGTGTTCTCTCTCGGACGGCCAGTGTAACCTAATACCGTCCTTATCACAAGTGGCCGGCTTGCGGCCTATGTGTGTTCTCTCTCGGCACGGCCAGTGTAACCTAATACCGTCCTTATCACAAGTGGCCGGCTTGCGCCTATGTGTGTTCTCTCTCGGGACGGCCAGTGTAACCTAATACCGTCCTTATCACAAGTGGCCGGCTTGCGGCCTATGTGTGTCTCTCTCGGGACGGCCAGTGTAACCTAATACCGTCCCTTATCACAAGTGGCCGCTTGCGGCCTATGTGTGTTCTCTCTCGGGACGGCCAGTGTAACCTAATACCGTCCTTATCACAATAGCCGGCTTGTGGCCTATGTGTGTTCTCTCTCGGGACGGCCAGTGTAACCTAATACCGTCCTTATCACAAGTGGCCGGCTTGCGGCCTATGTGTGTTCTCTCTCGGGACGGCCAGTGTAACCTAATACCGTCCTTATCACAAGTGGCCGGCTTGCGGCCTATGTGTGTTCTCTCTCGGACGGCCAGTGTAACCTAATACCGTCCTTATCACAAGTGGCCGGCTTGCGGCTATGTGTGTTCTCTCTCGGGACGGCCAGTGTAACCTAATACCGTCCTTATCACAAGTGGCCGGCTTGCGGCCTATGTGTGTTCTCTCTCGGGACGGCCAGTGTAACCTAATACCGTCCTTATCACAAGTGGCCGGCTTGCGGCCTATGTGTGTTCTCTCTCGGGACGGCCAGTGTAACCTAATACCGTCCTTATCACAAGTGGCCGGCTTGCGGCCTATGTGTGTTCTCTCTCGGGACGGCCAGTGTAACCTAATACCGTCCTTATCACAAGTGGCCGGCTTGCGGCCTATGTGTGTTCTCTCTCGGGACGGCCAGTGTAACCTAATACCGTCCTTATCACAAGTGGCCGGCTTGCGGCCTATGTGTGTTCTCTCTCTCGGACGGCCAGTGTAACCTAATACCGTCCTTATCACAAGTGGCCGGCTGCGGCCTATGTGTGTTCTCTCTCGGGACGGCCAGTGTAACCTAATACCGTCCTTATCACAAGTGGCCGGCTTGCGGCCTATGTGTGTTCTCTCTCGGGACGGCCAGTGTAACCTAATACCGTCCTTATCACAAGTGGCCGGCTTGCGGCCTATGTGTGTTCTCTCTCGGCACGGCCAGTGTAACCTAATACCGTCCTTATCACAAGTGGCCGGCTTGCGGCCTATGTGTGTTCTCTCTCGGGACGGCCAGTGTAACCTAATACCGTCCTTATCACAAGTGGCCGGCTTGCGGCCTATGTGTGTTCTCTCTCGGCACGGCCAGTGTAACCTAATACCGTCCTTATCACAAGTGGCCGGCTTGCGGCCTATGTGTGTTCTCTCTCGGGACGGCCAGTGTAACCTAATACCGTCCTTATCACAAGTGGCCGGCTTGCGGCCTATGTGTGTTTCTCTCTCGGGACGGCCAGTGTAACCTAATACCGTCCTTATCACAAGTGGCCGGCTTGCGGCCTATGTGTGTTCTCTCTCGGGACGGCCAGTGTAACCTAATACCGTCCTTATCACAAGTGGCCGGCTTGCGGCCTATGTGTGTTCTCTCTCGGGACGGCCAGTGTAACCTAATACCGTCCTTATCACAAGTGGCCGGCTTGCGGCCTATGTGTGTTCTCTCTCGGGACGGCCAGTGTAACCTAATACCGTCCTTATCACAAGTGGCCGGCTTTGCGGCCTATGTGTGTTCTCTCTCGGGACGGCCAGTGTAACCTAATACCGTCCTTATCACAAGTGCCCGGCTTGCGGCCTATGTGTGTTCTCTCTCGGGACGGCCAGTGTAACCTAATACCGTCCTTATCACAAGTGGGCCGGCTTGCGGCCTATGTGTGTTCTCTCTCGGGACGGCCAGTGTAACCTAATACCGTCCTTATCACACAAGTGGCCGGCTTGCGGCCTATGTGTGTTCTCTCTCGGGACGGCCAGTGTAACCTAATACCGTCCTTACACAAGTGGCCGGCTTGCGGCCTATGTGTGTTTCTCTCTCGGGACGGCCAGTGTAACCTAATACCGTCCTTATCACAAGTGGCCGGCTTGCGGCCTATGTGTGTTCTCTCTCGGGACGGCCATGTAACCTAATACCGTCCTTAATCACAAGTGGCCGGCTTGCGGCCTAGTGTGTTCTCTCTCGGGACGGCCAGTGTAACCTAATACCGTCCTTATCACAAGTGGCCGGCTTGCGGCCTATGTGTGTTCTCTCTCGGGACGGCCAGTGTAACCTAATACCGTCCTTATCACAAGTGGCCGGCTTGCGGCCTATGTGTGTTCTCTCTCGGGACGGCCAGTGTAACCTAATACCGTCCTTATCACAAGTGGCCGGCTTGCGGCCTATGTGTGTTCTCTCTCGGGACGGCCAGTGTAACCTAATACCGTCCTTATCACAAGTGGCCGGCTTGCGGCCTATGTGTGTTTCTCTCTCGGGACGGCCAGTGTAACCTAATACCGTCCTTATCACAAGTGGCCGGCTTGCGGCCTATGTGTGTTCTCCTCTCGGGACGGCCAGTGTAACCTAATACCGTCCTTATCACAAGTGGCCGGCTTGCGGCCTATGTGTGTTCTCTCTCGGGACGGCCAGTGTAACCTAATACCGTCCTTATCACAAGTGGCCGGCTTGCGGCCTATGTGTGTTCTCTCTCTCGGGACGGCCAGTGTAACCTAATACCGTCCTTATCACAAGTGGCCGCTTGCGGCCTATGTGTGTTCTCTCTCGGGACGGCCAGTGTAACCTAATACCGTCCTTATCACAAAGTGGCCGGCTTGCGGCCTATGTGTGTTTCTCTCTCGGCACGGCCAGTGTAACCTAATACCGTCCCTTATCACAAGTGGCCGGCTTGCGGCCTATGTGTGTTCTCTCTCGGCACGGCCAGTGTAACCTAATACCGTCCTTATCACAAGTGGCCGGCTTGCGGCCTATGTGTGTTCTCTCTCGGGACGGCCAGTGTAACCTAATACCGTCCTTATCACAAGTGGCCGGCTTGTGGCCCATGTGTGTTCTCTCTCGGGACGGCCAGTGTAACCTAATACCGTCCTTATCACAAGTGGCCGGCTTGTGGCCTATGTGTGTTCTCTCTCGGCACGGCCAGTGTAACCTAATACGTCCTTATCACAAGTGGCCGGCTTGCGCCTATGTGTGTTCTCTCTCGGGACGGCCAGTGTAACCTAATACCGTCCTTATCACAAGTGGCCGGCTTGCGGCCTATGTGTGTTCTCTCTCGGGACGGCCAGTGTAACCTAATACCGTCCTTATCACAAGTGGCCGGCTTGCGGCCTATGTGTGTTCTCTCTCGGGACGGCCAGTGTAACCTAATACCGTCCTTATCACAAGTGGCCGGCTTGCGCCATATGTGTGTTCTCTCTCGGGACGGCCAGTGTAACCTAATACCGTCCTTATCACAAGTGGCCGGCTTGCGGCCTATGTGTTTCTCTCTCGGGACGGCCAGTGTAACCTAATACCGTCCTTATCACAAGTGGCCGGCTTGCGGCCTATGTGTGTTCTCTCTCGGACGGCCATGTAACCTAATACCGTCCTTATCACAAGGGGCCGCTTGCGGCCTATGTGTGTTCTCTCTCGGGACGGCCAGTGTAACCTAATACCGTCCTTATCACAAGTGGCCGGCTTGTGGCCTATGTGTGTTCTCTCTCGGGACGGCCAGTGTAACCTAATACCGTCCTTATCACAAGTGGCCGGCTTGCGGCCTATGTGTGTTCTCTCTCGGCACGGCCAGTGTAACCTAATACCGTCCTTATCACAAGTGGCCGGCTTGTGGCCTATGTGTGTTCTCTCTCGGGACGGCCAGTGTAACCTAATACCGTCCTTATCACAAGTGGCCGGCTTGCGGCCTATGTGTGTTCTCTCTCGGGACGGCCAGTGTAACCTAATACCGTCCTTATCACAAGTGGCCGGCTTGCGGCCTATGTGTGTTCTCTCTCGGGACGGCCAGTGTAACCTAATACCGTCCTTATCACAAGTGGCCCGCTTGCGGCCCATGTGTGTTCTCTCCTCGGACGGCGGCCAGTGTAACCTAATACCGTCCTTATCACAAGTGGCCGGCTTGCGGCCCATGTGTGTTCTCTCTCGGGACGGCCAGTGTAACCTAATACCGTCCTTATCACAAGTGGCCGGCTTGCGGCCTATGTGTGTTCTCTCTCGGCACGGCCAGTGTAACCTAATACCGTCCTTATCACAAGTGGCCGGCTTGTGGCCTATGTGTGTTCTCTCTCGGGACGGCCAGTGTAACCTAATACCGTCCTGGTTTGATTGACTGCATGAATGATGGGTGAATGTGGGAATATCAAAAAATAGCAAACGCCAATTTTACAGTTTTATTATTTTATTTTTTTGTTAAAAACATCACACCGAATAACGTAACAAAAAAAAGTTGTAAAGAATAACGTCTGTAATAACTAACTGTGAATTTTTAGGTTTTATTTTCAAGTTCTTTGTTTTTAAATTAATGATCTGAATATTTTACATTCAATTTAGTTTGCCTTTATATCTTTTAAAGATTTTGGTGTAGACACTTAACCGTAAGGTATTCACTTAACTCTTAACTGACGGCTTAACATTTTCTCTGTTAGAGGGACGGTTTGCTCAGATTTATTCATCTTCGGCGTGAATTAATTAAAGGCCACAGAGGGTATTGATCCCCGGATCTACCAGTCCTAAGGAGAGCATGTTGCCACTTGGCTACCTTGGCCCCTGGCTAAATTAGTTTAAGACTAAACACATAATTTTATTCTAAAAAGGCTAGTTTAAATAAATTATCTACTTAGACCTTTTTAAAATGCAATTAACTACTCCGATTCTGTTAATTAGTGGTGTACACTTAGAAAGTATAACTCGTTAAAGTGATCGAAAAAAGTGCCACAGAATTGATTTATTAATAGAACCATGCAGCACAAATGTATAATAATCATTGAAAAATACATTTAAAAACAGCCTTGCTCATGTCTTTGCACAATAAATAAGGTTACTGTTAGGGATTCCTACTGTAAAACTCCAGATTAACCTTGATAACAAACAAGAATACGCACCAACGTTATTATAATAGATTTAATATAGATTAGTAGATCAATTTATAGATTAACTGTGAAATATATTATATCCGTATCATGCATCAAGAATGAATTATCTTTTTTAGCTAGAATGCATATATCGTTTTTATTGTTTAATTACCATTTATTTCCTAATTATTATTTTTATTATTCTACAGTCCATGTGAGTCACTCCTCCAAAACGGCTTTCTTTCCTTCATCTCTGCTCCGTATTCTCCTCCAGAAGTGAACGCCCTTCCTTCTCATGTCGTCCCGGATATCTCCCAGCCACCTCACTATGGGTATCCCTCACCTTCCTTCTCATGTCGTCCCGGATATCTCTCAGCCACCTCGCTATGGGTCTCCCTCACCTTCCTTCTCATGTCGTCCCGGATATCTCTCAGCCACCTCGCTATGGGTCTCCCTCACCTTCCTTCTCATGTCGTCCCGGATATCTCTCAGCCACCTCGCTATGGGTCTCCCTCACCTTCCTTCCTCCCAGTATGTCCCTCTATAAGAATCTTCGGCACTCTATTCTGGCACATTCATACAATTCCCCCAACCATCGGATTCACCCCGCTTTTATTATACTTTCAATGTCTAGTTGAGTTAACAAGTCTCCAAGCACCTGGTTTGTGCAATCTCGCAAAAGTATATTTACCCATACCCCCCGCCCCAATAGATCCTCTCCCCGAAAACTTAACTTCTCTTCATCATTCACCAGCAAGGACCAACACTCTAAGCCATAAGTTACTATTGAACAAATAACTGTTTTATAAATTAAGAGTTTGTAGTTGTCACTGATACTACAGAACTTGAATAGCGGTTGAAAGCAAAATAGCATCTGTTCCCTGAAGCGATTCTTGCTTTAACTTCTTGTGAAAACTCTTTATTTCCTGTTAACAGAATCCTAAAATATTCTTTCTCAATTTCTATCTTTCTCCCCACATAATATTCCTAAAATACGATTGCATATATTTAGTCTTTCCTCTATTTTTATGATCAACCTTCAGCCCATAATAATTTGCTCAAATTTAACTTGTCTTATAATTAAGTTAAATGTATTTCCTAATAAATGTATTTATTTTTATTTTCTATCTCTGTGTTTATTATTAGTTGTTTCTTTTTTCATTTTTTCTTTCAAATAATTATCTGATTTTATTCTTTTATATTTTTATCTGTCATTGCCAGATCCATCTAGTCATCATTCCAAATTATTTCTTTAAGTAATATATCCGTTAAGTGATTAATTATTTGTTAATTTAATTATCTGTGTTGTTTTTACATCCTTTTTTTGTTTTAATATTTTTTATATTGTATTTTGAACAGTATCATAAACTCAATATATTTAATAAAGATAGGAACGAAAGGTCACATATAAATGTAATAGAGAATATAGAATATAAAAACACGGACAATTGAAATTGATTAAAAAGACATAAGAGTCATAAAAAACAGGTATATAATCAGGAACTGGATTATTCGTTGGAGAAATAACTATGAATATAATGCAGCATTACCATCACTAAGAGCTTACTACTTTTAGACCACACAAACAAAGCTTTCCTCTTTTCCCACCTGAAGCGCTGGTAAAAATATGAACGTCTGATATTCATTTTAACTAAAAATTAAAATCAATTGAATCTAAATCTGGTCGCTTGGATTATACTAAAGTAGAAATGTTTTTTTTTTCAGATAAATTCTTACCTTAAAAAAGCAAAAGTGGTGCTGAGATTGTTTTGTTTATGAGCTAACGATAAATTAAACATAAATTCATTGTTTTTATGACTCTTTAGGTTTCTGGGATACTCTTCTCACATATATAAAAATACACAAAAGTATATCAATTTGCAAAATCTATTTTATTGCACCCAGAGGATATATAAACGTACATTGACTTTGAAAAGTCCATATAAATATTTGCCTCCAACGTATATTTTAAACACATAGTATTCACTTTCATATCTCTATATTTTTTACAGAGAATTAATAAAAGTAAAAAAACAAAACTGACTGCTTAAATTATTTAAAAGTTTTAATCAATAAATAATGAAAACTTTCAATCAGTATGAATCAGAACACACTACTTTGGATATGAGATTAAATTTTAAAATATATTGCACCAATTAGACCTATAATGAAATAATAATCAGATTTTACTTATAAATTTTGAAAACAAAATGGAAATACAGTAGATTCCGCTTAATTGGGACACCGCTTAATTGGGACAGCCGCTTATTTGGGAAAAATGTCAAAGAACGGAAACCAAACTATGAACTACAATTTAAATTTGAATGTTTAATTGGGACAAAATTCCGCTTAATTGGGACAGTAAATTTAAAATTTCAGTACAGTAGAGTCCTGATTAACCTGATTAACCAGTTAATTATGGTTATGATTTACCAGTTAAGTATGTTTTAACTGAGTTCCGGTTTAACCGAGCCGGTGCAGCGGCAAAACAAACACCACCCCCTTCTAAATCCCGGGAAAGCCAGAAAAGCGGCTTCTTTCTGAACCCGATACCCGTGTTTTAAAAATCCGCAGCTGCCTCATGTTCACATTTGCTATCTTTTCCATCCGAACCAGTGCAGCGACAAAACAAACACCCCCCCCCCCCCCCCCAATCCAATGCTTAATGGCATTGTTCCTAAAACCAATCAAATGAATTTCCCAAAAAAAAAGTGAAATTCGTTTAATTGGGACAGCCGCTTAATTGGGACAAATGCCTCGGTCCCGATGTGTCCCAATTAACCGGAATCGACTGTAATAAAAAAAGAACCTAATTTATAAATAAATGTAGTAAAAAATATTATTTGGTCTAGTTAGCTTATTTAAATATATCAAAATTAATGAAATCGTCGAAAATAATATAATTTAATATGAATAAGCGTAAAAGGCGTAAATAGAAGAGTTACACTATGGAGAAAATGTAAAAAGTAATATGGCATATTTTTTAATAAAAGAATATTTAATTTAGTAACTTACGGATTTTACTACCTTTGTTCACAATTACGCTTATTCTATTTTTAAACAAAATAATGAAAAAGAAAATAAACGAGTAAAATGAAAAGTTTATAATCAAGAAGGCTTCTTGTGTATTTTAATTAATTATGCAATAATGAAGGCTGCTTAGTGAATGAACAAAAACTTATCTGTAATCAAATATGCATTAATCTCCTCTGCCAAAGAAGCATTAACTCATTAATGTAGACATCATAGATGTATAAACATTGTAATTAATTTGCAACATTTATAAGAAAAATATAACTTTTTGATGTAATAAGTTTTGGAAATTTGTATAAATAATATATTTAGATATTGTTTCAAAAATAAGGAATTACGAAAGAAAAGTAAGTCAAATGAACATAGAAGACGTAATACCTAAAAAAAGTAAGTAATAATTAATTATATTACACAAATACCAGGGTGTCCATAAAGTCCATGTGCAGTTTAAAAAAATTATAACTTTTTTCGTATTTACGATAGAAAAAATCTGTAAAAAAGATTAGAAGGAAGTAAACCTACATTTTTTAAGGTTTTATTCTAAAAATAATTTTTAGTTTCCACAGTCCTCTATTATTAGCAATATAGAGGGTAATACGCTTTTGCAGTTTACGGAAAACATGCGCCAACTGATTTACAATAATCCGTAAAATCTTATTAGTTATTTTAGCTTTCAAATCTTCAAATAAACAAGATTTAGATGCATACACAGTTGTTTTCACATACCCCTATAAGAAAAATCTAATGGAGTCAAGTCTGGCATGAAGATGAATGAAATGGTTCACCTCTTCCGATTCATCTGTTAGGAAATTCGTGATTCAGAGTTGTTTAGAAGAGGTTACCACATGATGGAGGTTATGTGGATAAAATTTCAATAAAAGTTTAAAAAATATAGATTTACTTCTTTCTAATCCTTTTTACAGATCATTTCTATCCCAGCTACAAATAAGGGTACATTTTTTTTAAAACGCACACGGACTTTATGGACACCCTGTATATGTTCTTCTTCAGACGATCAAAAGAGAATGAATTAATAAAGCAACTCAAGGAAGGTTGAGTCCTGGAGTATCATGCAATAATTTCGAGAGATCTTTTCAGCCACTGTCTAAACAAATAGGAAGCTACTTCTTTTGATAACAGCGGGTAATAGAGTGAGTTCTGCGAGTTCTTTGTATATGTTGTTTATTAAATTTGTTCTTGCATAACAAGAAATCGTTTCATTTTTGTATAAACTATGTAATACAAAAACTTTGCTCCAATACTTTTGTTATTAAAATATTATATTTTTTTCTATGATACTTATTGATTTACGAAAGAAGAAAATATCTTTTATTTGATTTATGAATATATTTATGAGCATACTGATACACTATATTTTAATAATCGTTTTTTTTAATATGAGTAACCTTTAATCATTGTATGCGATAAAGAATACTTTGATAATGGTGTGAAAAAAACAAATGACATTATTTTAGTGCATTGTAATAATTAGGTTGGTATCATAGTAGGATTCATTTCCCTTTTTCATTCTATCTATATATTAGATTCAGTGTTTTTACATATTTTAACATTAAAAATGTTATTTTCTCTGGAAGATAAGAATTTTTATATTTTAATACATTTTCTGCAAATTTAGTCACATTGACGATAGAGGAAAAAAAAATTGCATTCGTTGGTAAGAATGTCTTATGATGACATGAATGAGTTGTAATATAAGAGAAACCATCACCAATCAGGGAAAGAACTTTAATCCTCCAAGCCTCTCAACACATTTCACTTTTTCTTATATAAAGAAACTATTTGCTTCAAAACTCCATGTCTTGATAATGGCTGAGGACAGCAGAAACATAGACTCAGCTAACATATCGGTTAGTAATACATTATATACTGTGGATACAGCAGCAAGAACATTAATTAGAAAACTTTAGAAACTTATAAAGAAGCAAGTTTTAGCTAAATATGGTCTTATTTTTACCATGAGGCAGATAACTGAAACTAATTCCAAAGTCACTCTGAGAGCTTCTGAGAAGAAAGACTTATCAGTCTTCTGGGAGGTATATCCACTTATGGTCTTCACCTCAATCGTTGATTATTCCTTTGATTTCTTTTTAGTCTCTTAATTTGTTTACTTACTAATTTTTATTTTCAGTTGGGTTTTTATAATGTGTTAATAGTTTGTATTTATATGATTTTATTCGTTTATTATTTATTTCTTTATCTGTCCTTGTCTCGCCTACTTTCGTAAGTTGGCCACACTGTTTGAATGCTTCTTCAAGGCCACTAGCCTGTCGTTGCTAATCTTCGGAACTATTCACTTCTGTCTACCTTATGACGAAACCATCGAAATATGACAGTGGTTTTCTGTTTCATTTCTGTGAGTTTTCTTTGAGAACATAGTTTATATATATATATATATATGTAAAGATTTCACATAAACACGTGAAACAACAATCAATGATCAAACCACAATAAGAAATGGGAAAACAAGACTAAGATCTTTCAACCGTAACAAGCGGTCTTCGTCAGAGTTAAAAACCCAACTGTTGGGTTTTTGACTCTGACGAAGACCGCTTGTTACGGTTGAAAGATCTTAGTCTTGTTTTCCCATTTCTTATTTTGGTTTGATCATTGATATATATATATATATATATATATATATATATATATTACAGTACTCGTAACTTTATACTTCAATCTAAGGTTTACAGGAAAATTCCTAATTGTTATAACATCGTTTTACTTTAATGTCTTTAGTTGGTTAAATAATGATTTTCAGCTAGTTGAGTTGTAGTGGAAATAATAGAAGCTCAGAAAGGCGAAGGAACACCTGTTGAATTGAAAACTAATCGGACTTCAGATCCAGAAATTGAAAGGAAGTTAATGCGAGTATTCAGGGAAAATCATGGATTGGTGAATATTAGAAATTCAATTCACGTAACTGACCTGAGTTTTGAATCCCGTTCAGAATATTGACTGCTAAGGAAATCGACTAACTTTAAAATGTTATCATTGTTCTTTTTGTCTCACAACAATACTAATATGAATATAAATCTGTACAATCAACAACTGTATAACAAGATACACTACTGATAGGAGTTGTTTTAAAAATAATGTCATTTGAATAAATGATTTAGAAATCAATTTAATGTCAAAAACTTAAATGAAGATAAAACTATAAAAATGTTTTGAATTTGTTACTGAAGAGAACGAACAAGACATATTTGGTGATACCAAGGCTGTGACGACAGTAACATTGGTTTGAGTTTACGGAAAAAACATTTTGGTATCTATTACTTATAAAACTCTGATGACTGATCTTTATTGTTTGTTTTCTTGCCACTGTACATTATCTGAATAAATAATAAGATATACCTAATTTTGTGGGATTCAAAACACGATTGAACCATTGCAATGAAAGTTCAGTTATTAACTTGAAGTTCATCAACAAAGCAAGTCATTTCTAAATTTCCTAAAAAGAGATCAACATTATCTGTCATCATTTAACAATAGGTGAAAGCAGGATGATCTTAAGTCCTACTTAAATGGTTCACAAGATCTCAAGTTTTTCCATCGGAATAAGGACATACGACGTCATGAAAATCCTAAACCAGAATGTTTAAATTGTTTGGTTCAGTTTTTTTATAAGCTAGCATTAAGTTTTATTGTAGATGTATGAAGTGCTCGTTATATCATAACTGTAAATTCAAAAAGGAAAAACTCCCTTGGCATCTTATTAAACTTCTGTATTGAGTTGTTTTGAAAGGGATTTCTTCCAATTGCATGGACAATTGTATGCCCAGTTTTAGCACAGAACCTATGTTTTACAACAACCATAATTCTTTCCAAACATTTTTATCCACGTGGTAGCTTGAATAAAAATCAGTGACATATGCTATTTGTTTTGCGAACTTCAGTAAGATATTTTAGTACCTATCCGTTCTCAGGAGTAACTAAATTACATTTTGATAAATTTTCAATTGCAGAGAAAATGCCAAATAACTATCTTTACATCAGGGATTTTTAACTCTTTTTGTCTGACGGATCTTTTTAACAATATGGAGGAAGATATTGGATGCTTTCCTAGAGAAAAGCAAAAAAAAATTAAACATTGATTATACATTGATTACATGCATTATGCATTATTACTATTATTATTATTATGGATTATTATGCATTGATTATAATTTAGAAGTAAAAGCAGGTGGCTGTGCTCCTATACCTAAAGTCAGATTAAGAAGATAAACCTGTTGTCGTTCAGGATTCTCTCATCGCTTTTTCTGAACCTACTGACATTATCTCATGGTTACCTTAGATGGGTGAAGAGCTAAAGAGCGAGCTACTATTTCTTCCAATGCTTTGTTCAGTTTGCTTGTGCCAACGACCAACGATTCTTTCCGCGCACTGTTGTGCACGTTGTATTAGCAGTTCCAGGTCACGGACCTACTACTGCTGAATTATTGTCCTGCTGTGGTGGTGGGGTCAGTAAGTAAATGTCTCCTTTTTTTTTTGTTTTTTTTAATTATGTGGTTCGTCCGTTTACGTCATTTTGTGGACATTTGGTCTCATTGTGTCGTGTCTTGTCAGTCTTTTTCAAGGGTTTGGCCTTCTATTTTAATAACAGCTTCTAATGTGGATGTGTTTGGGGAATTATTTGGTATAGGCTTTGGATAAGGGGGTTTGGATGGGTTGGAATTTTCGTGTCCTCATTGGTCACCAGTCTACTCGTGTGCTTGTGCCGAGTACCTTACAACCAATGTTCAGAAATAACATTGCCCTGGCCCTGATTTCCGTGTGAAATATAGAACTCAGATGTACTAAGATCTGAATCCCATGAAACTTCCAGAACTAGATTCCTTGATCTCTGAAACCAATTACAGAACTCAGATTACTTGAACTCTGAATCCAGTGCAACGTCTAAAACTCAGATTTTCTAAGCTCTAGATTCCGTGAAACTTACAGAACTCAGATTCTCTGTTTCTGAAACTCGTGTAATCACAAAACTCAAATTACCCTAGCCCATAATCCCGTTTAACGTACGAAATTAGATTCCATGATGAGGTCTGAATCCTATGAGTGACCAAATTATAGTCATTCTAAAACAATATCTTTGATCAAGACAATCATTATAATATATCATATAAATGTTTGTTTTTATAATACAAGCTTAAAAGTAATGTATTCATAAATAAAATATACCCACAATTATAAATTGTGCAACTTTTAAAAAAGAAAACACGAAAAATTATTGATAATTTTGTGTACAATTACGTTAATTTAAAATAAAAAAAAAGGGTATACACGCTAGAAAGCTAAGAAAATAAAGTTAACCAAAGGGATTGTGGCGTGATCATGTTGACTGACAGATGATGGTGTGCGATCATTCAATGCATGCACCAAAGTCATGCTACTGGATTAATATAATAATCTAAGCTGTTTACACGAATTATTTTGTAGTTGATTATAAATGCAGTTGAAATCGCTACATTATTGTTATTTATAGTGTAGATTTTTTTTTAAATTTGAAAAGCGGCTGACAAAAGTAATTTGATTGTCAAGAAGGTGCACAGGAAATGGTAAGAAGGAAAACAGGAAATGGTGGTCAAATGATATTTTAAGGGAATCATTCCTACAATTCAGTATTATGTTGGAGTGTATATTCACCAGACAAAATTTAGTATCCAAGCTGTCATTATCTTCTCTTTAATAACAACTTTATTGACCAAATCCTTGAACAAGGAGCCACTGACAGCAGGAACATAACCTTAAGAACCAATCAACTCTAATTATTTCTAGTCACACCAGACTTGTTCGAAACCAGCTTGCCTACAGCAGATCATTTTAAATGTTTGTTATGCTTATTTATTGTTTTTTGTTGTTATTCAGATTTCTCTTTTTTTTACTTTCATTTATTCATTATATAAATTTACTTTAGGGAATATACAAAATATAAAGGTAAATGTTGGATTTAAATTTAATATTGCTATGATTCTAGATTTTCAGTTAGGATTCAATATGCATACGGTACGATCTACAAAAAAATTGTTTTTCACAGAGTGAAAGTTCAGAAAATGTTCTAGAATAGGGATAAACTAACATTTAAAGGACTCTAACTAAGTTAGTATTTATATAAAACAAAAGGTAAGTAAATCTAGATAATACGTTTTACATTTGATTTGAAGAATGTACTCTTTATATATTTAGTAACAAAATTAAAATTTATCAGGACTCGGTCAGTTCTTTAGGTTTAAATTAAACTATCATAGGCCTATGGAAAAGGTTTTAAATAAAAAGCAAAACGTTGGCAATGAAAGATTAATTTGAACCAAAAGAACTGACCGAGTCCTGATAAATTTTAATTTTGTTTCTATTCCACGGTCTGTATGCTTTTATCAATATTTATATTTAATAACCTTATACAATAAAATGCTTCATAAATAAAGTTCACTTGTACTTCAAGTGTTTGATAGGTGAATACCAATGTATATACAAAATACAATCAATGATCAAACCACAATAAGAAATGGGAAAACAAAACTAAGATCTTTCAACCGTAACAAGCGGTCTTCGTCAGAGTCCGCGAAGACCGCTTGTTACGGTTGAAAGATCTTAGTCTTGTTTTCCCATTTCTTATTGTGGTTTGATCATTGATTGTTATTTCACGTGTTTATGTGAAATCTTTTTATAAATATACAATGTATATACAAATTTTTAAACTTTACTATTTTACCTACTAGTGTATGTACAATTTGACTTATATTTCATATTTTGCTCTGTTTTTCTCTCGTAGAAGTAGTAGTACCACTAATTTTCCTACGTTATATATGGATATTAATTTCACAGAACATTTTTAACATACAAAACCTCTTAAAATGATATAACTATAGCTTGATTTTATTGTATAGTTATAGCTTGTTTTATTGCTTCTGTGACTTATTTAGGTACAATTTTAACTTATGTTAAATAACTATAATTTATTTGAATACATATTGATTTGTACGAAATAAATAAAAAATGTATGGGATTTCACACAACTTTTTTGTTAACTTTTTCACAGACTAGTTTTGACTGTTTTCGTACATGAAGTAATCCGGTTGCGACAATTAATTTCAAAATATTGATTACTTTTAAATATTTTATTTTTTACTGTTTAGTATATATAAATATCAATCAATGATCAAACACAATATGAAATGAGAAAACAAGACTAAGATCTTTCAACCATAACAAGCGGTCTTCGTCAGAGTCAAAAATCCAACTGAGACACTAGATGCAGAAAACATCTGATGAGGGGTTGAGAAGAGTTGGAGGGAAGAGTAGTATTTTAAAAGGGTGAAAGCGCAGGAAAGGACTATGTCCAGAAGTGGATGTTTGGGGAAACAAAGCAGTACAGTAAGAAAGAGTAAAAAACTATTTGCTAGCTGTCAACCGTCTTAGAAGAGGCTATTGCCCTCGTAACAAAAGTACAAAAGTATCAAGTTTGAAGAGACCGTTACTAATGTTTATAAAATTTGATCTATTAAATTTAATTAGAGACGATTCAATAATATTCTGTCATCTTTTTATATATATATGTATATATATACATACATATATGATCAAACCACAATATGAAATGGGAAAACAAGACTAAGATCTTTTAGCCGTAACAAGTGGTCTTCGTCAGAGTTAAAAACCCAACTGCTGACGAAGACCGCTTATTACGGTTGAAAGATCTTAGTCTTGTTTTCCCATTTCATATTGTTGTTTGATCATTGATTGTTGTTTCACGTGTTTATGTGAAATCTTTTTATCGATGACATACATATATATATCAACACCTAAATCACAATCATAAACTCAGAATTGAGATTATGATCTTTCTATCAAGAGGGTATAGATAGATAGACCAACTGTGGTGTCTGCCTGTGGTTGAGAAATGTTTAACTAAACGCATCATGTTTAGTATATCTTGTATTGAAAGATTAAGAAAATTCTAATTATGAAGTTCACTCATCTCTAGCACCCATAATATTTTTTTGTTTATAATCAAAAAAAAATCAGACACAAAAAGGGCAATACATGAAAAAAAAGGTGTTAGCTTGTTTTCAAAAGCATGGTCTCTACTAACAGGAATTAATGTGAAATTCTACGCCTGACAGATTTAACAGCAATCTTCTCTTTTTGAATTTTTTATTCGCTACATTTAACTGTCACTCTAAATCATCCTTCCTCAAAACTGGTTTCTTTTTGAGAGATGAATTTCAGCCAAACCTGCTCGACGAAATAAAAGCTTAAATTTTTATTTCAAGTAGTATTCGAGTATATAAAATCAAGCTATAGTTATATCATTTTAAGAGGTTTTGATGCTAAAAATGTTATGTGAAATTAATGTTCATATATAAAGTAGGAAAATTTAATGTCCAATGCTGGTACTACTACTACTTCTACGAGAGAAAGATAGAGCAAAATGAAAGAGAAGAGAGAGAGAGAGAGAGAGAGAGAGAGAGAGAGAAAGAGAAAGTGTGAAATATTTAACTATTTATGTTTAAAAAGATGAGAACACTAATAATCAATGATCAAACCACAATAAGGAATGGGAAAACAAGACTAAGATCTTTCAACCGTAACAAGCGGTCTTCATCAGAGTCAAAAACCCAACTTTGGGTTGTATTAGTTGGGTTAACTAATACTATGTTTCTTTGTCTATATTGAACTATATTTGTCCGTTTTGGATCGTATTTCCAACGAAAAAGTATATATATATATATAAGTTTCACGGTAAATCACAGACACAGAACAAAGAAACAAACACACTTGCTGTGAGACAGTGAGGTAGTAAGTTTATTTGTTTCTTTGTTCTGTGTCTGTGATTTACAATAAGTGTCTGTTACTGACAATATTCACTTCGATGTTTTGTCAGCCCTCATCCTGAGGAGATGAAGTCTCCCCTTGTGTGGCACGAAGCTACTTAACCGCGTTGTTTTCTTTATGTTATCATCTTTGTCATCCTGAGAGGTTATTTAACTTCTTTGTTTTTATTATATACATGTACATATCAATACAATATTGAAATTAGTTGAATGAACATTTAGGAATGATTAAGTTAAAGGTATTGCAATTAGATAGAACGGAATAGAGAGACAAATGATCATGAATATGCAAGAGGAGCCATTTCAATCAAGCATACGCCAAACAAAGCTTCTGCTGGTAATTAAAACAATTGATCACTCTTCAAAATAACTTCCTCATAGCAATAATTCATTGGTTTAAATCAACTGAGCTGTGAGCAATAAAAATTATGACTCGATTAACCCCCTTTAGGCTTCAATTAGTTTAATTGAAATGAGAATTACTAATGTAGAGTTTGAAACAATGTGGTTAGTCAGTCATAGAGAAAGGTAAATGCAAGCGTTCTAGTATATTCAAATCTCTATTCAGCTTGTAATCAAGTGAGTTCAACACTAAATTAGGTACCTGTGGGGATGTTTGTTCGACTAGTAGTCCCATGACCCTTGCTGGACCAGAACAAGAGGAATGAGATTTCATGCCACTATGAATTACAACTAGGACTTCATATTTAAAAGCAAATTAGAAGAATTTTACCTTTTTCTTTAACTTTGTTATATATAAAGTACAGAGCTAATGAAAAAAAAATACCGGTATCCAGTTCTTCATAGGTTTACTCGTTTTAATATTTTTCATTTGTTTTTTGGATGTGTGTATGTGAGCTTTTTCATAATAACGGTCATCCTGTTATAAAGGAACATGTTTACGTCACACGAGGTGCAAAGTGTAAATAACACAAAATTTATAATAAAATAACTATATGAAAAACTAGTTAGTGAAATTATATAACTAAGATAAGTAAAATATAACATATAGTTAATAATTAAGTAGTTTATATATCTATTTATTTATATAAATATTGATAAAAGTATCGACCGTGGAATAGAAACAAAACTAAAGTTTATTGGGACTCAACAGTGTCACATATTCATTCAGACTACAATTGTTGTTAAAATCCACATACTATTTTTCTTTGTAAAATAATTTTTAATGTAATACTTAGTTTTTCTGTTTCAAAATTTATACTTCTGCCTATGAAAAAGGTTTTAAGTTGAGACCGAAACGTTAGCAATGAGAGTTTAATTTGAACCTGAAGAACTGACCGAGTCCCGATAAACTTTAGTTTTGTTGTCTATATATATAAATAAAAACGACGACACATACAAAAAACGAGAAAACTTACTGGATCAATATTTCGAACTGAAGTTCAATCTACTCTCTCGTCAGGAAGAGAGTAGAAGGGAAGAAAAGGTACGTGCATTCAGGTGTACCAGTGGAAGGCAACACACACACACACACACACACACACACACACACACACACACACACACACACACACAGATATATATATATACATTATTTATATTTTATTTATATATATTTTATATTTATTATTTAACTTAAACTAGGGTGAGAACTAGAAGAGGTTTTAAAAAAAAACAAATTAAAGTAACGGTTGTCGGCACGTCTCAGCATAGACTGCCGGCTTATCTTTATTTACTAATGGATCAGCCGGTGCACAGTTGTTAGTGGAGGGGCGTTTCCATGGACTCTAACCCTTTCGCGGGAGTTCCACTCTCCGCTAACTTTTATATTATATATAAAATATATATAAACATCTAAAAGGAAAACGAATATAATATTAAATTCTCGAACTAATTTAAGTTTTATATGTATATGTATATCATGTATATATTATGATATTAAAATTATTTATTTCTATGTATACAGTTAAAGCGATTAAAGTATAAAAAAGTTGGATATTGTCTAATAAGTAAGATACAAATATGATAATATCAATTTTTTAAAATAAGGTGAAATTAGTGATGGTACGCTTTCATTGCAGACTATGGTTGTTTCTTGCAGACTAGTGAACAGCGGTGTTTTAAGTGGGTGAGTTAATGAAATGAAATGTGTCGGATTGAATAATTTATAAACTGAGTTTAATTATGATTTAATTATTAAACTTATTTTTATAATAAAATAAAAGTTTTATTTATTATTATAAAGCAAAGAGGGAGGAGTAAAACATTTTCTTTCTTTTTTTTTTCTTTGATAATCACACAGTTAAATTAAGATTGTGGTTATAAATGCAGGAAATTCCAACACTGTTTGACTATTTTGTAAAAATCTCCTACACATTCACTCCACAACAAAATGAAGGTGCCTTTCGGGAATTCAAACTGTTCTACTATTATGGGTATTGGTGTCATATTCTGATGCAAAACGGGAAGAAGTCCCAAGATTGCACCTGGAGAACGAGAAGTATCTGGCTATTTCAACTTGAAGCAAAAAAGCAAGTTTAATTCGGTTGATCGATTAACATGGAACCCCCATACAAGACTGAAAAGACAGGACCTAATGCGACGATAAAAGACCAGATATTCAGACTTCTCGACAAAAGATCAAATCTGACTTTGCAGAATAAAAGACTGATATATACTACTATACTTAAACCGATCTGGACTTACGGAATCGAAATCTGGGGATCAACCAAGCGTTCAAATATCCAAAGAATACAAACAGCCCAATCCAAAATCCTTCGAAAAATTGTACAAGCTCCCTTTTATGTTTCCAACAATACTATCCATAATGATTTGAAATATCCTTTTATTCACCAAGAAATTCAATCCCGATTCCACAAATTCCATAAATCATTACCAACAAATCTAAATCCTTTTATTCTGGAATTATGATCCCATCAGATTCCTACCAACCCTATAAGAAGGCTAAAAAGATGTTGGCCCCGAGACCTACTCAGAAATGCAAACTAGTGGCAGATTATCAGAACAATCTATATGGAGTACTACCGATGGGTAGTTTCTCCACTCTTATATTCAATGTTACTTATGTACCATGTATCAAAATTACTTGTTACCCCTCTAAGGGTAGTTGTAATTAAAAAAAAAATTTCGGTCGATCGACATTTAGGCTGTTCCAGGGGCATATTCGATTATTATATACTTTTCATTTCTTGATATGAAAGAATACGGACCATCTTGAACTGGCTTTAATAGTTTTCTGGTTGTGCTGTGCCTTAGGGAAAAGTGAGAAACTGACTGGAGGTCAGGATGAAAAGAGAACGTTTGGTTGGTTTTTTATTTGTAATTGTATTTTGTACTTTCATACGATGTTGATGCTTGTTGAATAGTACAAAAATCTTTTTAAATTCTGATATCTACTTGATATATCAAACATACTTGATTGTGTTTTATACCATATATATCGACTTCATATGCCACCTCAGGAGAAAAATGAGTCAGAAAAGCTATTTTTCTCGGAGATAAACGCTGAAAGTTTTGGGGCTATAATAAGTGTAGGGTTGGAAAGAAGAAAGAAAAAAATAGCTTAATTTTCATTTTGTTAAGCAGCACTGAAAATGCTATGTCTATAATAAATGTAGTGTTTTGAAAAACTCATAGAATCCTATAATTTTCTTTCTTAGCCTAGAGCAACGCTGAAGATGTCAGCCTAAAAGAAGTGTACCGTTTTGAAATACACAAATTTCTTCTTATAAAGTAACACTGAAGATGTTAGCCTAAAAGAAGTATACCGTTTTGAAATACACAAATTTCTTCTTATAAAGTAACGCTGAAGATGTTAGCCTAAAAGAAGTATACCGTTTTGAAATACACAAATTTCTTCTTATAAAGTAACTCGGAAGATGTTGAGTCTACAATAAGGTGAATTGCTGTTGAACATATAAAAACGTACTACAGTTGATTTTCGTGCTTATCATAAACATGAATTACCTTATTTTATGAAATAGTTACATTCTATGGTTAATTTTTTTTCATCATTCATTCTTTTTGATAAAAAAAAATCAATCAATGTTTGCTACAAGCATATATTTAAAACAGTATTACAAAATTGTTCCTTTTTTTTTTGTTTGATACATTTTTTAACTTGAAACATGAAATATGTAACAAAAATTTAATTCGGATAGATTACTTTTACCCATAAAAACCAGATGGTATTTTTAATTAAATAAAGATTCCGGTAGCCTGCAATCAATGTCAGCCTCTTTTTAGGCATAGCTAATTTAGAAAGTAAATTACTTTGTAAAGTAATTTACAGAATGGATTGATAACATCAATTCTGTGCCAGTTCGTTAATCGTATAGATTTGAGTGATAAATGCCAATAAATATTATATTCGCTGTTGAATATCTATAAATCGTATTGCTGAGAGGTTTTGTAGAACCGATAACCAGGTATCATACAGGTATAACATTAATTAAATTCCATTATGAATGGATTTCAGAATAATTTTAACATTACTCTGTGGATAATAAAATCATTAAACATAATTCATTATTTAAAGTTTTATTATTACCAACTATAATGAGAAAATTAAAAAGAATAGTTTCCACACAAATTAGTTCACATTTATATATTACTGCTTTATATATTATTTATATATTAATGACACTTTGAATTATTAAGAGATGGTTCAAACGGATATATAACAAAGTTGTAACTAGAAAACACAAAAAGGAGCCTAACACTCACGATTACCAATCATTTCGGCTTCCTTGCAGTCTTTAGCAGAGGAGAAGAAGCACAGAAGAGGAGACGTTAAGCGTCGACCGACACGTCACTCTGAATCATGTCACTCTCCTGTGTTTCATCTTATTTTTCTCCTCTCCTGAAGACAGCAAAACAGCCGAAATATTTGAGAATTTTTAACACGTTAGTGTTAGTCTCTTTTTTGTGTTTTTCTAGTTGTTATTTTAATATATGTTAATATTAAAAATAAAATAATTTATTATGACTTAAATTCTTATAAAGTTTCTTACCTTATAAATTTGCATGTCCACTTGAGAGCTTTCAGAATAATTCCATCTTCACAAAGTTTTAGTTGATTGATCCAGGTGATTACTGGGTGATTTCAAATCTAAACTATTCTACAACCTCTGCGGTACTAACACTAGTAGTATAATTTATTATGAGTAAAATTATATATGGTCAGATGACTAATTAAAATACATTTTCTCTGTTAATTTTAGTAAACTTATGCTTAATATTATGGGACAGGATAGCACAGTGGATTATGTGCTTGCTGCTGGACTGGTAGATCCGGTGTTCGATTCCCACTGCGGACTCGATTTATTCATACGAGAAGGGAAAAAAAAATCTTAGTATGTCATCTTTTGAAGACAAAGTCAAGCCATCGGCCCCGAGCCTGTACGATAGGTGTCAGGTAACCGTTAAGGCTCCCTATAGTAAATATACTTGAGTCAGGTGATGTTTAGGACTGTCAATGTATAATGTGCACTGTGTGGTAGCATTAAGGGTCAATCTTTGGTCTGTGTTCTCTCGTGGAACCAACAAAATAAACTTACCTCTATATATATAAAACAAGATTTCACATAAACACGTGAAATAACAATTAATGATCAAACCACAATATGAAAAGAAAAAAAAATGCCTAAGATCTTTCAACAGTAACAAATGATTTTCGTTAGAGTCAAAAACCCAACTCAGTTGAGTTTTTGATTTTCAAGAAGACCGTTTGTTACGGTTTCCCATTTTATATTGTGGTTTGATCATTCATTTATTTATACGTATTAAATAAATATTTATTACGATATTTGGGACTGGACATTGCAAACAATGTGCTACCTTTGGTTTGTAACAAGTGTAAAAGTGCTTTTTTTTTGTCGTTTTTTTCTTGTTATTCAAATATCTGTAGTCGATATCAGATATCAAGTGATTTCATCAGCATGAAGGCAATGCATAAAGTTCCATAAATGGTTCTATGTGTTAATGTAAAGATAAATGAGAGAACGTTCTTTGAATAAAATCATTACCTGTTGCAATGGCTAAATCGCGAAGAATTTCTTTTTTTCCTCCTTTGACATCAGTCTTAACTGCCCAAATAGGAAGATTGAGTTTCATCCTAGAAAAGTAAGAATTGTGTGAATAGAATGTTTGAAGACACTTGAAGTAGTTTTTTTGTACCTGTTGAGGAGGACAGCGGCTAGGGCTTCGTGCTGGACAGCCTCAGCCACGATCAGCAGGGGTTGTCTCTTAAAGTAGGCCAGGTCGAGAGCTTTGACAACTTGAGTCGCTCTTGTCAGCATCTTGACGCTCAGCAGTAATAAACACTCTCCCAGATTCTCAGTCCTCTCTCCTACCATCAATCCAGACAATTAATTATTTTGAATTCATTATTAATTACGAACGTATTAATTATATGTTTGCCGCTGGAAAATAAAACCATATCAACACTAAATTACCTGTAATGATAAAAGTGAAGTGCTGCAAGAGTACCCAAATCAATAAACCAATAAAATTAAATAACATCCCATCACCAAGCACAGACCAAAACAAAGTACAGATAAAAAATTACCAATTGTAGGTAAATAGTTTATTAATTAACTCCATGTAGGAACAACATCTTAATATTTTAGAATTAAAAAGAAGTATGTAGCTCTTTTATTATATAACAAATGTAGCTTCTATTTAATAACAAATAATAAAAAAAAATTGATATCGTGTTTCAACCAATTTGCATGTCTCAATAAAAGAACATAAAATAAATAGTAAAATAAAGGTCAATAATAAAATAAAGTGTGTGTTATGTCTATTATTTTTTTAGATATTTATATTTTTTTAGTTATTTATTTTTTTTTTGTTGGCAATACTATTTGTCACTAAGCCATACGCGCTGCGTGGTTAGTAAGTAGAACTTATCTTCTTCTTCTCCTTTTCCTGATGACGACAAGGTCGAAATATTGAAGTGAGTTGTGAATTGTTTCTAAGTGTTCTTTTCTTTTAATCATTTGATATATATTATTGCAGTAGTACGCGATTTTACATCAATGGAAGCAAAATTCGACAGGATTATTTGAAAGTTCTCTTTATTAATCTAAAATTCATTGTTAAATACATCACAGAATGGATATATTTAAGCACGAATTTACCATATAACCAAAAATATCATAAACCACGAATATGTGCTCAAATTAGGATAGCGTTTACCATATGCCAGCTATTTAAAAAAACTAAATACTAAACCTAGTCTATACAATTTTAGATGCGATTTTGATCAAAATCATAACGAAACAATGTACAAAACATGATATATTATTCCAAAAACCATACTATTAATTTACTGAGTATATTTATAAATATTTACATTCTAAAACGAGCTGTTTACGTTATGTTCTCTACTTACTATTAGGTGGTAAAGGTATGAAAAATGTCAGACAGGGTTTTGATTCATTACATTTCATAAGAAATCCATACACGTAAAACTGACATCGTGGCAAGGAAATTGCCTTCCACTTCTTGTAGAGTATCTTGAGCTCTCAATCTTACTTCTCAGTTGTGATATTTTGCATTTTGGTGCATTTTAACAATCACTTTTACAAATGTTGTAAATGTAATTTGTAAATAATACGTTAAATATACTTATATTTACAGACAGTAATATATTATAATTAATATCGGTGTTATTATTTCATAGTAGTATACAAATATTGATTTATTAGTTAATTTCTAAATATAAATTAAGTGTTTGAAACTGTAGTTAAAATACTCGTAGAATACTTCTTTTGTGTGGAGAAATTATTATAGTTTTCCTCCAGTATGATGAAATGTTATTTTATATTTAGAATTCTTGCATGAGGTCAGGTTATCATGTAGTTTAGTAATTATCTGGAGAGCCAGCTGTTCTTAAACTGCAGTGTTTTCTTAGCCTGTTTGTAAGAGCTCGCTTATTACGTGTTTCGGAATCGTGATAGACTGTTCTATCAAGGAGTTTGACGTAAAGGGTCTGGCGCACGCTTATACAGCCAGAAGGGCAACTGTCACAAGGGTTTTTCATCTTCTCAACGGAAAATTGGAAAATTAACATACTTACTCGTATTTTATTCTAAAATCTATATATAAATTCTCTTCGTGGCTCTGTATATATGTATGTTTGTACCTTATGGATTCGGCCTACAATAGACCTTTTTCAAATATTCTTTTGCAAGGCACTTTCTATAGGTCTTGGGGTGGTTTTAGGCTATTAAACTCTGGGGGGCAGCCTAACCCAGGCCCCCTAGGGCCCAAAAACCTCAAAAATTTGCCAATTTTTAGTTTTTGCATTTTTTCTCAAGAAATATGGCTACGGCCTTAATGCATAAAATATGAAATGTTGGAAATAAAAATTGAGCTCAAAGTTATATAATGATTTTTTGCTCTAGGATGCTTCTTTCATAGCCTAGGTACCACTATTCTCCTGAAAATGTTAAAAAACGTCCAAGGGACTGTAGATCATGAATGAAGAATCGTAAGACAAAAATGCATAACATAATATTGAACCCAATTTTCATTTCGATCATTTCAAATTTTATACTTAAAACTTCTAGACCCGGGCAACGCCGGGTATTTCTGCTTGTACTTTTAAAATTTCGATTAAATCGAAAAATTTTTTTTTATTCCTCTCAAAATAAAACTAACAAATTTTTGACTGAATACCATAACTACTGTTTTGCACGACACATGACAGTTAAATGGCTCAATAATACAAGAAGAAAAGAGCATCACATATGAATAGCTTTTGATTAAACTGGCATCAAACGTACTAAAAATTTTGTTGCATACAGAATAATATTTGTAAGGGCTGGAGCCAAATCTATAAGCGTTTCAACCAAAATGGTTTTCTCGTCCTAAAAACCCTTTCATTGGAGCAAAAAAAAAAATAAAAAATTCCTCTAAATTTTTTTGAGTCGTCTTATTTGCAACTTAATAATAATTTTGAGATACCTAATAGAAAATATAATTTCAAAGTCTACAACTGAAGATAATTCATTTAATATGTGTTAAGGGGTCTGTGTAGCTTAGTGGCTTATGTACTTACCTCAGGACTGGTACAGCCATGGCTCAATACCTAATCTGGTGGTCAATTTATAAAATTTCGAGATGAAAAACAATATGAGATCGTTCAACTCGAGCCTGTACTGTGTCAGGTACTTGTTAATGATACCTTCTCCAAATATATTCGGGTTAGTCAAAATGTTGGACTCCCCATGTAAAATGTTCATTTTATATTATCAAAAAGAACTAAACGTCGGTCTATTAGTATTCTCTTATGAGTCGGCCACAGCAACTTACCTTAACCTAATATAGATTAAACTAATGTATAAACGTCATACATTAATAAAACTTTCATTTAGTTTTACATAAATTGTCATTATTACAGCTTCATTATTATTTAACATGAATAATATAAATAGAAATAAATTAAGCGTTTTGATTTTTGCAATTTATTTCTATAAATTAAATTATATCTAAAAATAGAACATTATATGAAAAAATGCTCTGAGATAACTTTTTTAAAACTACGTTAACCATAAGAGCAGTAGAGTCGATTTGATGTTTTCAGAAAAAGTTTTCTTGAAACTAAACGGCTCATTTAAAGACTATGAAATTATAATGCTGAATTCCTGTAATTTTTAAAAATTCTCTTCGTTTGCAGTTGACTATATAATAGATCCATATATGACAACTATACCGATATTTTACAGTGTTTTTTACGTTTTTTTTTTGGACTACGTAATCCTATAAGAAGGAACATAAATTAAATTAATTTTATGAATTAAAAATTACAATATAAACAATTTTTGTAAAAAAAAAGTTATTTTAAATTCAGTAAATATAGGTTTTATAATTTTTTAATAAGATTATGGAATTATATCGCCATTTTTTTTTTCAAAAAAAAAAAAAATTAGTCAATTATTCCTTTTGATAAAAGAAATACTTCAGAGATATATTTCAATTATAATCGAAAGTAAATCAAAGAATTTTATATTTCATAACTTCTTTGAAAAGTTTAAAAAAAAAATAAACAATATCATCGCTTCGTTAAAAAGCTACTCGAAATGAAAATACAAGCAGAGACTGAAGGGCAAATTAGATACACAGTCAGGATGTTGAGGGAACAGGATTTTTTTCTATCACTTCAAAGCGCACTTTGATGTTTCGACCACTCAAAAGACAAGCAGTTAGTTATAGTATATTAGAATTACTTATTCAATCAAATGAAATTTTCATTTAGTAATTACAATATAATATATCTTGTTTCAATTAATTATTCTAACTACTCATTTTAAGTTATTCAAATACGGAAGAAAAGCATTGCTAATTACTAAATTTGAATGTAAGGAAATTATATTTTTCAATAAATAATGAAATTGTTATTGTTAAAATTTTTTCCGTTCTGTTTAATTTATCTGGTGGTAACATGTCAATGTTAGTGATAAGTTAACTATGTTAGTTTTGAATGGTCCATATTAATGACAGTGGTTTAATGTTTACTGATAGTTTTATCATTCGTTGGATTATTTCATTATAATCTATTTAAAGAAGTGTTAGTGTCTGTCATGTGATGAATATATACTGTTTGTAATGTTAGAGTCAGTGTTTGCGATAATGAATGTATACTGTTTGTAATGTTAGTATCAGTGTCTGTGATGTGATGAATATACTCGTATACTGTTTGTAATGTTAGTATCAGTGTCTGTGATGTGATGAATATATACTGTTTGTAATGTTAGTATCAGTGTCTGTGATGTGATGAATATATACTGTTTGTAATGTTAGACTCAGTGTCTGTGATGTGATGAATATATACTGTTTGTAATGTTAGAGTCAGTGTCTGTGATGTGATAAATATATACTGTTTGTAATGTTAGTATCAGTGTCTGTGATGTGATGAATATATACTGTTTGTAATGTTAGAGTCAGTATCTGTGATGTGATAAATATATATTGTTTGTAATGTTAGTATCAGTGTCTGTGATGTGATGAATATATACTGTTTGTAATGTTAGTATCAGTGTCTGTGATGTGATGAATATATACTGTTTATAATATTAGTATCAGTGTCTGTGATGTGATGAATATATACTGTTTGTAATGTTAGTATCAGTGTCTGTGATGTGATGAATATATACTGTTTGTAATGTTAGAGTCAGTGTCTGTGATGTGATGAATATATACTGTTTGTAATGTTAGTCAGTGTCTGGATGTGATAAATATATACTGTTTGTAATGTTAGAGTCAGTGTCTGTGATGTGATAAATATATACTGTTTGTAATGTTAGTATCAGTGTCTGTGATGTGATGAATATATACTGTTTGTAATGTTAGTATCAGTGTCTGTGATGTGATGAATATATACTGTTTGTAATGTTAGTATCAGTGTCTGTGATGTGATGAATATATACTGTTTGTAATGTTAGTATCAGTGTCTGTGATGTGATGAATATATACTGTTTGTAATGTTAGTATCAGTGTCTGTGATGTGATGAATATATACTGTTTGTAATGTTAGTATCAGTGTCTGTGATGTGATGAATATATACTGTTTGTAATGTTAGTATCAGTGTCTGTGATGTGATGAATATATACTGTTTGTAATGTTAGAGTCAGTGTCTGTGATGTGATGAATATATACTGTTTGTAATGTTAGAGTCAGTGTCTGGGATGTGATAAATATATACTGTTTGTAATGTTAGAGTCAGTGTCTGTGATGTGATAAATATATACTGTTTGTAATGTTAGAGTCAGTGTCTGTGATGTGATGAATATATACTGTTTGTAATGTTAGACTCAGTGTCTGTGATGTGATGAATATATACTGTTTGTAATGTTAGAGTCAGTGTCTGTGATGTGATGAATATATACTGTTTGTAATGTTAGTATCAGTGTCTGTGATGTGATGAATATATACTGTTTGTAATGTTAGTATCAGTGTCTGTGATGTGATGAATATATACTGTTTGTAATGTTAGTATCAGTGTCTGTGATGTAATGAATATATACTGTTTGTAATGTTAGTATCAGTGTCTGTGATGTGATAAATATATACTGTTGTAATGTTAGTATCAGTGTCTGTGATGTGATAAATATATACTGTTTGTAATGATAGAGTCAGTGTTTGCAATAATGAATGTATACTGTTTGTAATGTTAGTATCAGTGTCTGTGATGTGATGAATATATACTGTTTGTAATGTTAGTATCAGTGTCTGTGATGTGATAAATATATACTGTTTGTAATGTTAGTATCAGTGTCTGTGATGTGATGAATATATACTGTTTGTAATGTTAGTATCAGTGTCTGTGATGTGATGAATATATACTGTTTGTAATGTTAGTATCAGTGTCTGTGATGTGATGAATATATACTGTTTGTAATGTTAGTATCAGTGTCTGTGATGTGATGAATATATACTGTTTGTAATGTTAGTATCAGTGTCTGTGATGTGATGAATATATACTGTTTGTAATGTTAGTATCAGTGTCTGTGATGTGATGAATATATACTGTTTGTAATGTTAGTATCAGTGTCTGTGATGTGATGAATATATACTGTTTGTAATGTTAGTAGTCAGTGTCTGTGATGTGATGAATATATACTGTTTGTAATGTTAGTATCAGTGTCTGTGATGTGATGAATATATACTGTTTGTAATGTTAGTATCAGTGTCTGTGATGTGATAAATATATACTGTTTGTAATGTTAGATCAGTGTCTGTGATGTGATGAATATATACTGTTTGTAATGTTAGTATCAGTGTCTGTGATGTGATGAATATATACTGTTTGTAATGTTAGTATCAGTGTCTGTGATGTGATAATATATACTGTTTGTAATGTTAGTATCAGTGTCTGTGATAGTGATGAATATATACTGTTTGTAATGTTAGTATCAGTGTCTGTGATGTGATGAATATATACTGTTTGTAATGTTAGTATCAGTGTCTGTGATGTGATAATATATACTGTTTGTAATGTTAGTATCAGTGTCTGTGATGTGATGAATATATACTGTTTGTAATGTTAGTATCAGTGTCTGTGATGTGATGAATATATACTGTTTGTAATGTTAGTATCAGTGTCTGTGATGTGATGAATATATACTGTTTGTAATGTTAGTATCAGTGTCTGTGATGTGATGAATATATACTGTTTGTAATGTTAGACTCAGTGTCTGTGATGTGATGAATATATACTGTTTGTAATGTTAGAGTCAGTGTCTGTGATGTGATGAATATACACTGTTTGTAATGTTAGTATCAGTGTCTGTGATGTGATGAATATATACTGTTTGTAATGTTAGTATCAGTGTCTGTGATGTGATGAATATATACTGTTTGTAATGTTAGTATCAGTGTCTGTGATGTGATAAATATATACTGTTTGTAATGTTAGTATCAGTGTCTGTGATGTGATAAATATATACTGTTTGTAATGATAGAGTCAGTGTCCGTGATGTGACAAATATATACTGTTTGTAATGTTAGAGTCAGTGTTTGCAATAATGAATGTATACTGTTTGTAATGTTAGTATCAGTGTCTGTGATGTGATGAATATATACTGTTTGTAATGTTAGTATCAGTGTCTGTGATGTGATAAATATATACTGTTTGTAATGTTAGTATCAGTGTCTGTGATGTGATGAATATATACTGTTTGTAATGTTAGTATCAGTGTCTGTGATGTGATAAATATATACTGTTTGTAATGATAGAGTCAGTGTCTGTGATGTGATAAACATATACTGTTTGTAATGTTAGAGTCAGTGTTTGCAATAATGAATGTATACTGTTTGTAATGTTAGTATCAGTGTCTGTGATGTGATGAATATATACTGTTTGTAATGTTAGTATCAGTGTCTGTGATGTGATGAATATATACTGTTTGTAATGTTAGACTTAGTGTCTGTGATGCGATGAATATATACTGTTTGTAATGACAGTATCAGCATTTATGATGTTGTTATACTGTTGTACTGTTATACTGTTTTATTAACACTAAAGTTTGTTATTCTATGTTTCTGTACCATCCCTGTCGATAACATAGAATTGGTGTTTGTTATGTAATTGTATTTTTCTGTTTCCATATTAATATCATTGAGTAAATTATACTGCTACTATATATATAGCAGTATATATACAATTAAAAGAACCGTCCCACGGGCTTTTTTAAATAAAATAAATTAAAAACGAAGGAAACACACAGAAAGACACAGACATAACTCACATCGATATTTCAACCATCGTCATCATCAGGAGGTGTGAAGAAAGAAGAGTCCCACAGGAAGGCAGGGCGGTGACCCGAAGGCAGTGAAGGCAGTCACCGCCCTGCCTTCTTGCGGGACTCTTCGCTCTTCACACCTTCTGTTGACGACGATGGTCGAAATATCGATGTGAGTTATGTCTGTGTCTTTCTGTGTGTTTCCTTCGTTTTGAATTTATTTTTGATATATATATATATATATATATAACAACTACACTGTAGTTTATCCTTTAGTTCCGAAAGCCACAGTAACATGATTTTACTTGTAAAATTGTTTTAGAATGGAAATGTAACTCCATTATTAACCCTTGTCGTTATAGATATAGTTAATGCATATCCATAGTGACCTGGGTTGAGGGCCGTGAAGGCTGGGGAGGCTACATCCGTCTTGATCCTGATCCCTGGAATAACCTCAACATGCTCTTTGTTTGTCATGGCCTTAGAGACTGTCACATGGCCACTCCACCCCACCTGGAAATATCTATAATATAGTACCTGACATTACTGTCAACAATTACTGCAGTCTTAATACTAAACAAAAATATGCACAAGTTCACTACAAAGGAAACAATCAAGCATATATGGAGAGAGCTATTAGTTACTATTTGGAGAGAGCTATTAGTTAGAGCTATTATAGTTACTAATGAAAAAAGTGATTAGTATACAAAATCTAAAAACCAGAGCAAACAAGAAAAATGGATTGAGCAGTAAATGGTGTTAGCCATACTTATTCTCTTTGGATTTACATATCATTTGTCATCATAAAATGGATACAGCACAAGACATATGTTTGTATAAATAATTGATAAAATATGAAATTACAAGGAAAAGTAAACAATAGAAGTAAATGCTCTGAGGCCTTTTACTTTATATCATCAGAGAGCAAACAAAATAATGCAAAGAGGAAATATGGAAAGAGAAAGTTATGGAAATATGGAGAAGGAAGCAAACGAACCAGGCAGAAAACTCAAGTTACAATACAGCTTGGTAAAGAAAAAATAACCAATTATAAATGTAAGGTAAACAATATGAATATATATATAATAAAAAAATAATAATATATATACATATATGTAATTTCTAAATAATGATACTAAAAATAATGATAATAATAATAAATTTTTAATTTTTTTTTAGATAAATAAATAAATAATTATTTTTCTTGGCTCTCTGATGAAATAAAATAAAATGCCTCAGAGCATTTATTTCTATTGTCTTCCTTTTTTCATTGTGGCTTAAACTTTATATATATATTGTTAAAAATATTGCCATATTTTGCTGAAACTTGCTTCTTAATAAGTTTCTCAAGTTTTCTGAATAGAGTTCTTGTTACTATATCAACAGTATATAATATGCTTTTGATAGTCGACATGTTACATGAGTCCATGTTTCTGTCGACTATCGGAAGCGTATTAAATACTGTTGATATAGTAACAAGAAGTCTATTCAGAAAACTTGAGAAACTTATTAAGAAGCAAGTTTCAGCAAAATATGGTCATATTTTTAACAATGTGAGTTTACAGGAAGGTGAATGAAGGTGGAATGTGAATTTACCAAAATTTACCAATATATATATATATATATATATATATATATATATATATATAGCAGATTCAATAATATATCGACCGTTTGATAGAATAGGTGTGTTCTCTAATCGGGATTCGGCCAATTTTCTAGGATAAAAAAATCAAACTTTCGTTGCCAACGTTTCGGTTTTATTTAAAACCTTTTTCATAGGCCTACAAACAAAGGATAATAAGAAATTCTTATTTTTTATCATCCTTTTTTTGTAGGCCTATGAAAATGGTTTTAAACAAAACCGAAACGTTGACAACGAAAGTTTGATTTTTTATCCTAGAAAATTGGCCGAATCCCGATTAGAGAACACACCTATATATAAAGATTTGACATAAACACGTGAAATAACAATCTATGATCAAACCACAATATCAAATGGGAAAACATGACTACGGTTGAAAGATCTTAGTATGATTTATTTTCTCTGTTTTATTTTTGTGAATCCAGTTTATTTAGTTCGTGTAATCATTTAATTTAATTAGTTATATACATTCATGTATTTATTTTTTTCCCTGTTGTTATGCTTCTTCAGCAATTTCTACTACTCTTTTTCGTTTTTGTTGTGGCCAACCTGTACATATTCTCTGGAGCTGTCTAATTAACTTTTTGTCTTCTCACCGCTCAACTTCCTTCCCTTTGGACGACATTAAAGAGTCGAAATATTGAATGTGAGTCCTAGTATCATTTTTTAACGTGTTTCTCAAGGTTTCCAAATATATATATACCAATTAAATGAAACGATTCTACGAACTAAATAAACTATATTAACACAAAGAACACTCAGAAATGATACAGATACTCACTACTATATTTCGATGTCTTCGTCATCAGGAAGATAGAAACAAGTCGCTCTGCAGGCCGACAACGACTGATTTTATTGTTAATATATTGTTATATATAATATTTTGTTAATATAGTTTATATATATATATATAAATTGGGAAATATTAACATATTGAAGAATGTTATCCTCCTAAATAAACGTTTAGTTTTCCAAGATTTATAAGTGATGTGCTGGAAGTATAAATTAAATTAATTGTTAACTAACTTAATCTTTGATGTAGAGCGAAATCATACTGAACTAACAATGAGTTTAAACGTGAATCTAGATTTTTAAAGTTGTGGTCCACTGTTGTTTTCATTTACCTGTTGTGTTGGAACAAAGGCAATTTAAGATTTAATGACAAAAGAAGAGATAACAAAGAAAAAAATTAATGGTGCCTCCAAAAAATGATGAGCAGAATAATATCTTGTCATTTTAACATTTTATGGTGTTGATAATACAGGTTTTTTTTTTATTTATACAAGTTAAAATGTACAGGAAAGTATAAAAAAAAGTGTTTGAAATAGCACGTCTACGATTAAGATATAAAGTGGTGCGATAAAACTAAAAAAAAAGAAAGTTACAAAAACAGCAATGAACATGAGGATTGAAGTTTTTAAGGCCCATAAATGGTTAATGTCACAAACTAATCAAGTCTCTTTTATCTCGAATACTCTCTGGGTTAGAACTTGTGATAAATTCTACTGTAGGAGCTTTACTCTCTCTATCAGTTCTAATTGAGGTAGCACAAAGGTTAACTAACAATTCAAACCTTCCTTTTGATAACTCTGATTTGTATTTTATTCATATTAATTGTACCTAGGCAATTATAAATCAATGCATTTGTTACTTTAATGATTCGATTCATATTACTTCTCCAGTTTTTATGAACTATTAAAAACTTAAATAAATGTTAACCGTAATATTTGTGTTATGTTTGTATCTTTTTATATGTGATGCTATTTTCTCAGTTTCTTTCTGTTGTCTGTTACAACATTTTATTTATTAGTCTTCTAATTTCTCTATTTCTTTTTTTTTTTTTATAATTTAGTTAATTGGTGAAAGAATTCCAGAGCATGAAATCAGAACCTGAGTAATTATTACTTTACTTGAAGTCACATTTAAATTCATGCTTTCAATGTTATAACATTTGGTATTTTCTTAAATTTATAGGCTTGAATATTGACTTTATTCAGTTTTATAATATTTTAATGTAAAAAATAGGTATTTTTTTGAGTAATTAGTTCAAATTTACAATGATTGTTGCAATAACCGTATTACACCGTATGTTAAACTGCGAGGGTAATTGAACTGACTTTAAACGTTATCTTCAAACAAAACAAACCTAAATCGTTGGAATATATAGGCTTCTATTAACTTATTTCATATAATTGCTTTCAGATACTTGTCTATTTCCTAATTTAATCAGTTATTATCCTCTCCTTTTAATAATAATTTATTTCGAAATTGAGAAATCAATGAAAACTAGGCAAAATAGATTTAGCCCTCATTTTATGATAATTCATTTTACGAGGTGTGTAAATAAAGTAGTGAGACTGATTTTTTTTAAATTTTCTATTCAAATATAATTACAATGTGATATTGTCACCTTCAAAATAGTTCCCTTCGGAAGCCACACAGCGCTGGAGACGGTCCTTCCAATCATTGTAGCATTGCTGGAACTCGGATTCTGGAATGGCCTTCAGCTGGTCGGTTACAGCAGTTTGTATGTTTTGTAGTGTCCCGAAATGAGTTCCCTTGAGGTGATTTTTCAATCTCGGGAAGAGGAAAAAGTGATAAAGACTCAAGTCTGGTGAATAAGGAGGCTGAGGAGCAACAGGAATGTTTTTACTGGCCAAAAACTCGTTTTCTTTTCGGAATTTTCGGAACCATTTTCGCACAAATTTTTCTCATCTCCAATTCATTGGTCAAAATGTGATGAACGGAGGTGTGATTCAAATTCAACTGTTCCCCGATCATTTGACTGTCAAGCGTCGATCTGAACGCACAAGGTTCCGTACTCTGTTGACAATTTCATCGGTGTTTGCACTTGAAGGCCTTCCGCTTCGTGGTTCATCTTCAATCGACTCTCTTCCTTCTGAAAATTCCTTAAACCACCGAAAAAGCTGTGCCCTTGATAAAACACGTTCTCCATAGGCCTCCTGAAGTTTTTCAAAAGTTTCGGTTGCATTATGTCCAAGTCTGAAGCAAAATTTGATTGCACACCGCTGCTCAACTTTGAGGTCACTCATTTTTAAAACGCTCAAGAAAAAACCATTTCACGAAAACCAACGCTACGGACAAACAAATGACTGTGGCGAGTTCAGATTCATACTGGAGGCGCATCACACGTGCACCTGACGCTACTCAAGGCCACGCGTCTCCAGCGTTGCCAGATCGAAAGCGACGTTGCCAGTCTCACTACTTTATTTATGCACCTCGTATTAACTGATAACCCTCCCTCCCCCATTACAACAATTTATATCCTCTCCTTTGAAATAGACACCACCAGAAACCGGTACAAAAACTCCCTTATATACAAAGTAAAACAGTTATTTATTTTATTAATTAGTGTAAATTATTTTAACCTCTGTGGCAGAAGCTATATGACTAATGCGTTATAGTAGAAGAATGAAATGTACTGCATCGTATCTTTCCTTCTTTACGAGACCTCGTATCTTGTACATTCTTATGAGTAAAACCATGGGTTGTTAGTAAATTATTCTCTATTTATAGCCTTGTATCTATTCGATTTTTTAATCTAGGAGATAGATAAAATCCGAAATCGGTCTAGTGGGAAGGGAATTTTCGGGGTAGGTTGTTTTATTCTTCTTCAACTGGTTTTTTTTTCGTCGTAGGATTTGGAAAAATCTGTTCATCAGATCCCTTAGCAAGACGTCTTGCTTAGGGTATGTGGGGTTGGGGGTCCCAACCCACTAAAAAACCACATCCTATTTCCTGGCAATACCCGACACGGAAACCGTTTGCACATTATTTCATGCCGGTGCCTCAGTCCTCCTGAATAGGATTCACCTTCTTGTCCCCATTCGTTCACCTATGAATAATCATTGCCCTTGCCTCACACCACTTTCGTTCTTCTTATGACGGAGAACCGCCTCTACCAAGTTTGCAGCTTTTGACCAATTATCTTCTACTGTTACTATCAACCTCTGTCCTAGTAATAATAATAGTAAGAAGCCAATAAATAATTAGTGTAATATTAAATAAATTATAATAGAACAGCAGTATTCCACTTTTTTTTTATTTAATAAATATGAAAAGAGCTGAACCAGTAGCTTCAAAGGTAGTGATTAAAAATAAGAAAATCAATCAAACACAGCTAATTTAACATTGTTAGAGCAAAATTATATTAACAGATTAGCTTTGATATCACAAACAAGAAAATTACTAATTAATTAAAAGGGTTTGATCAGTGGTGTGTAGCAACGGGGGTGGGGTTGGTGGGGGGCGAAAATAAAAAAAAAATTAAATTAATAAGTAGCTTACAAAAAATTTGAAATATTATACTAAAATGAGTTTTTAAGCTCATCATGGTTTTTATGTTTTATGTGAGCAATATTGTTTTTAAACAAATTTTTCAACTGTAATATTTACATATTTAAAATAAATTTATTTAACATTTTTCAAAACTAGTTTTTAAAAGAGGGTTAAAAGTTGATTACATTTGTCTGCTTAGCCAGTTAGTTTAATAAGATTTGATTTTGAAGTACTGTAGTAAGATGAAAGTATGGGACTAATAATAAGTTACTACAGTTGTAAATCATAGCGCAGTTTAAGTACACTTGTACAAAAAGTTGAAAAAATTTACCAAAGTTGATTTGTTCCAACCTGTCTTCAATGATATCACAGTTTTAGTCATTTTTACATAATGTTGAAAAAAAGTAATAAAGTTGACTAGTTATTACCATTTTTCAATCATAGCCCAGTTTGAGTACACTTGTACTAAAAGTTGAAAAAATGTACAAAAGTTGACTAGTTTAACAAACTAGTTTAAACTAATAATAACAGTCTAAAATTGGATACTTGATTGTAATTCCATGGAAATAAATATTTTGAGTATTGGAGGGGGGGAAGGGGACCAGCAAATCCCATGGAATACATCTTCATTTTTTAAAAATACCGGTATTAGCTATATTGTGATCCAAAAGCACACTTAAGCATTCCTTCTGTCAAAATCATTCCGATGAATACAGGATAAGAGCCCAGAAAATATCCTAATAAAATGTAACCATCCCACAAGTGTGAAAGATATCTTGAGGACTGTATCACTGATTCTGGTCTCTCGTAAAAAACATTTACTATGGACATCAAGGGTCAAGGTCAGCTAGCCATGCACAGCAAGTGCATGCCAAATTAGTGGACAGGCATCTAGGCCTTTTACCACTTCATTCTCTAAATTAGTTTACGTGGCGGGATACAAGCTAAAACTGGCGCTTTTACTTGTCCCTTGTATTAAAAAGTAAAATTTCCTTGGCTAGTGTGAACCTTAGACCAGTGACCAGAACAGGCTTATAGCAATATAGAGACTTAAGAATCAAAATACATACAACGCCCAACAGTGAAAGACAACTATGGACTGATGTCCAGGGTGGACTGATAGCCTAAACTCTCGGCAACATTTAAAGCTGGATGGCTTCCTGGAGAAGTTAATCATTTTTACTTCACTAATTTTATGTAGTACTTGTATAAAATTCCCAGTTTTGAAAAAAAGTCAGTAATGTTCTTGCAATTTAACTATAGTAATTCAAAGAAAATCTTCACCATTTGATTATCAAGCGACTAGGATATATCCAGAAAGAAACTAAAACATTTCCGAAGAGTAAGGATATACAGTAAATTAAGTTTCCGATGCAGATGAAACTGGGATTTGGTAGAAAATTTATTCAGTAAAACCTATATATCGAGAAAATAACACTGACTTTAAGGTGTCTAAATATTGATAACGCTGCTATCCTACATTACAGTTGATTGTATGCTACTCTGGATTTCGTAATGTATCAATGTAATCGCTTATAAACGTTGTCTATAAACAATTATCAAAATCTATGAAACAAAGCAACTGAGGATAAAAATTACTGAAAAACAATGTATTACAACGAAAATTATTACTTTGCTAAGGTATGAACCAGAAACTGAATTCTGTTCAAAATTAAGTGAACAAGGAGACTGAAATTAGAAGATTATTTTTTAAGTTGAAAAAAAGTAAACATGCAATTACTGAAAAATTAAAACCCAAGAAATTTAATTGGATGATACTGGTGGATACTTACATTTATGGTAACAACGTTTTCTATCCCCTACTCTACAATGAAACAAATCACACCAAAATTGCATAAAAAACTAATAGGTTGGAACATTTTATCTTTTGAATTTTTTTAGTGGTTTTGTTATTTCTATATAATGCATGTATGAAATGAACAAAAATAAAAGAGATCACCAGTAATCTTTTATATTTCGTATCCCTCATCATCGGATGGAAAGCTGCAAGTTGCTTGGAAGAGAGTGACAGCTTATATATTATATATATATATATATATATATATATATATATATATATATATATACAGATTCAATAATATATCGACCGTTAGATAGAATAGGTGTGTTCTCTAATCGGGGTTCGGTCAATTTTCCAGGATAAAAAATCAAACTCTCGTTGCCAACGTTTCGGTTTTATTTAAAACCTTTTTCATAGGCAGAAGTAAGAACTTTTTATATATATATATTATTTATATATATATATATATATATGAATAATAATCAAAATAACACTTGATATAATAGATGGATTAATTTACCAGAATGATAACAATTTTTGAAACAATGCTCTAAGGCCTTTCGTCAACACATCGTCAGAGAGCAAGTGAACTAAAAAAACAATAAATACTTGTTAACTTGGCTGATTGAAGTTTCCAGAATTGTTGGCAACCCTGAATGTGTTTAATGATGAAGTCTTCATCTGTTTAATTATTCCGCTAATCAAAACTTCATCTAATTTATAGAGTTCTAGGCTATTGTTCATCAACTTCTCATAAAAGTTCTTTATGAGCGCACTTTATGAACAATAGCCTAGGACTCTATAAATTAGATGAAGTTTTGATTAGCGGAAATATATATATATATATATATTATATATCATCTGGGTTTGTTGGTGTTTAAGGATAATATACTCTTCCTGCTACTTTAAAAAAAAAAACAAAAGAGAAGTGCATTTTGCTTTAGAATAAAGAAAAAAAATCAAACATTCTCGTATTTGCATAGGATGCTTTCAAACTTAATAAACCAGTTATAACTGATGTTTCATTCAATTACTCCACAAAGCGAAGAAATTAAACTTATCATTAAACCAAACAGTGTACTAAAACAATGATATTATGTTATATTTTCTCCTTTGAATTTATCAGTTTTTCATTCTTCAATTAAAAATTATTGAGAAGTAATCGTTTATTATTTAAATGAAGTCTCTCAGGTTTCTCAAATACAAAAAAAAAAAAAGAAAAAGTTGTATAAAGCTTAACTTTTAAAAAAACATTTGAAATTAAAATTTAATAGGTCGGTCTGAATAAAGACGAAGGCTGAAAGTTTTCTTTTCTAAATGGAATAGAGGTCGCCAAATAGTAATTCTAGTCACGTTAAAACTTAGTCCGCAAAGCTGATTTCAGAAGATAAAGAACACTGGTCTTTTTAAAAGAATCCTAAATTAAACATCTCTTATTCTATAAATCACTTGAGTCATACATCTTTCTTTTATCTCTTTCCAGTTATGCAAATAACTTTCTTTTATAGTGCAGTTTGAATGGAATTTAAATACTGATTTTTTTTTTAATTTCAAATGAAGTAAGTCTTAAAATCAAATTTAATTGATGGGAAACGGCACTTAGGGTTTCCCTCTGAAAATCATTTGCAAAAGTATATATATATATATATATAATAGGGTACTGTTTTCTTGACCACTAAATATTAACAAACACTTTTTCTTCTTCTCGGAGTTTGGTCAGGGTAAATATTAGGAATCACCTTTTAGCCAACGTTTCGTCTTTATTTTAAGACATCCTCAGGGCTATAAACTAACAAAAAAGCAATAAACAATGGACATTTGTCATTTCTACTTTAGAAAACATCATAAACAAATTGAAGGTAATTGAGTAAGTTTTCTTCAATTTTTTTATGATGTTTCTAAAGTAGAAATGACAAATGTCCATTGTTTATGGTTTTTTTGTTAGTTTATAGCCCTGAGGATGTCTTAAAATAAAGACGAAACGTTGGCTAAAAGGTGATTCCATATATTTATCCTGACCAAACTCCGAGAAGAAGAAAAAGTGTTTGTATATAAATATATATATATATATATATATATATTCGTAAATTTTGGTAGCAGTCCTTCCTTGATACACACATTATTGAAAATGACACCAAATTTGATCATTCGAAACATGTCGACCATAGGAGATGTACTTTATTGTGTAGACAAAATAACGAGAGTGTTATTTGGAAAATATATATATATATATATAATGTTTGGTATTAATTCATACAAACATGTTTTGGTGTTACATCCATGTTCAATAAGAATTCAAAGAAATATGGTGATTTAATTTTTAAGTTGAACCCTGAATTGAAGAAAAGATTTCGAAATTTTGAAAAATATTCGACGAAGTTGAAGCAAGTGGAATCAGACATAAAGTTTTTAAATGCATGTATTCAAGAAGGACTGCTCCCAACTTTTACTAATGTAGATGTATATATACATACGAGGTGTATAAATAAAGTAGTGAGACTGGCAACGTCGCTTTCGATCTGGCAACGCTGGAGACGCGTGGCCTTGAGTAGCGTCAGGTGCACGTGTGATGCGCCTCCAGTATGAATCTGAACTCGCCACAGTCATTTGTTTGTCCGTAGCGTTGGTTTTCGTAAAATGGTTTTTTCTTGAGCGTTTTAAAAATGACTGACCTCAAAGTTGAGCAGCGGTGTGCAATCAAATTTTGCTTCAGACTTGGACATACTGCAACCGAAACCGGCCTATGGAGAACGTGTTTTATCAAGGGCACAGGTTTTTCGGTGGTTTAAGGAATTTTCAGAAGGAAGAGAGTCGATTGAAGATGAACCACGAAGCGGAAGGCCTTCAAGTGCAAACACCGATGAAAATGTCAACAGAGTACGGAACCTTGTGCGTTCAGATCGACGCTTGACAGTCAGAATGATCGGGGAACAGTTGAATTTGAATCACACCTCCGTTCATCACATTTTGACCAATGAATTGGAGATGAGAAAAATTTGTGCGAAAATGGTTCCGAAAATTCCGAAAAGAAAACGAGTTTTTGGCCAGTAAAAACATTCCTGTTGCTCCTCAGCCTCCTTATTCACCAGACTTGAGTCTTTATCACTTTTTCCTCTTCCCGAGATTGAAAAATCACCTCAAGGGAACTCATTTCGGGACACTACAAAACATACAAACTGCTGTAACCGACCAGCTGAAGGCCATTCCAGAATCCGAGTTCCAGCAATGCTACAATGATTGGAAGGACCGTCTCCAGCGCTGTGTGGCTTCCGAAGGGAACTATTTTGAAGGTGACAATATCACATTGTAATTATATTTGAATGGAAAATTTAAAAAAAATCAGTCTCACTACTTTATTTACACACCTCGTATATAAATAAAATAAATTCAAAACGAAAGATATGCCAATGTAATCTGCGGATATATTTGCATGGCCCTACTAGAAGCGTTGGTTCTATAACTTTAGAATTTGCAAGTGTTATTTGTATATGATTTATTTTAAATCAATAATCCTCTAAGGTTCACAGAGTACAAGGTCATTTGTTGAGCCTTTTGAAGTTAGAGACTGTTGATGACAGGAGTCTTGGATGAGGAGGAAGTACATGTCTTTAATGGTTATATGTATGTTTGTCTGGTACAGCTCTATGTATTGGTATAACAAAATATATGTAATTTTTATTTTTTTTTTATGAAACCAATAGCGTATTTTTTTGCTGAGAAATATTTTAAGTGGAGCAGATTTCCGAATGATATGGTGTTGTTAAATCACGAATCAAAGTCAGAGATGACGTAGTTATGTTGTGAGGGTATCAGTAAGAACGAGGTTTTGCACTGTTATAATGGAAATTGAATTATTAAAATAAGTAGGATGAATGAAGAAGCTAATGGGGACTCCAAGGGCTTACTAGACAGGAGGTCTGCAGTTAATAGCACCCAAGAGGCTCCCGCCCGATTACCTGGGACTCATTCCATATTCAAATCTTTCAACCACCATTATGCAAGCTCTGTTGAGGATCGATAAATTAGTCAAAGTATCTTTAAGCCCCAGCATCCAGTAAAAATAGGATAGTGAACCCATTAAAACCTGTAAAACTCTTAATTGTTAAATTTTCCACTTTGTCCCAAAGGTATCGTAGACTTGCTTGGTAATAGAATAGAAAATTAAATTCAATCTGTTATCAACGCCTAACATAATCAAAGGTTTAATTAATGTTTAATTTCTTAACACCATAACTGAACTTAAACATTCAAGCCTTACTAGGGGTATTGCTAATGAAAAACCTAGGGAACGCTCCCTGTGGGGCATATTTTCCATATTTTTCACAAACTGTTTCAAACAATTTTTTAACTTTAACTTCTCTTATTTCATATAACTGAAGCTTTTTTTTTACGTAAAACATTTTGAAAAATGTAGTTCATTTGAGAGAATTAGAATTTTCCCCTAAACTTTAAAATCTTTATGTCATAAACTTAAATATCATAAACAATTACATCGTTTAAATGCTGTATACTATTTAATTATGTAATACAAGAGAATTCCTTTCATGATAAATTCAACACTGAACAAGAACATACGTGACTGCCAGTAGCAACTCTTTAATTTATAATACTGAGCCATGTTTGTTCAACTTGATTAATAAGCGGAGTTACTTAACAATCCTTTAATTAAATGAAACCCGTTAACTTCATATTTGTTTTACTATATGCGAATATATCATGTGGATTTTACATCTACTGAATGAGACTTCAATCAAGTTGGAGAATAATAACGTCGTTGATAGCTTTTAGAAGAGGTGGGGAACGGGTGGCCATTTTATAGTCAATGTGTAGCTTAAATAGTTTAGTAAATAATAAGAATTTTTAAAGAATAGCCTTGCTAAGTTCAAATGGATAGAAGCTGAAAAGCATTTTCTTCAATTGACAAAGGTTCAAATGGGCGGCCAAATGAATAAACTGATGAATTTCTATATGTTCTCCATTCTCTAATTCAAAATTACAATGAAAGATATTAAGATTTTGACAAACAAGAATTGTTTAAAGTTGATTCTCCTGCCTCATTTAGTAGACATTTGCTAATTTGAAGATGGAATGAATAGAACTTTTGGAAGACATCATGAAATCTGTATTTAATTCTAAAACTAATCCACTAGAAATTTGGAAAAATGCAATTGATTAACCACGTCTTGCCATCATAATCAAAAAATGTTTTTTTGTTTTCTTTTTAATCTCTTGTAAATTTACTTTGGTCCAGTTTTATTTATTGTACAATTTACTTATCTTCATTTTAATCTGTTGCACATTTACTTAAATTCATTGTAATTTTTTGTATATTTACTTAATTCATTTTAAACTGTTGTCCATTTATTTTGATTCATTTGTACCTGTTGTGCATTTACTTAGCTTTGTTTTAATCTGATAGGTGTATATTGGGATTTTCTTGGTTTAATCTGTAGTCCATTCCTTCTATAGAACTATCATTAATCATCAATTTCTTAAAATCTGTACTATATTTGAATTATTTTCGGGAAAAATTGTTGGCCACAGTGGGAATGGAACACGCATCTACCAGTCATTTTGCCATTTTGCTCTCTCTGTAAAACTGGCTTCAAGTGAATGTAGGAGGTTAAATATAAAGTAAAATGCATACTTTGGGTACGAGCATAAGAATGAAGTTTCTTTCCAGGTATTATGTTCAATACTCAAATAACTCAGATAATATGAAAACTTAGTTATTTTTTACACTTAAATCTTATCGCTGGCTTTTGGAAATACGTTTTGATCATTTAAATCAGTGAGTTGAAAAAATCGTTTTCAATGAACTACAGCTTGATATAATTAAGTAGATTTTTAAACCATTTTTCAGATTAATCATTTCAAAAAGCTAAAATAAATCAACGTCAAACCCTTTCAATAGAAAGTAGATGATAAATGAATCCTTTATCAAAACCGAGGTATGAATGAAATCATATTAATTATTTTTCTTTGTGTTCTTATTGATTTCAACTTAGAGTGAATATTAATCTACATTTCATTTCAACAGATGATATATACCTGTGATAGAGTTGAATTCCTTTGTGTTTGTGAAATGAAGTCATGTTTCTTTATTTATTTACTATCTTTAAAGGATTACCTCTTAGTAGATGATCGTGAAAGCAGTGTAATTTTTTTAGTTTGTAACCTGTTTAATACTGATGATGGCACTAAGTTTTGAAAGCAGGAAATAACAAGTTTTTGAAATGAATGTTCACACTAGAATGTTCCTCTATGACAAATCTATTGTCATAGAGGAATGTTCCTCTATGGATGCTCAGTCTGGTTTGGAGAGGTGTCCATGAACAAGAACTGAATCTAAATATTATAGAATAAATGAGCCCGCCTTATAGCTAGGGCTCCATGGTACGCAAAAAATGTCGATATTTACATGAACTGAGTTGGCTATCTATTGATTGCTACATTACTCGACATGCTACCAATGAAGATAAAAAACTACCCACCCATCGAAATCTCCTTGTTCAGGAACTGAATCCAACTTCAATTTTTTTCAAATTCCACGAATCCCAAAATGCTTTCTACCTGAGCTAAATATGAAGACTTGATGAGTTCTAAGTTATACAGTACCTCGAACAATGGGAAGCTGCAAGACCATACGTCGACGAATGACTCCTTTCCCTGACAGACTGACGTCTGTCAGTCTGAATATTGACTATGTTCAGTCAATATTCATTCCCCATTCTTGACAATGTTTACTGGTAACATAAATTGTAAGATGCGAATTTAGCAGTAGTGGGCCTCTGGTACGGAACATGTACTGATGTGTATGGAAATATTCGTTGGTCGTTGGTCGTTAGGTACTAGAATGACAAACAGCTTTGTCGGGTTTGTGGTAGATGATCTACAGCAGCGGTGTTTTTGCGCAATTCTTTATATTTATAGTCTTCTGATTCCTGTCAATACTACTATGTGATTAAAAAACAAACTCAACTTGATTACAAACTTAAGGCGTTTTTTTTTTAAAGATGGAACATTAAACCACATCTCAATGCAGTAGCTACTTGCACATGTACTCGAGGAAAGTGCTTAATCACCGTGAAGACATGAAGTGGTCACAAAATGTTCCAAATTTGACTCCTACTAACTTTTTTAATAGAACTACTTAAAAGTAAATTTTTCAACTTACTACCACCCATATTTCAAGTTTTCAAGCGAATAATCACAAACAATATTAACTCTCTTGTAAGAGGGATACATGATGCTTGAACATGATTGGTCAATTGCCAGGATAATTGAGTGTAAAAACAAGTTTATTTATTGCATTTACAAATGTCTTTTCATCACAACGTTAAACATTTTTTTAATTGAACAGTAATTAAAACAAATTCCAATTAATTTTTTTGATCCTTTTTTAAATATTATATAAAAAAATCCTGAGACCCATAATTTGTGAAATCGAGTAGATTACATTTCCTATAGAGGAGATAATTGATTTTTTTGCTGAAAATAATGACATTTTATAACAAAGGTTGTACGAAGAAGGAAGGTATTTAATAAATAGGATAGGTTGACAGCCTGCTGTCACCCCCTTGTGTTAACACAAAGGCCCAAACGTCGAGGAAATGCAGTCAATACTTTAGTATGATCCGTGAGGCCACAAAAGGTCTTGGAATATTCAATAATCTAACACAAAAACACTAGAACTCCAAGCTTTTATACGCAGCATCAATGAAAACAAACTACTATCAGAATGATTTGATTGTAAGTTGAGGTTGATGATTAATAATAGTGTCTTACAGTTTTAAGATTACTCTTGACTCATCATCATTGCTTTTGATCATCCTTTCCGAAATTTCGTTTTTGTTGCTTCATTTGTTGCTGCCTTATTTTTTTTTATAATTTGTTTAATCTAATCATCATCTACCAAGTGTATTAAACAATGTGTGCAATTTGTAATCAGTGTTAGATAATATCATTTAAATTTTGTTTTAATTTCCTTTATCTGAAAAAAATTAAGTGGAACGGAAGTATAGAAAATTTACATTGTTTTTTTTATATATAATTTATTATTCAAGTTGCAATTAAATTGTTTCCCGTAGATCACCTGGTTTAAAATAATTTTTTTTTTTAAAACATTTTTATAAAATGTTTGAAAATATTGCAGTTCTAAGAAACATTTACTGGATTGAAAGGTTTGCTTCTTTGCATTCTTCAAGGACTGATAGATCTTAGGTTTGATTTTCACCTAGCCTCTATTTCTTCACGCGGGAGGTAAAGAAATTTAAGGATGTTAAGAAGTCTGTCCCAAGCCTGTTCGTTGTCAGGTACTTTTTAAAGATCTCTACACCAAATATATGTGAGTTATATAAAATTTCGGACTCCCAATGTAGAATAAAACCGGTAATATTGATAGCTCATTACAGAAATAGCTACCAAATAATAAATGAGGCAAATAACAAATGAATCCTAACACTATCTGCCCCTAAATTGCACTAAAAGGTAATAGCATATATGTATGGGGATTTGAAAAATAAATGTATAAATATCGAGCAAATGTTGATAAAGACACAGATGCCGACAGGAATGGATTTAAAAATTTGCCTTCTCTATCACTCTTCCAATGACAAATCTCCCTACTTAAGGGAAATATCGATTTGACACAGGAAATATACATTTGATTTATTATTTTTTGTTATTTATTATGAAAGTATTTTTTTTATATTTCTTCAAAGAGCACATCTGTAAAAGTTTTAAAATTCTTTATGAATAATTTATTGTAGAAGTTCATATATAAAATTTTGTCTATATCATTACTGTTTATATAAGTTAATTAAACAAGCAGGTATAATGATAAAATGTATGAATCGAATACCCTTCTGTGTCCTATTTTGTAATATCGATATGACAAATAATGTTCCAATTTTAATAGAGAGACTCAGTTTTTCCAAATTTTAGGAGTTAAGCTTTGTCTCAAAACTATCTCAGAAATTTGGTTTTCACATAATTAAAAAAACATGTATAAGAAGTTCTGATGTTGGTACATTTTTATTTATCACATTAAAGAGTCTATTCTCAATTTGTTCATTACTACTAGCAAAGAGGGAGACATCGATTAATTTTACTTGTAAATTTCTATATCAAACACTTTTTTAAATCATCTCTAAGTCTCGATCTCTAAAGGCTATACGCAACTAAATATATAAAAATTGATAGCAAAATATATATATTGCTATATATTTGATATAAAAATAAGTTACTTTAGAGTAAATCTGAAGTATATTTCTATGTTGTGTTACCAACATAGAAATAAAAGAACCACTAAAAATGAATAACTATTACCGCATTTAAATCAGTTTTAATAAAACAGACAACAATCTAATTGTTGAAACTAGATATCAGCTACTTTATAAAAAATACGATGTTACCAACACACACAAAAATAAACTAAAATAATATATTATTTCTATTTTCATATTAAAACTCTGTTTTCCAGGCTATGGATTTTAAAATGGTAGAAGTTATTGTAGAAACTAGCTAATATTACTTTTTTTTACATAATCCAGTGTAAACAAAAAACAAATTCTGATTTAATTAAACATTATCTTAATGTTCGTTTCATTATTATCTTAATTTGTCATAGAATAAAAATAAAATAATCAGTTTTGTGAAATGAGATAAAAATCTCTCTGCCTAATGTAGTGTTTCCAAAATACAGAAAAGATATATAAAAAAATTATTTTGACTTCCATATTAATATATTGCGTTATATTTTAAGATAATAAACTGTAATAAATAATTTTATTTTTGAAAATTTATCTTGAACAAAAATATCACTCAACAATGTGGAATTAACTCATTAGTTGTGCGATCTGTAATTGTGTGGTATACACTCATTCTGGGGTATTGGATAAATTAAATTCTCTAAAAGTAAAAAAAAAACAACTATTCTGTTTCGTTCATTCTCGATCGCTCGACTCTGATCCATCCTCTACTCCTTCATTTCAAAGTTTACCTGACGATAAAGACAAAATATTCAAAACGCTTGCAATAAAAAAGCTTCTTTTTTTGTGTGAAGACTTTGATTTATCTATTTACCCCAACATGTAGAATTAGGAAGGAAATGGAAAATATAGAAAGAAATGCAAGGTTAACAATCTAAAGATCAAAAAGCACTGAATTAAATAAATATATCAATTCATCGTATAAATTGAAATGTATCACAAAAATCAAAAGAACATTTTTTACAAACTAGTTATAGAATATTATAATTATAAAATAATATCAATATTTATAAAATAGTGTTACCTATTGAACATGCATTGAGAAAACGTCCTCTTTGCTGAATATTATTTAATATAAAGATACATGCTGAAATATACTTTTTATTCTATTTTTTTTATAGACAAATTTATAATTACCATTCTTTATGACAACGACGACGTAAAAGAAAGGATGAAAATCATTCATTTATCTCTAACTTAAGAATTTGAGAACAACTGAAATTAGGCATTCTTTAGAAGGCAACACTATTTGCTTATTTAGATTATTGTAGTTTTCTTGTAAATAAATTTTCTATTTGTATGATTAATAATAAAAAGTTCATTTTGTCTTTATACTCACAATATTGTCTCAAAAAACGATTACTACAAATTTATTTAAAAGGAAAGATAGAAATTAGCATATTTTAATATATTTATCTCATACTTGGTATTATAAATAGATAAAATTATGCATTCTTCAGTAGAGAACACTATTTTATCATATTGATCATTGTATTTATCTTGTAAACACATTTTTCTTTTTGTATGATGTAATTATTTATCAACACAGAGTCAGAATGAAATTCTTGCCAATAGCGTATGCGAGATTAGGGATGTAAATTATCTTTCCTACTTTAATACAGTTTAACAAATTAGAGTTCATAATTTCTTAAATCAAATAAATGTCTACTGATATTTTTGAAATTGGAACATTATATAACAAGAATAAGACAATAAGGTAAAAAAAACGAACATTGACCAAAAGATCACTAGCAGTGAATTAATCTTTTATATGAAGTTCATTACTTGTGCAATCTATTATGGTGTGGTGTTTACTCATGTTGGGGGAATTCAAAAATTTCCTCTCAACACAAAAAAAAAGAGTGCAATTTTTGAATTCTTCCAATATGAGTAACAACATTTACTCATTAACAACAATTACACTCTCAATATAGGATCACCCAGTGTAATGTTTCTCACCTATGATTAAAATAGTGGCCAAATAAAAAATAAGTCACACTTTACGCTTCTTGAACAGCACTAAATAAGAAATCTATGTGTGCAAACATTGGAAAAGAACAACAGTAAATTTTATTTTGAAATATTGGGGAAATTCAAAAATTACGTCTCAACACAAAAAATAATAGTGGAATTTTTGAATTCCTCCAATATGAGTAACAACATTCCAAAAAATTCATTGATTCATTGATTCTATATTGAGAGTTCTAAATTTTGCCTATCCCAAGTGCAATTAAATAGAGATCTTTAATAATTAATTGATATCATACCGGCTTGGATCAACGGGTGGGACAATTCCATCAGATTTTTTCTCTTTCCTCGTGAATAAATCGAGGGCCAGAGTAGGTATCGAACCTCGAATGTACTGGGCTACACTGGTCCCCATACACTTCAGTTACAGTAATTTCAATCATAGCAATATATGAAAAAGTAGTATAGTGTTCAGTAAGTATCTTTTACTATTGGATTTGTGCTTTGAGATTATTTTTAGTCTTGAAAACTGTGGGTTGAGTTTAATCATAACTCCATAGCATTTAAATCAGACGGTTCTAAAAATCCATGTTGTTAAATCATTACTATACTGACTACCAACCTATTTACAAAAAATGAATAAATAATAATATTCTGTTTAATTTTAAAGACCAAAATATGTTCCAAACAACAATTAATAACACTAGCTTTGAATTATTTTAAAGCAGTTTAAAATTTTTTTCAAAAAAAAATTAAAAGGTTTTCATTTTTGTCAATAGTTATAAAAATTTTAAAAGCTTAAAAGATTGTCTATTGTTATGAACTGACTAAACGATAATCTAATTTCAATGCTTCCCTAGATGGATTAACTTAATTTCCACAGTTTTCAAACATTAAGTATTTTTTTCCCGTTATAATGGACAAAAGCCGAGTTTGAAGTGACGGCGGAGTAAAGGAGAAAGTTTCCCCGCATTTAAACCAACAGCCACAAAATCACCCCTTTACTAACAACTTCACTAAATCTTTCCCCTTTTTATTTTAAAGGTTATTAATTACTTCGTAATTTTGAATTCAAATAAAAAAAACGATCTATGCGAGAATTTTTTATTAAATTAAAACAATAATTTATGTTAATTAGTCATCAAATTAGTAAGGTTTTAGTTTATAGTTTAGTTTAGAGAAAATTGTAAAATATCCATTCCATCCAGTAATTCCAGAAATTGTAAAATTTCTAAAGTATCCATCATAGAAAAATATTATAATTGATTTTTAAAAGCATCCATTAAAATTAAGAACGATTTTTTTTTTTGCAAGCACGTTAGTGGCAGTTGCAATGTTACTAGCTAGAGCAAGAGAAGGTGTCTATGGGAAATACAAAGTGTCTATTATATTGGACAAAGATCAAATATAATTATAAACATATAGCAAGAAAAATTGAAATAAAATAATAACAAAAATAATTGTAACGAGATTTCAACAATTGGGATTAATGTAGGATTATTAACTCTCCTAGAAGACAAATATATGGCTTCCCATTAAGCTGTTGAAGCAAGACTCTTCCTAAAATCAGGGTTAGTTAAAAGTTTGAGAAGGAAATAGTTACCAAAAGTATGTTTATGAAAATGGTATGCTGCTGTGGTCACTTTCAGGATGGCTACTGATCACGACAACTCCAGAGTCATGTACACAGATTTGGTATCACCGACATTGGTATCTGCCGCGTTTGTCATCAAAAAGAGAGAAGCCGTGACCTGTAATACTCTAGGACAATAGTTGAGGAATAGGGGTCAGTTAACCTCAAATAAGGTAAATTAGAAATTTCGGGGGTAATGAATGTGTTACATATGTGAATGTGCTAAATGAGGGCTCTTTTTAATTATTCTTCTAATTAATTGTTCTCTAAGAATATCCAAAGTGATTGAAAATTCAAAAAGTATACTTACTGAAACAAATTTACTATCAGAATTTCAAAAAGAAATTATTGCTAAGAAAGGTTGGAGAAATGAATGCATCGAGGATTCCACGATCTTTGAAACTATAGAAAAGGAGAAATATCAGTATTAAAACTGCTTTATCGGTATTCAATCAGTATTAAAAAAAGTTTTTAAAATTCAGTGAGACTGCTCTCTCAGGTTTTTTAAACCCAGTAAATTTAAAAACAATATACGGAAACCGGTTGAATCCTGAATACAGGATACTAGAAGCAATAACATGGAGACTCCCTGATTTCGAGTTTATTGTACCCAAGATGAAATAGTATCATTATTCCAAAGCCTGAGGTAGATGATACAAAAATATTAGAGCTTTCAATCTGATGTTAAAATATTAAAGTTTTTAATATTTCCTTCATTATTCTTAAGCCAGAAAGAATAACATTATTTTTCTGTGCGTGCGAATCTTATAGCAGAAAGGATCAAAATGTTTTCCTCATAATAGCCGACTCCATGAAACTTTCTTTTCTTATTGTATGAATTTGAAATACATGCTTAAATAGTTTTGCTTGTGTGCCATGTAGTCATAAAAAAGTGTTTCATTTCTGTTTATAAACATGATTTCAATGTTTTTTTCTTGTATGCCTTTTCCATGACAAAAAGAGAGACTTTCATTCCCTATGATATTAGCAGTTTAAAATTTTTCCAATATACATTTTTACTTTACTATAAGTAAAGTATAGTGATCGTGAAAAAATTCGATCTCAAGATTTTGACGGAATTACATGTTTTGAGGTCCCAGAAGTCGTTTTATGAGGTTTTTACGATGATGTCTGTGTGTGTGTGGGTGGGTGGGTTATTGCGTGTGTTAGCATTGCTTGTTACCACGCTACGGTCCAGAATCTTTGATGAATCAAGTTGATATTTTACACAAAAATGGGCCTCATAGGGAGGAAGATCCCTATTGTTTGGGAAGAATTATGCATGATGGGAAAGTCACTTTTTTTGCCAAAAACCGTTTTTTTTTAAACATTTATTTCTCTTAAACTGATAACCCTAGAGTTTTGAAATTTTGACATTATCTTTGAGGTTACAAATGGAACAAATGAAAAATATATTCAGAATTTTAAAACAACAGGAAATATTTTTTTTTACTAAAATGTAATAATTTTGACTTTTAATTCAATCTCAAACCTTGTGAGAGCAATACAAGCCATACTGTTTGACGGATCAAAATGAAACTATGCCTAAAAATAGAACATTATGTGGAGAATGAGTTGAAATATTTTTTTTTTTGAAATTACATTAGCTAAAGGAGCGTTACAGTACGATTTCTGTTTTCAGAAAATGTTTTTTTGACGCGAAACGGCTCATTTAAAAATAATGAAAATATGACCAAAAATGGAACAAAAAATTAGCAATTCCTAAAAAAAAAAATCATGAAGTTTCAATTACGGGAAAGAGCAATAACGATATAAAAACCCTTTGTTTATCCTAGACTAAGAGATCACCTGCTATACTTGTCGAATTTTTTATATTTTTTTACTTTGTTTACATAGAATTAGAAATTTTTTGAGCAAATCCACTGATATAAAATTGATATTTATAAAGGAACAATTTAGAACGGTTATTGACTTATATGAGATGTAAGAGGAATAATATGTGCAGGAAAATTATAACACTCACTCAGAAAAAATTCCTATATATGTTATTTGACAAAGGGGAAGGAAAATGATCTTGTTTAATACTAAAAAGCCATAAAATTCCCATTATAATAATTCTGTAAAAAACCAAAAATGTAAAAGATAATTCAAAATTGAATTCTTTCGTTTAGAGATTAATAAATGAATTATCGTACATCTTTAATTATAAATCACCTTAAAACAACATTTTCTTCGCTGTTTATGATGTTTTCCAGAGAAAAAAAGGGTATTTTCCTGTTTTAAATTTGAAAATTTTACTTTAATAATCAATGTAGAACGATGTCAAGTAAAAGATGTAAGAAATCCACTGGCTTTTTGAACAAAAGCCATGTTCTCTTGTAGGAGAATATTTCGTTTCAAGAAATGTTCACTTTGGTTTTTCAAAAATGTTATTACTGCTGTAGTTATACTAATGAAATTATTTGCATCAGCTTTGTGATGTACAAAAATAAGGTTATATATTGATATATCCTTCAATCACTATCAGTACTACCTCAGGAATGAAAGACTAATAATCATATCCCATTTAGATGTTTACATTATGCTTAAATGAGACGTTATGTGTTATATACTCAAGAAATTTCATATTAAGTTACTTATAGTAAAGTTGAGTGTAGGCCACTCCAGATTGTTTTTTATTTATATCCATGAGATCAATAAGTAATTCGTTTGTCTTTCAGACTACTACTTCAAAGTATCGGGGTAAGTTCATTTAACTGCAAGTTCTATTGGAGTAACACCCAAAAAGAAACCCAAACCCTGCTCTAGCAATCGATACAAGAGTTGATGTGTGTTTATATGACACCCCTTGTAATATGACACGCCGGAGTATTTATGAAATGTAAAAGTAAGCTGAGAGTGACGAGAAGTTACAAATATTAGATTCTTTATAAATCTATTTCTTTTAAAAGATTAAGTATTTAAAAGCAGGTTGAATGTTTTTTAATATTGTCAAATTTAAGTAGATTATTTTTATGATATTTATTTTATATTTTATTTATTTTTAATTTTTTTCTGTTTGTAAGGTATTATTAAATGAAAACAATTTTTTTTAAATTTAAGTATTTTTTTATTATTTCATTTTACTGTTTTCCTTCGGAAAGTTGGGGGAAAATAATTTGTTAAAATTAAGACTCAAGGGGTTAGTAATTAACTTAAATTATGAAATAATTTATGAAATAAATGCCATTTACTAAAGTGGAGACTTTTCAATTGACTGTCAAGTCAAAGACATAGTAATCTAGGAGACTATTGGATGCTAAAGGTAGTAATAATCTCAACCTCTTGAATTTAAATGAGAATAATGAACAAACAAAAATTAAAACAATTAAGTTAACGAAAAATAATGAAAAGGCCTTTAGTTTCAACGTGCCTTGAATTTAAAGTGGAATAAAAAAGGAGAGATGTTTAATTAAAATAATTTTGCATACTAATGATTTTGCCTAGACCATAAGTTTGTGGACATCTGATTTGTTCTATTTATAATTTCTATTATAATTTAATTTCTTCGTGGAAAATGAGAACAAATATCATGAAGAAGAAATTGACAGGGACTTCTGACATGCTATATATATATATATATATATATATATATATATATATATATATATATATATATTGTTGTATATATATTTTATATATATTAAAATATATTAAGTATATATAATTAATATATATATATATATATATATATATATATATTAATATTATATATTAATAAGTATTATATAATAATTATATATATATTACATATATGTATATATATTAAGTATATATATTAATATATATATATATATTTTTTTGTTGACTACTTCCTCCAACCCCTAGTCCGCAGTCAGCCTTCCTACTGTAAAGACAGTTTCCACTTCCTCAATCTCCTCAATAACTTCTCGATACCACCCAACCTCACCCATCCCCTCCTCATGGTTACTATGGACGTCACCTCTCTGTATACTAATATTGAACACAGTGAGGGACTGAATTCCCTTCGTTACTTTCTTGAACTCAGAACTCCCCCCCTCACTCCTTCTACCAATTTTCTAGTTTCCTTAGCCGAATTTGTCCTGAAGCATAATGCCTTCCAGTTTGATGGTGCCTTTTACCTTCAAACCAAGGGTACTGCGATGGGCACTATTATGGCTCCTTCTTTTGCTAATTTGTTCTTGGCCAAATTAGAGCAATCTTTTCTGATCGTCAATTCCTTCCCCTTCTTTATACTCGCTACATTGACGATATCTTCTTCATTTGGCCACATGGTATCCATGAGTTAAACCTCTTCCTACTTTCCTTCCAAAACTTTTCTTCCTCCATCTCCTTCACCCACCAAGTGTCCAGCAATAAAATTACATTCTTTGATGTTGATGTCACCCTCAACAATAGCAGTTTCTCCACCTCTGTACATATAAAACCTACGAATGCACAGCAGTACCTCCACTACAGTAGTTGCCATCCCACCCACATCAAAAAAGCAATCCCCAGATCCCTTTCCATTCGCATCCACAGGATTTGTAATAACTTGAAAAACCGTAGTTCCCATATTAACAGTTTAAAAGAAAAATTAGTTGATCGTGGCTACCCTTCTAATGTCATTGATAGTCGTGTCGTGCCGGCTGAAATAGTTCACCGGCACGTACCGAGAAAAGACCACACTGATAGTGTTTTCCTGATATCCACTTTTTTCCCTGGTGCTCATAGGATTGGCTCGGTTATTAAGGAGTTTTTCCCATTGCTCTCCTCTTCTCCTTCTACCTCGTCTATTTTTCCTGAAGCCCCCTCCTTATCATATCGCAAACCACCGAACCTCAGAGGCATTTTCTCCCATCACTCTCCCTTGAACCCTGCACTTGGGAGGGGAATGGTGGAGTGCGGACGGAGCAGATGCCAAACCTGTCTTATCATAAACCCTAATCCCTTTTTTACTTCCCCCCATAGCAACATTAACTACCCTTGTCCTCCCCACACCTCATGCACATCGGTTAATTGCGTTTACCGTTTGGACTGCACCCAGTGTGATGCATTCTACGTTGGTATGGCCTCTACGCAGCTCAACTTGCGTATGAATGGTCACAGGGCTTCCGTTGGTCAACGCAAAAACCTCCCTATTGCTATCCACTCTAATTCCCATGGACTGGATTTTAATCACTGCTTCCGGGTCCAAGTCCTTAATCATATCCCTGTTCCGTCTTCTCGGGTTACTCTAAGAGCTTCAGAGGAGGCAATTATCTGTCTTCTCAAAGCTCGCTCTCCTCCTGGCCTTAACTTGTACCGTTAATTTAATTTTTTTTTTTTTATATTATTTTTAATTTTTTTTTTTTTAATTTTTATTTTTATTATTTTATTTTACTTTATTTTTTTTATTTATTTATTTTTATTTTTTATTTTATTTTATTTTATTTATTTTTTTAAATTGTTTATTGCTTCATTTACTATTCTTCTCCTTCTGTTATTTTTATTTGCTTTTATTTGTTCTTTTTAGTTATTTTTCTCTCTGTAGTTAGTAGCTTACCTGGGACGGCCGACAGAGTGCGTGCGTGTTCGTTTGCATTCGGCCTACCTCTCAGTTAGCTTCAGCTACTCAAAGGGACTACTTCTACCCGATGACGACGACTGTCGAAATATCGTTGTGAGTCTTTTGTGTGTATCTTTATTTGTTTTTTCTCTTTCATGTGTTAACTATATATAATATATATATATATATATATATATATATATATATAATATATATATATATTATATATATATATATACGAGTTCGAGATTAACAAAGAGCAACACACAAAGTAGGGAAACACACTTACAGACTCAAATTTTCGGGTAATCCATCTTCAGGAGAAAAGAGAATGGGAGACCAAGCACGTTGTAGACGCAACGGCAAGTAACTTGCAAGTAACTAACTTGGGTTACTTGCCGTTGCGTCTACAACGTGCTTGGTCTCTCATTCTCTTTTCTCCTGAAGACGGATTACCCAAAAATTTGAGTCTGTAAGTCTGTTTCCCTACTTTGTGTGTTGCTCTTTGTTAATCTCGAACTCGTATTGTGTCCAGTTTGGATCGTATTTCGTTTTATCAGTGAAATATATATATATATATATATATATATATATATATATATATATATATATATATATATGATAAAAGTATGGACCGTGGAATAGAAACAAACTAAAGTTTTTTGGGACTCGGTCAGTTCTTCAGGTTCAAATTAAACTCTCTTTACCAATGTTTCGGTCTTTATTTAAAACCTTTTTCATAGGCAGAAGTATGAATTTTGAAACAGAAAAACTAAGTATTACTAAGTAAACTAAGTATTGTGTCACGTGTTCATTCAGACTACAGTTGTTGTTAAAATCCACATACTTTTTTTTTTGTAATGTAATATTTAGTTTTTCTGTTTCAAAATGTATACTTCTGCCTATGAAAAAGGCTTAAAATAATGACCGGAACGTTGGCAAAGAGTGTTTAATTTGAACCTGAAGAACTGACTGAGTCCTGATAAACTTTAGTTTTGTATATATATATATCTGATCTTCTATCAGAAGAGAAGACGAAAAGAGTGCCTTGCTCATGCACATAAGAAACAGTAATCATGTGATTACCTGGAATGAAGCAAATGAATTAATATTTGTGTCTTCAGAAAGAAGAAGAAATATTGTGAAAGTGCACTCATAAAGAACTTTTATGAGAAATTAATGAACAATAGCCTAGGACTCTATACATTAGATGAATTTTTGATTAGGGGAGTAATTAAACAGATGAAGACTTATTTATCATTAAACACATTCAGTGTTACCAACAATTCTAGAAACTTCAATCAATCAGGTTAACAAGTATTTGTTATTTTGTAGTACACTTTCTCTCTGACGATGTGTTGACGAAAGGCCTTAGAGCATTGTTTCCAAATTTGTTTCACTGTGGTAAATTAATCCATCCATTACATCAAGTGTTATTTTGAATTAAGATTATTATATATATATATATATATATATATATATATCAATGTTCAAACCACAATAAGAAAATGGAAAAACAAGACTAAGATCTTTCAACCGTAACCCAGTAAAACCCAGTTGGGTTTTTGACTCTGACGAAGACCGCTTGTTACGGTTGAAAGATCTTAGTCTTGTTTTCCCATTTTCTTATTGTGGTATGATCATTGATAAAGATCATAAAGAAGATAAGCTTTACAAAAATAGCTTAGATCTTGTGTGAGAGCAGTATAGACATTTATCATCTCAATCATTCAAGTAGCTGCCTCAGGAAAAGTGATTTTTTGAGCTTACAGAGATGTATGACAAAACATAGGAAACTGGCTCAACACACGTAAATGGTTGACTCATAAAATGTGATTTGCAAGGTTTATGGCCGGGCCAAGTGACAATACTGTGTGAATACTTACTCAATCAAACTCATGTGAGAGCCTTACGGAAAAGTGATTTATGAAGCTTTGTTTTATATAACTGAGATTTTTTAGAGAAACAAGTATTACTATTTACCATCAAAAATCATCCATTTTCAACTAAATTAATCAAGAAAATTATAGTTTTTCTTCACATTCAACTTGAAACACAACGAAATAAGTAAACGACACACTTATTGGATTATCTAAAAAGATATAAATCTTAAAAAAATCAGTTAAAGTTATGATAAAATAAAATGTAAATTGAGAAACTTCTTTTTTCCCCTCTAACTTTAATCCCAATCATTCCATACAGAAGCATTAATTTCGATAAAATTGGCCTGAAATAGTAGAGTTTGATAAATAAAATCCCAAGAGAGACATCTTCAAATATAATTGGGCGCAAATGTCTTTTAATTTCGACGTAAATAACTTTCACGAGGCTTTAACAAACATTCATAATCCACAAGACGACAGTGTTAGGAACCAGATCATAAAATTCTTTGATATAATTTTAATAGAAGCACTCAAAGTCGACACTACTTTAATAAAATTAAAGTAAATGGAATTTTAATATAGCACTTGCTATTTTTTTGTCACTACCAGATACATGAGAATTTGGCTTTACTACATTTGTTACGACAAAAGGAAACAGACAATCAGGATTCAGCTTAAAGAAAACTGATAGCCTAGTTTGCTCATCAATATAAATATGTACCCAGAAATTTCTAAAGTAATACATAACCAGCTGTCATATTAATTACTAAAAGACCACGTTATGGATAATAAAAGCAATGTTAAATACAAAGTAAATTACAAATTGTAGTTGAATTATTTTTAACTGGATAATCGAAATGTTATATATATTGCAGGTCAAATTCACCCGTTTAGTAATTTCCAGAAAGAATTCTAGACATCTGAATATTTTTTTTTAAAAAAGCAATGAAATGATAATTAATTAATACGAAATAAAATAATAATTTCCAATGATGTTATAACATTTAATTATTTGCAAATAATTATAAAGTCATTTCAATTTTGGGAAACAAAAATGTAAATATATAACTAACTGTTTATTTCAATATGTAGATTTATATTCAGTACGTTTCTAGGGTGTTTAAAACATAGAAATTTGTTGAATATTTTCAATGAAATTTGTATATGATTGTAATAATTACGTTGGTCATTGTTAAAGAAGTATTTTTAAGGACTTCGTTTGGCTAATGGAGTTGCAGAGTCTTGGACATATCTATATCATCTGCATGTTTCGACAGAATTGTTAAAACAATTTTTTTTCTTTCACTTTAACAAACTTAAAGCTAAATTGGATGCCAAGATACTGACAGGCTGAATAGAAAATGGTTCATGAAAGGGACATTTGTTCCAATAAAGATGAAAAGATGACATGATTGACGGGTCAATAAAACATTTGGACTGAAGGCATTGGGCTTTTGGATGAAAATGTCATACGTATCTGTTAGGCTAGGAATTTATCATTGGTTTATTGAAAACTGTCACCTCAATGTTGGTTATCTGATTGCTACATCTTTCATCGACTTTTGTCCACTCACTATTCAAAGCAAAATCGATTACCTATCTTCCTTTATCAATTTTTTTTTTTAGTTGTAGCAAAAACCACTTTGTTTTATCCATTTGAATGAACATATTGTACTTTATTTTTTCCAATTTTAATAAAACAACAAATGATTTTTCATGGTGACTTCATTAACGCAGCTTTCAACTATTTTCCTTTAATAAAACAATAATGGGGTATAGGTAGCATTCTCGTTAACATTACCAATGTAACGGTAACGGTTACATTCGTTGCCGGAACCAATTATTCTAAAATAATATTTTTATAAACTTTTGCCTTACTGTGTATTTATCTGGTGGAGTGCCCGACTGGTTTCGCAAAGGCTGCATCATCAATGGAAGCCCCAATGATTGATTATCTTTACTAACTTCTGTAATACTAACAACATGCATGCAATTATTCTAAATTCGTAGTTCTGTTAACATATTATTCATACTCAATGCAAAAAAAACCCAGTGCATACAGAAGAAATACATTTGTCCCATAAATTTATGTTTGTACTTGTTAGAGATCTCTTTCTAACATAAATATGATAGCAATATTTAAGCAATTCAATGTAGAATCAAATCAAAAACTATCTTGTTAAGTAGCTAGTTAAGTTTCCTTGAATATGGAAGTAGCAAACACGGGATTTTGTCATCTGGACTAATACCGTATTTGAAATACATTTTAATCCAATCCACATAAACAGTGTTTTTTAACAGCAGCATATAATCATTTATTGACGCCTCACAATGTTGTCGAGTTTTTAAATAAAATTATTCCCAATTGTTAAATTAACTAAGTTTGATTCTTGTAGTAATAGCAACATGTCCGTCTTTGACGGGTATTTTACAAAAATATAAAGATGACACGTGGTATTCCAAGATATTATTTGAAATAATAGAATAGTAGAAGATATCATTATTAGTACAGCCCATAACTGTTATTATATCGGGTCTTTATTTTAAGTTCTGTACCTTTAGATACACAGTAAAATTTGATTTCATTCTAGCATATTTCTTATTTAGTACGGGAGTAGGTAGAACTACTTTTGTTAAAGCAAGCAAATTGTGATAAAGGCAAACGAAATTAAAATCAACCAACAATACCTACTTGCTACAGTGTCAGGTACGTAAAAATACTCATATATATTTTTAAAATAAAAATATATGTGTTGCTACCCTGTCAAAAAGATATTCAAATATTATAAATAATACAATATTATATTTCCTCTGTTTAGTTGGCCTGTGAAAAAGGTTTTAAATAAAGACCGAAACGTTGGCAATGAGAGTTTAATTTGAACCTGAAGAACTGACTGAGTCCCGATAAACTTTAGTTTTGTATATATATATATATATATATATATATATATAAGTTACGCGTGTCCGGGTAATGAATAGGTTTTTAAAAAAAAGGAATTTAAATAAACTAGCTCGCACGTGATTGAAGACAAGAATCGAGTTTTATTAGTCAGCTCCTTCTGTTTATAGGAGAGGCAATGTTGATACGGACTTCAACCCTCTAGTCTCTCGCGGGCTGGCGTCTCTCGCGGGCCGGCATTACTGCCCCCTCCCAGTCCTTATCAACAATGCTCTCCGTACAAGTGTCTGAGTTATATCATAAAATAACAAAACAAAACTTGACTCTAAACATAAGAAATGAATATAATGTTTTAACATTCAAAAATAAAATGACGTCCACACAAGTAACTGAATTAACATTGTTTATAGAAATTACAGAAATAACAAAAGATGAACTTCTATGATTATTTGTACAAAACAAAAATAACAAAATTAACAAAGGTAAATACACATAACTACACTATATCGTTCGCACCATTGGTGGGATTTTCCTTCTCACCCGTCGCAGTTCCTGAAAATGAACTATTTCTTGTTTCAGGGTGTCCGTTCCTATCCTCCATATCTGTGCTCTGTACCGTGGTAACGTTGCGAGTACTTCGTATGGCCCTACGTATCTCGGGTCCGATTTCCTTCGCTTCTGCCTATTCAGTTTATATACGAAGTCCCCTTCTTGTATCAACCCTACTGTTTCTTCTGCTTTCCTTTGATTATATTGCTTGGTCCATCTTTCTTTTGCTGCTTTGACTCTATTATGTAACCTTTGTGGATCCGCTTCCTTTTTCCGCAATTCAAATGGTGTTGCCTCTGTGGTCGAGTGAATACTACTGTTGTATGCTAGGACCGCTCTGGCCATTGCCACATGACCCTTTATGTTTTTTGCATCAGCCAATAACTGCAAGTGTTCCGTTAGAGTGTTATGTAGTCTCTCTATTGCTCCGTGGGACCTTGGATGACCCGGTGTACACCAATGGGGGTTTATATTGAATTCTTTTAACAGGGTTTTTATTTTAACGTTGTTGAACTCTCGCCCTCTGTCCATATAGATCGTTCTCGGGCAGTCAAACGTGGCCAAATACGACAGCAATGCCTCTTCTGTACTTTCACTTGATTTACTTGTTAGTGGCCATGCTGAGGCTAACTTCGTTAGTTTATCTATTGTTGTTAAATATTTGTTTCCGTCGTATGTAAATATATCAATTTCTAGCTCCTCAAAGGGTCCTCGGGCGTCTGACTTTGTAATAATGGAGGTACAAGTGGTACTCTTTCATACTTCCTCCTTTTGCATATTTCACAGTCCTTTATCACTTGGGCTATCCTCTTGCCCATTTGGAGCCAGTAATGCGACCTCTGTAGATGTTTAAGGGTCTCTGTGACACCACGATGGTTGGTTTTTCCCCTGTGATAATTTAGGATGACCTCTTTCTGCTGCTCTTCGTCTTCTACCGTTTCTACCTGGTTCTTACAGATTATGAAATGAGCTCCTTGTCTCAGTTCTCTTTCCTGAATTAGTCGGAGTAGTCTATTTTCAAGTTCTTGTGATTCTATAAAGAAATGGTATACCTTTCCTGGCACTGTTAGTTGGTTTATGACTGTACTTAATTGTTCGTTGTTCGCTTTCGTTCCTCCTGTAATAATATTTATTTTTAAGTGGCCATATTTGTGCAATTGGGTGTTTATTATTTCTTCTGTGTCGTCTTTTATAATTATTTGATTTCTCTTGTTGTTTATTATATCCTGACTAATCTCAGCTTCCGGTCCATTTCGTTGTTCTTGGTCTTCATCTGCGTCTGGTGTCCAGTTGGCGAAGAACTCTCGCACGTCCCTGGAGGTACTTGGCTCTCTCGTACTACTTCTCGTAATGACGTTGACGTTTCTGGACAAACAGTCGGCTACTTGATTATCAACGCCCTTTACGTGCTGGACCCTGAAGTTGTATGCAGCTATCCTTTCTTTCCACTTTGCTATCCGGGCTGACGTCTCCTTTAAATTCCCGATTCACATTAGGGGCCTATGATCTGTTCTAATAGTGAACTCAGCCGCAAAAAGGTAGGGTCGGAAATGTTCTACAGTCCACACTATGCCTAACATTTCCCTTTCTATTGTGCTATACCTTTTTTCTGCTGGTGATAATTTTCTGCTGGCGTAGGCTATTGGTCGCTCTCCCTGGATAGTTTCCTGCATCAAGACTCCCCCGATAGCTTCTTGACTGGCATCTGTCATTACAATGAATGGTTTGTTTAGGTCAGGAAATTGGAGCAACAGCGGGCCCCGCAACGCCTTCTTACACTGCTCCACTGCTTCTCTTAGATCTTCTGTTTGTATAAACTTCTTTCCTTTCTTTAAACTGTCCGTCAAGGGGTTCGTGATTGCTGCAAAGTCCTTTACGTACCTTCTATAGAAACCTATCATACCTAGAAAAGCCCTGATGTCTTTGGGTCCCTTTGGATAGGGTAATCGATCTATTGCTTCAACCTTCTTAGGGTCGGGTCTTACTCCTTCACCTGAGATAAGGTGCCCCATAAATCTAACCTCTTTTTGATATAAGCGGGTTTTATCCATCGCTACCTTTAAGCCAAAGTCCCTTATTCTTTTCAGCACCCTTGTAACATGTTCCTTATGCTCTTCTATTGACTTACTGAACACTATGATGTCATCCATGTAGATTTGCGTAAAGTCTTCTCCCAGTCCTTCAAGCAGTTCATCCATGAGGCGTTGGAACGTGGAAGGCGCATTCTTTAGGCCAAAGGGCATCCTCAAAAATTCGAAGTGGCCTCTATCGAACGTAAAGGCCGTCTTCTCGACATCTCTCGGGTGCATCCTAATCTGGTGATACCCGGCCTTGAGGTCGAAGGTACTGAATACAGTTGCTCCTGCCATATGGTCGAGTATGTCTTCTATCCTTGGCAGAGGGTATCTTTCAAGCTTAGTGTACTTATTTAACTCTCTAAAATCTACTACCAGCCGGTATTTAGGGGGTTTACCCTCCTCGACCTTTTTCGGGACCAGCCAAATAGGGCTCGAAAATTGCGACTTAGACCTCTGTATTATGCCCTGGTCCAGCATTTCCTTTATTTGCTCCTGCATTATCTTTTTCAATTGGTGTGGGTACCTTCTAGGTTTCACGTAAACAACTGTACCTTCAGGGAGTTCTATTTGGTGTTTGACCCTACCTGTAGCTGATAACCTCTGTCCTTCACTATAGAATACTTTTTCAAATTCTTTCATTAATTCACTCACCTGATGTTCTCCTGGTATCACTTTTCCACAGTTTACCGTTATTCTCTTCCCTGGTTTAACTCTCCCTTCCACGAAGTATTTCCTTTTTCCTAGTTTAATGTCCCACTTCCCTCTTTTACACTCAGGTTTTGCATTGATTCTCTCCAAAAAGTCGCACCCTAGAATAACTCCATATTTCTGGGTCTCTAAGTGGGTCACATGCACTTTCATCTCCAAGGTCTCTCCTATTAATTCTCCCATCTCTACCTGTAATTCGCCTACCAGGCTCTTCCTTCCTGCCATGGTGACCAAGGTGCAGTTGCACGGTGTCAGCCCTGAATAATTGTCCATCCTTTTTGCCACTTCATTGTCCATAATTGTGCTATCTGACCCTGTATCTACCAAACACTTAGTCTTCCATTTGGGAAAAAAAAATATAGGGAGCTTACCTCTTATGCTATTCCTCTGTTGCTCGCCTATATACCTCTCGCCTAACCTTCAATCCTTCTTCCTCTTCTCTCGAATAGCGATCCTCATAGGCTCTTGCTCTGAATTGCCTATCCTGAGGTACTCTCCTCCTGGTCACAACTGCCCATCCTCCTTCTGACTTCCCTCTGTATATAACACCGTTATCTTCTCGGTCCATTTCTTCCTCCCGGATGGCATTAATTGTCTCCTCGAGACTAGTGGGCTTCATGATACGGAGGGCCATTCTCACTCGTTCTGGAGCTGCCTTGAGGAGAATTTCACTGGCTATCTCTTCATATATCGTCGTTCTCCATTTCGCTTCTTGACTGTCTGTGCACTTTTCATTTATCTTCATAGTTAATTTCCTTGTCGCATCCCCCAATCTGCGCCCGAACTCAGCGCAGGTCTCACCATTCTCCTTCCGCATTTCAAAAATTTTTAGCGCACTTCTAGCTACAGACTTTGCGGCTCCAGCATATCTGTCCTTAAGGGCTGCTCGCACCGCACTCCACTCCGCACAAAACGTAAGTCCTAACTCCAGCATCACCGTAAGGCTAACCCTGGCGAGGAAGTAGGTCTTGATGTTCTTGTCTGTAGCTGGGTCTAGTTGAGTTGTGACTAACTGCTCGTTGATGCAGTCCATTCTCTCTATGAACAAGTCCAACTCTCGAGCATCACCCTCGAACCTCTTTATCGAATCTAATAGGTTCATCAGGTACCCTGCTTTTGCTACTCTCGCTTGTTCTATTTTCACTGCGAGCCTAACATCGGCTCCTGTTGTCTGTTTACTCGTCATGTTGGTTTCTACACTGGACACAACACTACACTATTAAACAGTTGGCGAATGATCCCGGGTTTCGGCACCAGTTACGCGTGTCCGGGTAATGAATAGGTTTTTAAAAAAAAGGAATTTAAATAAACTAGCTCGCACGTGATTGAAGACAAGAATCGAGTTTTATTAGTCAGCTCCTTCTGTTTATAGGAGAGGCAATGTTGATACGGACTTCAACCCTCTAGTCTCTCGCGGGCCGGCGTCTCTCGCGGGCCGGCATTACTTATATATACATATCAACATTTCATATAGACACGTGAAATGACAACCAATTATCAAACCAAAATATGAAAAGGGAAGAAAGACTAAGATCTTTCAACCATAACAAGTGGTCTTCGTCAGAGTCAGTTGGGTTTCGACTCTGACGAAGACCGCTTGTTAAGGTTGAAAGGTCTTAGTATTATTTCCCTTTTCATATTGTGGTTTGATCATTGGTTATATATATATATATATATATATTCACTGTTTCGTTATTGAGGGCTAGGTCAAATAAAAGAAAATAAACTCCTTTCTAGGCCGACGTTTCGATGTATTTGTATATATATATATTTGAATGATCTCAAACACATTTATTTAACACTATTTTTATTTTTTTTTATCGACGTTTGGTCTAGCTTCAATAATACAACACCTCTAAGCCAACGTTTCGTCTATATTTGTCAACATCTTCAGGGCTAGAACAATTCAGAATTTAATTACAATAACATGAAAAGTAATTATATAACATTATTAAATTAATATACATAATTACAATAGAGAAATACCAAGTTAATGATGAATAGTAAAAAAATAATGTAATATAATTACTTTTCATGATATTGTAATTAAATTCTGTATTGATGTAGCCCTGAAGATGTATATAAATATAGACCAAACGTCGGCTTAAAGGTATTGAATTTTTGAAGGTAGACCAAACCTCGATAAAAAAGAAAAAAATTATACATTTTTAAAAATAGTAATATATAGTGTATAATAGTATATATAGGTATACATATGTATAAGAAGGAAGATAAGTCAGTGTTACAGTGGAAGCAAATCGTGATTGTAAATACCAGCCCAGAAATTGCATTAGGCTGCGAAATTAGATTAATGCAAGGCATGGGGAGGTGGTTCATTGGGCGTGGTTACTCAAACTGGATGCACTGTCCTCTGCCGCGGCTTTTAGCCCTGATTTAGCCCAGTGTCAATTTGCAGATAAAACTTCACCCTTCAGTTCACCGTCTCTTCCTTCTCTATTTGTATCACAGTTTTCACCCAATATTATTGTCCTCTTCTATTGTTTAATAAAAACTTTAATATATGTTTGGTCGTCAGATAAAGAATCTATATAAATAAAAGAAAGGTTTAGTCTGTACATTCTTTAGAACTGACTTATCAAGTTATATTTCCGTTTCATATCTAGAGAAATCGAATTTACCCTTAGAATAATTTCTGTCGGTTTGTCTGCAAAAATTTGTTACAAGTAAACTCAGCCACTATAAGACATAGTGAGCTGAAACTTTGAAAGTAGGTTTCTGTATGTCTAACTTAAAATCTAAGCTTTGAATGAATTAAAAATTCAACGTAGAAGCAAAGTTATGAACTTTTAAGCTGTCTTTAACTAAATATGTAATAAATAGTAAAACTTTGCCAGAGTGCAATACAATAAGTTATTCATATAGGAAATCGTCCAACTTTGTTTGCTTCATGTTTATTCGCAGCGAGTCATTTAAAAAAAAATCGTACTCATAACGAAGTTTATATTTTATGTTGATGATCTATTTTGTACTCCAAAGCGTAATGTGGAAAGAGCTTCCAACATTACTTTAATTGTTGTATTGCTCAATTCTGGTTGAGTTGCAAAGTACTTGGAGGTTATTGTCTACTACCATCCACTCTTCGAAGTCGGTTAGAGTCATGTCAGTTGGTTTTCAGTAAAAAAGTCCTCTATAGTTGCAGTTGTAATGGTACACGAGAAACCACTTTTCTTGAAACATGGTTCCACGATAAGGCTAACAAATGCAAGGCATTCTTCGAGATTAGTTTTTTTAGCCAAAAACAATTTCGGTTTCCTTTGATATCCATCTCAAGATAGACCTGAAGTCCCCAGTTTAGAAAAAAAAATTGATTACAATAACCGATGTGCTGATTACAATAAACAGTGGCATTTTGATAATATTATCCGTGATTACATTAAGCGGCGTCCACTGTACTTAATAGTGTGTTCGGGTTCAGAGCTAGCAGAGAGTAGCGGCAGCTATACAACCTGTGCGAGTGCGGCGTGATGATATCTTAACTCCACACAAGTATTATAAGATTTGTTCCTTATGGAGATCTCCTTTGCAGTGCAAAACACAATATATCAACATATTACTTAAGAATAATGGATCTATCAATCGAAAGAGAGAAACTTCAGCATCCTTCAGCACTTAAGGCTCATTAATAATGTTCAACAAATATTTTTTTTTTTAAAAAAAACTGGTCGTTATTTATGGAACAGTCAGCATGTAAGTATGGGTCAAAGGTGGTGTTTATAAATATTGGATCAGATTAAAATATTTAATAACTGATAAGGACCTAGGTCATAGCAAACAATCACCGATAAGGTCATTAAAGACTATAGATAGAAGATACTCATGGATAAGACAGTTGATAAAAGGAACTTAATCGATAAGGGAATAGATCATAGGAGACACTCACATATAAGGCCATAGAAGACCCTAATCATAAAATAGATAGGTCATTAGAAATACTCATAGGTAATATAATAGAAGACGACCATAGATAAGAGAGTAGGAAGCAGAGAGAAATTATAGAACTTGTCTTGAATATTGTTAGATCCATTCATCTATAATGTGTATTGTTCTTCTTAGCACTAAATTTAAATGAAAACATATTTTAAAAATCATTCTATCTATACTGATGAAAATTTTATCAGTTAGAAAAAAAAATTTTGAAATCTACCTGGTATCTACAGTTATAATAGATTTAAAAGAAGGCACTCGTAATATTAACATTTTTTAATGCTCTTCTTTTACATGGAACAAGAGTATGTACTTCTGAAGGTCAATTAATGCAAATGTTTTTCAAAGGAATCTACTCTCTTGCAATAATAACTATTCATAATTGTTATCTAATTATTCAAATATATGTCAAATCACCTATTCATATAAAGCTTATCAGTCGTTTTTATGGTAAGAAAATAATGTCAATTATTTATTAAACATATGCCTTAAATCAATATTTTTTATAATTCTATTATTCTTTTCATATTTCTGTTTTTAACTGCTGCGATATTTTTTTTCTTAAAATTTTTTCGCTTCAAATATTCCTAAAATGTTGAACAGCTTATCCGGAAGTTTTTTCCCCCCTAATTCCACAAAAAGTGTTTTCACAAAGTTTAAAAGCCCTTGGATTTTCTGAATAATCTATTTTAGTTTAAAACTTTATTAAATTATATCTCATTTTTTAACTTCTTTTTTTTGTAAATTAATCTATTAAAGTTATTTGGTGAATGAATGGGGTTTGTCAAAATATTAGTTATGGATTTTTAAATTTGATCAGACCACGTGTAAGCCAATAAAATCAATCATAATCTTCAAAAATTATACTATTACGCCCTTCATGTAATAAAAAGTAAAACGAGATTAATTAAACCGTTACACGTAGATTAATTAATTCAATTAATTCTACGGTAATTAAGGATTGGTGAGACTTTAGTCCTTAATTGTTTTCGGAGTAAACAGCTTTTCATCTGATTTCGACGCAGTGTGAATATAATGTGGAGTTCTTCTGATTCCTTTATTTTTTTCCCCAATTTACTAAATTTGTCTCGTCGAACTGTTTATGTAATTGCTGACGTATACATACACTCACACACACACACACACACACACACACACACACACACACACACCACACATACACACACACACACATATATATATATATATATATATATATATATATATATATTCGTAAATTTTGGTAGCAGTCCTTCCTTGATACACACATTATTGAAAATGACACCAAATTTAGCTGATACCTGTTTCTTAACAAGTTTCTCAATTTTTCTAAATAACACTCTCGTTATTTCGTCTACACAATAAAGTACATCTCCTATGGTCGACATGTTTCGAATGATCAACATTCATAATCAGGACGTGAATAAGATCTAATGCGAAAAGTTTAGAAAACTTTAAAGGAAAGAAATCTGGTGTACGAGTATACATGTACTAATGGGGACTGTGAAACCCAAAAACACTCGTACATTGGTATGACTACCACATCCCTATCAAGAAGGCTCACCATGCACCTAATGGCCGGAGCCCCCAAAAAACACACGCAGGACAAACATAATATTAAATTAACAAGAGAGATGCTGGTTGCAAATACCAAAATAATAAAAAATGAGAGTAACCACCATAGACTGAAAATTTTAGAGGCTCTATTAATTCAAAAATTCAAGCCACTCCTTAATATTCAGGTGGAAAATAGTAGCCGTATTTTGAAGCTATTTAGTTCGCATCAAGGGCGGCCAGAAACCCTTGCAGGTAGCGACGCATGCCGGGAGGCCACTCACCCCACAGATTAACGCCCAACTATCTTAAACTTTATGGAAAAAACCCCCCTTCTACCTTCTCTGTGTATATATTAAACCAGGTTTTCGCATTAGATCTTATTCACGTCCTGATTATGAATGTTGATCATTCGAAACATGTCGACCATAGGAGATGTACTTTATTGTGTAGACGAAATAACGAGAGTGTTATTTAGAAAAATTGAGAAACTTGTTAAGAAACAGGTATCAGCTAAATTTGGTGTCATTTTCAATAATGTATATATATATATATATATATATAGAGATTTCACATAAACACGTGAAATAACAATCAATGATCAAACCACAATGTTTTTCCCATTTCCTATTGTGGTTTGATCATTGATTACACACACATATATATAAAAAGATTTCACTTAAACACGTGAAATAACAATCACTGATCAAACCACAATATGAAATGAGAAAACAAGACTAAGATCTTTCAACCGTAACAAGCTTCTTAGTCTTGTTTTCCCATTTCATATTTTGGTTTGATCATATATATATATATATAAAGATTTTGCGAAATCTAATATATATATATATATATATATATATATATATATATATATATGTGTAAAAAAAGGTAAATCGGGATGTGGTCAATTTTTTCTACTTCCAATCAAACTCTCATTTCCAATCTTTCGATTTTATTCAAAATCTTTTCAAAGCCCTACATTACAAAGGAAACTAAGAAATTAAATACTTAAATGTTTAACACAAATAAACATTAAATTAAATAAAATTTTTATTTATTAAAGAAAAATAAAAAGAAAGAACCTATCTAAAAAAAATTACAATGAACTTACAAAAGTAGGAATATTTCAAAATGAACAGACTATTACAAATTACATTATTAAAACAATATCACAATATTATTATTAATATGGCACTCTTTGTGTTAAAAATGTACATATTTAATTTCTTAATTCTCTTTGCATTATAGGCCTTCGAAAAAGATTTTGAATAAAATCGAAACGTCGGCAATGAGAGTTTGATTGGAAGTGGAAGAAATTGTCTGCATCCCGATTTACCTTTTTCTTGTTATATTCTGTTCTACGGTCGATAATTTATTGAAGTTTATATATATATATATATATATATATATATATATATATAGAAACAAATTTTTGTAACTGATGAAGTAATAAACAATTTTGCATTAAGTGAATTCAAAAAAATATGAATACAAATCTTTACTTATAAATGTAATCTTAGGGTCACTGCATCAGAGTTAGTTACCCTTTTGAAAATGTTTCTGTTAGAAATACTGGTTTATAACTTTCACACAAGCAATGTCTTTTTTGAAGAGTCTCTTTAAGCATAGTTTATGAATTACACTTTAGAATGAGGTGTTTTTGCTAACCTTGTCTAATGAAGACATGATGAGATCAGCGACTTCGATATCGCCTCCTGCCGCCACCACAGCTACATTGTGCAAGTCCTCTTTATTCGAAACTTTCTTACTCTGACTTCTAAGGCTTTCATCAGCAATCTTGATTCCTTCAGTAATTCCTAAAACCAGAAATAATTTTATATATAACTTTATTGCGTATTATAATGCTTCACATTTATGAAATCACCAAATTATAATATCGATTTGAAATATTACTTTACTGTCTAAACAAGCTTGAATAATGAGTTGTGGTCAATTTTTTCCACTTCCAATCAAACTGTCATTTCCAATCTTTCTATTTTATTCAAAATCTTTTCCAAGCCTTACATTACAAAGGAAATTAAGAAATTAAATACGTAAATTTTTAACACAAATAAAAATTAAATTAAATAAAAATAAAAAGAAGTGTAATTAGCATAAGGGTAAACATTATAGCTGAAAATATTGCAACATTCCCGCTCATACTATATCTCATTATTCAGTAAAATATTTGTTTTTTTAAATAATAGCCAGCAGGAAATTATTTAAAGAAATAACAGCAGATTTACCACTGACAGTAAAAAAGTAGAAGGAATATATTCCCTAAAAAGAAAAGAAGTTTAGAATAAAATACTGGTGGATGCTTCCAAGCGAATAAAGTGGTAATTGGGCCAACTTTTCAGGTGATTTCAGTAAGAAAACTGTGGAAAAAGAATCAGTTTGAATATTGAGTGTAACTACTTTTAAAAGTAAATGCATTTACAGAAAATCTGGAAATAATAATTAATCAAAATTTTTTGTATTATCCATAACTTTTATTGATATGTTTTTCTTTGAAGATATCTAAGCTATAAATAGTAAAAAAGAAGTGTGCAAGTGTAAAATTGAGATTTATCACTTCTTTATACTTTGACATTTTAAAGGTATTTACAATTGATATGGTGAAGGTATTTTCAATTTATTTTCGTCTTTAATCTGATAATGTTTCATTTGAAATGGGAATTCAATCCATTAATGAAGTTAAGAACTCTTTGTTACTTACATTAGTTAAAATAATAAAAGTATTCATTAGTTTCCAAGTAATACTTGGAATAATCATTTCCTATAAACCTTGCAACTGCATATTTGATTGCATTTGATAATTTAATTTTAACAAGTTTAGGTTCAATTAAAATGTAATGCCGGTACTCCGTAATTGAAAATAAACGAAAATAGTTTAAAGTATCTAAAATAAGTAAACCTTATCAAATTATTTATTATTGTTAAATTTATTATTATTGTTGTTCATTCTCCTTGTAAAACTCGACTGGGCTACTACACATTTATAAAATTACTGATTTATCCTCAAAGGAAATATATTTAACAAGAAATTAATAGATTTTTTTAGTATGCAGAGAGCAAACACATTGATGCAGAGGAAATGTGTAGAGATTAACGAATTTCTAGAAATTGAGTGAATGTTCGATTCTGGTCGCTCCTCCACTCCTTCTATTGCATGTTTACCTGATAATGAACACGAAGTGTTTGAAAGGCGTGTAGTTTGAATTAGAAATTAAATTCTCTTGTGTGGAGACTTTGTAGTATCTATTTACCCCAGTATGACTAAATTCTTTCCACAACTAATTAATTTCTAGAAAGTCTCGTTATTTTTTAGATTCCCAGGAAATACTGGGAATTTTTCAGAAAATCCTTGGAGATTTTCAGTGTAGATTGGTTGGAAGTCAAATATATATATATTATAGTTTTTTTGTTTATTTTGTTTTCAATCACCCATACTTAAAAGGCTTTCACCTTTTAGAGCTGTTCTAGGGGAGAAATTGTGGCTCAATTATTATTTGGCACCAATTTTAGTTATGGGTGAACCACATTATCTGTTGATTCTACATTGAGAGTTCTCAATTTTGTCTAACTTATGTATATATAGAGTAGGGATCATTAACAACTACCTGATATCGTATAGGCTCGGGACCGACTGTTTAACGTCCTCTCCGAAGGACGACGTGTTTAGATTTATTCACCTCCTACATGAATAAATCGAGGGTTAGGTGGGTATCAAACATCGGACCTACTAGTTCAGAGGCTAGCACGTTAACGATTGAGCTACCTGGCCCCTATATATATATATATAAAAAGATTTCACATAAACACGTGAAATAACAATCAATGATCAAACCACAATAAGAAATGGGAAAACAATACTAAGATCTGGGTTGGGTTTTTGACTCTGACGAAGACCGCTTGTTACGGTTGAAAGATCTTAGTCTTGTTTTCTCATTTCTTATTGTGGTTTGATCATTGATATACATATATATATATAAAGTTTTTCCCATATTTCCAATATCAATTTTTTTTTTGTTAAATTGAATTAACCAGTATCTAGTTCAGCAAGAGTCCATGATACACTGGTAATTGGTTTTGCAAATATTTTATTGAATAATCTGACTTAGTTTTTTATAAAGCATCAAAAAGACTGCTACTAAGTTTGCAAAAAAAAAGAGAATGAAGTTTGAAGTTCTGTACCTGTTATTATATACTGACCTATAATTTCATTCTATTTCTAATGTTTATGCTCCGTTCTGTTTAGCAATATAATTCTATTTAAAATGCCTATACTATTTGTGATTAACTATAGCTTTGTGTACAAAAATTTAAAACAATATGATATTTTAATATCTTATGACTTTCTGGCTGCCGTTTTTATTAGTTTGTAAATATATTCATCCCATTTTTGAATTAAAGCAATGACATTTACACGCGATAATATTTTAAAATATTAAAATATTTTAATGTATTCATTATTTATTTTTAAATTTTAAACTTTTTTTAAGCATTAGTAGTTAATTATAATTCTTATAATTATTATGTGGCTGTTACATATCACAGTGTTTGCACAAAATCATTCTTGTTTCATTTATAAACAAAATTTTTGATAATGACAAAACACTGCCTTGTGAATGATTTGAGTTATAATTTATTTTGGATACTCAATATGTACTTATTTAGAGAACATTTAAATTGAATGAATCGTTTAAATTTATATAAAAAATACGGTCTTTGGTTGTTTTGCTTTATGGGATTATAATTTATTTCAAATATTGATATTGGGAATGCATTTCAATTGCAATAATAAAATACTGCAAAGAAATAATTGTTAGATTAAAAATATGGAGTTAGTTGTTCAATATCTGGGACAAAAAAACAAAATAATGTTAAAGCCTTAAACCTCATTATGTTTGTAGCTTTGACATCGTTTTACTGTAGGATCCACTCAGACTGGATACTTTGAGTATGGTTATTTATTGTGTTAGATATTCAAATAGGAATGTAAAACTCCTACCTGGCTACTGCAGACTTCATTCTTACTTTTCCAATGTATATTTCTAGCATAGCGTTTGCCTGACTAACTCAGATAAACTTTACCTTTATACAATCTCCTCTTACAGTAATTGGCTTGCTTTCTCAATGATGTTCTAATTCAATAATCCTAAATATTTCTGGGGGTTATTAAAGTCAAAGGGTATCGAATGATTAATTTAATGCACACAGAACATTCAAAAGGACTACATGAAAGCTAGAAATCTCTAAAGGAGGGAATATCAAATACTGCTAACTCCCAACCCAATTAATGCAATATTGGAAACCAATGAAAACGACCAGTACTTGAGAATTATGAATTTAAAGAGGGCTAAACATGGAAAAGACTATTCATTTTTAAACAGCCTTGACTGTGCTTTCCCAAACTAAATGCGATTAAATACTGTTTCGACTTAACGACAGATTTATGTTTCTTAAAGCCCTAAAACTTTTTCTTTGCGTCCAATAAATGTACTTTCATGCTTTCGATTAGAAAAACTTGCTTAAATGTACAAAGTGTGGATCATAGTCATTCCCAAACCTATGAAAATGAGTAAGTGCCTCATTAACAATTTTTTTTAAAAAGTATCTACCAACAAGCTAATTAGCAAGTGCACCTTTTTTTAATCGTAATCTTTATAATTATAATAATATAATGTTATTATAGAAATAACTGTGTTTTTTAACTCATTTGGTAACATAGAATAGAGTTTATTTCCATCAAAATGTGTGAAAAATCAAATGTGTGGCTGGACTTTTTTCTGGCATCATAAATATTAGAACACTATTGAATAGTTAGTAAACGTCAAGCCAAGAGGTGAGCCTATAGCGACGCCATCAATTTGTACATACATTGATCCATGTATGGGGGTAAAAGGGTTTTCTATTGTACATGCTTGCAGTATTTTATTTAACTGGTCTCTTTTAATTACTGATAGTAGTACATCACGGCTAGAATAGACGAGGGTACATATTATTTCATGTGTCACCTTTGAAATAACGTATTAAACAGAAGAGATGACCTCAAACCTACCATATACTGCCGATATGTTGAAAGTATGTTGAAAGAATACCTTTATGTAAGAAGAGAGAAGCAAATTAATGAAGATAGAAAAACAATAGTGCATAAAGTTTATTTCAAAAAACAGTATTCGGAACAATACAAGCTTTATGAAATAGTATTAAAAGACATGATAAGAAATAATGTCAGATGCAAAAACGAGAATGACAAAGTAACACTGGTCACTTACTATAAAAGCCCACCTGTGAGTAGCCTGTTTATAAAAAATAACAACCAAGTCAAAATCTCACTTCCAAAAGAAAACAACTGTAGAGTACAGTATACATGTACTAATGGAGACTCTGAAACTCAAAAACACTCGTACATTAGTATGACTGCCACCTCCTTATCAATAAGGCTCACCATGCACTTAATGGCCGGATCACCCAAAAAACATATGCAAGAGAAACACAATGTTAAATTGACCCGAAGGATGCCGGTTACAAATACTAAAATAATAAAATAAGAAAGTAACCACCATAAACTGAGAATTTTAGAGGCTATATTAATTTAAAAACTGAAGCCACCCCTAAATATTTAAGTCGAAAATAGTAGCCGAATTTTAAAGTTTTTTAATTCTCATCAAGTGCATCCAACAACCCTTGCAGGTAGTAACTCAGGCCGTGAGGCCATTCACTTTACAGGATTAACGACCAGCTTATCTTAAACTTGAAGAAAAACAACCCCTACTGCCTTTGCTTTGCATATATAGTAAACCAGAAAATTTACTCGAGAAGTTATTCACGTCCTGATTATGAATGTTGATCATTCGAAACATGTCAACTATAGGAGATATACTTTATTGTGTAGACAAAATAACGAGAGTGTTATTTAGAAAAATTGGGAAACTTGTTAAGAAACAGGTATCAACTAAGTTTGGTGACATTTTCAATAATATACATATATATAAAGAATCCTTGCTTGTATTCAGAGCGACTCACATCTTTTTAGCTGCTGACGAAGTAGTCTAAATATAGTAGTGAGTTTTGGTGATCTCTTTTATGTGTGTTCTTTCTGTGAATTTAGTTTATAAATATGCGATATTAAATGAGCAGACAGAGAGATGTACCTAAATTATATAATGTCTATGGGCAGTAAATGAAGATAGTCCTGATATGTATTTATATAAAACCTTCAAGTTTTATGACGTTGTCAAGTTTAGATATGCACTTTCAGCATACATATTGTTAAAATTCATCGTGTTACCATATCACGTAGCACGGACATTATTCTTTGAACTTCAATAAAACACTTAGCTAAGCGTGTAGTTATATTACCTTTGAGAAATATTGAAAAGAATTTCCAGCCAATATCTAAAAGAGGGGTTTTACGGTTTTGACTAGAATATAAATTACGCACTCCTACCGTATGCATAATAGAGTAGAGGCCAAATGGTTTATATATTAACACTGTTGTTTGAAAATGCGATTTTTTTAACATAATCTGTAATAATAACCTTTGTAGCGATTAATATAAATATTCATCACTTAGAAAACGAATAAAAAGAAATAATTTTTAAAAAAATACTGATATATTATTTCTTTATACTCTTTCATAAAGGGTGGTCTACACTGCAGTTATTGCTTTCTGTTATCTCTGACAAATAAAAATTAATTGGTGATATTATTGGTTTTAACTAACTGGTTTTGGCAAATTAAGATTTAATTCATCCAAACAAAAATGAAACATGTCGATATTTATCAAATTTTACAAAGTAAACCTTATTTTTAACTCATCTGTCAAAAAAAGTTTTAAACGTTTAATAATAATCAGAGTAAAACATAAATTTTCAAATCTGTTTATAAAATTAGTTATGCTAATGTTAATAAAAAATAGTTCTTTACCTACCTTAATTGGTAGGTATACAAATATATCATTAAATATTCCATCTCATCATTATTTTTAAAAGTAAAATACATTTTTTATACCATTCATGAAACTGACATTATTTATTTTTACAATTTATACAATTTTTTTCAAGTTATTTTCATTTTTAGTCGTTGTACAACATAATAATTGTCAAACTTTTGTACCTGCATTGTTTAATACATTATAATTGCAAAACTATTATATAACAGAAGTGCTGTTATAGTTTAAAATTTTCAAACTGTTGTACCTACAATATTGGACTACATTATATTTGTAAAATTATAGTACTGGTATTGTTGTACCTCAATATAGTTGTAAAAATATCGCACTGGAATTTCATAACAATAAAAAAAAATATAGTGCATGAGTAAATTATATCATATATACATACAATTACATTTCTGAAACTTACTTTTACAAACACACACAAAAAAATAAAACGTAAGCATAATTTTAGATGCTACTTGCTCTAAGTAGTGTATATAAATATACAAATCTTTCCTTAAAAAATAAATACTCATATTGATAGTATATTATTATTTTGTTTATTACGAAACATTATTGATTTTTTAATAAATATTTTGTTTAGTTAATGTTTTTTATAGTTTTTGTTTGAAAAAGAAATATTTGATATTAATTTATATGTTGGTAACAATTACCTTTTTGTATTTCGTAGGGGTTACATCCTTGAGCAACATACTTGAATCCTTCCTTAGCAAAAGCCCAAGCTAATACCTGAAAATGCCAGAGTCAATCAATATGCTTTATTCATATAAGTATATTTTTAACCTTAAAGAAACACGTTCATCTAATCTATACAGACGCTCACCTACTAATGATCAATCGATTTACGAACAGATGTCAATACTATATCAATTGTCAATAATATATCAAATTTTAATGTAGTGCAATCAGTTATCGTATGGTATTTACTCATTGTAGGGTAAAAATCTAATGAAATGGTCTCCACATATAAACATTTTTAATGATATAAACAACGCGTTTCGAACACGTAGTGTTCTTCCTCAGGCATTAACTAAAAAGTACAATGACACCAGAGGGTTATCTATAGTACAAAGTAAATAAAAAAAAAAGTTCTACTTTCTCCTTATACATATATTTGGTTTATATTTCGTTATAGCTCTGTGTGTTATATTTTCAATATGTTTCCTACACTTAGTCTAAAAGAAAATGTAAAGGCTCAGCCTAACTTTTAAGAGAAAAAAAAAATTACAATGAAATGTACCTGCCTTCGAATAAGAAACAGATGTACCCTATACCCCCACCCATGTCAATTCCATTACCAGTCAGTCTTATTCAGAGGCACTCATCCTTAGGTTCGTACTTTCTGCCTTATTTTATATTAATTTTTTTACTTATTTACTTTATACTATAGATAATTCTCTGGTGTCATTGTATTTTTTAGTTAATGCCTGAGGAAGAACACTACGTGTTCGAAACGCGTTGTTTATATCATTAAAAATGTTTATATGTGGAGACCATTTCATTAGATTTTCACCCTACAATATAAAATTTTATAAATACATAAAAAACAACAAAACGCTGTAAGTTAGATTTTGTATTGAGCGTATTCTCATATCGATAAAGCCCTTGCAATCTTCCTGTAACAGGGCCCAAATGTTGAGCACTGTACGAAAGTTGCAAACCAAATGAATGATGTAATACAGTGCTACCACATTATTTACGATGAAATGAAAAACAAAAACCGTCCAATTGTCAAAAAAAAACCCGGTTTTTTCGTTCAATTCCCTTCAACTGATGCTTTATAGAATTATTGTTTTCAGTGTGTTATGTTTACCACTCTCTCACTCACTCTCTCACTCACTCTCTCTCAGTCTCCACAATTTTACAAAGCATATTTTTTTTTACTATGTAGTGTTGTTTAAATGCAGTAGAAACCCATATAGGTTAATTGTATAAGCCCTAAAAATACATTTTACTATAAAAAAATGTCTTGTACGACTTACGAACAAATTCAGCTAACGATCGACTGTCCGGAACGTATCTCGTTTGAAAGTTGGGGGGCGTCTGTAATTTTTTTTATATGTTCTCATGGCTACTAGGATGTTGTCTAGTATTGGCCTTCTAGAAGTTTATCCGCTACATTTTATTAGGATGTTGTTATGTTAATGGCTACTAGTAGTTTGCCTTCTTTGTGATACTAGTTGACAGTCTATTAATGTCTAATAGGAAGTTGTCTGTTAATATGTATTATAATATTGTCTTCTATGGACTACTAGAAGGTTATCAGCTAATGCTTATTAGGATGTTGTTTGCTGTAGGTTACTAGAATGTTGTCTAGTAATGGCTACTAGGAAGTTGTCTGTTAATGACTATCAGGAAGTTGTATACCATGGGCTTCTAGCAGGTTGTCTGGTAATGCTTATAGGATATTGTCAGCCATAGGTTACTGGAAGGTTGCCTACTAATGGATACTAGGAAGTTGTTTGTTCATGGCTACTAGAATACTGTCTGCTAATGGCTACTAAGAAGTTGTCTGTTAATTGCTACAATTGTCTGTTTTAGCCTACAGCCTACTGGAAGGTTCTCTGCCAGTGGCTCTAGGGATGTAGTCTGCTATGAGATATTAGAAGGTATTATCTTTAGATGGGTACTAGAATGATATATACTATTGGCTACTAGAGTATTATGCGTTAACAATAATTAATATTCCGTTACTGTGGCTGTAGTAGTTCCTTGGCCAACAGCTCTCGAAGTACTCTTAGCAATCCCTTGCACCATACGAAGTCCCATGTTTTCCAGATCATCTTCTAATGAGATGCTTCGAGCGATCTCTGCTCCAGACCGAGTTACCTTTACTTTCTTACCATCTTCCACGATCACACTTCTACCCTGGAAATATGGAACAAAATTACTAACATGCTACCTAAATTGATTAGGTTCATCACAATTAGGCTTGACCCTTTGTAACTGACTTCGTTTCACTTAGCCAAAATTAGCCAAATGTTAAGAGAAATTAAAAATCATAAAGTAATAATTTGATGTTACTTGCAATCCACTATATATAAAAAATCACTTTTTGACAAATTATCTCGTTGAATCACTTAAAGTTGTAATAAATCTGTTTATTTTTTTTTTTGGAATAGTTCAAACACATCTGTCAAGAAGAGGTAAGCTTTAATTATTGTAAATTGAATTCAGGTTTTTAAGATAATTTTTCCTCTTTAAAATACCAAACATTATTACAATTTTAATCGTCTATATTTTAATAAAAGAAAGGTTTTGTCTGTACATTGTTTAGAATTGACTCATTTCAAGTTACCTTTCCGTTTCATACATTAGAGGCAGAATCCACCCCAAGGAAAATGTCTATCTGTCGGTTTGTTGGTTTGTCGATTTGTCTGCAAAATTTTGTCCCAAGTAAACTCAGCCACCATAAAACATAGAGAGCTAAAACTTTGATAGTAGAATTTTCTATGTCTAATTTAAAATCTAAGCTAGAAATGGATTGGAAATCAAAGTAGAAGCGAAGTTATTTTGGTATAATTTTTGTTTCAGATCATGTCCTACTTAATATAACCTTTACTACTTCCTGAAGCCTTCTAACATTGCAATTAATGTATTAATTAATACATTGCAATCGTTAATCTATTAATTACTACTTTAATTAATTCTGAACTGTAATAAGGAGATTCAGGTTGTTGTCCGGAAAGAATATTAGTTGGTAAACCATTATCAATGAGTGATTTATCATGCAAATTAGCAAAGATATATTATAATTATATAGATTTTAAAACTATATAGGTTTACATAAGAAAAATAAAAAAAAAAGAAAATATCTAATGGCATATTGTATATGTTGTGATAAATTCAAACACTCAAGGGAGGAGGGTGGTTGAAACAGAATAAAACGACTCTCCCAGAAGGCAAAATTAGAGAGTAACACAACTTCAACTGATATGAAAAGGTGAGAAATATAAAGTGAAACAATTCATTTCAATTGTGTGTATAAAAGAATTTCATAACTCACTGAGAAGAATAATTCAAAATAGCGAACAATTTTCAAGTTTAATTAAAGTATAATTAAAACTTTACAAGTTGATTTTTCCTTTTTTAATTGAAAGTGGTTAAGAGTTCAGTTACGTTGCATGATGCTTGTCAGTTTTTATAGTCATTTAGCAACAAAAATAAATGAATATAAAATAAAAAAGATATAATTGAGAACTTTTAGATAACACATCTTCACACTTCGAACAAATAAACCAATTAAATTTGGAAACAAATATCCATAATATTGTTACTCTAATAGCAGGAAAGATTACCTTGTAGCATAATTTTTAATTTCTATTATTCCAGTTAATACTCAGTACAAAGATAAAACTGTTAAATCTTACTGATTTAAATAGTGTTTTAATTTATTAATATTTTGATTAGCTGTATTTCAGTACTACTAATTTTCAGGTGCCATCAATATTTTGCATTAAACCTAGATGGTTATTTTATTAATTACTTCTTTATGAATAATTAAAATATTTTTTAACTCAGATATATTTTTTATCGATTGTATGAGTATGCTGATTAAATCAGGAGGTCCATTAATGCTGCTTTCACACAATCAGTGACGGGATTCACCGGGATTCAACCGGTTCGTGCGAACCGGTGCTTAAAATATTGTGAGTTCTGCGAACCGGTTGTTAAAATTACGTAAACTCCTATTCAGACCTGTATTAATTAGCCCACTATCAAACTACACAAGTGTCGCGTGGCTCACGTAACTTGTGCATGTATGAGAACGTAATTTGCGCATATATATAACTAAACAATTTAGTTTCGTTTGCGTAACTGATACAGTGCTCAAACTGCTCATGACAATGCAGATGTTGAGTTGGTCTAGCCTACATTAGGCTTAGTTTTAACTTTTAGTTCTGAATCAAATATTGAATGTTTTTAGATCTAATTTCCTGAAATCGCCAGATTAAAGTAAGTGTTTAGATAATTAATTCAGGATGGCTGCCCGTCTTTGCAACAAAAATTTTCTGAAGGACCTAGCTTTAATGACTGATATTTTGAATGAAATGTCATTGCTTGATAATGCCCTTCAAGCAAGAGGCACAACTTTGATCAGAGAAGAAAACCTCATAAAGAGGTCTATTAAAGCATTTGAATTGTTTATGGACAATATAAGGACATTTGAAAAAGAAATTGATGAGAGGGTTGCTTAGGACACATTCAAAGAGATCCAGTTTACTGAAAACCACAGATTTGTTAGCCTACCTCGTCAAAAGCTTCTGGAAGAAATAATAGAAAATATGAAAAAAAGACTGATCTCTGGTGATCATGTTAAAGCAACAAGCAATGAGCAAGAAAACTTCCTTGAGCTATTTAACTTGCCGAATTCATAATATTTTAAGCACCGGTTGCACGAACCGGTTCTTAAAAAATTTGAATCCCACCACTGTACACAAGGTACTGTTCACACAGTTCTGAATGCAGGAATAACCATTTCCTTTTGAAATGTTTGTTTTTAACACCCACACTTATAAAGCTTTCACCTTTTAGTATTGTTTTAGAGGCTGTAATTCTGGCTCATTTATTATTTGGCACCCAATTTTAGTAATTGGCAAGCCACATTACCTGTTCATTCTACAATGGGAGCCTAAATTTTGCCTAACTTAAGTATCTCATCGTTGGGTTTAAACTCAAGTGTATTTAGTGTAGAGATCTTTAACGAGTGCCTGGCAAAGAATAGGTTTGTAACCGACGGTTAACATCCTCTCCGAGGGACGGCTCTTATGGAATGTGTAATGAACTACTATCAAAAATTGGGAAACCACTTAAAGTTCAAAGATATCCATTAAGGTATTCAAGTAGAAAATTAAAAGTAATGTGAGGGAAGCCCATATAGCTGTTTTCCTCTTATAGTGCTAGCATTTTATTTGAAGGAAGTTGCGGTAAAATATGGTTTATCAGACATTTATACTACCCTGTTCTTTTTATTGGTACTACTTTCTCAATTGCTTCTAGTACTAGGGGTAAACATGCTAACTGCTCTGCCACACCTGATCCCATATCTAAAATTAAAGAAGAAAATACACTGGTGTTTAAACATATGTGTACTGCAAAAACACTTGAACCACAATAGCGACTGATTTAAAATTCCACGAATGCACTTTTGTACCCCTCCAACTTCTTAAAAAAAAAACAAATAAAGGGGTTATCAATTTTAAAATTTTACACTCATTAGATGTATAGGGACCGCTATTCATTTTTAATTTTTTATGTTTCTGTATCTACATTTAACTTTATATATATATATATATTTGCGAATGATGGCAGCAAATCCTCACGTGAACATGTTTCATTAAAGTACACAGCAGCCTCTGCGTTAACGATTTTTAAGCTGGTCTGCTCCAATTTGCGAACAGCTTTGCGATGGGCTGGTGTTAAAGCTTAGTCGAAAGCTTGTTCGTGCGCGTTTTAACTTTTGTAAGTACTTGTTTTTTGTCACTGTAATTGTTTTTATTCTCTGTATTTCTTTTTAATTCATTGTAATTGTTGTTTTTTTTTTATTTGTATTTGTGTCGTATTAAAAAGTTTTGCCTTTTGTCTGGAAGTTGTGATTTTCTTTTTACATTTGGTCATGCCAAATTAAGATGTCTCTTGGGCAATTTATATGGCTTTTAACACCAGCCCACCGCAAAGCTGTTCGTAAATTGGAGCAGATCAGCTTAAAAGTCGTTAACGCAGAGGCTGCTGTGCACTTTAATGAAACATATATATATATATATATATATAATACATATAGATAGTTCAATGTACAGAAAGAAACCTAGAGAAATTAAAAGCACACACTTAAAGTCTCTAATTTTTAGTTTGAACCGACTTCAGGAGAGATAAGACAGGGAAACCAAGCCCACTCTGAACCAGTGCTCTCTCATCTCTCCTGAAGACGGTTCAAACCAAAAATTAGTGACTGTATGTATGTGCTTTTAATTTCTCTATGGTTTTTTCTGTACATGAAACTATATTTGTCCGTTTCGGATCGTATTTCCAACGAAAAAGTATATATATGCTAGCGTAAGCAGGCAGCAAATCTTCCCTTAGACAAATATATTAAATTTTGCAATAGCTTCTGTATTGACTAACCTTTAGTGGGTTGCTTCTAATTTGCGTACTGCTTTAGCTAAATTGACTCTATTATCAGTAATAAATTGGCCAGAAACATTCACCAAACGTTTCTGGTACACCCAGCACAAGGTATTATGCAATATGGAGGCAACCAGCAAAAGGTTAGAATATAAAGCATATTCTATGAATATAATTGATGAATATATTTTAAATATTTATGAATATATGTTATGAATATAAAAGTTATTCATATATATATATATATATATATATATATATATATATATATATAACAAATTCAATAAGTATGGGTTGATATCACAAAAATAAAATTATCTAATAAGCTGTATTTTTAACCGCCTATATATATTCATCTTAAGGTTTCAATTTAATAAATTACAAAACTGAACTAAAAACGAAATGAATGTATACCATTTACTTGGTAAGATAGGAGTGGGTAGGTCTGGAAGGATGGAAGAGGGTGCAGTAGACTATAACCTTCTTGGACTGTTCAACCATCATGCAAGCCAGCCTTACACTAAATATTTGAAATCTTGAAATCACTATTAAAGTTCTTACAACAGGCCACTATTTGAAGTCACTATTCTTGATGTTAATAGTGATTTTAAGTTGTCAAATATTTTTGATAGGCTGGCTTGAGAGAGAGAGAGAGAGAGAGAGAGAGAGAGAGAGAGAGAGAGAGAGAGAGAGAGAGAGGGGGGGGGGAGAAAGAGTGACGGGCAGGTCATAGTTTATTTGAAACCCCTTCCTCCCTACTCTCCCCTTCCCATTTCCATTTCATTCAGTATGACTAGCGCATGTGCAACTAGTAAATATGTACATTTATTTTGTTTTTAACTTATTTTTTTTGAAATTATCAAGAGAAACCTGATAATGATCATTTTATTGACCTACTATTAGTTAAATTAGTTATAGTATTTAGGAATTTGTCTATAGAATTTAAAATAAGTAATAGTACTAAAAATACAGTTCATTAGGTAATTCTAGATTGATGTAATGGAACTTCTAGCTTTGGATTTCAGTGAAATGTTCAGTGACAGTGTTGTGAGAGTCTCTAGCCAATTTAATATGGATATTGGAGCCACCCAGCACAAGGTAGTATGCAATATGGAGGCAACCAGCAAAAGGTTAGAATATAAAGCATATTCTATGAATATAATTTATGAATATATTTATGAATATATTTTAAGAATATAAAAGTTATTCATATATATAACAAATTCAATAATATATAAATCGTTAGATAGAATATGTGTATTATGTAATCAGGATTTGGTCAATTATGCAGGTTTAAAATCAAACTCTCGTTGCCAACGATTCAGTTTTATTTTAAAATCTTTTTCATAGGCAGAAGTAATATGCTTTTGAATAAGAAAATGAAATTTACATTGTTTAAAGGTACTAGCAATCTTTACTGGCGTAAAACTTTGGACTAGACTAATCAGATAACATTAAAAGTAACCTCAATACTGTTGAAGTAATGTAATCCCGATTACATAATACATATACATAAATATAACTAGTGATATAGTTTCTCGACCACTGATATTTCAAATTCACATAAGGGGTTATTGAGGATTTTGGTCATAAATAATAATAATAATCTATATATAAATTTTCTTCGCGGCTCTGTATGTATGTATGTATGTTTGTACCTTATGCATTCGGCCTACAATGGACCTTTTTCAAAAATTCTTTTGCAAGGCACTTTCTATAGGTCTTGGGGAGGTTTTAGGCTATTAAACTCTGGGGGGCAGCCTAACCCAGGCCCCCTAGGGCCCAAAAACCTCAAAAATTTGCCAATTTTTAGTTTTTGCATTTTTTCTCAAGAAATATGGCGTCTACGGCCTTAATGCATAAAATATGAAATGTTTGAATTAAAAATCGAGCTCTATCTATATATAAATTCTCTTCGTGGCTCTGTATGTATGTATGTATGTTTGTACCTTATGCATTCGGCCTACAATGGATCTTTTTCAAAAATTCTTTTGCAAGGCACTTACTATAGGTCTTGGGGTGGTTTTAGGCTATTAAACTCTGGGGGGCAACCTAACTCCGGCCCCCTAGGGCCCAAAAACCTCAAAAATTTGCCAATTTTTAGTTTTTGCATTTTTTCTCAAGAAATATGGCGTCTACGACTTTAATGCATAAAATATGAAATGTTGGAAATAAAAATTGAGCTCAAAGTTATATAATGATTTTTTGCTCTAGGATGCTTCTTTCATAGCCTAGGTACCACTATTCTCCTGAAAATGTTAAAAAACGTCCAAGGGACTGTAGATCATGAATGAAGAATCGTAAGACAAAAATGCATGAAATAATATTGAACCCAATTTTCATTTCGATCATTTCAAATTTTATACTTAAAACTTCTAGACTCGGGCAACGCCGGGTATTTCTGCTTGTAATCATAATAACGCTAGGTATTTTATGATACTTTTGTGGTTCTCTGGGTACTATAATTGTTGTTTGTGTCGTTTGTTTTCTGTTGGATGGTGTCCGATGATGTGTTTATCTTGCTTTACTTATGTCGTTTAATAAATTGTTTTTTAGCCTTGAAAATGCCAAACAACTTTTGGCGAAACGTCGGCTGATGATCAGGAGTTGTATGTTTTATGACCAAAATCCTCAATAACCCTTTATGTGAATTTTAAATATAACTAGGTTGTTTAATAAGCATGTAAAATAAAAACTGACTTCTAAAACACCATACTAAGACAGAATCAAAATGTCCTTGCTTCTTTGTTCTATAGGAGCATGTATATTTTTTGTAAGGGATACGCAGTTTTAATCATACTAGTCTTACAGTGTGTCTCTATTCAATATTGAATGAGATCATGTAATATATTTGATTCTGCATCATAGTATGTCATATTTTGTCGTTTGTGTGTTGAGCGAACTATTTGTAATCATTTGTCACCCTTTGAGGAACAGAATTATTATTTTTTTAATTTTTTTTTTTTGTAAGAAATATGTTTTTACAAAACTAGAACAAAAACATATGTTTCTGAACAAAACGTAAAAAAATACTATTTTTAATTTTTATTGAGGTTTGATCTAGTTTTAATCAATACAAGATCTTTAAGCGTACGTTTTGTCTATATTTGTAGACATCTTCAGGGCTTGGTATCTCCTATTGTGAAGAAATTACTATATAACCGTACAACAACATAATAAGGTTGTACAACAACAACTACTACTACTCCTACAAAACCTTTGCACAACAGTTATATAGTTATTTCTTTAATTTTTTCTTTAAATTAATACCAAGCCCTGAAGTTGTATACAAATATAAACGAAACGTCGGCTTAATGATGTATTGTTTGAAACTAGACTAAACTATGATGAAAAAAAATAGTGTTAAATATTTGTGGTCGAAATAAGAAATCATTAAACAAAATTATAAATACTAAGCAATTTGAAAATGACTATACAAAGCATAGAGAAATAAAACAAGACAAAATAAAATACGATGCTAGGTATTGAAATGAGTACTTCGGTTCTATTTGGTGTTGACTTGTAAGGTTATATATAAGGTCCTCATCTTTATATTCTCTTTTATGCTCCTAGTAACGAAATGTTCGAAATATCGATTCATCAAGTTTTTTTTGTTCGTTTGTACAAGTTTTAATTTTGTAAGGCCATATATTCTTTAGTTTTATTTTTGACGGTTGGTTGGTTCTAGAATGAGGAAACAATATAGCAATCATTGATCCATATGGGTGTCAGATAGCAGTTCTAAGTTATCAGAACAAACCAAAACAAAGAGTCAACTGATATGAGAAGAAGGCATCAACTCATGCTGAATTTCTTATCAAATTACCCACACTTATGCCCACTTGTCAGGCAATTTACCTACCTATCAGCATTCGATGAAGACATTTGGAAAACTATCTAGCACGCTACTCTGCAGTTCAATGCACATTTACCTAAAAAGCCAACAAATTTTTCCCCCCCTGAACTATCAGATTGCGTGCGCTTCCTCATCGATCGATCTCATTGGCTATTTTTGTTACAGTATTAACTTTCTATTGGTTCCTTAAAGAAAAAATGCATTATTTATTCCTTCCCTTTTTATAAAGGGGCTAGAAGTCTGCAATATTTTTTCATATTAATACTGAAATGTTAATGTTTATAAGCCACTATTATCTCTTAGGGAACAAGTTGTTGGTTAGTAGTTAACTGAAAGAATAGGAATGCTACCTCAGCGTGAGGTCTACCACACTTTAGTGTGCCATTTACCTCCGTTAGCGCTTTAGCGTGAGTTATACCGCTATCTATTTAGACTTAAATAGATGAGAAGAAAGGAAAAATAAAAATGTATCATAAATTTCCACTCATTTATTCTATTCTAGATAGTACCAGAGTCTGGATTCTTCATCATGAATATTAATTAGTGATAGCGAAAGTGTTCAATGCCGTTATTTAGTTTATCTTCATTGTTACTACTCGTACTAGTAGCATACTACTTGGTATGAACGGTAGCAACCAAGTTACTTGCTGAGTTATTACATTTTCCAGGCATTGAATAGTATTGGTAATTTTACTTGTTTTATTTTCAGAGTCGTGAACTTTGAAACCATTTCATTAATAGAATATTTTGGAGGGTATGTCAAAGTGATCTCAAATAATCAAGGGATTTAAAACTTTCCTAATTTTAAGAGAAAGAAATTTTAAAAAATAATTAAATTTTAACTTTAACAATAAGTTATCTCTCATGTGGATAGCTGGAAGAATGCAGTCGACAGGTTGAAAGAGTTTGTATCCAAACAAACATTCTGTGGCCCATTTATACGAGGTGACTAGAACAACTGGGTTTAATTTTCTTTAAAAAGATCATTCCAATTGAAATTAAATTTGAAAAGAAAGTAATTCATCTTTAAAGGAAGGATTTAAAAACTAATAGATAGGTGCAGGGAGAACAGCAGGACAGGTCACTCGGTAGACTTCAGGTTTCACCCTGGGTAGGCTACATATGGCTCTAGACCTCATGATAAAGTAGAACCAGAATAGAATGTTTTGACTTATTAAAGTTGGCATAAATCAATAAATGTGAAATCATTGCTAAAATGATATACAAAGGAAAGGTATTGCTATGTAGCTATCATTGTCACTGCCAGTTCATGTTTGGTACTCCTTGATCAACAAAGAAGAACTGGATGGGTTTATTTACTTAACAAATTAGTGGATATGTAAATATATTTGAAATAAAAGTCATATAAGAAACTGTGGGACAGAAATAACCAAACGTGCATAACAATGCATAGGATAAATATACCAAATCAACAGGAACTTGTGCACACACTATGATGCAATCTGCTGATTTAAAGTGTATACGAATCATGCAAATTTAATTAATGAAGTCTCAATTAACATTACACACATCAATTAATTACCTTATTTATAAAACTTGATTTTATTTCATATTAAACTTCACCTTTGCGATATACGAACAAAATACTAGCCGTTGAACTAACTTTGCAAAGTTATAATAAGTATACAGCTTTGTTGCCTTGATGGCTCATTTTTTGACATGTCAAGTCTATTGATTGTTAATACATACTCGTAGTTCTTATCTTCTAATCCAAGGAGTCCCAACCTCGGGTGCTCGTACTTCCATGTGGGTATTCCAGAGAGTGAGTGAAAAGACTAGATAAATAATAGGCTACTATTATTATTCAAATATTTTTATTAAAATGATTGAGATATTCATTGAGTTTGTTAAAAAAACATCTTATTTCTTCTAATTTATCAATTTATTTCACATTTTCGATTATTATACTTGTTTTAATGATGTATGCAGCGCACGTAGCACATGTTAAACAGAATATCTTGTGAAATAATTGCCACTGTGCTTACTATAACAATCTGCAGATTTATAGTAAGTAAAATATAGTAAGTAAAATTTATATTTATTATATAAAATATAATATTTATTTATATACTTAGGTAAAAGTATGGTATATAGTAAAATATATTAACTATATATTTTAAATCTGCAGTTTGTACCATAGTGTGTGCACAAGTTCCTCTAGATTTGGTATATTTATAGTATACATTGTTATGCATGTTTGGTTATTTCTGTCCTACAGTTTTTTATATGACTTTTACTTGGAATATATAAGATGTCTTTCTTATCTGTTTCACATTTCGGATTTGAATTTATTCATTACAAGATGCGAGGTTCAAGTGAAATTTTTTTTATAGGTTCAGGACGAAAAAATCTGGAGTGGCCTACACTCTACTTTACTATAAGTAACTTAATGTCAAATTTCTTGAGTATATAAAACACAAAGTCTCTTTTAAACATAACATAAATATCTAAATGAGATATAATTATTAGCCTTTAGTTCGTGAGGTAGTACAGATAGTGATTGAAGGACATATCAATTTATAAGCTTATTTTTGTACATCACAAATAATTTATTATTTACAAATAATTTCATTAGTATAACTGCAGCAGTAATAACATTTTTGAAAAACCAAAGTGAATATTTCTTGATACGAAATATTCTCCTACAAGAGAACATGGCGTTTGTTCAAACAGCCAGTGTATTTCTTACATCGTTTACTTGACATCCTTCTATATTGAATATTAAAGTAAAATTTTCAAATTTATAACAGGAAAAGACCCTTTTTTTCTCTGAAAAACATCTTAAACAACGAAGGAAATGTTGTTTTAAGGTGATTTGTTAATTAAAGATGTACGATAATTACATTTATTAATCTCTAAACGAAAGATTTCAATTTTGAATTATCTTTTACATTTTTGATTTTTAACACAATTATTATCCTGGGAATTTTATGGCTTCTTAGTATTTAATAAGATCATTTTCCTTCCCCTTTGTCAAATAACATATATACGAATTTTTTCACAGTGAGTGTTATTATTTTCCTGTACAATATTATTCCTCTTACATCTCATATAAGTCAATAAACAATTTAAATTATTCCTTTATAAATATCAATTTTATCTCAGTGGATTCGCTCAAAAAATTTCTAAGTCAATGTAAACAATGTAAAAAAATATAAAAAAATCGACAAGTATAGCAGGTGATCCCTTACTCTAGGATAAACAAACAGTTTTTATATCGTTATTGCTCTTTCCCGTAATTGAAACTTCATGATTTTTTTTATGAATTGCTAATTTTTTGTTCCATTTTTGGTCAAATTTTCATTATTTTTTAACGAGCCGTTTAGCGTCAAAAAAACATTTTCTAAAAACAGAAATCGTACTGTAACGCCCCTTTAGCGAATGTAATTTTGAAAAAAAATATCTCAATTCATTCTCCACATAATGTTCTATTTTTAGGCATAGTTTCATTTTGATCCCTCAAATAGTATGGCTTGTATTGCTTTCACAAGGTTTGAGATTGAATTATAAGTCAAAATTTTTACATTTTAGTGAAAAAAAATATTTCCCGTTGTTCTAAAATTCTGAATATATTTTTCGTTTGTTCCATTTGTAACCTCAAAGATAATGTCAAAATTTCAAAACTCTAGGGTTATAAGTTTAAGAGAAATAAATGTTTAAAAAAAAGGGTTTTTGGTAAAAAAAATGACTTTCCCATCATGCATAATTCTTCCCAAACAATAGGGATCTTCGTCTAAATGGGGCCCATTTTTGTGTAAAATATCAACTTGATCCATCAAAGATTCTGGACCGTAGCGTGGTAACAAGCAATGCTAACACACTCACTCACCCACCCACACACACACAGACATCATCGTAAAAACTTCATAAAACGACTTCTGGGACCTCAAAACATGTAATTCCGTCAAAATCTCGAGATCGAATTTTTTCACGATCACTATACTTTACTTATAGTAAAGTAAAAAGTATGAGAATCACTAGTTATAGCATCATGAAATGTTTCTGAAGTTTTTTTTTCTTTTTTTTTTTCGTCTTAGGATGTGGAAAAATCTGAATGTTTCTGAAGTAAAAGGTCTTTTTTACTTAATAATCACTATCTACTCATTTCAAGTCTCATTTTCATTATATTCACAGTTTTATTTGAAATATTTTTTTTTCTTCTTGTTTTAATAGGTTTTAGGAGACAGCTCTCAAATAGACTTATTTTTCTTTCAGTTATCATCTTAACTTCATGTTAAATTCATGCATTTCGTCATTACCACAGAGGATAGTATTATTAATATTAAACATATAATATACCGTCTTACCTCGTGCACTGCTGTTGTAGCTCTCGGACCGGTTTCGGGTGTCACCCATCTTCAACAAGAAATGATCTATGGAATCCTACCTATCTGATTATATAACCTACCTACTATCCCAATGCTGCCTAGATTTTATTTTTTTAATTATTTTAACTCTATTTTATTTTATTATATTATTATTTTAGTTACTGTTATTTTGTCTAATTCTTTTTCTATTATTTTCGTCTTTGTCAAGTCTGTCAAGTCGTCACTTCTATTTCTTTAAGGCTTTAAAAGCGATATAATATTTAAACCCTTAAAGAAAATGAAGCGACGACTTGACAAAGACGAAAATAATAGAAAAAGAATTAGACTAAATAATAGTAACTAAAATAATAATAAAATAAAATAGAGTTAAAATAATTAAATAATAAAATCTAGGCAGCATTGGGATAGTAGGTAGTTTATATAATCAGAAAGGTAGAATTTCTTAGATCAGTTCTTGTTGAAGATGGGTGACATCCGAAACTGGTCCGAGAACTACGGCAGCAATGTACGAGGTAAAACGGTATATTATATGTTTAAAATTAATTAACTTCATGTTATTTACTTTTGGAGATTTAAATGATACAGACAACGGAAATATAAGTTACATAAATTAAATCCCTGCAAATTATGTTATGAAATAATTTGAATTGATTAAGAGATCTATATGAAGATGTTGACTAACACCAAGTAATGTTAAAAAGTCATAAAGTCTTCATCTTCGATCATTTTATGACCTACATAAAACTTTCCCAGAGTCCACTGAATTCGAATGTAACATAAAAGATAATAAAACCATTTGTGAATATATGCTAAACAGATAGGCGAGCAAACATTCAGATAAAGTCATGTATATAGAAGATTGATAGAATATACAATGAAGACTGTCAATCGCCTGAACCCCACTCTGGTAAAATGACAATAATCAATCAAATGTAAATTATTAAACACGCATAAAAAAAAAGTCAAAACGTTAATTAATTATTTTACTAAATCAGTTGACAAAGTCTCTAAGATATTCGTTATACATCAAAGTTTCATTCATGTAATTTTTTTTTCATAATCTTTGGCTATTATGAAAAAAAATAGCTATGATAAAAAACTATTCATTTTTGAGATTTTAGCAAATTTATCCGTATAATATCCTCATTTTTAAGACGATGACTGGATGCCTCTTGCATGCATGAAAAATCACGTAATTATTCTCCATGTCACAACCGTGGATAAATCTTCATAATACGAGTATTTACTTCTCAGTAAAGTCCTTATGATATGGATGATAAGCTTCTTCCTTTTTAAGAATTAATTTCTTAATGGGAAGGTGTATTTTACTGTATTTTATATGAAAACTAGGACTAATTTCTTTCTAGTTATTATAGGGATACTAAATTTTTCATTTAAAATTCCTCTTGCATGTATTATGATGACAATATAACAATTCTGGATTATTAGTAGAGAAATTTAACGCTAAAAAGACGGAAATTAAGGCCATATATTAAGATATTTAATTGGAAAAATCACTTAAACATACTGAGATGAATCAATAATATAGAGTCTTCTCACAAAAGACTTTTTTTTTTATTCAAATTACATGTTTCAAACACTTCATATTCATTGTCAGGTGAACTTTTAGAGTACAAATTACAAACTTGTAAGTTTTCCGACTCTGGAGAGGACTTTAAGCCTGTACGATGTTAGGTACTTGCTGAAAATCTGAATTCTAAATACACTTGAGCTAAGTAAAATGTAGGACTTATAATGTAGAATCAACTCGGTAATCTGATACGTCCATCACTAAAATGGGTACCAAATACATTTGAGCTAAGTCAAATGTAGGACTTTAATGTAGAATCAACTCGGTAATCTGATTCGTCCATTACTAAAATGGGTACCAAATACATTTGAGCTAAGTAAAATGTAGGACTTTAATGTAGAATCAACTCGGTAATCTGATTCATCCATCACTAAAATGGGTACTAAATACATTTGAGCTAAGTAAAATGTAGGACTTTAATGTAGAATCAACTCGGTAATCTGATTCGTCCATCACTAAAATGGGTACCAAATACATTTGAACTAAGTAAAATGTAGGACTTTAATGTAGAATCAACTCGGTAATCTGATTCGTCCATCACTAAAATGGGTACCAAATACATTTGAGCTAAGTCAAATGTAGGACTTCTAATGTAGAATCAACTCGGTAATCTGATTCGTCCATTACTAAAATGGGTACTAAATACATTTGAGCTAAGTAAAATGTAGGACTTTAATGTAGAATCAACTCGGTAATCTGATTCATCCATCACTAAAATGGGTACTAAATACATTTGAGCTAAGTAAAATGTAGGACTTTAATGTAGAATCAACTCGGTAATCTGATTCGTCCATCACTAAAATGGGTACCAAATACATTTGAGCTAAGTAAAATGTAGGACTTTAATGTAGAATCAACTCGGTAATCTGATTGTCCATACTAAAATGGGTATCAAATACATTTGAGCTAAGTAAAATGTAGGACTTTAATGTAGAATCAACTCGGTAATCTGATTCGTCCATCACTAAAATGGGTATCAAATACATTTGAGCTAAGTAAAATGTAGAACTTCTAATGTAGAATCAACTCGGTAATCTGATTCGTCCATCACTAAAATGGGTATCAAATACATTTGAGCTAAGTAAAATGTAGGACTTCTAATGTAGAATCAACTCGGTAATCTGATTCGTCCATCACTAAAATGGGTATCAAATACATTTGAGCTAAGTAAAATGTAGAACTTCTAATGTAGAATCAACTCGGTAATCTGATTCGTCCATCACTAAAATGGGTATCAAATACATTTGAGCTAAGTAAAATGTAGGACTTCTAATGTAAAATCAACTCGGTAATCTGATTCGTCCATCACTAAAATGGGTACCAAATACATTTGAGCTAAGTAAAATGTAGGACTTCTAATGTAGAATCAACTCGGTAATCTGATTCGTCCATCACTAAAATGGGTACCAAATACATTTGAGCTAAGTAAAATGTAGAACTTCTAATGTAGAATCAACTCGGTAATCTGATTCGTCCATTACTAAAATGGGTACCAAATACATTTGAGCTAAGTAAAATGTAGGACTTTAATGTAGAATCAACTCGGTAATCTGATTCGTCCATCACTAAAATGGGTATCAAATACATTTGAGCTAAGTAAAATGTAGGACTTTAATGTAGAATCAACTCGGTAATCTGATTCGTCCATTCACTAAAATGGGTACCAAATACATTTGAGCTAAGTAAAATGTAGGACTTTAATGTAGAATCAACTCGGTAATCTGATTCGTCCATCACTAAAATGGGTACAAATACATTTGAGCTAAGTAAAATGTAGGACTTTAATGTAGAATCAACTCGGTAATCTGATTCGTCCATACTAAAATGGGTATCAAATACATTTGAGCTAAGTAAAATGTAGGACTTTAATGTAGAATCAACTCGGTAATCTGATTCGTCCATCACTAAAATGGGTACAAATACATTTGAGCTAAGTAAAATGTAGGACTTTAATGTAGAATCAACTCGGTAATCTGATTCGTCCATACTAAAATGGGTACCAAATACATTTGAGCTAAGTAAAATGTAGGACTTTAATGTAGAATCAACTCGGTAATCTGATTCGTCCATCACTAAAATGGGTACAAATACATTTGAGCTAAGTAAAATGTAGGACTTTAATGTAGAATCAACTCGGTAATCTGATTCGTCCATACTAAAATGGGTACCAAATACATTTGAGCTAAGTAAAATGTAGGACTTTAATGTAGAATCAACTCGGTAATCTGATTCATCCATCACTAAAATGGGTACCAAATACATTTGAGCTAAGTAAAATGTAGGACTTTAATGTAGAATCAACTCGGTAATCTGATTCATCCATCACTAAAATGGGTACTAAATACATTTGAGCTAAGTAAAATGTAGAACTTCTAATGTAGAATCAACTCGGTAATCTGATTCGTCCATCACTAAAATGGGTACCAAATACATTTGAGCTAAGTAAAATGTAGAACTTCTAATGTAGAATCAACTCGGTAATCTGATTCGTCCATCACTAAAATGGGTACCAAATACATTTGAGCTAAGTAAAATGCAGGACTTTAATGTAGAATCAACTCGGTAACCTGATACGTCCATCACTAAAATGGGTACCAAATACATTTGAGCTAAGTAAAATGTAGGACTTTAATGTAGAATCAACTCGGTAATCTGATTCGTCCATCACTAAAATGGGTACCAAATACATTTGAGCTAAGTAAAATGTAGGACTTTAATGTAGAATCAACTCGGTAACCTGATACGTCCATCACTAAAATGGGTACTAAATACATTTGAGCTAAGTAAAATGTAGGACTTTAATGTAGAATCAACTCGGTAATCTGATTCGTCCATTACTAAAATGGGTACCAAATACATTTGAGCTAAGTAAAATGTAGGACTTTAATGTAGAATCAACTCGGTAATCTGATTCGTCCATTACTAAAATGGTTACTAAATACATTTGAGCTAAGTAAAATGTAGGACTTTAATGTAGAATCAACTCGGTAACATGATACGTCCATCACTAAAATGGGTACTAAATACATTTGAGCTAAGTAAAATGTAGGACTTTGATATAGAATCAACTCGGTAACCTGATACGTCCATTACTAAAATGGGTACTAAATACATTTGAGCTAAGTAAAATGTAGGACTTTAATGTAGAATCAACTCGGTAACCTGATACGTCCATCACTAAAATGGGTACTAAATACATTTGAGCTAAGTAAAATGTAGGACTTTAATGTAGAATCAACTCGGTAATCTGATTCGTCCATCACTAAAATGGGTACCAAATACATTTGAGCTAAGTAAAATGTAGGACTTTAATGTAGAATCAACTCGGTAACCTGATACGTCCATCACTAAAATGGGTACTAAATACATTTGAGCTAAGTAAAATGTAGGACTTTAATGTAGAATCAACTCGGTAACCTGATACGTCCATCACTAAAATGGGTACCAAATACATTTGAGCTAAGTAAAATGTAGGACTTTAATGTAGAATCAACTCGGTAACCTGATACGTCCATCACTAAAATGGGTACCAAATACATTTGAGCTAAGTAAAATGTAGGACTTTAATGTAGAATCAACTCGGTAACCTGATACGTCCATCACTAAAATGGGTACTAAATACATTTGAGCTAAGTAAAATGTAGGACTTTAATGTAGAATCAACTCGGTAATCTGATTCATCCATCACTAAAATGGGTACCAAATACATTTGAGCTAAGTAAAATGTAGGACTTTAATGTAGAATCAACTCGGTAACCTGATACGTCCATCACTAAAATGGGTACCAAATACATTTGAGCTAAGTAAAATGTAGGACTTTAATGTAGAATCAACTCGGTAATCTGATTCGTCCATTACTAAAATGGGTACCAAATACATTTGAGCTAAGTAAAATGTAGGACTTTAATGTAGAATCAACTCGGTAATCTGATTCATCCATCACTAAAATGGGTACTAAATACATTTGAGCTAAGTAAAATGTAGGACTTTAATGTAGAATCAACTCGGTAATCTGATTCGTCCATCACTAAAATGGGTACCAAATACATTTGAGCTAAGTAAAATGTAGGACTTTAATGTAGAATCAACTCGGTAATCTGATTCGTCCATCACTAAAATGGGTACCAAATACATTTGAGCTAAGTAAAATGTAGGACTTTAATGTAGAATCAACTCGGTAATCTGATTCGTCCATCACTAAAATGGGTACAAATACATTTGAGCTAAGTAAAATGTAGGACTTTAATGTAGAATCAACTCGGTAATCTGATACGTCCATCACTAAAATGGGTACCAAATACATTTGAGCTAAGTAAAATGTAGGACTTTAATGTAGAATCAACTCGGTAATCTGATTCGTCCATCACTAAAATGGGTACCAAATACATTTGAGCTAAGTAAAATGTAGGACTTTAATGTAGAATCAACTCGGTAATCTGATTCGTCCATCACTAAAATGGGTACCAAATACATTTGAGCTAAGTAAAATGTAGGACTTTAATGTAGAATCAACTCGGTAATCTGATTCGTCCATCACTAAAATGGGTACCAAATACATTTGAGCTAAGTAAAATGTAGGACTTTAATGTAGAATCAACTCGGTAATCTGATTCGTCCATCACTAAAATGGGTACTAAATACATTTGAGCTAAGTAAAATGTAGGACTTTAATGTAGAATCAACTCGGTAATCTGATTCGTCCATCACTAAAATGGGTACCAAATACATTTGAGCTAAGTAAAATGTAGGACTTTAATGTAGAATCAACTCGGTAATCTGATTCGTCCATTACTAAAATGGTTACTAAATACATTTGAGCTAAGTAAAATGTAGGACTTTAATGTAGAATCAACTCGGTAATCTGATTCGTCCATTACTAAAATGGGTACTAAATACATTTGAGCTAAGTAAAATGTAGGACTTTAATGTAGAATCAACTCGGTAATCTGATTCGTCCATCACTAAAATGGGTACCAAATACATTTGAGCTAAGTAAAATGTAGGACTTTAATGTAGAATCAACTCGGTAATCTGATTCGTCCATTACTAAAATGGGTATCAAATACATTTGAGCTAAGTAAAATGTAGGACTTTAATGTAGAATCAACTCGGTAATCTGATTCGTCCATCACTAAAATGGGTACTAAATACATTTGAGCTAAGTAAAATGTAGGACTTTAATGTAGAATCAACTCGGTAATCTGATTCGTCCATCACTAAAATGGGTACAAATACATTTGAGCTAAGTAAAATGTAGGACTTTAATGTAGAATCAACTCGGTAATCTGATTCGTCCATCACTAAAATGGGTACTAAATACATTTGAGCTAAGTAAAATGTAGGACTTTAATGTAGAATCAACTCGGTAATCTGATTCGTCCATTACTAAAATGGGTATCAAATACATTTGAGCTAAGTAAAATGTAGGACTCTAATGTAGAATCAACTCGGTAACCTGATACGTCCATCACTAAAATGGGTACCAAATACATTTGAGCTAAGTAAAATGTAGGACTTTAATGTAGAATCAACTCGGTAACCTGATACGTCCATCACTAAAATGGGTACCAAATACATTTGAGCTAAGTCAAATGTAGGACTTCTAATGTAGAATCAACTCGGTAACCTGATACGTCCATCACTAAAATGGGTACCAAATACATTTGAGCTAAGTAAAATGTAGGACTTCTAATGTAGAATCAACTCGGTAATCTGATTCGTCCATCACTAAAATGGGTACCAAATACATTTGAGCTAAGTAAAATGTAGGACTTTAATGTAGAATCAACTCGGTAACCTGATACGTCCATCACTAAAATGGGTACTAAATACATTTGAGCTAAGTAAAATGTAGGACTTTAATGTAGAATCAACTCGGTAACCTGATTCGTCCATCACTAAAATGGGTACTCAAATACATTTGAGCTAAGTAAAATGTAGGACTTTAATGTAGAATCAACTCGGTAACCTGATTCGTCCATTCACTAAATGGGCAAATATCAAATACACATTTGAGCTAAGTAAATATGTATGGACCTTCCAATGTATTAATCAACTCGGTAACCTGATTACAGTGCCATCACTAATGATGGGATTACCTAAATACATTTGAGCTTAAGTAACAATGTAGAACTTTATATCTGTAGATCAACTCGGTAATTGTATATCTCCATTACTAAGAATTGGGTACCTAAATACATTTGAGCTAAGTAAATGCTCAGGACTTTAATGTAGCATCAACTCGGTAATCTGATTCAATCCATCACTAAAATGGGACTAAATACAGTTTGAGACATAAGTAAATGTAGGACTTTAATGTAGGAATCTAATCTCGGGAATCTGATTCGTCCAGTTCACTAAAATGGGTACTAACATACATTTGAGCTAAGTAAAATGTAGGACTTCTAATGTGAATTTCAACTCGGTAAGGTCTGCCATAGGTCTCATCACTAAAATGGGTGACCATAATAATTTGAGCTCACCCAAGTAAAATGTAGACCCTTTAATGTAGAATGGCAATCGGTAATTCTGGATTCATCCATCTAGCTAAAATGGGGTAGCTAAATACATCTTGACCCTACCAGTGAAAATGTATGAACTTCTGAATGACTAGAATCTAGTTACCTCGGTAACTCTGTTATTGCGATCCATCACTAAAATGGGTACGATAGATATTACACCTTTTGAGCCTTTAATAACAATGTAGAGACCTAATCTTAAACTGTATGAGATCAAGTGCGGTAGCATCTGATTCGTCAATCACTAAAATGGGTACCATTAATACATTTGATGCTAAGTAAAATGTATGGACTTTAATGTAGAATCCATACTCGGTAACCTGATACGTCCATCACTAAAATGGGTACAAATACATTTGAGCTAAGTAAAATGTAGGACTTTAATGTAGAATCAACTCGGTAATCTGATTCGTCCATCACTAAAATGGGTACCAAATACATTTGAGCTAAGTAAAATGTAGGACTTCTAATGTAGAATCAACTCGGTAATCTGATTCGTCCATCACTAAAATGGGTACAAATACATTTGAGCTAAGTAAAATGTAGGACTTTAATGTAGAATCAACTCGGTAACTGATACGTCCATCACTAAAATGGGTACTAAATACATTTGAGCTAAGTAAAATGTAGGACTTTAATGTAGAATCAACTCGGTAATCTGATTCGTCCATTACTAAAATGGGTACCAAATACATTTGAGCTAAGTAAAATGTAGGACTTTAATGTAGAATCAACTCGGTAATCTGATTCGTCCATACTAAAATGGGTACAAATACATTTGAGCTAAGTAAAATGTAGGACTTTAATGTAGAATCAACTCGGTAACCTGATACGTCTATCACTAAAATGGGTACTAAATACATTTGAGCTAAGTAAAATGTAGGACTTCTAATGTAAAATCATCTCGGTAACCTGATTCGTCTATCACTCAAATGGGTGCCAAATAATAAATAAGCCACACTTTTTGCACCTAGAACATTGCTAAAGTTGTCAAATAAGAATGGACCTAATCCACATTGTACTTAATCAAAATCCCATATTTACAGTGATCTATAAGTGTGGGCATTAGAAAACAAACATAACATAACACTTGACCTTTCATACCATTTAAAATATTTGATATTCTGTTGAACTACTTTCCCGGTATTATTTGTAGTATTACTATTTCTGAATGAATTGTTATTAGCCTAGATAATGCCATACAATGCTCAGCGAAATGTTAGCTGATAATTTTTATTATTTTGATCCTAATCATCGAGAACCAATTTAATACTTAAGATATTCAGTGTTCGAGAAACTATATCAAGTATATATATACGCTCCTAATGAGGCCATGCAGCTATATCCGTAGGCGACATTGGCTTACATAAATACACAGGTTCATTGAACCAGGGGCTACAAAGGCCACTGACCTTACCTGCAGCTGAGTAGGTTCAGTAGGATCATTGATCTGAAGTTCGATCCGACACTTTTAAAATAAGTCGGTACTATGGGGTGCGGTAGCCCATGGAGGGGTTCTCTATCCCGCCTACTGAGGTTGGACTCGTAATGGATGTTGGTTCTCACCCAAGTTGGGTAGACCCTTGTAATCGTTGTATGGAAGCAGTAATTTCTCGGGAGGATACCTGCTTAGCATAATGGGGAGCTAGAGACCACTAACCCCTACCAGTGGAAACAGGCTATGAACTTAGCTGAATGGACTGGACAACTAGTACTTACCTGGTAGAGCCTCTGGCTTTTGACGGAATCTCACAGTGGGGACGATTAGATACTCGTACCACCCTTCTCTCGAGCCCTTTTATATAACGAATAGAGAGACCTTAAACGCTCTTTAACACTTATTGACACGGATCAGGTGGCGTTTAGCCAACGAGAGATTTGCAATCTCTATATGAGTACTATTAATATTAGAATCTCTCTATGAGTAGTTCAGTATGGTACTAAAGAATCCCCATAATGACACCCTGAGAGGGTCGAATTAACTACTAGTAGCAAGCCCTGGTCCCGGGGAAACGGGCATTGACCTCTTTAGAAAGGGTCGAGCGAATTCTCAAGAATTCTGAGGTAGTCCTTAAACTGGAAAGCATATTTAGGAAGCCTGGACAGTAAGCAAGTATATATATTAGTACAGGCCGCGTTTAGCCAACGAGAGACCTTAGAATCTCTCCTTATTACGTTTCCAGGTGGTGCTAAGCCAATGACGCCTCACAATGACGCCCCGACTGGGTCTCATTAACTATTTGCACAAGCCCTGGTCCCGGGGTAATGGGCACTTCTCTCTTCTCCGAAGAGAGAAGTGCCCATTACCAACCAGCCCTAGTCTCAGTTTGAGTGAATGTTTTGAAGTTCAAATTATAAAAAATATCTCTAATCACTAATAATATCAAACATCAATAATATCAACCGATAGAAAAATACTAATTTAATTTGGGACTCAGCCAGTTCAAATCAAACTCTGAAATGCCAAGCATCCCGGTTTTGTTTCAATTTTTTTGATACTCAGAAATAAGAATTTGGACTAAAGTAATATATAAGTTCAATATACTTTCATTGAGACTTACAAAAAAGATTTGAAATCAAAAATCGAAATGTTGGCATTTCGGAGTTTAATTTGAACATTTAAAACTGACCAATCCCAGACCATATTTATTTTACTATTATATAAAATTCTTAGTAGATTTAAATACCATATGGATTCACAAATGGTTTTTTTTTTTTAGAATATTGATTTGGTTATAAAATGAAATTTGTTATAATTAATCTATTAAACAAGAATGGGTTATTAAGTTACTTCTCTATATTAACAGATAAATGATATTTATAAATTTGTTGTTACACAAATGAAACTATATAAGAATAATTTCTGATAATTACTGTAATAAAATTTCATTTTATAATTTCACCTATAAAAGGAATTTTTATTGATTGAAATGAGTATGTCATATAGTAGTTTAAAAAAATTATCTGTTCTACATAACCTTTGGCTACATCCAAAACTTCTCAAAAAAATTTTACATTTTTTTTACTAGAATGTTATTTAAAGTTGTAAGTTCCTGCCTTGTTGTCCAAGAAACAAATATCTTTCTCTTTTTTCTTTTTGTTATTGTTTTTATTAGATAGAGTGTTTAATTCAAAAATATCATTATCATAATTGGTGTGTCTTTTAATTAAACACTGACTGGTTTAAGATAGTTTTGTTTAACTCCACTATTGCAACAGCAGTAATGTTAAAAGGTTTTATGGCAAAGGAAGCTGTTCTTTTGTACAATACTTAATTAGGGAAATTTGACAAAAGTAAATTGAATCAAGCCTGTGCTCTGCTGGGCATGGAGGTTGGGATGGGCCGTGAAGAACTCAACCCAGCCATAATTAGGTTAGGCTAAGTTTAAAGAACTTCCAATCCAACCCTCTCTGGGCTTCATTAATTACTCAGCACAAACTATCTACAACACTGAAGAAAGAACTTGAATTCGCCAATTAGAATTCACAACTAATTAGCATTAAACCCTTTTTGACCAACCTCTGGTGGACAAAGTTCGATTTCTTTATTAACTGTGATTTACAGGTGAACTGAATTTAAATAGCTGATCTTATAATAAATGAATAAAGGCAATCAATTCTGGTAGAACAGTTTATAATTAAAATTAAAAACTCTATCAAAAGCTACTAAAAGCCAAAAATCAAATACATTAACAAAAAAAAAATAACAAAATAGATTTGTCAACACTCAACTTGACTGTAAGTAAGCTTATAAAGAAAACTTATATAGTAAACTGATAAATCATCATTCAGAGTATAAAGTTAGAACAGTAAGATGCAGTCAGGGAAGCAGGGGGACCATGCCCTATCATCATGAGAGGAAAAAGAAACGAAATAATAAAATAACACAAGAATTAAAATTTATCCTTTAGACTATGATTTTTGTGTGATTCATAAAGTATTTTTTAGTAAAAATTCTGTATTGCGTGCTTAAATAAACGGAGTTTCCTTTGGTGACAAGAGGTAAGGCATGGACATCCCCAAGCCACCTCCAGATTGCGCAATCACTCACAAACTGGATTGAGCTTGTTCCCATTTCTGTGTATGTTTCTAATATGATGGTTGAGGACACTTTCATGTAGTAAAAGTATGCATCCCCTTTTTTTATGGGTTTCGGTAATGTATTAAGCATATATGTGTAATATTTACATCATATTGATATGGCATAAATCCACAGGGATAATGCTTGGTTTAAAGCAGGCAGTAGCTCTGCCTCAAGGAAGCATCTTATTTCTTGCTATTCTCTCATCTTATTCTATTGGCACCCTACTGTATGTCTGTAAATCTGACTTGTGAGTCAGTGCCTCCCCAACCGCAACCCTCACTGGAAGTCACTGAGAACAGTGTGTGGTAGATACGTAAAATGCAGACTGCAAAACAGAGGTTAATATGTAAGATGTCAGTTTATTGTCAATAGAGAGATGCTTTACCAAGTGAGAGTTCTGTCCGCATCGTCTTACTCAAAAAGAGGTTCCGGGTTCAATACCCACTCTGGCCCTGAATTTATTTACACGGGTAGGGCGTCGTTACTAATTTACTTATTCACGACAATAATGTCGTCCCTCGGAAAGAACGTTAAGACATACTCTAAAACACACTTGAGTTAGACAAAATTTAAGACTCTCAATGTAGAATCAATCTTCATTAAACGGTCCAAAAGAGCAACAAACATTTCACTGTGAATTACAAACACATAACTAAGGAGCAAACACACTTACTGTCTCTAATTTTCGTTTGAACCGTCATCAGGAGAGTTGAGATTGGGACACCAAACGCACATGTGAAGCGACAGTTGGAGACAGTTTGAGTGTTTGTTCCTTAGTTATGTGTTTGTAATTCACCGTGAGATGATACATATACATATACATATATACATATATATATATTTATATATGTATATATTAGTATGAATTAGTTATTATATCCATTGGCAAAGAGATGGGTGTTGGACTAGTAAAGGTAACTTTACCAGTTATTTTTTAAATTTTGTTAATTAACATCTTAATTTAAATAATTTTTAGTCTACCATGAACATCAAGTATAATGTTTGTTTTACTGGTTTGTTCTTTAAGCAAATTTAATTTCATGTCTTCAAGGTAAATTTTGAAAACTAAGTTAAACGTATATCGTTATTCCAATTATAAAAGCTGCAACGCATTTCCCCTTTTCGTTCCCTCTTTCTATTAAGATTGTTTTTTGAAGCGTGAAGACATTTTAATTTCTAATATTTTTTGTCCCTGGCGGGGGTATGCAGTTAGTAACACCTTTCTGACTTGACATCAATGGAACACAAAAATTGAAGAACACAAACATGTTTCAAAAAACTGATGAGCTGCTTCAAAAGAACAATATTTCTCTTTTTACTATTTAGTTTGTTTTCTGTCTTTATAATTTTTTTTTTGAACAGATATTTAAAAATAGCTTTAAAACAATATAACGATATGTTTTCTATTTTTAGAATATTTTATTTACTATGACTTACTATTAGATAAAAGCAAGAAATCATATTATGTGGCATGCCCCGATTTACGGGTGGGGGAAAAAAACCAAAGAAATTGTCAGTATTTTTTTACAAACAGTGTTATTATACCTGTTTATTATGTTAGTACGGTCAATTATCTAGTTAAATTTAGAAAGGTTGAAAGTTATAGTCAAACTGCAAAGGTAATCTAATATAGTTGATACTATGTAGTGGGTTATAGAGCATTAATGAAAGTGTGCCTAGAGCACGATTTTAGAACATTATTCAATCTTATAAGTTTATTAATGTGCTCACAAACAATAATATTATCATTAGTTGTGCAATCCGTAATTGTGTGGTATTTACTCATTCTGAGGTAAAATGGATAAACCAACAAAAATAAAATGGATAAAACCAATAAAAAAAAATAATAAATTTAAAAAAAAAAAATAAGTTTCTTTCCTCTGAATTATTGGTTCTGGCCTTCTCTATTTCAGTTAACGGCTTTCAGGCATACCTGAAACCTTTGTCACCTTATCTCCTATATGCCTGCCTATCCCCACTCTTTCGCAAGGGATCAGTTTCCTACTAGTTGTTTTCATTTGACCAACCCGTCAGTACCACATCCTTGGGTATGTCTTGAATTCTCTTAATTGAATTTTTATTTTTTATTATTTCACTCTAATTTTTGTCACTAATTAGATATAATTTGTATTATAGTGTCTTCCTGATGATGAACACAAAGTGTTCGAAACGCGTTGAATAAAACTTCATTTGTGTGGAGACTTTTGTTGGTTTATCCATTTTACCTCATAATGAATAATATTATCATAAATTAAATCAATATAAAGAATTGTAATTGATTGTATAACTGTGTGTATTGTGAACATGATTTATCTATCTCATACCAATGCTTCGTAACCATCTCTTTCCTGGTTTATTCTTCTTTAATTAGCAATTTAATTATTTCATGTTTCATTGTAGCAAATCCTGAGCTAGGCTTGGAATTGCGTTTTTCTAGTTTTTATAATAAACCAACTTCATGTGGAGACGTGTTTTATAATTTCTAATAATGAGCAAATATCACGTATTAACTGTTGCACAGTTTATTAAATTCTTGATTTGTCACCAGGTTTGCTAGTAGTAAGGCGTTAGATTTGCAACTTATTGTACAACAAAGTAGACTGATTGCTTTAAGTTTTTCCCACCCACTTCATTAATTTGGAACCAATTTAATGTTTATTAGCTATGTTTTACACTTATCTGTGTAATATCAGTATCATCACAGTTAGTTAAAGTAAGTTTATGTTCATTTCAAATAATTTTAAGTTTTTACCCTGAGGGATAATTTGTATCCTAATGTAACTCTAAATACATTAAATGTCCACTAAAAAGCCAGAACAACAATGATGTTAATAAAATTCTTTGTAAACTGATTTTTCATTCCCTCTCCCACCCTGGATGTGCCTTCAGCTAATCGTGGTGGGACCCGGGGGGGGGGGGGGGGGAGGTTGAACACGCCTGAGTGGTTTTTCTCTCTAAATGGTGTTTACTAAGGAAGGCGCAACCTGGCCGTGGAGCTAGCTTAGGTCGGCGTGGGGGGTAGACAGTCAGCTCCTTTGCCCACTGGCTTGAGAGTCAGTCCGCCCATGTAAGTCTGATGTGGCTAACACCTGTCTTTTTCAAGACTTCTCTTGCGGGGCTTTGTGGTGCGGTTGTGTCTTTGGGTTGGTGTCAGCGGGTGGTAGGTTGGCTCAGCACGTACTTGTCTAGGATTTCCCGTCCTTCCGGCCTCGTGCAGCTAACGCCTGTTCTCCTTCATGACTTATTTTTCACTGTTGTGACAAAACGTCAGATTAAGCTGCTACCTTGAGGTTAGCAGATGGAAAGTGTAATCAGTTGAGCATTGGTCCGGGAGCCGGGGTCTTTTCTTCATCCAGCTTGAGCCCCAGTGAAATCGAACAACTTCGTTTGATTTTGAGGCCTAGGGTTTATTCAGGTGTTAGTGGTTGTGGCTAGTTATGGTGGACTTAGCTTCACCTGGCCTGTCACGATACGGTTAGCGTCTGGGTGCTTCTCCTTCATTCACTATATACTTTTTCTTGTAATCTGTGACCCCTTCCCTTCCTTAACTATTCTGTACTATATCTTAACACCTTATGAACTGTTATTCTTGTTTTTTCCCTTTTCATTTTTCACCTGTAATTCTTAAAGATCTCTTTCACTAAGTAACCAATAGTCCCATAGAGACTATCAGGCTTATGGTTTATCGCTTTTGTTGATATAGGTCGTGGAAGCCCGTTTCCACGAGATTCACCTTGGGCACTCGCGAATATTGTTTCGATTTCTCATTCGTGGAAGAGGCGGTTAGTCTCTCGTGACGTAGAGAAAAGGCTTCACGTTAAAAAGACATAAACTAATTTTGCTTTATCATGGTCGAAAGGCTAAGGCACGTGACTAAATCAAAACAAATGGTCAGATTTCTACCAAACTGCAAAATAAAACGATTTTTTTTTTTAGACCAAATACGTTCAAAAAAAGGTGAAATACATGTTTTACCCTCAGTTTTATGTCAAAGATAAAAATAAATTAATAATAAAATTTGGTGAATATAGCTGGATTGGTTTTTGAGGTACTCGTAGCTTATTCGCACACAATACACAATATACAAACGCACACATACACACTCGCGTACACATTATACTTCGAAACTTGTTTTTTCTTCTAAAACACGGTATCGAAACTTATTTGAATAAAATATCTTTAATAATATATATTCCACATAAACGTTAGGTGAATATAAAACATCCTGTAATTTTAGGATAACTAATATTGTCTTGAATGTTCTAAAAAACACGCAGATAATTAGTTTTTACTGAATGAATGAATGACTCTATGCTATAATTTTAACAACTGTAATGGTATTTGCTTTCAAAACAACGCCTAAAATGAAGGGAGCTTAGGTCCGAGAGTTAATCATTGTTTTCCCACATCGAGTTTAGGTTGTGAATCAATGACTGAAAATAAGAGTTTATTTTAAAATTAAGTCGCAGATTTTCCGTATGTTGTTTTGTACACTTGAAATAATATAATACAATATATGAAATCAAAAGATCTTATGAGTTATCCATATGCGAATTGATTTTTAAAATAAAGTCTAAAATTAAAACATCATAAAACCAAATTAATGATGATCCCTCATGCAGGAGTTATCAAAAAGTTGTGAAAAATTTTTTCCGAAAAATTAAAATAGTTAAAATTTGTTAAGAACTTGAAATACATTTTTGATATGATTATTGAATTTGAGTTACAGTCAGTTCTTAATATTAAATGAAATAATGAGAAGAAACACTGACATTTTTTTATAAAAATGCTGAAACTTTATGGTTTTATTTGTAGCTTTTTTACTTCTGAGAAATGTTTATAATTAGTGATTGCTTCCTATTGGAAAGTGCAGAGAGTATAGAAATGAGAAGTGACAGAGGCATTATCAACTGAAATAGTTTACCTAGATGAGACCAAGAGATGGATACCAGATGCATACAAATAAAGAAAATGACGAGATTAGAATCTAACTAAAGAACTTTGCCCAAATGAAAGAAAAAGAGAAATGGTTTAGGTACGAGTACAAGTGGCTTGGGGTATCATTTCTAAGTGGAAAGAAGAATTCCAGCCAAGACACTTGTAAAGGGTCTGTTCTATCTCACTGGGTCAAATCCCTAACCAATATTGTTTCAGGAGGCAGCAAAAGCTGTTTAGTATTGTTTCAGTTGAATGGTTTTAGTTGAGAGGATTACAGAACAGGTTCAGAGCTTTAAAATATTTCATCCTGAAAAACCTTACTGGGATTCCTTTGTTTTTTTTTGTTGTTTTATCTTTTAACAGGAAAATTTTTTATTATTTACATAATGGAAAGTTTATTAATTGACAGTACAAGTAAATAAAAATTTTCTTTCTCAGGGGCATTCTTAAAGTTTATAAAGTTTTATAAATTTATAAGTTTTGTGAGGAAACACCACATCAGAAGAAATTAACTTCATCATTTTTTTACTGCAGTGAAATAGAGTGAAAATACAAATATATATCATAGTGTAAAGATATAATAGAATTAAACAGAAGAAACTTATTTTTTCTTTTAGTTTTATTTGGTCTGCTAGAAAGTTATACTGTAACCCTGATTTCTCAATGAAATATTGTATTTCCTTAATGGTTCTACATTAGAAGTTCTAGATTTTACCTAATCCATGTGTATTTAGCATAGGGATCTTCAACAAGTACCTGAAAATGTATAGTCTCAGAGTGGAAGGCTCTTAATGTACAATGATTTTAGATAAGTGGGTTTGTTGGGTACACAGAACAATGATGGGAGTTTTCTGATGATTTTAAGTTGTATAGACAATTAAAACTATACGAAATGTCCTATGAAAAATACATTATTTTCAGTACACAAATTGGGCAATTCTTGTTGAAAGAACATCAAATGATCAAAAACAGTATAGAATGAGAATATATTGTATTTTTTTATGGATTAATAAATGCTGTTTTTTTTTATGTAAAGCTGTTTTACATTTTGAAATAAGTTCAAACACAGCCATGAAATCTCTGGAGCATGTAATCCATTCAAAATGTGCAAAATATTCTAATTGGCAAACAATTTACTGGTAAGTATCAAAAATTAAAAGAGAAAAGTAGGTAGTACAGAGATATAGTATAAGAAAGAAATGACAACATAAAATGTGAAGATTAAATAAGTCTAATGTAGTGCAATCAGTTATTATGTGGTATTTACTCATTGTAGGGTAAAAATCTAATGAAATGGTCTCTACACATATAAAACTTTTAATGATATAAACAACGCGTTTCGAACACGTAGTGTTCTTCCTCAGGCATTAACTAAGGATGAGTGCCTCTGATAAATGCCTCTTTTTTTAAGTCAGTCTTATTCAGAGGCACTCATCCTTAGTTAATGCCTGAGGAAGAACGCTACGTGTTCGAAACGCGTTGTTTATATCATTAAAAGTTTTATATGTGGAGACCATTTCATTAGATTTTTACCCTACAATGATTAAATAAGTGTTGCAAAATATAAAAACTCTAGTAGAAGAACAAGGTTAGAATCACTTATGATATGCTCAGCATTCTTTAAAATATACTATATTTCCATATCAAGAATCATATTTGGAAATATATTCTTCTCATTAATTTTTTGAGGCTTCTTTAGAGTGATTTAACTAAGAGACTATACCATCACATCGACGATTATGATGGTATATCAGATTTTTGACACCATCAAATATCTGATGGTGTATCTTTTATAAACATCCTTCTTCCTAGTTCTGAAGAAGATATTTACGGCATTCTGTTATTCAAAGAGGAATTGACTGTAATGGAGGTATTCACTGGCGATTAAGGCATATGACGGCAGAAGTACTACAGAATGGCGTTGATATGAGAGGAAAAGATGATGTATCATGACGATGAACTTTAGGTGTTCGAAACGGATTGTGCCATTAATCCTTTTAGTGTAGCAAGACTTAGTGTTTCTTTTCCTCTTTAATCATGAGTAAATTTCTCACAATAACTACCAAAACCAACCTTAGGAAGGTGTGGAGCACGAAGTAATTCAACCACTGCGGGGAATCTCCCACTAAAAAATTATTATATATATGAAAAATTATAATGATTATATTGAACTATGGGTCTGTCGATTTGCGGGAGTGATGGTTGCGGCAACTGTTAATCTGACTTGCCTCCGGATTGACAGATTAACCAGTGAACATCATTTTTTTGAGGTCACTACTGTCGTCCAACGGGGCCCAGGGTGATGACTCCGTTTCTGGCAAAGAGACGAGCCTGATAACTAATTGGCATAGCTCGTGAAAAAGGCGTTGTTTATTTTAAAAAAAAAAAAAACAAAATTCATTGATATGAAAAATTTCAAAAATGTAGATTTCTTCGTAGTTATAAAGAACAGCAGAAAAGGTACTACTTGGAGAACACTTATTAGCACATGAAAATTTAAAGGTGGGTTTGAAAATACTGTTACTTTTGAAAGAATTGGACTTATGGGTATGATTCAAGAATAAGTAGGTATAAGAGAAAAGCCTTTTGAATGTCGTCAAAATCACTTGTACCACATTCTCTCAAATATCGGTTTCATCAAGCTTTTATAAAATTCATCAAATAATATACTAAAACAGCGGAAAATGGTATATTGATAGAAATTTGGTAATGACATAAATATAAGCGTGTGAGTAAAGTATACACAAATAATATTTTTTCGGTTTTTTTAGCGAGACCTATAATTTATCTTTACTCAATCTAGTAGTTTATCATTCTTATCATTGGTTCCATAACATAATATTATTTTAACAATATCAAGTGTATCAAGAAAGAAGTATCTTTTATATTAACAGACTGTAGAAAGGACTTTTTTCAAGTGAGGACATCGCTCCAAATTTTACAAAGTATACTTTGGACAAGCAATGAATAGTTTTAGAATATATGCAGTTATTAAGGTCTACTACTAGAGTGGTAGAGGATTATGAGGAGAGAGACGTTCGCTGTAATTTTATTAAATTGGTTGTACTTGTATATATTTAATAGTGTAGGTTTATAGTTTTGCTTATAAACTAACGTCATTTCATAAAATGTACACATATTAAAATAGTTAAAAAACTTTTAGGTCACTACTCAGACGCAAAAATATTTGGTTGTATTTTTGCAGATTTCTTCGTTTATGTTGTTCCTTATCATGTAAACCAGAGTTCTAAATTTTGCTTGTAGATACTGATCTAGGTGTCATCGGCCATAGTTGTATTGAATAAGTAAAATTTTGATTACAGAGATGTAACATATTTTAGATTCTGCCAAATTCTTGGACAGGAACTTTTGAATTAGAAGGAAGTCGGAACCGGTTTGTCACATCATACACTGAACGTGATAAGATAGTTTAAATATTGATAAACTCTTGCATATTGATCTTTGTTTTAATAATTACTTCCTTAAGAAAGTAATAAAGTAAGTCATATGCTATGACTTCCTAGCATAGAGTCATTAAATAAATTATTAATATGAAAAAAAAACAAGATTTGAGGTTCGAAATAAATAAGTTAGCCCATTCAAAAACATTGAAGGCTTATATTTTCTTTGTAAGAACAAATTGGTTTTGTTATATTTTAATTGAATACAAATCAAACAAAAAAACAACTAAACAATTTGCTAGGTGGGAAATTTTCATTGTCAAATCCACATGAATTAATAAGTACAATTTGACTATTCAAATGATACTACTATTTCAAGTGGACAGTAAAGATGCCTTGGAGTCAATTTAAATTGAATAGTTCTGTACGTTGTATTAACTCTTGAAAAGTGGAATAAAAAAAAAAGATGCTCGTAGTTTGTTAATTTAATCCGAGATGGATATTGCTTAGCTGGAAATAGGAATTAGATTTTTAACTAGACTTTAGTTTGACTTTGTACAATCAATTACTACGTTTATTGCATTCCTCTTCAACAGAACATAATTTGAGCTTTTTTCAACTTTTTTATACACATTTTACTATTTTAAAGCATAAAATAATGAAAAATATAAAGTTTATTTGTATGTGAGCTTTCATATATCATAAGAAATTCTTATACTGTGGCATGTAATTTATTTTAAAATTTCAAAAGAGTCTATGTAAGTAGTGTACCATGATATGGTAGTGTGATGGAGATTGCAGGCATGCTGTATGATATTATAAGGCCAGTCAAGTAGATTTACTATGGAAGAGATATACGCGTGCATTAAAGCATTTTATTTTTGTAGGATTAAGAATTTGATGAAACAAACTAACTGATTTATCAATGGAATATTATGTCTCCCTAATAATTTTACATTGGCAATTCTAAATTTTACCTAACTCAAGTAAAGAGTAGGTATATTTACAAAAATTACTTGAAAGCGCACTGGATCACTACTCGCGGTTTAACATCCTCTTCGAAAAACGACGTTCTGCCGTGGAGAAAATAAATAAAAAGAACCAAGGAATCAAAAGTGAAAGAAATTTAAAAATGATGAAGGGAATGAGAAGAGAAAATATAAAAAAGTATTAAAAAATTAAAAATATTGAATTAAAAAAATGAACGTGAAAAAATAAAATAATAATAAAAAATATATGACACAAAAAAATTAAACAAAAAAAAAACAAAAAACTAACTGTTTAAATTTGAAATGTATTTGTCGATTTCGGATCGTATTTTCATCGAAAAAGAGTATATTTATATATAGGACAACCTCTTGCTATATTGAAAAGCAAGTCCTAGTGTTACATTTCCTTCTATGTGTCACAGTTTATTAAAAGCACACACTTAAAGTTTGTAATTTTCGGTTGAGCCGTCTTCAGGAGAGATAAGAGAGAAAAACCAAGCGCACTGGTACAGAGACGGTTGGAGTTGGAAAACAAACGCACTGGTACAAAGGCAGTTAGAGGCCGTTCTGTACAGTTCTAGTTGGAGTGTCCAACCGTCTCTGTACCAGTGCGCTTGGTTTCCCTCTCTTATCTCACTTGAAGACAGTTCAACCAAAAAATAGAGACTGTAAGTGTGTGCTTTTAATTTCTCTATGTTTTTTTTATATACATTGAACTGTATTTGTCGATTTCGGATCTTATTTTCATCGAAGAAGGGTATATATATATATATATATATATATATATATATATATAGGACAACCTCTATAACTGTCAAAATATTGAAAAGCAAGTCCTAGTGTTACATTCCTTTCTATGTGTCACAGTTCATTATAAGTTATATATATCTATAAAACCAGATTATATATTTATGAATCTGTCAAAAATTACATGCTTTGTTTGAAAGATCGTAGTCATTTTTTCTGATTTCTTACTGTGGTTTAGACGATGATGTATACATTCAAAACATATTATTAAAAAACAACACTGGTTCTTAAAGTGAGCATTCAAAATAAATATTATTCTATGCAAGTAAACTTAAATCCCTCTTTAATAAATTTAAATGGATGGAAAAACTTCAATAATAAATTACTTTCAGTTTAAAAAAAAAAATAGAAAATATCATTTTATAAATTCGATGAATGCGTATTTAAGTAACCAACTTGGAATTATATTCCAAATAATAATTTTCCTCCAATATTAATTACTTTTTTCTCCTTCTACAAATTAATGTGCTGAACAAATTGGTTACCTTATCAGTTCTTCCACTGGCAAAGTTTCGAATCAAAGAGACATTAATGCGTGGATTTTGCCAGGTTAGGATGATATTGGTTGCATTTAACTCCTAAATCCCAACTGGTTCGTAGGATTACCATCAGCTCCGGAGTTTCAGTTCTAAATTCAAGCCGACTTTCTAACTGATCCTTACCAAATACCTTTAATCCAATTAAACTAAACTTAAAGCTGTACCATTTTGTGTGTGTGTTCTTTTATAGTACAATGCAACTTTTACTATTAATCTTAAAATTTTCCAATTTGGCCAACCAAGATCAATTACCTAACCGAATGAGTGGAATTCTTAAAAAGTCATATCAGTTTATCTTAATTATACATACTGACTGAATCGATACTGACTGATCGATGAACGTAGAGTGTAAACTGCTGACGATTCAGATAAACAATATTTACAATCGATCTTTTCACGTCTTTGGAAAGAGACAACAATAAAATGGTTAAAATTTAGTACCTTCTAGGAGGCCAGGCTAGCTCAGTGGTTACGTGCTCACCTCTGAACTGATAGGACCGGGGTTCAATCCTCACCTGGCCCTCGATTTATTCACGCGGGAGGTGAATAAATCTGAGCACGTCGTCCCTCGGAGAAGGACGTTAAACCGTCGGTCCCGAGCCTGTACGATGTCAGGTACTCGTTAAAGATCCCTACTCTAAATACATTTGAGTTAGGCAAAATTTAGGACGCCCACTGTAGAATCAATCTTCATTGTGTGGTATCACAAAGGGCCAATGCTTGGCCTACGTGTGTTCCCTTGTGGGACTGCCACTGCAACTTAACCTAACCTAGTACCTTCTATAGTAGAATAGGGGAACTACAAAAAGTCGTAGAAAAGATGATAAGCATGACAAAAATATCTAAGTTGATCAAAGTAAACAAATTGTCCAGAAAAACTTAAGAATACAACTGTTACATATATCCCTGACTCTAATACTTTTGTAACGATACAAAAAGTCAGTGTAAACATTGTGTTAATACTTTGGAAAGACTTCATAGCAATGAAAACAATGTTTATTCAAGCTAAATATTAGGTTATACAGTACTGTTTGAGTTAGTTAATAAATCCAGAAAATTATTTATGACTATCCTGTTATTTTGCCAACGATGGGAACTCTTACTGTTATGGAGAATATAAGCCATGATTTGTGTAAAAAATATTTAACAAAGTAACCAAGCAATGAAATAATATGCGTATTACTTTTTTATAGAGAGAATATTTCGAATGAAAGTCTACGAATTAAGGACAACATTTTGACTTTGAGAGAAATATCATTAGTTGTTAAAGTTACATTTCTTGGTGTTTTTAAAAGTAAGATATAGTATATTAGATGGTTTTTTCTTGAACGCCAATAAGAAAATGATATATCCATTTTGAACTCAATATTTTGTTTTAATTCTTTGCCAATTTTGGTCTGAGTGGATTTCTTCCGAATTGCTACTATACTTCCAAGTTTAGAAGTGAGTTTTTCCTTTGTCTATCTGTATGCTACCTTCTTTTTAATTGGTTTATATATATATATATATATATATATATATAAAGATTTCACACAAACACGTAAAATAACAATCAATGATCAAACCACAATAAGAAAAGGGAAAAAGTCTAAGATCTTTCAACTCTAACGACCGGTCATCATCAGAGTCAAAAACCCAACCCAACCAATTGGGTTGTTGACTCTGACGAAGACCGTTCGTTACGGTTGAAAGATTTTAGCCTTTTTTCCCTTTTCATATTGTGGTGTAATCATTGATATGTACATAATTATTATGCGGTTAGAAAATATGACGTGCTTATTATTATTACACATGTATATTTTCAGTTCCATAGAGGTTAGTAAAAATCATATTTCTATATAAATTGGTTTTCCATCGTAAACAGTTTTTGTAAATGTCCGACCAATTTCGAACGTATCAAAAGCTATCAAACAAGTAGGGCAATTATATAAATCAATTTTCCGTTATTAATATTTTTCCTACAACTATTGTTTACGAAGTAAGACGTATGTATAAAATATTATAATTTATTAAGTTTTAAGCACTGTTATTAGCTGTAAAATAAGTTGAATAATTAAAGGTGAGTTTATTTTTACTTTTACAAAGTTTTGAGAAGTTGTATTTGACAATTGTAGTTTTTTGTTATGTTTACTGACTTAGGATTGCTACACGGATAGTCTAAATGTATTTGATCAAAATAAATTGGCTTTTGGAAGCCATAAAATCTTTTCATTCTATCATTATTCCCTGATTTTAACAATTATCGATTGGAATATCTAATAAAACTGGAAAAACCCTCTTCATTAATATGGCTTTAAATTAATTGTCTGACTCGAATAACTTCATTAACTTGTTCGTTTCAATGTTTACAGAGAATAATTAAAGAGATTGAAATGAAAATTGTTTCTAAATTATTTTATTTTTTTTTTAATAAAAAGGAAGAAGAAAAAAATTACTTTGGTAAACCACTTGTGCTGAATACTCATTAAATAGAATCATGCTTTTGAGTGATAAAGAAAAATAACAGGAGAAAGATGAATACCTCCTTTTAATAAATTCTTTTTAACGAGCTGCGTACAGCAATACTTTAATTCAATCAAAAATTGAAATTATTTCATTCAATACTAATTTAAATCAGTTAATGGGTTTGAAAGAAGACATATTGTTTACATACAATACTATGTACTATATACAATAATACTTGCAGAACTGCTACCCATCTTAGACGGTATTTTATTAAAAACTCAGAGATGATACCAGGTATTTCAAAATATTATTAGAAAAATTATAGAATAGGAAAAAAAATATATACTCGTATTACCACAGTACTAAAAAGATTTCACATAAACACGTGAAATAACAATCAATGATCAAACCACAATAAGAAATGGGAAAACAAGACTAAGATCTTTCAACCGTAACAAGCGGTCTTCGTCAGAGTCAAAAACCCAACTGAACACTAGATGCAGAAAACATCTGGTGAGGAGTTGAGAAGAGTGGGAGGGAAGAGTGGTATTTTAAAAGGGTGAAAGAGCAGGAAAGGACTAATGTCCAGAAAGGACAGTTGTCTGTCTTTCAGGTGCATGGAAGAACAGTAATTTTGTTATCCGTATAAAAATAATAATAGCATCAACATTAAAAAAAAACAATATCATATTCCAACAATAGGGAGCAGCATAAAAGTATAAACATTTCCAATTTACAATGAATCTGACATATTGTGGTCACAATACAGATTATATTGTTTAGTAGATTATAATTAATTTAAACGTAATAAATATTCCTTAATGAAGGATAAACTGCAATCTTTTTGACAGAACTATATCCCAATAAAGGTACCTGATAGTATATTTCGTGAATTAAAAAAATAGTTTTTTCTCTAACTATTTATTATAAAATAATAAACTTGAACAACATGAACATTGATTTTTTTTTCATATTACTATACTACGAGTAAGTAATGAAGTTAGGCATGGACATTAGTTTAATTGATGTTAATTATTTTTATTACTGGTTTTAATTGTTGTAGATTTCAGTATAAACCCCTTCATATTTTTTGTTTATAATTTTTTAAATTGGTTAAAATAATAACAGGCATATCTATTAACACTACTATATAGCTTTATAATTAATAATATATTTATTTAAGTATTTGATGGAGTCCTTGTAATTTTGAGGTTTCTGAAACAACAATTCCAAATTCCTAGTTTGACAGTTGGAGTGAAACCCATTTCAAACTTTCCCACGGTGCACATGAGAAGGCAATTCTAATGTGCAATAGACTATGCTAAATTAAACTTTCAAAGCAAAACCTTGTCTCTAGATGTAGTTGAAGCAGGAAATAAATCGCAACCAATGCAGATATATAAGCTATACTATTTAAAACCAATATATTTTAACTTAATTATTTACAAATTATAGATAGAAAACTTCTATTGTACATTTATATAAAGCTTACTATTAAGAGCTATTCAAACGAACTACAGTAGAACCCCGTTTATCCAGCACGATCGGGGGATGGGGGGGGGGGGGGGTGAGATCATGCCTGATAAAGCGTTTTGCCGTTGTTTTGAGTGTTACTCTTATAAATACACACGAATTAATTAAAAGTTAGAAAATAGCAAAACAATCATAGAAAACACACTCATAATTATCTTCCTAGAGCATAGGCTTGACTGTAGACTGTAATGTAATCCATTGTAAAGGCACTTTTAATAAACGTAAACTTTATTTTTCATATTTTATTTTCCTTAGGGCAGGGCAGGCATATTTATAGGCTAGTCGTAAACTTATATTTCGATACTGTATTTAACTCTATTTTTTAAACTTATTTTCTTATTTCTATACTGTATTTAACTCTATGTTTTCACTTATTTTCGTATTTATCTTACTGTACTAATGTCCTTAAGACTAATTGTCTTTTTTTTAACTTTACATTGGAGGGGGGTCGTCAGGTAATTCTTCGTCAGACCAGGGGAGCTTCGCGCGGCGTATTTAAAATTACGTGGTTGTACATTTTTTGTGTTTTTGCATATTTTTTACCCAATATTTTCGGGAAACTACCCTGGTCAAAATTTTGCCGTTGTTTTGAGCGTGCCGGATAAAGGGGGTTCTACTGTAAATACATTTTAGCAACCACCGTCATAAAGAGTTAAAGATAGTCACCAGTTCATTTATATTGTATATACATATATACAATTCAACTGATATATTGACTGTATAAATGAATAGATCTACCATAAAATGAACTGGGATTACGTTGGCCTTCCAGGATAAAATCTAGCTCTAAATAAATAAGATCTTATTTTAAATTTGTTTCATTAATCCACAAAATTATTACTTGTGGAAATAAGGGTAGTTGTAATTAAAAAAAAAATAATCCACAAAATAAAAAAAAATATTAAACAGTAAACTAATATATAAGAAACACAGAGATAATTGTGTCGAGAACTAAGAAACAAGTACACATTAGTAAATTAGTAAAAGTTCTTTCTTTAGTTGCTCTCGGATGACAATGATGACAATTTATGACAAAGGCCTCGAAGTATTTATTTCTATTATTTTCCTTTTCGTTTGTGGTTTAAACTTTATTAATTGTTTCACAATAGTTTTTTATACATATAACAAGATTTCACATAAACACGTGAAATAACAATCAATAATCAAACCACAATATAAAATGCAAATGAAAGGCTAAGATCTTCCAACCGTAAGAAGCGGTCTTCGTCAGAAAACAGTAGTGAGTTTGGACTCTGACGAGACCGCTTCTTACGGTTGGAAGATCTTAGTCTTTTTTCCCATTTTTAATTGCCGTTTGACTTTGGCATATATATATCTATATATATATCAACTAAATTATTATATATATACATCAATGATTAAACCACAATAAGAAATGAAAAGAAAAGACTAATATTTTTGAACCGTAACAAGCGATCTTTTTTTTTCCATTTCTTATTGTATTTTGATCACGAATCGTTATTTCACGTGTTTATTATGTAATGTTGTTTTATATATAAATATTCAATAATATATCGACCGTTTGGTATAATAGGTGTGTTCTTTAATCGGGGTTCGGTCAATTTTCCAGGATAAAAAAATAAACTCTCGTTGCCAACGTTTCGGTTTTATAATAAAATAATATAATAATTAAAATTAAATATATTTTATTAAATTAATTTTTATTAATTTTATTAATTAAATAATTAAATATAATAATAATAATATATATATATATATATATATATATATATATATATATATATATATATTTGTAATTTTGTAAATATATATTGCTTCTTTTTATAATATTATTTTTTATTATTATATTGTATTAATAAACATTAGAAATTAGTTCTAAAGTTCTGAAATTGTTTAAATCATCTTGGAGCCAATTAGGGCCTCTCCCAGGTAGCTGCAACGACGGTTTAGGTCACTCAACCCTCACCGATTAGAAAAACAACTTTAATCCCCCCTCAACCCCAGCAACACATTCCACCTTTCTTATATAAGATTTAAACTTCAAAATCCATTAATTTCTTAATAATGGCTGAAGACAGCAGAAACATGTGTTCATTTAGCATGTCGATTGGTAACTTATTATATTCTGTGGATATAGCAATAAGATCATTATTCCGGAAACTCGAGAAACTTATGAAAAAGCAAGTTTTATCTAAATATGGTCTAATTTTTAACAATATATATATATATATATATATATATATATATGGTCAAACCACAATAAGAAATGGGAAAACAAGACTAAGATCTTTCAACCGTAACAAGCGGTCTTCGTCAGAGTCAAAAACCCAACTGTTGGGTTTTTGACTCTGACGAAGACCGCTTGTTACGGTTGAAAGATCTTAGTCTTGTTTTCCCATTTCTTATTGTGGTTTGATCATTGATTGTTGTTTCACGTGTTTATGTGAAATCTTTATATATATATATATATATATATATATATATAGGTGTGTGTGTGTGTGTGTGTGTGTGTGTGTGTGTGTGTGTGTGTGTGTATGTGTGTGTTGTGTGTGTGTGTGTGTGTGTGTGTGTGTTATGTGTTTATATACATGAACAATGTATAGTATTTACAATAACACACGTGAATATCCAATGAATGAAGTCGGTCATCAGTCACTTTTTATTTACTTTTTTTTTGCCTTCCATTTCTTTTTACCATCCTCTCATTCCTTTTCTTCTCATATATAACCTTTCCTTGTCTTATGCATCTTTTTTCAGCAATTTTCTTTAAAATTATTATTGCATAAGATGCTCGATCTACCAAATTTTTATTTAAATCTTCAATCGTTACTTTTTATATACTCATATAATCAAAATAATTATAATTTTTGGAAGAAAAGCAGGTCATAATAAGTGTCTTCTACCTAATCAATATTAAGTATTGTAATTTATATTAAATAATAGCTACTGAGATATGCAGTTAATTTTGGTTTGAAGGTACGTTGATGATGCCATTGATCTAGTTAGGACTGATTGCAGGGATTATAATGGCAACGGTTATTGATTGTATCTGAAGTTTGATGCTTAGTTGGATGAAGTGATTAATAATTAGACAAATACTTACTTTTGGTCCCATTGTAGCTGAAACTGCTTTCATGAGAACTTCAACTCCTTGGAGCATTTTGTCCCTGGCTGAAGAACCAAATATCACGTCTTTAAAACTGCACTTTCTCTTCAATACCTAGTAATAAAGTAAAGTATGAGTATTTTATGAAGAAAGATTAAAATAAGAATAGAAGTTATCGAAAAAACAAGTAATTAGATACAGTAAAACCTTCGCTGACGAAAGCTTAAGCTCACGAACTTTTCGTCTCAGGAACATTAAATTCCCAAGCATATAGTCACTGATGACAAACTAGTTTTCGGTATATACATAAGGTACATTTTTGTGTAGTTTTAAGGCTTATTTAGTAGGAAATTATGTTTTATGGGGACCTGGGAACGGATTATTCTCATTTTAATGGTTTTTATGGGAAATAAATGTTGGGAAGACGAACTTTTCGCCTTACACACACTTTCTGGGAACCAACGCGTTTCGAACACTTTATGTTCATCATCAGGAAGACACCAAGGATGTGGTGCTGAAGAGTTGGTCCAGTGAAAACAGCTAATAAGTTGTTGAATAAAACTTCATTTGTGTGGAGACTTTTGTTTGAAGTTGTTGAATAATGGGATAAAACATCAGTTGTTTGGATACTTTTGTTTGAAGTTGTTGAATAAAACTTCATTTGTGTGGAGACTTTTGTATGTTTATCCATTTCACCTCGGAATGAGTAAATACCACACAATTACGAATTGCACAACTAATGATTGTTTACATTGTTCTTAATGTTATTGTAATTGTAGATTATATAATAGAATGCCATTCTAAATAGGTTATTTTAAATTGAACAAATTAATTTATGTATTGGATTAAGTGAGAGGAATTGTTTAAGGTTTTAAACTAGTTAAAGTGTTCATAGTGGTGAAGGAATGGTTTCCCTTTGTGCTGTTTTAGAATTGTTTCGCCATAAATAGCAGTTTGAAGAAGAGGGAGACAGACAAAGGCTGGCTTCATCCAGAGAGCTTACCACCAGGATTACTTACCTACACAAGTGTCAATGCTCCAGCTATCCATCCTTCCATACAACGCCGCTCCTAATTCCCGCCCTATCATCCATCTTCATAATTACTGGCAATACGCCACGCCTTCCAACAATCCACTCTTCAATTGCTTTAATCAATCCTTTCAGGCAAAATTCAAACCTTTCCTTCAACATTCAACACTTAACTGTGAATAACCATTTCTGAACATGGTCCAAAAAATTGATATATTTATTAAGAAAATAAATTTTAATATACCCTAAGAGTAGGGTGAATCTTGAAGAATATATGATTTGTAAAAGTACTGAAATTGCTTTCATCTAGAGAATTTTAATTTTTTTTGTAACAATAATAAAAATAATAATAATAATTTTTTTTTATTCGTAGGATGTGGAAAAATCTGTTCAGTAGATCCCTTAGCAAAACATCTTGCTTAGGGTATGTGGGGTTTGGGCTCTCGACCCACTAAAAACCACATCCTATTTCCTGGCACTATCTGACACCGAAACCGTTAATAATAATAATAATAATAATAGTAATAATGTTTGTCATCTTAGGATGTGGACAAATCTGTTCAGCAGATCCCTAAGCAAAACATCTTGCTTAGGGTATGTGAGGTTGGGGGTCCCGCCCGACCCACTAAAAAACCACTAAAAATAATAATAATAAAATAATAATAATAATATCAAATAGCTTATACGGCTCTGAGTCAAAATAGTCCATACAACTTTTACTGGTTGGTATAATTCTGTTTTTTATCATATTTCTTAGCAGACTGTGAGTGTGCGTTTGTTCTGTAGTGCTGAATATACAAGGAGTGATAACAAAATAACACACTTTTTGAATTTAGTGTGCTCTGAAATTTTTAATTTCAATTTTTTTTATGATCCAATATTCACAGTTTTGATTATATATATATATTGTTTTTATGTGAGATGCATCAAAATTAGATTTGTGTTTGAATGCTAGCCGATTTCTTACATTTGAAAAAATAATTACCTGTGGAATAACTTATACCATTTTTAAACTTTTTTTTTGCACAAGTTGACTCGCCGTACTCCACTATCAACATTTCAAAAGTATTTGTGTAAATGTTCCTTGCCATTGTAACTATATCACCTTAAGAAGAAGTTCAAATCTGGCTCTTGGTTCACGTTAAGCAGTCAATTTCAATTTTTATTTTTGGCATTTATTTTTCATTATTTTATTGATTTATTACCAATTACGCGTATTATTATAAGATTTTTTCTATCTAGTTGTTCTTGTCTTTTCACTTTTTTCAGCTCTCCCGGTTTCCTTTTACCGTTTATTTTTCATATTTGCCGCTAGACAATATTCTCATCTAATTTTCCCAAAGATCTTTAATATGCTTCGTTCCTTTAAAAAGTCACGTCTTAATGATAACCATGTTGAATAAGTTGGTCAAATTATTGAAAAGTTGGATATTTTTTGATTTTCTCTCTGAAGTATATATCAGAAGAGAACGCTTACTTATAATGTATAAACAAAAACATATATTATCAAGTGACCTGGATTATGCAGTTTTAGAATATAGATTAAAATAGAGTGGGACCGCCAGACTTAGGAAGACTTTAATAACAAACAAATTCATGCTGGACTTTTTTTATACTGAATAGTATTTTCGTTAGTATACTGGGAATCTTGATTACTCAAGGTATCCTGACATCTATTTCACCTCGTTCTTCATGTATTTAACCTGAGCAACTCTGAATGTGTTAAATACATTTAAATTGTTGCGAGACAAACATTTCACTAATCATTTTATGAAGTTGTTTATTCTTTATGTGCCAGCCAAATTCCATAAAATCTAAATAATACTCAACGAATGAGCTGTACATTTTCATTCTTCATAAATATTACTTCCGAATAAGAGAATGTGCTATGCTCATTTGAGGCCTTGGGACGCGTTATAATTTATGAAATATTTATTTAAATTAATAAAATATGCACGATTATAAATTATTAAAAACGATTTTTTTTTCTAATATTAAACATTCAAAAAAAAGAAATCAAAATTTCAAACAATCAATCACACAACTGAACCATTTTATACAAAAATAAAACATTTTTGAAAATTTAGTTGAAACTCTAGGCTGTAAAGTTAATCAGTAGTTGAATGTTGAGCTCGAGAATTGCTACCTGTAAAATGACTGAAAAGAGAAAGCAAATCGCAAATTAAATTTGCCAGCTCTTGTTAGTTCTAATGAAACTCGGCTACCCATAGTATCCATAGCGCTACCTCTACTGTCTGCGAGCTGTCAAATGGTTTATGAAATGAAATTAACTAGAAATGAACATGACTCCGAATTCCCCTCAGCTGCCAATTTAAAATACAATTTCCAATTATCTGTTATTCTCTCAATGCCTTGTGTTTTTAATTAAACGTAATAAATGTCATACTCTATTTTTCAGTATTTATTTAGCTTTTTTTTTTTTTGGAAATTCACATCATATAAATTATGTTTAATTTCATGGCTTGGAAATTTATAGTACTGATTGGATGTAATCTTCTATTTGACATGTATAACATTTGTACCAGTGGTTTGGAGTTCAAATTGGCCAAAATGACTAAATCATTCATGCGAGCGCTTGAATTACGCCACCATCTTAAAGAAAGAACGGAAAAGTCGAATGTTTAAGGACTGAATGTCAGACAGATTCAACATATATACTGTACTTAATTTATGAAGATCAGTATATCAAACTGCATGTATGGAATAAATCCCAGTTACAGGTAGACCTCTCTGTTTACACCATCTTTAATTTTTTTTCATTTTCTGGTCTCTAAGCTATTCGGTTTCTTTTTTTGATATATCCTGCTAAACTGTACTTCCTTTAAAAGCTGACGCACATTGAACATCCATGTTTCAAGCACCAATGCACAGCCATGAGTACAGTGAAGTACATACATAGATTCTACATGAATAAAAGAAACAAAAAATAATTTTATTTTATGATGAAATCAAACAAATTGTTTTGCTATAAAGAACCCATGAAATGCAAATGATTTTTAAAGTTCCAAATTCCAGTTATTTTTCTTACATGGTTTATATTTATAATTGCTTACTTTTTTTCTTTAAATAAAAAAATTGGAGAATAGTCAAATACGGTTACCTGGAATAATGTTCACATACCCTTTGTTTCTAATCGTTCACTAATTCAGAAAAGGTATAAATTAAATATTCTGTAGTTGAAAGAAATCAGAATAGATGAGCGATTTCATACTTCTGGAGTACTATACTGTTCTGATTATCTAATTGTTTGCGTTGTGTTTTTTTCTTTAATTCTTCAAGGGCTTTATTGGAGAATAACTGATCGCTTCACATTTAAAATAGGTCTCAATCAATTTTTTCATTTCACATCAAGTTCAATTCTGGTATTTGCCTTTCATAGAATTATCCTCATCTACTACCTCATAAGTATTTGAATATATTTATTTGAATATTACTTTTATATAAACTTATTATTAAAGGTCATTCTATCATAAGAAGAATCACGAAATTATTGTTATTCTCAGAACTACCCTGAATTAAGTTTCTGTAAATCAACATCAACCAAAGAAGCAAAAAACCGAAGGCTTTAGGCTTTTTGTATTGTGATTTTTAAATAAGAGAAATTACAGTCAAACGAAAAATAACTATATTTTCCACCTAGAGAACAATATCAAAAACTTAAATATGCCTGTATATATACAACAAAAAAATATTATATGTTAGTTGTCCTTATATTTTCTTAATGTATGATAAGTTACAGTTTTATACGAGTAATAAAATATATAAAACATATTTCTATTTTATATATAAAAATAAAATTTTATAAAAATTATGAGAAAGATTTAACTAAATTATTAACGTTGCCAATTATTATGTACTAACTATTTAGGTTCTAGTTTTGTTATATTATTTTCAAGGCTTGTTTTGATTGAATAATACTATAAATATTTCTAATATAAATCATTCTAACCTCAGAGGTATTAACAATATACTTGTATTTAACTGTAAATATTGTTTAATTACAACATAGTGCGAGGAAGCAAAAATGTCAATATGTAATTCATTGTTTTTTTTTGTTGTAAACCACAAAACATTACTATTTATAACAAAAATTGCTATAAATAAAACATTCCCTTTAATGTGACAACCAGCATTCATACGACACAGTCTTATTTCGATTAGTTTTCTGAGGAAAAATTACCTGGAGAAAGCAAAGAAAATTTAATTTAGTCACGCGATCTCCTGCTTCATTTAAAAGATTTTCTTATATTAAATTTTGTTATCTACAATCTTTTCAGGCATGATTGATTATTTTATTACTACAAGTTTATTTTTCTTTTACGACGCTATTTATTTGAAAAAATTCTTTCCAACAATATATCGTGTAAATTTTAATTGAATGTTGTTTGTAATAGATATTTAGACTTTGCAGAAAGTTCAAATAGAAAAAAGAAAATTGACTATGAGATTTTGCAATCAATATTATATACAGACAATTATATATATATTATATATATATATATATATATATATATATATATATATATATTATGGGTTTTTAACTCTGACGAAGACCGCTTGTTACGGTTGAAAGATCTTAGTCTTGTTTTCCCATTTCTTATTGTGGTTTGATCATTGATTGTTGTTTCACGTGTTTATGTAAAATCTTTATATATATATATATATAATATATATTATGGGTTTTTGACTCTGACGATGACCGCTTGTTACGGTTGAAAGATCTTAGTCTTGTTTTCCCATTTCTTATTGTGGTTTGATCGTTCATTGTTATTTCACGTGTTTATGTGAAATCTTTCTACCGATATATATATATATATATATATATATATATATATATATATATATATATATATATATATATAATGTTCAGACTACACTAAGAGATGGGGGAAAAAGACTAAGAACTTTCAACTGTAAGAAGCGGTCTTCGTCAGTCAAACACCTATCTGGGTCAGTTATATGTATATATATATATATAAAACATGATTTCACATAAACACGTGAAATAACAATCAATGTTTAAACCATAATATGAAATGGGAAAAGAGACTATGGGTTTTTGACTCTGACGAAGACTGCTTGTTACGGTTGAAATATCATAGCCTTTTTGTCTGATTCTTACTGTGGTTTATATGGGTAATATATTACTTTTAATTTGTTGTTTCCATTTATTCAATTTCATAGTTTTTGTACATACTTTGTGTTTTAGATTTAACCTGATTATGAACACTAAATGTTCAAAACACGTTGTTTGATTAAATCCTTTTAGTATGTGAGACTTAGTGTTTCTTTTCGTCTCTAATCATAAGTAAATACCATAAAATTACTGTTTACATAGCTTATCATGTATACCTGGATTTTGAAATAAATATATTATGTATGTAAGTGTGGCCGTTATCTTGTCTATAAGTTTCAGACATTGAAAGTAAACTAGGGCAATGAACATATACTCACTTTATTAGAATCATGTTCAAGGTTTTATAAACGGAGATACATAGGATTATATTGAAAGTATTATTTTACACCTACTAAAAATTGGATGATCAACAATGGTGAGGTAATTAATACGAAAATGAAGTCTGTATAAAACTGTGTATTCTTTTAATGTTGAAACATTTTCAAATTCGATTGTAGGTCTATAAGAAGTATACCTATCATTTCAGCTTCTTAGAAAGTTCTTAAAATCTCCTTCACAGGAGAATTGGTTTCCTCAGACAAAATATTCTATTTTATTTCAAAAAGCTGTAATTCTACAGTATATTTTTAAATTAAGGAGATAAGACTGGTGCATTTTAATAATGAAACTAATTAAATTGTTTTTCTATGGGTTTGATTATATATTTTGCTTCAAGCAAAATTCAATATACCATTCTATTCTTTATTAACAAGATAATAAATATTTTTTAGTTGAATAATCAAGGAAAATTGCAAATTGAAAATGGATTAAAGAGAAGAAAAAAAATACACAAACAAGGAATACAAAAAAAACATAAAGCATAAATCTCTGTTCAGGGAAAATAATCCCTTGGCTTAGTACAGAAGTCTCTTGTTCTTTTTATTATTCTGTCTCCCTCTTCCCTTCGCATGATTCTATCCCCTTCTCTACATCAAAACATCTACTAGAGCTTCATTCATTGTCTAGTTATATTCCTTTCTCATTTAATAACGTATAATCTTTTTTTTTTACGATGGTTCTACCCAATTTGGATATTTAGCAAAAAATAGTTATGCATTTTTTTTTAAATTCTTTCATAAATGTATAGAATTATTATTACTATACTTTTGAAGTAAAATGGATAAACAAACAAAAGTTTCCACACAAACGAAGTTTTATTCAACAGCAACAACGCGTTTCGAATGAACGCGGTTCATCATCAGGAAGACACTATAATACAAATAATATCTAATCAATTACAGTTGATTTTTATTATAATGTCTTTCTGATGATGAATAAAAAGTGCTCAAAACGCGTTGTTGTTGTTGAATAAAACTTCTTTTGCGTGGAACTTTTGTTTGTTTATCCATTTTACCTCAGAATGAGTAAATACCACACAATTACGGATTGCACAACTAATGATTTAACTACAATTTTTTTTAAATTCATATTTTTAATTTAAAAACTAATTAAATAAACATATAACAAATAATTTCATGTTTAGCATGTCAATGATTTTTAAGCCACATCCATTAGCACTAAAAATAAATGTTATGTTTTTTGCAGGTATTTTGATCAAAAAAATAAAAATTATTACTTTCTGTTACATACAACTACTTTTTCGTAATCTTTATTCAAAATTTTGGAATTTGAGAAAATGTTTACTTACAATGGCATGAATGGTTAATTATTTTATCTCACTAAGGTAATATTGTTCTTTTCTTTAAAAAAAAATTGGAATAATCTGTGATTTATGCTACCAAATAGATATTACATACTGTTAGGGTAGAAAGTGTAGTAGGATTGAGGATTGTTTATGATGCATGTATGACAGTTATGATGCTGATACTGACGTATTCCATCAACGTTATGGAGAGTCTTGAGAGAAATATAGGTAAAAGTAGATCAGAGGTTAGTAGATTGTCGGTGGAAAATCAATAGGATTTCACTGAAAATTGAAGAAATAGAAGCAAAAGACCAAAAAATATGAAAAAAACTCTTTCACAACAGAGCTCACCCTATAGGCACTAGGGACAGAAGTAGTTTTAAAGAATATGGAAATACCATGATCCGTGTAAGGCTTAGAATGTTCATCGACTTCAGGAGATAAGACACCACTGTTGGTCAAATTAGGAAGATAGCCACGCTTACCATGATCCGTGTTAAGGCTTAGAATGTTCATCGATTTCAGGAGATAAGACACCACTGTTGGTCAAATTAGGAAGATAGCCACGCTTACCATGATCCGTGTTAAGGCTTAGAATGTTCATCGACTTCAGGAGATAAGACACCACTGTTGATCAAATTAGGAGGATAGCCACGCTTACCATGATCCGTGTAAGGCTTAGAATGTTCATCGACTTCAGGAGATAAGACACCACTGTTGATCAAATTAGGAGGATAGCCACGCTTACCATGATCCGTGTAAGGCTTAGAATGTTCATAGACTTCAGGAGATAAGACACCACTGTTGGTCAAATTAGGAGGATAGCCACGCTTACCATGATCCGTGTAAGGCTTAGAATGTTCATAGACTTCAGGAGATAAGACACCACTGTTGATCAAATTAGGAGGATAGCCACGCTTACCATGATCCGTGTAAGGCTTAGAATGTTCATAGACTTCAGGAGATAAGACACCACTGTTGATCAAATTAGGAGGATAGCCACGCTTACCATGATCCGTGTAAGGCTTAGAATGTTCATAGACTTCAGGAGATAAGACACCACTGTTGGTCAAATTAGGAGGATAGCCACGCTTACCATGATCCGTGTAAGGCTTAGAATGTTCATCGACTTCAGGAAATAAGACACCACTGTTGGTCAAATTAGGAGGATAGCCACGCTTACCATGATCCGTGTAAGGCTTAGAATGTTCATAGACTTCAGGAGATAAGACACCACTGTTGGTCAAATTAGGAGGATAGCCACGCTTACCATGATCCGTGTAAGGCTTAGAATGTTCATAGACTTCAGGAGATAAGACACCACTGTTGGTCAAATTAGGAGGATAGCCACGCTTACCATGATCCGTGTAAGGCTTAGAATGTTCATCGACTTCAGGAGATAAGACACCACTGTTGATCAAATTAGGAGGATAGCCACGCTTACCATGATCCGTGTAAGGCTTAGAATGTTCATCGACTTCAGGAGATAAGACACCACTGTTAGTCAAATTAGGAGGATAGCCACGCTTACCATGATCCGTGTAAGGCTTAGAATGTTCATAGACTTCAGGAGATAAGACACCACTGTTGGTCAAATTAGGAGGATAGCCACGCTTACCATGATCCGTGTAAGGCTTAGAATGTTCATCGACTTCAGGAGATAAGACACCACCGTTGGTCAAATTAGTAAGATAGCCACGCTTACTGAACTTATCTTGAAAACGGTTACTATGAAATTATCAGTCAACCTACTCATTTTATGGAGCTAACTAAAGAGGGGTTAAGGAATAGACTTTTTTTTATTAAATCAGGGGTTCAGTGACTTTTATAGGTGTCACTGCAATAGAATTTGTAGTAAAATGAATTTGGTACTCTGGTGAACAAACTAATTTACTTATAGAATTCATGGATAATACTCAAAAAAATGTGCATTAGAAAAATGTTTAATAGTTAATTTGTCTATATTAGGAAATAAAAGTGTCTTTGTGGCATGGAAACAACATACAAAAAAAAACGTAAGAATCATTTTAAAAATAGAAATAAAACACTTTTTAGTGTTACATAACACACAAGCTATACTATTTATCATGTCTTCAAATTTATAAAATAACAAAGAAAATGTTAATGAATCCGCTATTCATTATAAAGAAATAACGTTTATCCTTTCTAGCATAAGAATAATGAAGAAAGTGTTGAAAACTAATATCTTAACATCAGATTAAAATCTTTAATATTTTTATGTCAGTTACTTTAGGCTTTGAAAAAGTGATACTTTTTATTTTGATTACAACAAACTCTATACAAGGGATTTTTTATATTATTTTCTCCATTTCTATAGTTTTATAGATCATGGGATCTTCTATGGATTATTTTCTCCAACTTTCTTTCATTTAGAAGATACACATTGTAGCAGGTTCATTATTTCTCAAATTTTTTAATTTACCACTTATTTAACTTATTTTAATCCAGTCCCTCGACTACTGTATTAGATGGATGGCAGCTTTGATAGTGAAAACACTGTTGAATGTTGGTAGGTTTTATATGGCTACATGTAGTGAAGGAACTACATAAAACTAAAATTTTAAATCTGTAATATAATACTGTAAAATTTGTAATTTGTAATATAATTTTTCAGTAATGGCTTTATCACACTTATAAATTTATAGAAAAATATTAAAAACGGCAAGATATCAATTTTAGTTTTGTGATTATGAGTATGAAGTTTTTATTACGTTGCACAATAGACAATTGAAATATCAATGAATTAAATTAATTATCTGTTGGTTCAATATTAAGTTAGTTTTTGTAATATTCAGTTAAGTATAAAATAAAATAAGACGAATATAACAATGCACTCAGGAGGGTTGTTAATCATTAATATTTTTATAGATAAACACAAAATAGAAAGTAACATTTTTATGGGGAACAGTGTATGAGATCTGATAGCTAATTAAACGCAGTGATTTTGGATTTAATGAACATATTGCTTTCTTGACATATTAAAATACTTCCTTTGTTTTTATTTTCAGTGTTGCAGAAATAATAATTTTTTTATTATGCTCATTTTAAATAAACACTCTCCATTGTAATTAAAGAAATATTGGTTGGATCTCATTCTATTTGGAAGTTGAACCGCAATGATTAGAAGTTAAAAAAAAAACTGACCAATTTATCTTGTTTAATTGAGTTTAGAACACAATCTGAATTTTAATCTAAAAACTTTTAAAGCAATGGCATAGCAATTTACAGATATTTTTCTAATTGTTTCTATGATACTTTCAATTATTTACGTTTTATTCAATTAGTGTAAAAACCGAATCATATATCGGATAAAAAAGATGTAATGAATTCACTAAAATAATTGTAGATATTAAATTTTCTATTTAGTTTTATTAAAAGATAATGTAACCGTAATGTTAATGAACCGTTTTAATTAAACAGTCAGTATAAAAAAAGGACTTTCTCTACCAAATGAACATGGTAAACAAACTGGTTGTGAAGATGCCAGTCTTAATGATACATTTAAACTGATTGTCAAGTTAATTGAATGGAGTTGATTATGTACCTGAAATTTTAAGTAGAAGTTTGGCAAACTTTTCTAGTCTAGGAGACCTTTTTTTTTATTGAAACAGTCTGGGCAAATGTTTAACCTCTGTTATTTTTTTAAAAAAATAATGGGCATGTGTTTGAGGTTTAGAAAGAGAGCAGATGTACGTATATAAATAACTTCTCAGAAACACAGACATACACTCATGTGAAAACACTAATTTCTACAAGAGACTGTAATTGCGTATTTAAAAAGTGATGAAGACAGTAAATCAAAATTACTATTAAACAATTAAACAATTAAGGACAGTCACACAGTTGTAAATTTGCAAAATGTGATAATTGTACAAAATAAAACCTACATATGACAGGAGAGTTCTAAGTTTATGAATAAAAATGAGAACTCGTTTGCATTTATTTTTAGTGCAAGCGAGCACATTTCTATAAAGACTGAAGTATATATATATATATTAATATTGATAAAAGTATCGACCGTAAAATAGAAACAAAACTATAGTTTATAGAGACTCGGTCAGTTCTTCATTAAAGAACTGACCGAGTCCCGATAAACTATAGTTTTGTATATATATATATATATATATACACGGTTGCTCAAGTACATATATATATATATTTATATTTATATTTATATATATTATATATATTTATATATATATGAACTATGTTATCTTGCTTTTTAGTATTTTTCACGGTATTCCTTTTCATACTTCATTTATCTTCCTGTTGTTTATTTTACCATCAATCAACCAGAACTGCTTGTCTTAATTTTAATTTTAATTAAATTTTATTTCTTCTGTTCGTCTCTACTTCATTATTTCCTGAACCGGGCGCACGTGGCAGCACAGTTGGTTGCCGGGACGGTTTCCTGCTGTTTTGTTTCTGGCATGCTTGGTCGCCCTTTCTATTTTCTCCTGAAGACGGATCATCCGAAAATTTGAGTTTGTAAGTGTGTCTCTTTCTCTGTGTGTAACTTTGCTTCGTTTTGAGCTGATATATATATACTTTTTTCATATGTCTATTGTTGAAAGATTATCTAACGTTTTGAAGTTTGATGAAATAGACTGAACGGACTTCCAAGCATATAAACTAGTGGATCAATTGACATTCATAGGAGTGTTTTATGGATGGTTATGTTTGATTAACATGTTGATTGACACAGGAAAAACGGTTTGATTTAAAAATGTTTGATTGACACCAACACACTGAGGATATGGGACCTCAGGGCCTCAAAACATGTAAATCTGAATACTGTTGAAAGATATTTCATTCATCATTGCTAAAAAAAAAAAAAAAAAAAAAAATACACACATCATTCATCAAGATACAACTGTTGTTGTACCACAACTGCAGTTGTACCACAGACACTCACCCTTAGTTAATGCCTGAGGAAGAACACTAAGTGTTCGAAACGCGTTGTTTATACCATTAAATTTTTATATGTGGAGACCATTTCATTAGCTTTTTATCCTACAAATTTATTTTTATTAATTTTTTTTTAGTTGGATTTCAAAAACAAAATGTTTTAATTAATTTTTATGCAATCCTAACAGAACTAAGGTTGCTCTTATTTTAAGTAGAGATTTCAGTTTTTAGGTTATATCGTAGTTTTAGGGGACCAAAATTTTGCAATATTTCTCATTATACAGTTGTTTATGTACTTGCCGCATGTATGTTTTTAAGGTTGCAGTGCTTGTAGTTTAACAAAAAAATATGTTATAAATTCATATAATATGGTATAGTAACATGCCTTATTTCTTTGGTGGGAATTTTTTATATAATTATAGTATTGATAAATGTTCACTTACTATACGAAACTTAAAGGGGAAAAATCATATCCAAATCCTGATTGTGGTGTTGTATCCAAACATCCAATGGTGCGGCCCAAAGGCTTAGGTAAAATCGAAAAGTGTGCAACCAAATAAACTTTCAAAACGGTGTGAAATGTAGGGTTACTTTTGGAAACATTTTAATACATTTGTATTCAACCAACTAAATCATTCAAGTAATCATTATTTATATTAATACACAAGTAGATTTAGAACTTGTAATATTTGGGAGCGAAAGTATATTTTTAGGAGCCAACTTTGGTCCAGAAAAGATATTTTATCTTTAATCTCGTCTGCCTTTTCATAGTAGATTTTAAACCAAATTAGAAGACAAATAAATTTTCTTACAAATACAAATATATATTCTTAAAAAAAGAAATTCTTGAAATCTTTGAATATAAATTAGTAATTAAATAACTGTGTTATAATATCATTACTTGCGTAACGCATTATGTTAATTAACGTAATACTGTTTTGCGTGCTGCCATTAATTAAGTCCCACTAATTAATTGATTAATTATCATTGAGAAGTCATTAGGGACTTAATGATAGTCGTCTGTCCATCCTAATAATTGATCACCTACTAATTTACTTAGTTCTGTATTATCTTATTACTATATCAGACATATTTTTAATTAACTCATTATTTATTCAAATAGCGTTACTTAAATCATTCTTTACTATCTTATGATTAAGGTTACTTATTTTCTTGGATTTATCCTTGTTATGAGATTTTGAGATACAACCTAATCTATTTTTAGGAGAGAGTAATTATCTTATTAAAGTAAATAATGAATGAACAAGTATAGTTAATTATTCAATATAAAAATACTGGCATGATATTGAAATGTATATGATAGCTTCAAAGAGGACATGTAAAATAATGGAAATTCTTTATTGCAAGGGGTCTAAAAATGAGGAAAAAACGGAAATGCACATTAGTTACAAACAATTAGTAATTATATGAATGAACTCTGACCATGAAGGCTAAAGTAACATGCCTTTTATTCTGCTTGAACCTAATGGAAGGTAGGTTCAAGTAGGAAGGTTACAATTCTTTAGAGGAAAAATAATAATAATTATAGTGGAATTTAGCTCGGAGAGTAGAATTACATTTCTAGCAATAACACAATTAACTACATTAACTACAAAGAAAACCTTTTTACAATATTTTTTTTACAAAAAAAATTTTTTTCAACAATTATCAAATAGGATCAAAAAAGTTGATAATACTCGTATCTTACTTCTATAAATTAACACAAGAATAGGTAAAATACTGAAAAGATTAAAAAAAATTTCCGAGTTAATTAGAGAAAAGAAAATAAGGAGTAAAGTTAAACTTCTAAAGCTTAAGTCTGGTATTAGATAAATGTTAAACAATTGCATTCAAAACAAGTTGGGAAAAAAGTAGGAACGTTTAAATTGAAATTGCGTTCGATCAGTGGCAATTAATTTCAGATTGAACTTCTCGTTTCAAAGTAATTTACTACTTTCCTTAGAAACATTAACTCCCATAAAAAAGGAGTCGTTAAATATTTCATCTAGGTTGAAGGAATTTCTAATAGTCGAAATCTAGTTCTTGTAACATATAATACGAGTACTTAACATAAATGAGCCTTATAGTTTGGATGTGCTGTATAGGTTTGGAGCAACTATATATGATGTAAAAGTTATTTTTTTTGCCAAAATGTGTTTTGAAAACAATTAATTCTAGAGTTTTGAAATTTTAGCATTATCTTTGAGGATTCAAAAACAGTAACTGTATGGTATCGTAGAGTAATTTTGAGTATGTACAATGTAAGGTACTCGTTAAATATCTCAACTGTAAATGCACTTGAATTAATCAAAATTTACGTTTCCTAATGTTGATATTCATTGTATGGTATCACAATGAGCCAATGATTGGCTTACATGTGTTCTTGTATTCGACTAATGCAACTTAACCTCGACAGAACCCTTGTCGGCACATATGGTAATTAGAATAAGAGTGATTAATAACGATACCTCCAGTGGGCAATACTTACTGTTTCATTGTAGTAGGGTAAAAAGCTAATGAAATGGTCTCCACTTATAAAAATTTAATGGTATAAACAACGCGTTTCGAATACGTAGTGTTCTTCCTCAGGCATTAACTAAAAAATATAATGCCATCAGAGAGTTATCTATAGCATAGAGTAAATATAGTACAAAAAAAAAAAAAAAGAAAATAAGGAAGAGAATACGAACCTAAGGGTAAGTGTCTGTGGTACAACTGACTGGGAATAGGATGGACGTGGGTGAGGGTATGAGGTGTTTCATATTAGAAGACAGGTACATTTCATTGTTACTTTTTTTCTCCTAAAGGTTAGGCTGAGCCTTTACATTTGCTCTAAGACTAAGTGTAGGAAACATATTGGAAATATAACACAGAGAACTATAACGAAATACAAACAAATATACGAGTAAGGAGAAAATAGAACTTTTTTTTTATTTATATTTTGTACTATATTTACTCTGTAATACAGATAACTCTCTGATGACATTGTATTTTTTAGTTAATGCCTGAGGAAGAACACTACGTGTTCAAAACGCGTTGTTTATAACATTAAATTTTTATATGTGAAGACCATTTCATTAGTTTTTACCCTAAATGAGTAAATACCACATAGTAACTCATTGCACTACGTTAGACTAACTGTTTCCTTACTCAGGTAGGGTGTTAGTAAAGAAGTATTTTTGCGAGTTGTTTTTCTGATATAGCATCTGTTTCTCATTAAACATTTCTGTGATTTATTTATTGTTCAATCAAAATATTCACAATAAAACATCATTGTCTCAGTAAAACATTTCAGTCATTCATATGCCCACATAATTGTATTTGTAAACCCCACGAACTATTCAAATTTTGCAAATAACATACTTAGAAGGAGAGAAAGCTAAGTGACAATGCAAACAAAACGGAAATTAGACATGTTTTGAACAGAATTGAAGCCACCAGCATGCATTATTCTGAGTAGTGCAGAATGACTTAGGGTATTATTCACACTCTGTGCCACCATTACCATTATCATGAAATATTGCTAACTTGCAAGCACTCCAGAGCGTTTCTGCGTTTACTCACGTCTAAATCCTAAAATCCTGTTTTATAATATTGACTCATATCTGTCCTTAAAAAACTTGTTTACATAACTCGTACCAATATAACATTTTTTTTAGATATATCAATAAATAGTATCTACAGAATCGCATTCGCTAAACATGACTAACTTACATGAACATAAAGAGGAATGCCTGTAAGTGTGGACGTTGGATGAAAAGCAAAGTACGTATAAACTTCACTATTGAAAAAGAGATAACACCAATTTCATGGCCATGAGTTTAGATATCGTTATTCCGTAAGCTAACGGTTACGCCCTAGTGGGGCTATGTAACTCTACCACAAGCTGCATTGGCTAATATATATATATTATATATATTATATATATTATATATATACGAGTTCAAAATTCAAGAAGAGCAACACACAGAGTAAGAAAACACACTTAGAGACTCAAATTTTTGGGTACTCTGTCTTCAGGAGAAAAGAGAAAGGGAGACTAAGGACGTTGTAGACGCAACGGCAAGTAATATATATATATATATATATTATATATATCCACAGGTTCTTTGAATCAGGGGCAAAAAAGACCAATGATCTTAGCTGTAGATGAGCAGGTTTAGTAGGACCTTTGGTTCAGAGTTTAATCCAAAACACTTAAAATAAGTTGGTGCTATGGGTGGCGGGGGCCAATGCAGTGGTTCTCCTCCTTCCCTCCAACTGAGGTTGGACTTTTAGTTGCTGTTGGTTATCACCCAAGTTGAGTAGAGCATTGTGGTCGCTGCGTGAAAAGCAGTAACTTCTCAGGAGGATGCCTGCTTAGCATTCTACCAGTGGGAACGGGCCATGAACTCAGCTGAATGGAATGGACACTCGTACTTGCCTAGTAGAGGCTCAGCTCTGGACGGGAGCTTTGAGCGGGTCTTTCGAGCCCATTTATGTTCAGTTCTCATAACTAATACAGACCAGGTGGCGTTTAGCCAACGAGAGGTTTGTTATCTCTCTCTATGAATCGTTTTTTTTTAAGATACTAACAAAACTCAAGCCCTAGTCCCGGAGTAACGAGCTGTGCTCTCTTTGGAGAGGAACGGCCGAATTCAAAGAAATCCTATGGTAGTCTTAAAACTGCAAGGCATGTAGGTTAGCCTGACCACAATTAGGCTAACAGTTATAGCCATGTTGAATGCATAGGTTTCCACTAAATCACAGAAATAACAAAACATTGAACATAGCTACTTTTTATTCGTAGCCGTAGGATTTTAACGTTTTACTGACCAGGACGTTGGGACGGTGTGTTACCTCTACTTTATAAGTATTATATTTTTTGAAAAGAAATAACTGTCATTATCTACTTTTCAAATGTATAATCACAGCAAAGGCAATTAAAATTAAATGATGATTAGGATTGGTGACCATTGACCGTAAACAATGTGGTTTACCTATGGCCAGCTAAGGGAAACAAAAATGAACTATACTTTCTAACCTTAAAAAAAAGAAAAATATAGGCATTTTCAAGTAAAAAAGATATCTGGTTTGTGAATTTAATTATAAAATAAAAATGTATACAGATTTAATTTTGTACTAGAAACTTCAAAATACTCAATGATTCTAATAATACTTTCTTCAATACAACACAAAAACCAAAACACATTGATTGGGAGTATTTCCACACAAACACTGATTTTCTGCTTAATATCATATGGGATATTTCTAGCGATTGAAAAGTAATAATGCTCCAACTGTACAGAAAGTCACTATATAATGGTTATTCATGATAGAAAATTTAGAAAAATACTCCAGATAAACAAGTTTTATTAATAAAAAATTTGGACTAGTCTATACTCAACTTTATTATAAGTTAACATAATATCATACTTCATGGGTATACAATATATAATGTTCTATTGTTTATTGCTTTATTGGTCTTTCATTTCTGAAGGTAGTACATATAGTGATTGATCGACTTATCAGTACGTATTATTATTTTTGTATTTTAGAAAATTTATTTTATAACTGCACTTTTAATCTGAAAAAAAAATTAATATTGATTGAAGTGAAACCTACTTAAATGAGTACTTTGATGTTTTGGTTAACTGGTATAAGAGGAATTATGATTGAGGCTGTATAGTTATTTGCGAAAATTCTCTATTCTATGGAAATATTGGTGAGTTTTGGCTAATTGGATTTTAATGATTAATTGAAAACACAAAGAGCTTAATTTCAAAGTTAAGAAGAAAGAGAAACATAAATGAATAGAGACAAAAGCATTCAAAAAGCAGCCAATAAGTGGAGTTACTAAATATTAAAACAACACTTGAGCTTTAAGATTCCTAGGACTTCGTAAAACATTCTACATTGATTTTAATTTCAATCTTCTCACTTGTACTTCAAAAGTAGTTATTTTGTCAAATATCAATAAATTTAAATTTAGTACTTGAATGATTCATATTTTTTTTTTTATTTTACATAAATCTCTGAACGCAGGAATTTGTGAAATACTTTCAAACCAGCAAATATTTGGGACCTATTGAACCTAAACTCATATTAAAAAAGGTTCACACAAACAATAATTTTTAATTATAATTGAAAGATTATATAATTTTTCATTCGTCTATTCAGTAAGATATTTAACTAGAGTTACCTTCACACTGTGTGTTAAAATAAACTTGTATTCTACAATAAGTGACCAATTAACAAAAAATATTTATTGATATTTTATATCAATATTTTATTGAAAAAAGCCGTAGGATTTTAACGTTTTACTGACCAGGACGGTGGGAGGTGTGTTACCTCTTCTTTATAAGTATTATATTTTTTGAAAAGAAATAACTGTCGTTATCTACTTTTCAAATGTATAACACAGCAAAGGCAATTAAAATTAAATGATCATTATTTTTGTAATGTGCACTAAACTGAGCTAGGTTTGGATAAATTAACTTTGATATACGAACTTTCTATAGTTTTGCAAATAGATATAACTTTAAATGGACTTGAATGTAAAAGAAGAAAGTCAAATTGGTTATTTTTTTTAAAAGAATTCATAGAAATAAAGAGTTGACAGATTAGGAAAGGTAGGATCTAAGCATGCCTTCTGAGATTTAGAACTTATCTATGTAACATCTCCAGGATTTTTTAAGGGGACAATTCAAAATTGTTCCAACAATCATGATCAACGAAATAACGTGATACTCTTCCAAAATTTAAGAATTTTTGGGGAATAATCAGCAGAACAAGCACAGTCTAACATAGTCAACAAGTTTTAGTTAAACTGAATTTAATTAATATTAAACCGTCATACCTTGTATAATATTGTTGGAGTTGTCGAAACGTTTTTGGGTCTTACCAATCTTCGAAAGGAGCTAAAATCCTTTTTATTTTTAATATTAATCATAATAATCTCAGGTACCAACAATATGCATGAATAAAACTTAAATTGATAAAGAAAGTAATGGATTTATAAAGGAAGTATTTAAAAAATAATTTGGAATACTTTACAGGACATTGTATCAGCGATCTACATTAACTGAAACTTACAACGGAAGTAAGGCGAGAAATTGTCTAGACATTGGAGAAACATTCGATTACACTTTATGCACTTAAAAGCTATGCAATAATTAATTGTATGGTATTTATTTAATCATCATTAGAATAAGGGAGAAGAACATTAAATCTGAACATTAACTGTTTTATCCTACGTCAACAGGTTTCAAACAGTTAGTGTTCATCGTCGTGTAACATCTGCTTAGTGTCCTATAATCAAGTTTGCCAAAACTAGATCTATAGAATAAAGTTTATTTATAGATATATAGAATGTATGGAATTAGTGTCCTATGACTCCTTGAACAGTCCACATCATCTTAGTATTATTCACCTGTATATTATTTACAGGTATGTAGATAGATAGAATAGAAGCCGGTCCCCTTGTGGGTCAAAAACGTCAGCCCTTGCAGTATTTTTTTTTTTATCAAATGTTTGTATACAACCATTAAGGTCAGTGGCCAGAAGTTGCCCGGGTTCCGTTACTTTCACGATTTGTTAAGGAATGCAGCAGGGTCAAAATCCACAACTGTTCGGGTTTAGGGGAACTGTCTGCGGCATTCTAGTGCAGTACAGTCTCTGTATGGATTGCAGTTTCTTCTGCCTCCCGACATTCCTTATGGTATGGGCAGGTATTTATAGTTTATATATTAGTTTATTTTTGAGTTCTTTTTGTGTTTTTAATTTCACACATAATTTGTTTTTGGATTATTTATTCATATTTCATATTGTTGAAAAAAGATTTCACATAAACACGTGAAATAACAATCAATTATCAAACCACAATAAGAAAATGGGAAAACAAGACTAAGATCTTTCAACCGTAACAAGCAGTCTTCGTCGGAGTCAAAAACAGAGTCATCGGGTTTTTGACTCTGACGAAGACCGCTTGTTACGGTTGAAAGATCTTAGTCTTGTTTTCCTATTTTCTTATTGTGGTTTGATCATTCATATTGTAGGTGTAACACTAAATGTCCAAAACGGTCGATGTAGAATAAAATCATCTGTGTAGAGACTTAGTGTCTCTTCGATTAATTCTAAACATGTTATGCAAATCAATCAACTTTCAAAGGTTTTTGCTAATTTTAAAATTTTACAATTTTAAAATAAAATTAAAATTAAAATAAAATTTTGCTAATTTTATCCAACACCAACAAAAGTGAGTAGTATTTCTCCAAATATTGTCTCAAAATTCAATTCTTAAAACTGTTTTTTAGAAAAAAACTAAGAGACAGCAAAATAGGACAAGTATAACCCCAGAGATCGAAAGGATAAAGGCATTTTGTCTCACAATAATAAACTCAAACTTCTCTCTTTGATATTAGATAATTGTATTCTAAGAATAATTAAAATGAAACAAAAGTGAGTTAATTATAATGAATGAATTAGAAACTGAATTTAATGACTACAGACATAATTAATATATACAGCAGCCACAAAGGAATTAGCCACAAACCACAGGGTTTCCAGGAATGAATGAAATATTTTTGCGGATAATATGACTACAGCAGTGTAATAAGAGGACATACCACAAGTATTTTCTTACTTAAAATCCAGGAGATTTTTTTTGAAATAGGCACTTATATAAATATTTTTAAACTTTTAATTATATTAATTTAACACATGTAAAAACCAAAAGGGAATATTTATCTTCTGCTAGGAATGCTTTTTAAAAGGAACTATGTGAGAATTCTGCACCTGATTTCACCTTCCTGATAAAGGCGATGCTCTTTAATATGTACAAAAAATTTATTTTTATGATTGTATCCACCGTGAAATAGAAACATGATCAAACTATTAGGAATCGGTCAGTTACATAGGTATTGTGTGTGTGTGTGCATGTGTGTGTAAACTAAATTGTTTAGTTATATAGGCTATATAAATGCTCAAACTACGTTGTCATACAGGCACAAGTTATGTGAGTCATGCAACACTTGTCGAGTTTGATAGTAGGCTGATTAATACAGGTCTGAATGGGGGTTTACGTAATTTTAACAACCGGTTCGCTGAACTCATAATATTTTAAGCACCGGTTCGCACGAACCGGCTGAATCCCAGTGAATCCCATCACTGTTCGGAAAGCCCTAACTCTATTCCATAACAGAGTAGAGAATCTAAAAAACCTAGTTTTTGGAAAAATTTTCAGTTATCTTGGTAAATAAGTTTCTTATAGCTAGTCTGACAAAATGTGAATCTTAAATATTTGACCCGGAAATTAGGTCTTCTTGGATCACAGAACAGGTTTTAAAATTTAAAATTTACTAATTCCTTAAGCAATAATAACATATTTTTCTTTATTTTATAGCATTAAACCTACAGTTTAATTCATAACAATATTGTGAATAACATTAATAAAATTTTAAACATTTGATAAAAATTTTTTTATAAAATAAAACGCCCCTTTATTTATCAAACTCTTTCAATAGAAAATGTATATCGCAATGTCCATGAAGTTTAATATAGTGTGAACTACAAAATGAAAACTGTTTTAAAGTGAAGAGACATGCGCGAAAGCGTCATAGGACAAAGATATGACCTTAGTATTGATTGGAGCTATCAGTGATATACCACTTTAATATAAGGAACGCCAATTAATAGTGAAATCATTTGAAATCATGTTGTAAATTATCACTATACTGGAAGCAATTCAACTGCAAAAAGTTCCAATGATATTAGTGAGAATAGCTTCAATTAGGAATGCTAAGGTTGAAACTAAAGAAATTCAATGGGCCTGATGTAATTAGTTATTAGATATTCTGAACAAATGAGTATTTTTTTCACTTACTCATTTTCAAACTAAAAATGCTTTAGTAATCAATACAATAAATAAAAAATAACTAGTCAAATAATCATATAATCTGAATTAATAACACATTTAAAAATTTTTTTTATTAAAACTTTTTTCCATCATCTTGTTCCAATATTAATATGAAGGCAAAAAGATGTATGGATAAAAGTTCAATATAGATAAAAATACCTAGAAAAAGGAACAACATACACTTACATTAAGTAATTTTTCATCTAAACCGTCATCAGTAGAGATAAGAGAGTAAAACCAAGCTCACTGGTACAGAGAAAATTGGTTTCCTTCTCTTACTCTACTGATGACGGTTCAAAAAGAAAATTAGAGACTGTGTGTGTTTTTAATTTACCTATGTTTCTTTATATACGATGTTTCGGATCGTTTTTTTTTATCGTAACCAGGTGATGGGCCATCCGGGTCTTCTGGATCTCAAAATAGACTCTAACACAAGAATCTGCACCTTAACTCTCTTAGAACAAAGTTTCTGGATCGCCGTCCAACTATTCAGATTCTATTAGAATAAAATGAGCTTGTCTACTGTAGCTTCCAGCCAGTTATAAGTAAACCTTACCTTCTTCATCCTTGGCTTCTACACTGGCATGTAATGATAAACTAGAAAAGAATGTCATAAATAACCTGAAAGTCTACTGCTTCCAGTAATCTTCAATAATATGATCATCCTTACATTAACAACTGTTACAATAGCTCAAGCCTAACATGGAACACACATACAACGCTAAAGTGAACAGAGAGCAGCAGCCAATACAAGCTTTTGATAATCCTCTTACACTCAAAATTCAGGCTTTCATTAACTAATAGACACAAAAACGCCATCTTCAAACTATCAGGGGTTTAAGAAATAGAACTGGAAGATTAATAAAACAATTCAATTTTTTCCAATCAAAATTCTGATTAGTTAAGGAACAACAAATATTGATAAGAACATTATTTGTGCAATCTGTAATTGTGTGGTATTTACTCATACTGGGGTAAAACGATAATATAAAGTCATCACGCAAAATAAATTCTTTTATTCAAACTATGCATTTCAAATCGTGTTCATTATCAGTAAACTATCAATAGAAGCAGTGGAGAACAAACAACCTTTGAGTCTCAGTTAAATCTGATGATGAACACAAAGGGCTTGAAATGCATAGTTTGAGTAAAAAAAACTTCTTTTGTATGGAGACTTTGTATTATTAAGAAGTAATACTTCCTTGACAGAGACATTATCTTTCACATAACACACATTACCTCTACAGTCTATCACTGTTATCACAAACCCCCACCAGTACTACAATTAGACGATTGCCAACTTCTTCACATAACTAAACCTAACCCTAGATGGTCTTCCATCCGAATCAACCGGATCTGTAATATACTCCAAGGCAAGGTCTGCACCTCAACTCTCTGAGAACCAAGTTCCTGGAGCGTTGCTATCCTCCAACGTTATCCGCCTAATCACTATACAATACCTTCTAATCAAAATTCTTAATTTCTGTGAAAAAATGTCTCACACCAATCATTTTATATACCAAACAGTATTCATCAAGCATTCAATGTTGTCTTTGATTGAAACTTTGGAATACATCACTATTTCAGACCTGACCTCAACTCATTCAAACTCACCTGTGCATTCTCATATACAATCCTTTCTTTAAAACTCCGAAGATGTTTGAAAAGAATACGGCTATATGACTATATCTTACTTTACACCGAAATAGATTATTATTGTACAGAATGGCCCCAATAGGTGTTTACCCGATTCCTGTTATCTACAGAGTGCCCTCAAAAAAACCCCTAAGTTTGTGATAATGGTTATACTGTTATAAAACTAATTATTGAGTAGAATATTATTTATTTATGTTTTATATTTTCAGAACGTGTGTTAGCTGTATGCCACAGCTAAGTAATTTCTAGGGCGAGGTCATCGTTCTATTCCGGAAAGAACATCCTAACATGGGGGTCACAGAAATGTCGGAACATTTTGCCTGCATTTTTTTAATGCCATCACAACTGACCAGTTTAGAGGTGTCGCGGCTGCATTCAAACAGGGTGGATCATCATCAGTGGATGTCAAAACTGATATTCCTGATGAAGATTTGCTGGTGGAGATAGACTAGGTGGAGATGTGCTATGGTACTGTTCCCATAATAGTGTCATTATGGTGCTGTTTTTACAATTTAAAGTTTCGAATTTAGGGTTTTTTTTTTGAGATTGATTAGCTGTAGCATGGGTCTACACGTTCAGAAAATTTTATAAATTTTATAATAGTATCTCGTATACACATTGTCTTTTACTATTTCATACCTCCCATCCTATTTTATAACCTTTATATTATCTTATTCTTAAGTTTTTAATATTCCGCATTAAAGAAATTCATTTTAAATAATTTCAATCCATTTACATTTATGACGTCATACACTTGTCAATTAGTACGTGATTCCAATATATCGATACACAAACCGTCAATATGCCAGATTTATTTCAAGCCGCTATTTTACACCTCGTATCCTATTCTACATTTCTACCAATTATGTTTCTAACAGTGTCACTATTAACAGAAACTTAGGTGTTTTTTGTGAGGCACTCTGTAGTACAAGTTTTCTATGGCACTATATGGTACAAATTTTCAATATTTTTAATTCAAGCTATAAAAAAAAATACAAGTTATAACAAAATCTGAGTAATTTGCTTTTTCAGTTACAACAAAAGAAACATCCATAAATATATCTGATGAACAAAATAATAAGTTAAATATTTATCTTATTGATAATAAAATATACTCGAGTTATTACTATGAACTTATGGAAATGTTAAAGCAACTAGTTTTAACAAGACTTTTCATGATATAATTTTGAGGTAAGTTTACCTGAGGGACGATGAAACGGCTTCTGCCCCAAATAGCCGGGCGGCTCAATATCCCAGTCATTCTTCCTTCTTCTTTCAAATCCCTCTCAAGTCTGCCATTAACTTATTAGTAGCCGCAAGTAATTTGTTATGACGCTAGCAGGTAATGTTACAAGTCTCAATATCAATATTTAAGAAAAATTAACTATTTTTCTATTTGTTTTTTTTTTAAAAAAAAAGAAATATTTTAATTACAAAAAAAGTTTTTGTTTTATGAAAAATAACAAAAATTTCAATTTGTATAAACTGTAATAAGATAATTTTTTTTAAAGAAATTAAATGCTTTTGAATAGTAAAAATCATTTTGAAATAAAAACTAAATTGATGAAGAAGTTTTTGTTCAAGCTTCACAACAACTTTGTGAAGTTTAAAAAAAAAACTTCAAATATTTTTAATATTTTTTTTCGTCATGTTACCAATTTGATTCAGCATAAAAAATTTTAAAATTTACATAACTTAAGTATGTTATAGAAGTATAATACAATAAGAAGGTCTTCAAGAAAATATATTTTTTTTTCGTCATGTTACCGATTTGATTCGGCATAAAAAATTTTAAAATTTACATAACTTAAGTATGTTATAGAAGTATAATACAATAAGAAGGTCATCAAGAAAATAGTCTTATATAGATAACAGTTTTTTTTTTATATTTTCTGAAGAATGAATAACAGCAGTTCATATGAAATTTTGATGGTCATTTGTTGGATTTGTCGAAAGTTGATTGGTTGATACAAAAAGAAATTCCAATGAAATCTGAAAAAACAATCCTGTAGCTGAAATTTAAACTTTTTTTTTTGCACTAAAATAGCTGATTTTCACAAAGAATTTCATAGCAGTTTCTTTTGATACACTATAAGGACTTGTTTACAAATTTATGAGATGATGTAATATATTTGGAAGCAATTTTTTTTATTTTGAATAGAATACATAAATATGTGTAGTATTTATGCCTTTTAATTATTTATACTAATTTTTTTGATGTATTACTTTCTTATTTTAGTGCCATAGTGGTATTTAAACAATATGGAATTCAGTTATGGATTTAAAGTTCAAAATATAACGTCATATGAAAAATCCAGTTAAGGAACAAACTCTTAAAACCCAAAGTGTCCGTACGTTTGTCACAGTCTGTTATTAATCACTCTGTTATTTTGAGATTGTTTTTTTCTATCTCTCTTTTCTATTTTTTCCATTTATTTTGTAATTTTTTATCTTAGTTCCCAATTTTATTATTTTAATGTATATATTTTTTCTTATTATTTTATTTTTTATTATTTTATATTAATATACTTATCATTACTATTTTTTTTTATTTATACAACGTTAGTTTTAACTTTATTATTATTATTCAAGTTTTTATTATTGATATTTCCGCATTTTCTTCAGTTTCACTTATTATTTCTCAGCTATTCACTTATTTTTTTTGTTTATTTTCTTACCTTGACTTGAACCGAGCACGCGTGTGACAACACTGTTGGCCTCCAACCGTTGCTTCGCAAGTGCGTTTGGTGTCCACATCTCAACTTTTCTGATGACGGTTCAACCAAAAATTAGAGATTATAAGTGTGTTCGTATCTTTATTCTGTGTCTATAGATTAATATGGAATGTTTGTTGTCCTTTGTGGATTGTTTTCCTGTAGACAATATATATATATATATATATATATATATATATATATATATATAAACTTTAAATTACACAAAGCACGACACAGAAAAGAGAATACAAAGAAAACTTACTGAATTCAATATTTCGAACTGTTGTTCGTCATCAGGAGAGTAGACTAGAAGAGAGGACGAAGTGAGAGAGATCTCCCCACGTCGAAGAACGGAGCGCAAATCATATATATAATCGAGCGCGAATTATATATATATATATATATATATATATATATATAAATATTGATAAAAGTATCGACCGTGGAATAAAAAACAAAGCTATAGTTTATCGGGACTCCGTCAGTTCTTCAGGTTTAAATTAAGCTCTCATTGCCAACGTTTTGGTCTTTATTTAAAACCTTATTCATAGGCCTACAAAAACAGAGGAAATATAAGAAATAATACAATCATTCAAAGATTTTTGAATGATTATATTATTTCTTATATTTTCTCTGTTTTTGTAGGCCTATGAATAAGGTTTTAAATAAAGACCAAAACGTTGGCAATGAGAGCTTAATTTAAACCTGAAGAACTGACGGAGTCCCGATAAACTATAGTTTTATATATATATATATATATATTAAATATATTTTTAAGGTAAAAAATAAGAGAAAATAACAACAATAGAATGATAATAATGATTGTAATAAGAATAGTTATTATAAAAAGTCGTGAAAAAATATAATGAGTTCAAAAGTAAAATAAAATAAATAAATAAAAGAAAAGTTAACAAATTAAAGAATATAATTTGAGAAAATATATATTAAGAGTATAATAAAATTACATAATAATGTACTGCATAACAGCTGTACGTATTTCCTACGTTCTCTTTCCTTCCATTTCCTCCCTTAAGCCACCAAACCGCAAGAGTACATTTTCTCTTGAATTGTCAGGTAGGGGAAATCGTACAATGTGGTCAACTTGACTGACAAACCTATCTCATTATTAATTATCTATCTACCCTTATCCTGCCCGTATCTTTTACAATTCCTGCATCTGGATTTAGCCTTTCTAAGTGTGATGCTTTTTACACCCGTCTGGTCAACACTAAGGTGAGATTGTGTATCGGGACTTCTGTTGGTCAATACCATATGTTGCCTGTTGGAATCTATGCACATTTCCATGGATATAGATTTAATAACCTCTTTTGTGTCCAAGCACTCAATCACATCCTTGTTTCAAAACCCTAAGTTAAATCTAAGACTTGGCTATATTTGAACGCAACATAATGTTTAAAGTATTAAGATCAAAAATAATTTGAAAATAAATATATAGCACAATAACAAAAAGAGAAAAACAAAAACAAAGGCATACTTTATTTCTGACACAAAAGACTACTATATGTCGACTGGCCTCGTCATCAGGTAGAAGCACTACTGACTTAGTATACGAGTACATATAACTTTACATTACACAAAACTCGACCCAGAAAAAAGGTAAAAAGTACACTTACTAAATTCAATATTTCAAACTGTTGTTCGCGAAGATTGGAAGAGAGGACGAACAACAGTTCAAAATATTGAATTTAGTAAGTGTGTATTTTATCTTTTTTCTGTGTCGTGTTTTGTGTAATTTAAAGATATATATATATTAACACCACAATAAGAAAAGAAAAAAAAAAGACCAAGATCCTTCAATCGAAACAAGCAGCCTTCGTCAGAGTCAAAAAACCCAACTGACTCTGCTGTTGCGATTCCGGCATGCTTTACCGGCACTCTGTTTTCTCCTGAAGACGGATTATCCGAAAATTTGATTTACTAAGTGTGTATTTTAACTTTTTTGTGTGTCAAGTTTTGTGTAATTTAAAGTTTTTTAAATTATTTAGTATAAACATATGTATAGCGGGTTCTAGCTTGCAGTCGGAGCGACTCACACCTTTCTGGCTGACGATAAGATAGTCGGAATACAGTGATGGGTTTTTGAGTTATACCTGAATTGACTGTAAGGAAAAACTGAACTCTATTCAAACTGCTATTTTTTTTAAATTCATATAGTTGTTAATATGTAGAAACTTGATTATTTATATTCGTAGTAGTTTGCATTTACTAATAGTTTATTGGTAATAGCTTCCGTTTACCAAGAGGCTGAATAGCAGCTTAGTTTCAGTAAAGAAGTTCCATACATCATGCTGGGTATTAGGTGGAGGTTTAATATTGGTCTAACAAGGAGGCTTATGAAGGCTATTTTTCTCTGTTATCCAATGGTCATGCAGCCTCTGACTCGGTCAAATCGATACTAACTACAACCTTCAATAACTGGGTCTCTTGCTTAATCGAGGCCCTCCTATACGAATAACAGTCTGTTCTTACCAGCAGTTATCAGGTAGTCCTCTAAACAAACGCACTTATGGAACGGCAAAGTGTAAATACTAAGGCTACAGATAAACAAAGATATCGATGTGTGTGATAACAAACCTAAGATACTACATACATGTCCATGGTTTGATCATTGATTGTTATTTCACGCGTTCATGTGAAATCTTTATATATATATATATATATATTCGTATATTTGGGGAACAGTCCTTCATTTATACATGTGAGATTAAATTTTCTGCCCACTTTTGTCTTAATTAGTTTTTTGGATTTCTTTTCCAAATCTCTAAGTCTTACTTTAATTTCTTTGGGAACTAGGTGTAATAACTCACCATATGTTTTGTTGTCCATTTTTTATTTTTACCGACGTTTCGGTCTTCTTCGACCATCTACTGGGTGATTTTAGAACACATACTATTTTAACAAATTTAACATTTTTAACAAAAACTAAATTTTTAACGCTCGACTAACAAAATAAAAATGTAAACAATTAAACTGGCAGGTTGCAATTCCTGTTACACACAGACAGGTGTGTCTTCAGTTTCTTCATTCCTTGTTGAATTTCCTATATGTAGAGGTTGGAATTGTCCCATGTGCAACTTCAATATGTTTGCAAAACTTGCAGTTTGATTATTGATACTGGGTCTCTTTTCCAAAATATTCAGGGCCTCTACAATACCTAATCTGCTGTGATCGCGTTCTTGATATAGTATTTCGGTATTGTTTGTAAGCATTTCCCTGGTCAGCTTCACTTTATGTGAAGGGAGAAATGCAACCATTGCCCACAATTGCAGCGCACCAATGTAGTGTATAGATATCACTGCAAAATAGGAGACTGCGAACTCCTAAACTCCACTTACATTGGTGCAACAACCACAACTTTATCCAGACGCCTCACGATGCACCTAGCTGCAGGAGGACCTAAGGACCACACAGAAAGGTTACATAAAGTGAAGCTGACCAGGGAAATGCTTACAAACAATACCGAAATACTATATCAAGAACGCGATCACAGCAGATTAGGTATTGTAGAGGCCCTGAATATTTTGGAAAAGAGACCCAGTATCAATAATCAAACTGCAAGTTTTGCAAACATATTGAAGTTGCACATGGGACAATTCCAACCTCTACATATAGGAAATTCAACAAGGAATGAAGAAACTGAAGACACACCTGTCTGTGTGTAACAGGAATTGCAACCTGCCAGTTTAATTGTTTACATTTTTATTTTGTTAGTCGAGCGTTAAAATTTAGTTTTTGTTAAAAATGTTAAATTTGTTAAAATAGTATGTGTTCTAAAATCACCCAGTAGATGGTCGAAGAAGAGGACAACAAAACATATGGTGAGTTATTACACCTAGTTCCCAAAGAAATTAAAGTAAGACTTAGAGATTTGGAAAAGAAATCCAAAAAACTAATTAAGACAAAAGTGGGCAGAAAATTTAATCTCACATGTAATATATATATATATATATATATATATATATAATAAAAAGATTTCACATAAACACGTGAAATCTTTATATATATATATATATATATATATAATCAATGATCAAACCACAATAAGAAATGGAAAAACAAGACTAAGATCTTCCTTTCCCATTTTATTATTGTGGTTTGATCATTGATTGTTATTTCACGTGTTTATGTGAAATCTTTTTATTATATATATATATATATCAATGATCAAACTACAATAAGAAAATGGGAAAACAAGACTAAGATCTTTCAACCGTAACAAGCGGTTTTCGTCAGAGTCAAAAACCCAACTGATATATATATATATATTTGTAAAAGTTGGTAGCAGTCCTTCATTTAAACATATATTGTTAAATAACGCACCATATTTGACTTGTATCTGTTTCTTATACAATTTCTCCAGTTTCCGGAATTCCTTCCTCATCTCTTCATTAAAACTATAAAGCTTATCACCAATATTGCTAGTCGACATGTTTCGAATGTACCACATTCATCATCAGGACAATAATGGGAATGTCGACTAGCAATATTGGTGATAAGCTTTATAGTTTTAATGAAGAGACGAGGAAGGAATTCCGGAAACTGGACAAATTGTGTAAGAAACAGTTAAAAGCCAAATATGGGGCGTTATTTAACAATATATGTTTAAATGAAGGATTGCTTCCATATATATATATATATATATATATAGGTGTGTTCTCTAATCGGGGTTCGGTCAATTTTCCAGGATAAAAAATCAAACTCTCGTTGCCAACGTTTCGGTTTTATTTAAAACCTTTTTCATAGGCCTACAAACAAAGGATAATAAGAAATCACATATCAACATCAAACATATACACAATATGAAAATGGATTGTTACAACTCATGAATATTACAAGCAGAAATATTTCAGAGATACATAAAACAATATTACTTACAGAAGTAAGAATTTTTTAACTAAGAAAATGAAATTTACATTATTTAAAGGAACAACAATGTTAGCCGGACAAAACCTTCGACTAGACTAATAAGATAACATTACAAATAACCTCAACACTGTTCACTCAAGGGAACTAAATAAATCAAATTTCACTAAACCTCAGCACAACACTCCAGAATAAATATTACTTAAATTAGTAATATCACTTCTATGATTAATCGAACTTAGATCCTTTTTATATATAACATCTCAAGTGTCTTCCTTCTTTGCTCATCTTTTTCCTTTTCTATTATAGTTGTATCTTCAAAATCGAACGTGTGACCTTCGTTTATTGCATGCCCAGCTAAGGCTGTTGCGTTACTTTTATTTGTTCTTATGGAATAATTATGTTGGTACAACCTTTCTTTGAGAAAACGACTAGTTTCACCATAGTAACACTTGTCACAGTCTTTACATTTGATGGCATAAATGAGGTTACTTATGAGGTTAATTAGGTTACGATTAGAGAACACACCTATTCTATCAAACGGTCGATATATTATTGAATCTGTTATATATACATTTGGGTTTATATAAGAATAAATATGGGTTTTTATGAGGATATAAGAAGAGTATATGGAGAAGATGTGAGTGAATGTTTGAAGAAGTGGAGAAGTTACATTGTGAAATTAGCTAAACAATCAAGTAGAAGAATTTTCTTATTAAAATGTCGAAGTTCCTGTTTGTTTCCAAAACATATTAGTGATTATGTTAATTCAGTGCATGGTTTAGTAGTGAGTGATAGCCCTTTTCATAGAGAAATGGAAAAAGTGTTAAATCGTTTTAAACAAGGCGTTTTGAACATTGAAATTAAAGTTACCATCTGGCGTATTAACAGTGTAAATAGTCTTATTAGTGGATGTTTAGAATTTGCTCGAAGTAAATTACCAGAAATGATTTTAGAAAACTATATTATTTCAATGAATAGTCTTAAAGAGTTTATATTTAATAAAAGTAAATATAATTTACAAAAGAAGATGCATAACCTTCATCTAAAACAAGGTAAAGGTTTCTTTGACTATTCTGGAGATTTGGCTGTAACTAATTTAACTAATGTTGAAATTCCTAGGGATAGTCTTCATTTACTCTCATTAGGAGAAAAATTTGCAATTGAAGTTGGTAAAAAAGAAGATATTCCTACATTTGATATTATAGGAGATTTAGAAAAGATTTTTTCATCCCTAAATATGGAAAACAGTGATACAATTAGAAGCCAATGTGTAAATATAATTACAAACCACGGAAACCGATTAAATAATTTTTCAAATCGATTAAAAAGGCAAAATGCATGTATAGAAAGTTGCTATAAGAAAACTTATAAGTTTTTAAGAGAACATAGAGAAATTGTGGTTTGTAAAAGTGACAAATCTGGTAATACTGTGATAATCAAAAAAGAAGAGTATAAAGAAAAAATGAAAACTCTCTTAGAAGATAGTGAAACATATTCAATCACAAGAAGAGATCCTTCATCAACATTACGAAATAAAGTAAACAAGATAGTTGATGAACTGAAGAAGACACTATGTATAGATCTACGTCAAGCTTCGAAATTAAAATCTTACAATGGAATAGCACCAAGAATATATGGTTTAGTGAAGCTACACAAGCCAGGTTTTCCTCTCCGTCCTATCGTGTCGTTCATTGGAAGTCCAACTTATGAACTGTCTAAATATATAGAGAAATATCTTAGTTACATTACTAACAAGAATGAATTGAATGTAAAAAATTCTTTAGAATTCAAACAAGCCCTTTCAAATCAAATACTAAGTGATGACGTAATTATGATTTCACTAGATGTTCAGTCGTTGTTTACTAATATACCTTTAGATCTAGCATTTGATTAAGTAAATAAATAGTGGAATAAGATTAGTTCACAGGTTGGAATGTCGAAAAAGGTTTTCCTTTCTATACTGGACCTTATATGTGAAGCAAGGTATTTCACCTTTGATGGTACTATTTATAAACAAAAATATGGATTACCAATGGGATCACCAATTTCACCAGTTCTCGCAAATATAGTTATGATTGAACTATTGGAAAACAGTATCAATAAATTAGGTACGAAGGTGAAATTTATTAAATTATATGTGGACGATTTGTTTTTAATTATTGAAAAGGGAGAAGAAGAGAATGTATTAAATATATTTAATTCTTTTCATAATCGTCTACAATTCACTTGTGAAGTAGAGAAAGATGGAAATCTGCCATTCTTAGATGTGAAAGTTATAAGAGGTGAAAATGGCAATATCTTAACGGATTGGTTTAAAAAACCTACCAGTGCTGCAAGAATCCTGAACTACCATTCTTCTCATGCTATAAACCAAAAATTAAATTGCGTCCAAAATTTGGTTAAAAAAGTTATTGAAATAAGTAGTCCATGTTTTCTAAATGAAAATAAGAAAAGGGTGAAATTATTGTTACAGAAAAATTGTTATCCGAAGAACTTAGTTGAACGATATTGGTTAAGATATTTAAGACAGCAACCAGCACATTCAAATGAAGATCATGCTGAACTGGAAGTTATAAATAGGAAGTATTTCAAATTTCCTTATGTTGAGGGCTTATCACAATCAATTAGAAAAGTGTTCAAACGAAACGTACCTGAAGTTACACTGGCATTTTATAATAAAAGAAAAAATAAATCTTTATTTTCAAATTTGAAAGAAAAAATACCGAAGGAGTTACAAAGTAACCTCATTTATGCCATCAAATGTAAAGACTGTGACAAGTGTTACTATGGTGAAACTAGTCGTTTTCTCAAAGAAAGGTTGTACCAACATAATTATTCCATAAGAACAAATAAAAGTAACGCAACAGCCTTAGCTGGGCATGCAATAAACGAAGGTCACACGTTCGATTTTGAAGATACAACTATAATAGAAAAGGAAAAAGATGAGCAAAGAAGGAAGACACTTGAGATGTTATATATTAAAAAGGATCTAAGTTCGATTAATCATAGAAGTGATATTACTAATTTAAGTAATATTTATTCTGGAGTGTTGTGCTGAGGTTTAGTGAAATTTGATTTATTTAGTTCCCTTGAGTGAACAGTGTTGAGGTTATTTGTAATGTTATCTTATTAGTCTAGTCGAAGGTTTTGTCCGGCTAACATTGTTGTTCCTTTAAATAATGTAAATTTCATTTTCTTAGTTAAAAAATTCTTACTTCTGTAAGTAATATTGTTTTATGTATCTCTGAAATATTTCTGCTTGTAATATTCATGAGTTGTAACAATCCATTTTCATATTGTGTATATGTTTGATGTTGATATGTGATTTCTTATTATCCTTTGTTTGTAGGCCTATGAAAAAGGTTTTAAATAAAACCGAAACGTTGGCAACGAGAGTTTGATTTTTTATCCTGGAAAATTGACCGAACCCCGATTAGAGAACACACCTATTCTATCAAACGGTCGATATATTATTGAATCTGTTATATATATATATATATATATATATATACATATATATTTTGTTGAAATGTACCGCAGCTTTGGTATTAACGGCTTTTAAACTGAGCTGTTCCAGTCTCCTGACAGTCTTACGAATATGAGGTGGTAATTCCCAAATGAGTTGTCCAAAGGACATTAACACACTTGTTTTAAAACACTTTAATAATTCAAATACAATTGAAAACTAGCATAACTTACAAGACCAGTAAATAACTTAATAACTTAAGTTATTAACATAACTTAATACCGAAGCTGCGGTACATTTCAACAAATTATGCCTCCAAGAAGATTTGCTGCCAACCTATACTAATATATATATATATAACACTATTTTTCTTTTTTATCGAGGTTTCGTCCATCTTCAATAATTCAACACCTTTAAGCCGATGTGTCGTCTATATTTGTAGACATCTTCAGGTCTTGGTATTTTTCTGTTATGAGGAAACAACTACATAACAGTTTGTGTTGAAATCAGCTAGTGTGTACACTAAAATACTAGCTAAATTTTTATGTAGAACTCTTAAAAAACTACATGGTTCAATATAACTCTAGGTAAACAAGAAGAAATACATTACATTTTTTAAATATAATTTTAATATCCTTATCATATTTATAAATAATCATCTATTTAGATTTTATAAATCTAAGACAAAGACAAAAGTCTTTGTTAAGCAGTGCTAAGATTATTTTACTAACAAAAGTAATTCAGAATTAATTAAGTGAATTTTTCCTTTGAAGTAATATGAATCTGATTTTTTTTTTATTTTAGCTGTAAGTAGGATGGAATTATTTATTTATCATAATTTATTTAAGTTATTCTATTGTTCTAATTTCTTTACTTTTACAATAAAATTACAATTTTATTTTTACTTAACAATTACATTTTTATGAAATGTAAAAACTTCTTTTTTTAAATAAAAATTAATTTTTTTTTAAATGTATTATAGAACTAAAAACAAGACCTGAGGCCCTTAAGGATTACTGGATTTGACAGGACAATTTATTTATGCATGATGTTGATATAGTCTAGATTAAGCTACTTCCTTGTGCAAAGAATCTTGATAAAAAAAATTTTTTTGACGGAGTTAAAAAATTAATTGCATACTACTGAATAAAAAATACAAGATAGCTGGTGATTTGACTCCTGGTAATTTTATTCTAGTAATTTGAATACCAGTAATTTTACTCCCGGTAAAATAAGTAAGTGGTTTACCGGGAGTAATTATATTCCCGGTAAATCTGAATCCAATTTGATTACAATTCATTTTAATCCCTTTAATGTAATACCCAGACAGTGATGTAGACTCCAGCTAATTACAATGGGAATATAAAGAATAACAATAAAATCGTACTTTAAATAATTAGTATAGTTACTAGCAGCTATAACTTCTATTGTTGTTGTAGTTGCAGTGGTTATAGTTACAGTTTAATTACTAATATTAGAAATATAATAAACCATCATACCTCGTATACTGCTGACAAATTCCGACCCTAAACCGACCGTACATCTGCAGTAGCAGTATACAAGGTATGAAGACGTATTCTATGTCTAATATTAATCATACTAACCTCAGTGGTATTAACAATATGCATGGGATTAATTCTTGTTGTTGCCTGTGTTGTGTTTTCCTTGTTATTGTTGTAATTTTGTGACCACTGTATCTTATCTGAAGAACTTATATAGTTAACTAGTATACGATATCATTTTTTTTTGTATTTTGTTGTTATCATAATAGTTTTAATCAGAAAAATTTGTTATTATTTTAAGAAACAGGAATTTGTTGAATTCGACATAATCATTCCTCAAAGAAAGCCAATTACCAAGAGTGGGCTATCAGTTAATCATATGGTATGTTTATAAAATGCTGTGTTAGTTAGATTTTGACCTGACTGTTTATGGTAATATTTTAAGAATGATTTTAAATATTTTTTAAGATAGCATTTAAACTAAGTTGTTTTGATAATATAATTTTAAAAATATTTTAAAAAATACTTTTTAACTAACTTTACAGATATATACATTTATTTTTAGCATTATATTTACTGTTAAGTTTGTAATTTTACAGTTAGTTTAAAAGAAAATGGATCTTAAGATCTTTCAGTGTTCTAACCATTATTGCGGAAATATATTACGGCTGACCGTCATACCGCTAATCAATTTTTCAGCCTCGCCTACATTCCAAACCTTCTTTGCGATTTGCTCTACTCTTTTATCTCTCGTTATTCCACTATGAGTGAAATCTTCTCAAAGACTACTTTTTTTTTCTTGATTTGTGTTGATGAAAACCAATATTTTCTTATCCCTTATCCTGAATTTTTCTTTTTCAACAACCTAAAAGGTGATTTAGAGATTATAAGAATACAAATGCTAATGGTAGTATGAGAGAGGAAACTTGATAATACAGTGTTTAAGGCCAGGAGTTTGGTGTCCATGCTAGATACATTTTACAAGGACGTAATATCACTTTCCAGATATTTCAATGCAATAACCCATTTTTGACATATCAAACGTAGGTTTGGTAATCCCCCAAATCTAATTTTAATCGACATTAATAATTTCTTCTGAAGCATGTTGCGGTTACTCCACGAAATCTGCTTTACAAAACCTGTTAGGTAAGTTCTTGTTTATTGTTACTAGCACTTTACTTTAGGGAGGATCAACAGAAAACAAGGTACAGATATCAGGATTCTCCGATGAAAGCACTGTTCCATTATATCAGGATTATAGCTGAAAGCTTGCTTGATCTTTGTTTGCTTTAGACTTGACTTCGGGTGAAACTGAATTAGTGCTCTATTACTTTAAATGCTTATTCCATATTTAAGAGACACCTTTTACTTTACTATTAGTTAAATATTAACTGATGTACATGTATTCAGGCTATTTCAATCCATTTTTGACACTTCTTATTTTACTACATATTTGATTATGTAAAAAAGATTTCACATAAACACGTGATAACAATCAATGATCAAACCACAATAAGAAATGGGAAAACAAGACTAAGATCTTTCAACCGTCACAAGCGGTCTTCGTCAGAGTCAAAGTTGGTGTTTAGTTGGGTTTTTGACTCTGATGAAGACCGCTTGTTAAGGTTGAAAGGTCTTAGTCTTGCTTTCCCATTTCTTATTGTGGTTTGATCATTGATGATGTCTGCGTGTTGTTACATAGATGCAGTATGTCCAAAAAAAAATGCAGTACGATTTTGCAGATCTGAATGAAAATTAAGCTATACAATTCATGATACAAAAACAGTCATTTTGCAATTTTACATTATTGAGAAAAAATTAAACAGTAATAATTTTTCCCGCTATTCTTGTTTTTCTAACAACTTAAAAATTCCAATTTTTTAGTGTTTTATGTGAATGTTGCATGACAATAATTTCATGAATTTTGAATCATTGAAATGAACAAAATAGCATAATAATAGAAACTATTGTGATCCACTGTTATTCACTTGCGGGATTTATTTGCTTCAATTTTTTAAAATCTCAGAGTTTAAAAACAAGCAAATAATTTGTAAGAAGTAAATATCTTTTAAAAATTATATTAATAATCAAATGAAAGCGCCAACGGACATAGTTCGTGCATAAGAAAATGAATTCTCTTCATTATTTTATTTTTATGTAAATAACAATTATAATAATTTAAATTATAATCCAGAAAATACTAAATCGATTATAATATACCTTATAGTATTTATAATGTTAATGTATTTTCTTCCAACTAGCCTTGGAAATAGAAATTTTCCCCTTGATAAAATATATGGTATTTTTTTTTTTTTTTTTTTTTTTTGTCAGAAAACAGCATGCTCCACCCGAAGGCACCACACGCATCAAAATCTTCAATGCTACACAACAATCTCCATCATGCTATGCAAATACAGCTTAAACAACAACAAAATAACCACAATGACAACAGAGCACACAGATAATACAGGCTATCATAATCAACCCAGTAAATTAAAATATTTGTTAACCACTTCCCCGAAGGCACCGACTAGGCCCTCCTCCAACAATGCTGCAAGCTGCGGGGGCCACGCACCTCCGGCAGTCACCACTTTTCTCTCCATCCTACTCCTCTCTGAGTTTAACTCAACGCATTCGAACAGGAGGTGTTGAACTGTTTGAGGTGACCTACCGTCACAGCTACACCCTGGAGAGTTGACAAGTTTCAGGCGGTGGAGATAGTGGCCAAATCTCCCATGCCCTGTTAGAAACTGGGTCAGTCTCCAGTCCACTTTGAGGTTCTTTTTCTTTCTCTGACTGACAGATGGTAGAAATCTTTTTGTAAGTTGAGCATTGGTCGCCTCTTCCCACAACTTCTGCCAGCACTCCATGCTACGTTCATGGGCCCACTGCTTGAGGGCAGTGTTTGGCATGTGAGAGTAGATTGGCTCTGTATTTATCTGTTGGGCCGCCCTTTTGGCCAGTGGTCAGCCAACTCGTTCCCTTCTATACCAATGTGGCTCTTGACCCAGGTAAAATAAACTGTTGCCCTTGCTTTTAAAACTGTCCAGTTTTTGTCTTATTAAGTTGATCAAAGGTGAATGATTTTTGTTGACCTGTAGACATTCTAGAGTAATCCTGCTATCTGTGTTTATGCGGACCGAGCAGCCGACCTCTACTGTCCCCGTTGCCCAGATGACCGCTTGCAATATTGCGAGTTGCTCTGCCTGGTTGTTGGAGCACACTGAAGCAGTCTAAATCCTTGTTCAGAGGCTACCCTCTCTCCTTCCAGCACTACAAACGCACAGCCTACCATGTCGTCCATTTTGCTCCCGTCTGTGAACACTTCATATTTGACTTTAGCTTGGAGTCCAAGAGAATGGGTGAAAATAACTTTGGATGATGCCTATATCTGGGTTCCACTGGTCTTTCTAGAATAGTGCCCACCATTCCGTCTACCTTTCCTCCGTCTTTAACTGTACTAATGTCCGCCAGTTCCTGAGCCATGATTCTGATTGGCTTGACACCTGCTATTACACAAGCCGCATTGTAAGAAATAGTTCTATATCCTTTAATTAGCCGAATAGCCATCATCCGTTGTACCCTTTCAAGTTTCCTCCTGTTCTTTTTAACTTCCAGTCCACTATTCCAAATGGGCACCGCATATAATACTAGCGGTATGAAGGCACCATTATAAATAGTTTTAAGGGCTTTGTGGCTTAAGCCCCAGTGCACCCTGGCAATTCTAGCGAGATTATTCACTAGCTGCATACTTTTTTCCGCGAAAACCTTGATATGGGTAGCCCCAGTCCATTTTTTTGGTCGATGTAGACTCCTAGATATTTTAAAACCTCTACCTGTTGCAGTTGATTTCCCAATAGGTTGATGTTCACATTTCCGGGGTGTCTCTTTCTGGATATGAGTAGAGTTTTCGATTTATTAGTATTGAAAGTTATTTTGTTAGTGATGGACCAGTTGCTAACTAGGTCTATTATTAATATATATATATATATGGTATAAATGACGCAATTTAACTTTTGACTCGTAAACAGTTTCATTCTGCAGGAAATAGATTTCTTTAGGAAATAAATTGTCAACTGTTTCAATATTTTCTATTTTCTTTTGCTTGCTTTTAACTGTTTGTTTGACAGTAATTCGACATTCAGGATAAGTTCATATAGACGAGAAAACGAGAATTTTAAACTCTGACTTGTTTTAACTTTGAACTATGTTTGTTTTTTTTTTATTATTAAAAGAGCATATACGATAGCAGAGAGGAAAATATTTTCAATAGTAGGGAATAAAATTTCAAATCCACTACACTGTGTTATTTTTCTTCTACAGTATACATGCTTTTTTAAAACATTTTCATTGGAATAGTTTGGTATCACCCTTTTTGACCCGTTGGTTTTTGGACCCCGATTTCACACCCTTAGAGACTGAATTTTCAAAACACCTTTCACTGGTTGTATGACATCTGTGCTAGAATAGTCGATCAAATGTTAGCGATTTCCCTTTATATATTATTGTAAAATACATTCTTTTTTATGCATAAGACAAACTGGTACTTTCTTTTATTTTGTTTAGTAATTCGACAACCTGAATATCATTGAACAAATTGGAAGTTTTATTTCATACAATTGACAAACATTCTATTCAGGGAAATTACAAAAGGTTCTATAGAATATTTTGCTTTATGAGCTATATTTTCCCTCAAATTTTCTTTAAAGTGAAACAAGAAAAAGATTTGTGTAGAAACACTCTGCCTAACATTCTGAATCATTCAAGTGACCATAGCAATATGAAAATGTTAGATAGAAGCATTTGTAGGGTTTTGGTAAATTTAAAAAACAGTATAAATTACGTTATTAAAGAAGAGCTAATGTAGATGGATATTTTAATTACAAATATATTTAAAATTTGAAAAAGACTGAAAAGTGTCATCAAATTTTTGCAGAACAAACATTACTCAAGAATACTTTGTAGTAAAGCTATAAATTTACAGAAGGGGTTTTTGTTTATGACCAAAATCTCAAGAACCCCTTCTGTGAATTTGAAATATCAGTGATCAAGAAGCTACATAAAACAGCTATAAAGTTTATTTTTACTTCAGTCGTCTCTGAGAGAGATAATTCTAGAATTTTGTTCATCTATTGTAAAATTATGAATCAATGACGTTGATCTTAATCCATTTACTTTTTGTTGTCTGATGATTATCATGAATACAGTAATAGTACTCGCTAGACATGTTTTAGTTTGCTCATTAGTAATATCATGTTAACACATTAGTTTTAAAAGTTACACGATTACGTGTTTCAAATATTTCTTTCTTACATATTGACCGCAAAGAGGCACATTGTGTGAATTTTGTGAAGAAAGGAGGAAATGAAATGAATTTTATTTCATATAGCCCTTGCTTTTCAATCCTCACTCTGTATGCAACCCCAAGACTGATTCTTCTTCATGCTTCCCTCTTCAACTTCCTCTTTTAAATTCACTCCATTGAAGTCCATCTATTCGTTTTTTTCAAGTTTTCTAACAAACTTGTACTAAGGTTTTTCTTATTAATGCAGCCCTGTTTCAGAGTAGGTTTTCCATCAATTTACCTTAATTTAAAAATTATATTGTTAATTTTGAGGCTGGATTTTTGTAAAAGACATATTTTTTTTGTTATTAAAAGAAAATATAGATGCGATATTTTAATGCAGCAAAAACCTAATAATCTATATTTTTTATTGTCTATCTATATACATCAATCATAATCATCATCATGTTACAAAAGTTACATTTCTTCCAAATCTCTCACAACTTAAAAACTACATAAAAACATATATGCCAATGACAAATGAAGACTGCTTCCATATATATATATATATATATATATATATATATATATAGATTTCACATAAACACGTGAAATAACAATCAATGATCAATCCACAATATGAAATGGGAAAACAAGACTAAGATCTCTCATCTGAACAAGCGGTCTTCGTCAGAGTCAAAAACCGAACTGATGGTTTTTTGACTCTAACAAGACGGCTTGTTACGGATGAAAGATCTTAGTCTTGTTTTCCCATTTCAAATTGTGGTTTGATAATTGAGTTATATGTTATATATATATATATATATATATATAAGTTTTCACATAAACACGAATATATATATATATGGTTAGTGGAAAATAAAAAAAAATCATTCAAGAAGACTAATTAAAACAACGAATATTAAGTATCAAATAAAGACTTCTTAGATGGACTCAGTTTTCTACGATCTTTTGACATCTGTTGTCATCAGCAGGTAGAAGTAGACTGACAACCCGAAATATGGCATATATTAAAAAATCGTTGAATGGTGAATCCATTTGTGAAGTTGTATATTTGTTACTTAATATTTTATATATATATATAAATATAATATTACTTTGAAGTGAAAAGTGCACGGTAAAACAATATCAATACTTCCATAAATATTTTGACCACTTTGTCATCAAGAGAAGAACAGTCTGCTTGTTTGGCAAACAGAGAGTTGATTTTTTCAGGTTAACAGATTTCTCTTTTCTTGATGACGATGTTGTCAAAATAGTTGAGAAAGATTGCTGTTGTGGCTGGCTGTGTTGTATTCACTTAACCGTTTGATATGTTGTCCTGACAGCAGTGTTTCTCGTTTTTAGTTTTATACGAGTATATATATATATATATATATATATATATATATATATATATATATATGAAATTACTAATGAGTCGCAACTGAATAGATAAATAACTGGAAAAACCAATACATAAAGAACGCACTACCACTTTTCTTTGTTTCTACTCCCTTCTTGATGAGGATTTTGGTTCGACATCTTTGATCCAGTAAGTGGTCTCGTTCTTTATGTGTTGTTTTTTCCAAATTATATATATATATATATATATATATAGATTTCACATAAACACGTGAAATAACAATCAATGATCAAACCACAATATGAAATGGGATAACAAGGCTACGATCTTTCAACCGTGACAAGCGGTCTTCGTCAGAGTCAAAAACCCAACTGATCTTAGTCTTGTTTTCCCATTGCATATTGTGGTTGGATCATTTTATATATATATATATATATATATATATATATATAGAGAGAGAGAGAGAGAGAGAGAGAGAGAGTGAGTGAAAGAGAGAAAGAAGGAGAGCTTACATACTATATGTATCGTACATACAAAAATATGAAAAGACTGACAGTGACAATCTCAAATTTTTGGTTTCAACTATTCTTTAGAAAAGAATGTTATGTCATTAACAGAAATGGATCCAAATAAGAATTCGCAAAATATTCTGTTGGAGAAGCAGCGCAATAGAATGTATACTATAATATGGTTGGTGGAAACAAAAGAATCTATTAGTAAAAATGGATAAATATTAATAAATATAAATATTAATAAATATTAATCTATTTGGAAAAATGTTTTACTTGACTGTTAAAACGATAAGTCAAAGACTTTACAAAAAAACAAATATGTTATTTAACTTCGTGTTCATCATCAGGTAAAATTTGAATAAGAGGAGTAAATGGTAGGCAACTAGCGACATGGAACTCTCCTCTTATTGGCAGATTATCTGATGATGAACACGATGTGTTTGAAACGCATAGTTTAAATTAATAACTTCTTTTGTGTGGAGAATGTATTATTGATTCACCCCAGTATGAGTAAATACCACACAATTATAGATTGGACATCTAATGAGGACTAACAACTAATTAGTTTTGAATTTTAATTTTGTGAATTAAAGTTCTTTCTTCAATATTGAGAATAATTTGTTCTGTATAATTAATGAAGTCTAGAAAGGCGAAGCTTTTTAACCCAATTACAGTTGGATATTTGATTTAAGATGGTCAAATAGAAAAAAAATACCTATATCTTTAAACCATGAAATTTAAACCGTTAAAAAAGTCATTATAGAAGAAAAATTTATAATCGTTTCGTTGGTAAATATATAAAAATGACAAAGTTATAAATAATTGATAGGAAAGCAGATGGTAGTGTCTGTTTGAATAAAATTCTTTCACTGTTGCGTGACGATGGAAACGCAAAGAAAATTCCTCCATAAATCAAGCCACATCTGACTGCAATAGATTTACTGCCTTTCTCAGAAAGTAACTTCCTCAAGTGGAAACAGCTTCGGCTCTTTAATAACCCGCTGCTTGGTCGTAAATTTATTTTTCATCATCCATTGTTTAGCTTTCGCAATTTAAAATTAAAGACTTTTGTTTCCATGAAAATTAGGACCCACAGAGCATTTCAAGTTTACAACTCTACTATTTCAATAACTATAAAACAATTATTATAAACAGAGCATATAACGAAATAATTCAGTGAATACATTATTTAAATTATTTCATTTATAAATATACTGATAACAAAACAGATACATAGAAGTAGACCGATAAACTATACTTCAAAAAACAGGATGGATCTTATATACAAATCTATTTGAAACATATTTATATACACGCAATTTGCACATGGCATTGACACATGCATTGTACATGAAAGACAGGAGCTAAATTTATTACCTATGAAAAATCGAGAATCGTCTCTAATTAAATTTAATAGATCAAATATTATAAACATTAATAACGGTCTCTTCAAACTTGGTATTTTCGTTACGAGGGCAATAGCCTCTTCTAAGAGGGTTAACAGCCAGCGGATAATTTTTTACTCTTTCTTACTGTACTCCTTTTGTTTCCCCAAACATCCCTTTCTGGACGTTAGTCTTTTCCTGCGCTTTCACCCTTTTAAAATACCACTGTTTCCTCCCACTCTTCTCAACCCCTCACCAGATGTTTTCTGCATCTAGTGTTTCAGTTGGGTTTTTGACTCTGACGTAGACCGCTTGTTACGGTTGAAAGATCTTAGTCTTGTTGTCCCATTTTCATAATGTGGTTTGATCAATGAAAGATATCAATACTTTCAAATATTTGTGCTTACATTTCATATATATTTAATGTTTTCCTGATTTCAACCGCATATATTTAACATTATTTTTCTTTTTTATCGAGTTTTGGTCTAGCTAGACCAAACCTCGATAAAAAAAAAATAGTATTTCATGTATATATGTAGAGTTACTGTAGACAAAAATATCGTTTTGTTGCTACAAGTTAAAAATCAGTTCGATTATTTTGATTAAATTGGATATATTTTAAGTATTTTAGTTGATTTTTTATATCTATTTCTGTAATATAGTAATAAAACAATATTTTTATTTATAGTAACTCCATGGTCAAAACATTATTGGGGATGAGTTTGAAGGTTAATACTAGTTGGAAAGATAGCTGTAACTTAAGAAATTTGATTATTACACTCTGAATAAAAGTGTCACTTGTTCGTTCAAACTAGACAGTTGTTGTTGAAATCCACCGACTATTGTTCTTTGTAAAATAATTTTGTAATGTAATACTTAGGTTTTCTGTTTCAAAATTTATACTTCTGCCTATTAAAAAGATTTAAATAAAAACAGAAACATTGGCATTTAAAGTTTAATTTGAACCTGAAGAACTGACCGAGTCCCGATAAAATGTAGTTTTGTTTCTATTAAGCATAAGAAAATTTATAGATTTATTAATATAATCTATAAACCATAAAAAAAGGAAAAACAAAAGAAATAAATGCTCTGAGGCTCTTCACTTCATATCATCAGAGAGCAAACAAAGTAAGATAGAAGAAGGTAACAGAAAATATAACCTACGAAGGAATAATGTAACAAAAATATCAAGTAGAATGGCCATTCTCATTACCCTGCCTGATGATGAGGCAGTCAAAATAAGGTAGTGAATTTTTTTTCTCACTTTATTTATGTCCATTCTATGAATTTAATTTACCTAGTCTGTAGAATCATTTTTCATGCATTAATTTGTTGAACTTTTTTATTCTGTGTTCCCTTCTTCTTTTTTACTTTGTTTGCTCTCTGATGACATGACGTGAAAAGCCTCAGAGCATTTATTTCTTTTGTTTTTCTTTTTCTTGGTGGTTTAGAATTCATTGATTACATCTCGAATTTAATTTTGATTTTTGCAAATATATATATTATACTATCGATGATATATATATATATGAATATATATATATATATATATATATATATATATGAAGTTAAAACCACAATTGAAAGGAAAACAATAAAATAAATGCTCTGAGGCCTTTCAATGTATGTCATCAGAGAGCAAACAAACTAAAAACTGTTAGCTTTTCAGTTTTGCTTTGTTTGCTCTCTAATGGCATACATTGAAAGGCCTCAGAGCATTTATTTCTATTGTTTTCCTTTTTTGATTGTAGTTTAATCTTCATTGATTGCATCACGTGTTTATTTATTGTAATTTTTCTGCATATATATATATATATATATATATATATATATATATATATATAGTTTAATAGAGAAAAAAAAATCATAGAGCGATTAAAAGCACACACTTACAGTTTCTAATTTTTAGTTTGAACCGTCTTCAGGAGAGATAAGAGAGGAACCAAGCCCACTGGTTCAGAGACGGTTGGAGACCCTCCATATCCACATATATATATCGTATATTTTGAACGCAATATTTTTACTCATATACATTCCATACTGATCTTATATATATATTATATATATATATATATATATATATATATATATATGCATGGAGACGTTCTTCTTGATTTTTTCGGAGACATTGATAGAAGAAGCATTAAACACCACATGCGATTGGTTGACTATACTAGCCAGCCCAACCAGTCACCCGGCCTCTCATGGCTACTCAGCCGATTGGTCATCACCATTCACAGGGGCATCGAATTCGCTTACATCAATTACTAATTTGTAGGCGCTATCAAAGTTTCTCCAGCTAAGTATAACATTCATATCACTTATTTGTGCATTTATAACAGGGTTCAAATCTTTAATATAAAGTGCATAAATTCCCTACATAATAGAGAAAAAAAAATCATAGAGCGATTAAAAGCACACACTTACAGTCTCTAATTTTTAGTTGAATTGTCTTCAGGAGAGATAAGAGAGGGAAACCAAGCGCACTGGTACAGAGACAGTTGGATGGTTGGTTCAATGTTTCTTTATGTACATTGAACTGTTTTTATCCATTTCGGATTGTATTTTCATCAAAAAAGTGTATATATATATATATATATGATTAAACCACAATAAGAAATGGGAAAACAAGACTAAGATCTTTCAACCGTAACAAGCGGTCTTCGTCAGAGTCAAAAACCCAACTGAACACTAGATGCAGAAAACATCTGGTGAGGAGTTGAGAAGAGTGGGAGGGAAGAGTGGTATTATTATAAACATTATTAATTATTATTAATATTATAAACATTAGTAACGGTCTCTTCAAACTTGATACTTTCGTTACGAGGGCAATAGCCTCTTCAAAGAGGGTTGACAGCTAGCGGATAGTTTTTTACTTTTTCTTACTGTACTCCTTTGTTTCCCCAAACATCCCTTTCTGGACATTAGTCCTTTCCTGTGCTTTCACCCTTTTAAAATACCACTCTTCCCTCCCACTCTTCTCAACTCCTCACCAGATGTTTTCTGCATCTAGTGTTCAGTTGGGTTTTTGCCTCTGACGAAGACCGCTTGTTATGGTTGAAAGATCTTAGTCTTGTTTTCCCATTTCTTATTGTGGTTTGATCATTGATTGTTGTTTCACGTGTTTATGTGAAATCTTTATATATATATATATATATATATATATATATATGTATATACATACTATTAATTTGAGAAACATATTTTGTTAGTCCTATGGTACTTTCAATAATTTATTTCCCCTAAATTTGATATCAAAGTTTTGTCTGAACGCAATATTTTTACCCACATACATTCCATACAGATCGTAAATAACATTAATATGAGAATGAGTTCTACGATTTTCGAAACACGAATATCCATTAGAACCTGTATATATATTTTTTTCGTGATTAGAGTTCTTTATATAATAATAAGAAGGTAAAATTCTTTCATAGATCGTGAAGTACCAATTTCATAAAAACTAAAAAGGTAGGAATTATTCAAATTCTAACGTACTCACTAGTTTATTATGGACAGATTTATGAATACAAATTGAGTGAAAAAAAAAAAGGTAACATAATTAGGAATGAAGCCAGAGAAATTTAATGACATTATGAAACTGATTAAATCTGCATTAATTTAGTTTTCGTGCTCACTTGTTTTATTAACTCGGCATGCAATAGGAAAGAAGCCGTATTTAACTAAAACTGAGCTATGAAATCATGGTTTACTGGCAACCTTTGACCTACTCTAATTAACCAATTTAACGGCTAGGAAAACGATTTTGTGTTTTCTCTATTATATAAGGTGTTTTAGAAATTATACATTAAGTTATATTTTATAGTTTTTTTCTTTAAAGTAAGAAAATCAAGGCTTTTACTATATGTGTATAAGTTATAAACAGTTGATTTTTTACTAATATGGGAAAATAATGAAATCAGAAAAAATTAGTGTGACCTCGAACATCAGGGGAATTGTGCCATTCAAAGAGCGAGTTCATTAAAATGATGATGAACATTAAAATCAGAATCAATGCTGGATAACAATCAACCAGTATCAGATTTTCAACGAAGTCAATGAGAAATCTGAAAGCATCTATGGAGTTTAAACATGAAAAATCAATTTCATATTTTGGTTTATTTATGAAATAATTATAACATAAAATTATCAGGTAATAAAAGTACTATACCCTAATATTTCACCTCATATAATAAGGTTAAAACGTCAACCTATCTGTTTGTTTGATCTAAATCCCCCCCCCACGAAATTTTTGGAGATAAACGCCCATGAATGTATATTTTATAAAACTAAATAAACCAAGTAAATTAATATGTATGTTTTTGTTTATATATAACATTAATTTCTTGTGTAATCATTTTTTGCAAAATGTAATTTTTTTTTCATAAAAGTAGAAACTTTAGCACTATTTATTGATATATATGATAGGACAAGCTTGTTCTTTTCTCTGGGCTCAATTTGACTCTTTTCTTCTGGTCCCAAGATTACAGATCCAATAGGATGTTGGGAAGAATTGAGCGAAAGGAAGAAGATTAGAATTACTTGTTAGAATTGCCATCTGACAGTGATACAGATGTATTTTACAGAAAACATTTTTGAAGTTTCTACTTCTTAGTCATTAAGAAATACAAACATAGCATAATGAATTACAATATGATTATATTTTGTTTGTTTTTATTTCTTTTGTGGTTGAAATGAAATGTGGTTATATATTTATTATATAATTTGATGATTTAGGAAAAATATTCTATAATTATTGTTTTTTAATCTCATCGTTTGAAATAAGGTGGGATTTCAGTCTCACTAAATAAGGCGATCAGTACATTTCCAGAGTAATTTTCTAGGTACCACAGGGCAACTAGAAAAATATTTTCTACTCAGCCGATTGGTCATCACCATTCACAGGGGCATCGAATTCGCTTACATCAATTACTAATTTGTAGGAGCTATAAAAGTTTCTGCAGCTAGGTATAACATTCGTATCACTTATTTATAAGTGATAAACTTACATTCTTTTCCATTCAATGTAAGAATAATATCAAGTAGTGTGGTTACTCACATCATCCAACCTGAAGATGAGGTAGTCAAAATGGGTTAGTGAATTTTTTTGCCTACTTTATGTATGTTCATTCAATGAATTTAATTTACGTAGTTCGATAAACCATTTTATATGAATTGATTTGTATTATCTGTATAAATTAAACAAAGGTCTTTTCTGTGCATTGCTTGAAAATGATTTATTTCAAGTTATCTTTCGTTTTAAACATTAGACAAACAGAATCAACCCTTAGAAAATGTTCTGTCTGTTTCCTCAAAATTTTGTTACAAGTCAACTCTGCCATAATAAGTCATAACAAGGTGAAACTTTGACAGTATATTTTTGCATTTCTAACTTAAAGTTTAAGAATTGAATAGACTGAAAATTCAACGCAAAAGCGAAGATATAGACTTTTAAGCTGTGTTTTGTGGGCTATACAGATATTATTATTTTAAAATAAAAATATATAGGAATTTATTTATATTATTTTAATAAGTGGTTGATACTGTGGAAAATAGGTTTTGTTGATTGATTTTAATTTTGTTGGCGTTTAAGCTCCCAGTATGAGATTATTGGTCAGGTCTTTCCCGGTGTTCAAAATATTCTAATTCAGAATAGTTAGAATTCTCACCAAAAACAATGAACAGGCAGTAAAATGTAATAAATAAGTTCTTACGCTATACTAAACCGAAGAGAGAACTTACAAGTCAATAAACAGAGTGGTTAGTGACAAAAAAGCAGTTCATTATCCAACAGAATTTCTTGACTCCGTAACTTCTCCTGGACTGCATGCTCATGAGTTAAAACTTAAGCCCCTTTCATGCTGTTACGGAACTTGAGTGCCCCAAAAATGTGCAAAGGGACATGAGACTGAATTCATACGGGGCACAGATACGTCAAAGAGGAGGACATCATGACTGGGTGTGGTACTGGTTAGTCTGTGTGTATACCACACATACAATTGATTCCGCGGAAGTAACCGTTTCCATTCAAACTGTATAAATTTTCCCTCAGTGTCTGTTTCGCAATGATAGTAAATAAGTCGCAAGTGAAACCAAGTGTTTCTCACATGGTCAACTGTATGTTACTTGCTCAAGAGTCAGAGGTTCCAACTTTCTGTTCATTCTTGCACCTGAAGGACACACATAATGTGATGGATAAAAATATTTCACAATAAAAACGTGAAATTACAATCTCAATGTTTAAACCACAATAAGAAATGAAAAAAATTACTAAGGTCTTTCTCAGCAAATCAGTTAAGATTTAACTCTGACGAAAACCGCTTGTTACGGTTGAAAGATCTTGGGCTTTTTTATCATTTCTTATAGTGGTTTGAACATTGAATGTGATGTATATAGATGCACTTACTTACCACATTACTAGTGATGATATTATCATTCTATAATTTCTTACAAAATTTGGAATATCATCATAGAATATTTCTAGAATACTCGTCAAAGACGGTCACGTCTCCTAGTTGCTTACTAAATTTAAACAAGTATTAAATTATAGTACATTGCAGTTAAAAAAATCACAACTATAATGAATACCGAATAAAAAGCAAAAATTATGTAGCTTAAAAGAAAACCTCGATACTATAACAAATTTAAAACAGATTGTTTGACAGAATGCCTTTTATTATTAGAATATTTTTTATATTTTATGTTTATTATTATGTTGATTTCTTTGACTTTTCAGCCAATTAAAATTCCTTAAAATATATACTAATCTTATACTTTTGTTTGACACAAACCAGTATGACTTTTATAAATGGAAACGAGAATTAATAAATATCAATTAATAAAAATAAATTTAGTTATAGGAAAAAAAAACATTAAATCTTGAAAATATTTTTATTTATTCATTAAAAGGACGATACATAAATTGTTTTCATTGCTTGACAAATTCATTTCTTTTTTTTTTCTTTTTTATTCACTTTCCGTGAATAAGATACACGAAATGTCACAACATAAAGACACATTAAAAAAAAAACACAGGTAAATGTACAAAATATAGTGTTTACATAGCAAGATCTAAACACGTGACAACGGTAATTATCTAAAGTATTTCAAAAATCATTGGTAACTTAGTTTTTGGTAACCAGAGTGCTATATATATATATTATAAAATACAAATCACTGTTTCAATTTAATTATGATTTGATCATAATCAATTATGATTAATAGGAGTGAGTTTTATAAGTCATCAATTTGATTACGGGAATCAAATGTATGAGTACTGTAAAACATCGTACTATCACTACAGTACACTTAATCTACAGAAACAATGCATTAAATTCTACCGGATACCATAGACACATGAAATACATTAGCTAAATTTATTTATAATCATTTTAAGAATTAATAAATTTTTTTTATAGTATAATAATCACAATGTACAATGAATTATAAGGATTGAAGCAAAATCTCTATTATCGTATTATTTTTATTTTTACATAATTCCTTCCCCTTACATATTTTTCCTCTCTTCCTTCCTCCTTGGCTCATTCACTCTCTCTCTCACGTAAAATAACAGTTGGGTTTTTGACTCTGATGAAGACCACTTGTTACGGTTGAAAGATCTTAGTCTTGTTTTCCCATTTCATATTGTTGTTTTATCAGATATATACATATATAAAATTGTGTTGAACTGAATTGCCTTAATCAAACATACCTTTCTTTTGAGCAGCTTTTCATATTTTCTTGATAATTTCAAATCGTCTGATTTAGTTGGTGAATTATTTGAGCAAAACTCTGGTTGGCCATCAATATTTAATGATTAACATTTAACATGTTTTGGTTGTCTCCAACCATCTTCAGAAATTATTTTAAACCGTCAGAAAACAAAACTATTTTAATCGAACAAGTATGTAAACATAACAGTAAGTTAAATAAAATTGTTCACTAAAAAATAAATATCACTAAGTCTAACACTAGGAACATTTAACATTCAAAACATTTCAAGGATGGATAAAAGACAAATTAAAGTTTTGATGGGGGGGGGGGGGGGGCATTCACCCTAGAAGGTCTGCTTCCTATGTATACTAATATATATATATTATATCAACGATCAAACCACAACAAGAAAATGGCAAAACAAGACTAAGAACTTTCGACCGTAACAAGTGGTTTTCGTCAGAGTCAAAAACCCAACTGATACATACATATATATATATATAAATAAATAAATATGTATAAATAAATACATATATATATATATTTATATATACAGTCTCTTAACAACCACACATATACTCTACACTATTTTACTGTATTATCGTTTGATCCATTTGAACATTCTCAAAAAAACAACGTCTATGTTTCTATACACTTTCAGGACTCCATCATTATCACGGTGATATTGTATGTGTATTCATGAAAATAATGCAACTTTCTCTTGTATGCTATGGTAACCAAAGCTGTAAATATCCTAATGATGTGTAATAGAGACATATACTGAAGAGACTTTGACCTAATAAGCTTTCGAGAATTGTTTCATGTTGGACCAAACCACCATTATGTAAAATAGTGTATGTCATAGTTATATATCTATTAAATTAAACGGTACAAGGGACTTTTAAAAATATTGAATTATAGCGGTGGTAACGTAGATATGGAAACAGGTATAAGAACTCAATATTTTTGACGATCTTCTTCATCAGGAGGCCATTAGTCAGTCCCCCCCCCCCCCCCCCACAACAACCATCACACGAGAAGGGAGGAGGAAGGAAAAGAAGAGCTAAAATAAGAAGTAAAAAAAAACTTATTCAAAAAGTATAAAAATAAAATAATGAAAAAGATAGATATACAAATAATGTCAAACATATGAAGGAATTACAGATTTAAAAAAAATTAGCGGTAGAGATTGAGTCCAGGTGTCGTTCAGCAAGCAAATTTGTATGCTTCCTCAGAGGTTCTTAAAGTAGCTTTTGCATTGGAATCTAGGATTTGTTTGAGAATTTGAAATTTTTAAGTCGGCAACGATAATTAAAACTGAAACCATGGGAGTTTGCATAAGAATAAAAACATACGAATAAGATCGTTGTCCAACTGATCTCTATTAGAACAGCTGTCATCCTTCTCATTTTAAAATGTCTATACCTCAATCCTTATCCATCCGACCTACAATATCTGTAATATTCTCCAAGATGGTCTTGTTATGTTTTAGTGCACAAATCCTGAAAAATCTACCTCAACATAAATTTTTAAAATTTAAAATTTTTTTTTGGGGTAAAAAAACCCTTTTTGGTTAAAAAAAGGGAAATCCTTAAGGTTGTGGCAATTCAGTTATTAATGTGGGTATTTAAACCTTTTTCATTTTTTAAGGGAAAAAGCTTTTAAAATGAAAATTGGTTCTCCACATAATAAAACTTTAAGGTAAAAACCAAACACGTTTTCAAACCAAACCGTAGTTTTTTTTCAATTAAACCTTTATTTCCTTTTTTTAAACCTTTTACAATTCAAACCCTAATTAATGTTTAAGGAAAATTTACTTTAAAGGTTGTTTTTTTCTTTTTAAAATTTTTTTTGGTTGGGAAAAGGACCATTTCCAATTTAGTTTTTTTACCCTTTAACCAATTACTTTAAGATCCCTTTGAAGAGGTTAATTAATTTAATAATAGTTATAATTTCTTTTGTACGTAAAAGGGTTAACGTTCAAGAAACTTTTCTTTTTCATTAACCCTAAAAATAAAGTTTATTTTTTTCCTTTTTTTTCCTTTAATAATTTTAATTTATTATATTTAAACAAATTAAATAAAATTAGGTTTCTAAGGAAAGGAATTTACCAAAGGAAAGAAATTTTTCTTTTTTTAAATTTTTTTTTTATTTTAATTTAAAAAAGGTTTAACCATTGGAAAACTTTAAATTGTTATTGGTAAATCCTTTGTTAACCAACACTTCTCAAGAGGCAAAACCCAATTTGAAAGAGGAAAAATTGGGAAATTTTAAAGATAGGGAAATTTTTTTTTGTAAACCAGGAAAACATGGAAAGGGTTTTAACTGATAAAAAAGAAAAATTTTCTTCCTTTTAAGACAACCCTGTAAATAAATTTCTTAGTTTTGGTCTTTTTTTTTCTTATAAATAAAAACAAAATGAAATAGTTGAGAAAGAAAAAAACTAAAAATAGGTGTTTATAGGGAAATGGAATTTAAAGGAAGAAAAGGAAAGGATTTCCCTTTTTTGGTTAAAATTTAAATAATGAAAAATAAAAAATAATTATTAAAAAGGATTTCACATTTAAAACCCACGTGGGAAAACAATTAAATTACAAAAACAATAAAAAGGAAAAAAACAAGATAAACAATAAGTAAAACAAGCGGTCTTTCAACAAAACCCAACGCCTAGAGCAGAAAACCCTTGAAATTGAGAAAAATTGGGAGGAAGAGGTGGTTTTTAAATTGAAAGCAAAAAGGACTAATGCAGGGGAGTTTCAAAGGAGTAATTAAAAAAATAAAATATCCGCAGCTTAATCTTTAAAGAGGCTATTGTGGAAAGTCTTGATTTTTGTGGTTTGATCATTGATATATAAAAGATTTTACAAAAACACGTGAAACAACAATCAATGTCAAACCACAATAAGAAATGGGAAAAACAAGACTAAGATCTTTCAACCGTAACAAGCGGTCTTCGTCAGGTCAAAAACCCAACTGAACACTAGATGCAGAAAAAATTGGTGAGGAGTTGAGAAGAGTGGGAGGAAAGTGGTATTTTAAAAGGGTGAAAGCACAGGAAAAGGACTAATGTCCAGAAAGGGATGTTTGGGGAAACAAAGGAGTACAGTAAGAAAAAGTAAAAAACTATCCGCTAGCTATCAACCCTCTTTGAAGAGTCAACTCTTCAAAGAGGGTTGACAGCTTGCGGATAGTTTTTTACTTTTTCTTACTGTACTCCTTTGTTTCCCCAAACATCCCTTTCTGGACATTAGTCCTTTCCTGTGCTTTCACCCTTTTAAAATACCACTCTTCCCTCCCACTCTTCTCAACTCCTCACCAGATGTTTTCTGCATCTAGTGTTCAGTTGGGTTTTTGACTCTGACGAAGACCGCTTGTTACGGTTGATAGATCTTAGTCTTGTTTTCCCATTTCTTATTGTGGTTTGATCATTGATATATATATATATATATATATATAAAAAATAGAAAATTTTTTTTATCAGGCTTCAGCTTGTTCTTTAAGCTCAAATTGAACTATCATTGTCGACGTTTCGGTTTTTATTTAACATTGTTTTCATTGTGAAAAACATAATATTTTTTAAACAGAAAAACTTAAGTATACATCAGAAATATTTTTTTTAAAAAAAAGTTCGAAATTCGAAGCTTGTTTTCATTTTTTTTTTAAGAAAAAAAACCCTAATGTAATACCCAAGTTTTTTTGTTTAAAAAAAAAAAAAAATTTCCTTTGAAAAAGGTTTTAATAAAAACTGAAATATCGGTAATGAGAGTTTAATTTGAACCTGAAAAACTGACCGAGACTTGATAAAAATTTTATTTTTTGTCGACTCTACGGTAGATGCATATATATATATATATATATATATATTAATTTAAACCAAATGAAAACAATTTTTTGAAAACAATGCTCTAAGAGCAAACATATATACATATTATTTTTATATATATATATATATCATACAGACATATTTATATATTTATATTATATATATATATATATATATTTATGTATGTAGAATAATTGCAGTAAATAAACACGTGATGCAATCAATGAAGTTTTTAGAGAACACACCTATTCTATCAAACGGTCGATATATTTTTGAATCTGCTCTCTCTTTCTCTTTCTCCTCTCACTCTCTCTTCCTCTCTCTCTTCTTTATAATATATATTATATATTATATATTTTATATATATATATACAGATCAGTGTAGATAAAGAAACATAGAGAGATAAAAAATCATCCAACAAGGGATATAAGAACTGATAAATGAAATTGTATGGTGTGACTTTTGAAGTCATCTGTTAGACTAGTTCATCGAAAAATAAAGTATGTCTTATCATTTCATTAGATTTGTTCATTCTTAGTGATTTACTGAAGGATTAATGTACAGTACTGTAAAAACTCGTCGTCTATGATTCGGTTGAAATAATATGTCATTCTCAAATTTCTCTAAATTATCTTAGTTTCATTTCAAAATTTCATACTGCATTCATGCATTAATATACTAGTTAGTGTCATAACCCAGTTGTAAAACACGAATTATAAACCCCATATCAACCCCAAAGTACATATATCTGTATCATTAAATCATGAAGTGGAATAACTCGTAACAATAGACCTATTGGCAATCCTAAGAAATCTTTGGAACTTTTAGTTATACGCTGTTCTAGAACATTATTATTATTATGAGATCATACATTTTAATAAATATTCACTAATATCGTAAGAATATGTTCATATTTATTTGTTAAATGTTATAAATATAGTTATGATAGCTATAGACAATTATTGAAGAATAAAACGACCTTACTTAGTAAATTGTCTTTTTTACTGAAGTTTTTTCACATGATAGTTACCTCTTGATTGAAACATACAGTTTCCAGGAGATTTAAGTTATAAAATTTAATGTTTGTAGCAATAGATAAGATCCCAATGATTTTGAGTGAGAAAGAACTGTAGGAGAAAAATCCTTTTCATGGCTACCAACAACCTCTGATGCTAACAATAATAATAATAATGTGAGGTAAGTCTTTAAAAATATATATATTATTCACTAGCTAGAAGAAATTATATTACCAGCAGTAAAATTCCCCTTTTTTTTGGCAATAGCATTATAAAAATACAAATAGCTTATTTTTATTTTAATTAAGTATATATACATATATGATTTGACTATTTAAATCCTACAATAATATCGTATAAATGTTTTCGTATTATAAGTAATAATTTCAATGAAAATAGAGCATAAAACAAAAAACTTAGATTTTAGGCTATATAATTCGGTTTGTTTTAATAATTTATTGCATAAATATTTTTAAAATATATTTACAGAAAATATTGGCTGTTCTGCTACAGCGTAACACTGATTTAAATCCTGGAACCAATCCATTAATGATTTTATATCTATATGGCTGTTAAAGTGTTTTGAGGTTTTAATGATACAAATGCTTGGGACGTTTTCAATAAAATTTTACTGCTTTTAGCTTTGTAAAAGTTTAAATATTTCAATATTATTTCATTCTACTAATTCAATAGCTATCAATATGGCTCTTTGTAAGTTTTTAAAACTGTCGAAACCTTCAAGGTATTTTTATATTTTTGTATAAATTTGTTCGTATTATTTATTATGCATATAACAATTATAAAATATTGATTTATAAAAGAATATTTGAGCGTGAAAAGATATCTTATTCAGCTACTTGGTTCATCAATTCAGTCTTATTGATGAAACATCGTGAAAATAATAAGTAATGTTAAGTAAGAACTAGAAAACTGAAGCTAAAGAACCTTTGAAGATTCTTTCTTTGAATATCAAGAAAGGCTATCAACCATCATCTGACAAATTTTATAGTATTTTCTGAAAAGAAAGAAAAAGTTATGAAAAAATTTATATAATGTTAAGTTAACTGTTAAGAAATGGTGACTTGAACTACTAGTTTTGTGAATATCAAACTACAGCCAAAGTCGTTATACTAGTATTGTATAAAAAGATAACCTGGCTGTGACTATTAATTGATTCTAGTATATTTATAATAATATAATTTATAATCATTGTTCATCTACTGGACAGACTGGTTAAATCTCACTTTATACAATATATAGCAGTTTACACAATTGCCCATGTGACCAATGTTTCAAAGTAATTCGCAACCTTATCTCAAAAATTTTAAAAAGGTTTCTATAATTCCTTAAGGTTTCTTAGTACAATGTTCATCAATGTAAAACCTAATTCGTATCAGTTTTGAAAAGCTAAGGTAGATTTGACCGAAAATTATTACTAACAAATATATTTATTTATATGTATAAACTATATTGACACAAAGAACACACAGAAATGAAACAGAAACTCACTATATATATTTCGATGTCCTCGTCATCAGGAAGAAAAAAAGAGGTCGCTCCGCAGGCCGCCAACGACTCATATATAGATATATATATATTACGAGTTCGAGATTAACAAAGCAACACACAAGTAGGGAGCAGACACATCTTTCATACTCAAATTTTCGGTAACTGAATTGCCTTCAGGATGAAAAGAGATGGGAGACCTTTCGTTTGTAGGCGAATTTTCAAGTATTTTTGATATATTAGTCAAATCATCTCGATTCAGTATGGTGATAATTAGTATTGAGCATATATATTGGTTAGGCCATCATATATTATTGAGTATCACATTTGACATGTTTCAGACCTGTCTCTATACATATTGTGTCAAAACTGAATTGTCTTAATCAAACCATACCTTTCTTTAAGCAATTTTTCGTATTTTCATCGATAAGTATGTCAAATCATCTTGAATTCAGTTGGTGAATTATTTGAGCAAACTCCGGTGGCCATCAATAAGGTATGTATTGATTAACATGACATGTTTCGGCTGTCTCCAACCATCTTCAGAAACTATTATATAACCATCACATATAACAAAACTATTTTCATCGAACATAGTATGTAAACAAAACTCAAAAGATAAAATTGCACAATAAGAAAGCTATGTTGATTAAGGCAATTCAGTTTAAAACAAGACATCATACCGTATACATAGCGTATATATCGATATATAGTCAGTCAGGGGTTTATATACTCATGATCGAAGACCACAATAAAAAAATCGGAATTAAACAAGACTCTAGATCTTTTTCCCATTTCTTATTGCGGTCTTCGATCATGATTGTTAAAAACCACGTGACTCATGTGAATCTTTTGACATATATATATATTATATATATATATATCAATTAATGAAACGATTCCACGAACTAAAACGAGTGGTGTCTGGCTGCGGAGCGACTTATTTCTATCTTCCTGATGACGAGAACATCGAAATATAGTAGTGAGTTTCTGTTTCATTTCTGTGTGTTCTTTGTGTCAATGTAGTTTATATATATATATATATATATATATATATATATATATATATATATATATATATAGACATGGAAACACTGGGAATCATATGTAACATTAGGGAACAGGATAAACTAAAAAGTAATGAAAAAAGCGCCAGAAAATGCTGGTTAAGACTTTCAGATGAAACATTGTCGTCACATCAATGAGAGATACAAGAGGGTGGTATACATTTAAACATCAGAGGAGAAATCAATATTTACTCTTCTCTGTTTCTTTTGAATTTACCTCAATTCGAAATTCTTTATTGGTTTATGTTTTTTTTTCACTATGCTTTTCTATTTTCACCCTCCTTGTTTACTATGGTATATGAATGTGGGGTACATGAATTTTTAAATAGTAACAACTTTGCTAAGAAGGTGTGTAAAAATAAAAATTGAGGTTCATTTATTCGTCTGCCTTCGAGTTTCCTTCTAATATTTTTGAGCATCGACAAAGACCAACAATGTTCTACGATATCTAAGCAAAGACCCTTAATTTATATAATTGCAGTTACTCATTTATATACGATTAAAATCTCACAATTATAATGTTACTCATGATTTTTCATTATTTATCAAAATTTATGGTATTTACTAATAATTTTTTAGTATTAAGTGATAATTTTTGGAACCCACTAATAATTTTTGTTAGTGCGATCCATAAGCAGCATAATCTATTTAATGGTTACACATTCAAGAAAGTTTTTTTACATTTTATTAGTGGAAATTAATTGTTTTTTTTGTAGTTTAAATTAAACTGTCATTCTATTAAAATTGAATAGACAATTCAATTCAACTCTGTAGCTATTGAGGATTTAAAAATACTTGACTTTTCAATATGTTGACATACTTAATGAATATCAACTGAAAAAGAAAATAGAATATTGTACCAAAGAGATGAAAAATGAAATCGAATTGATTTTGCATGTTTTGTAAGAGCTTAATAATAACATCATAAAATGAATGGGAAAATAGAATATATTTCTTTTTTTTAAATAAACAGTTAAGATCATTTTGACATAGTGAAAAATAAGAGTGCAACAAAATTAAAATATAAATTAATATTTGTATGTCAGAAGAAATATGTGAAATAAAAATCATTGTATACCCTGAGTATAAAATTATAATCCAAAGCTAAGGTCTTATTCCATCTTTGGATGATAATGATATGGTTTAATTGCTCATATATATCAATTAATAAACTATAATTTTATGAAACTAATGTAAACTAACAGTTGGGAAAGAGAGAGAAAGAGAGAGAGAAAGAAAATTTAATGCAATTCACTTCTCTCTTTTGACACAAATCGTCATCAGGAGAAGAATGTGGTCAAAGTAGTTAGAGAGTGACATGCATGTCGACTGTGTTATTGTCTTTTTTTGTAAAGTAATTATTCTTAGTTAATATGGATTTATATTGAGTTTTAAATTTATAGCGTTAGTAAGTTTAATTAAAAATGCCCTGAGAGTGGTCCATAGAGACTGAAACGTTGGTACGTGTATATTGTTAACAACGAGTTTTCAAGATAAAATATTTGGACAATTGTTGTTTCATATCCCGGAAAACGTTAGAACACTGATTAGAAAATTAGAAAAGTTAATGATAAAAGAGACTAAAACAAGGGTTCAAAAAGTGTTTAATGAAATATATATACAATCAATGATCAAACCACAATATGAAATGGGAAAATAAGACTAAGATCTTTCAACCGTAACGAGTGGTCTTCTTCAGAGTCAAAAACCCAACTGCCTCCTCCAGTTGGGTTTTTGACTCTGAAGAAGACCACTCGTTACGGTTGAAAGATCTTAGTCTTGTTTTCCCATTTCATATTGTGTTTTGATCATTTATATATAATACTTTTTCGTTGAAAATACGATCCAAAACGGACAAATATAGTTCAATATAGACAAAGAAACATAGAGAAACCAAACATAGAGACTGTTGGTCTCCAACCGTCTCTGAACCAGTGCGCTTGGTTTCCCTCTCTTATCTCTCCTGAAGACGATTCAAACCGAAAATTAGAGACTGTAAGCGTGTTTTTTTTGATTTTTCTATGTTTCGTTGTCTATTTGAACTATATATATAACCATGATATATATAAAAAGAATAGAATACATCCTTATTTATATTGATATAGATTCTCAACCATCGATTTTTAAAGTTCAAAGATGGGTTTCTCCAGACATCTTGATTTAGACTAAAACTCTTCAAGAAACCCATGTTTGAACTTTATTTATTTATGTTCTGTTATGTTATAACATAGTTTAATTAGTTGCATAATGTTCTATGAAAGTCGGTATACATTTTTATAATATTTTGTTGCATATCCTTCTAAAAACTGAAAAAAGTTTTGAAAATTATATTGAAAATGAAGAGTGAATTTACAGTAGAATGAAATATATAATGGAAAACACATGCATTATCGGAGTGATATAGTTAGGAGTTACTCCAGTATAATAAATACAGTAATGAAATAATGTTTATTATTAAAATAACTAGTTTAATTAAAATAATATACATAAATAGACACTAAAAAACAAGAAAATGATAAAGCTTTTTTTTAATACCAAATATATAATAGTTTGAATAGAAAACAAATGATATACTAATACTTCTTTGGGATTTCAATAAATTGTTAAAAAGAAATGATTAATAAAATTTTGTTTCAAATAAAAATAATATTTATAGTTATGTAATAGTAATGTGTTAAGTCATTAGAAAACAAATTCAACATTTTGTATACATGTTTTTCTTTGATTGAACAATTTTAGAAAAAAATTTGCAGGTTGTTAACATTATCAGTGTCGTTGCTTTGCATAGAAATGTGTCTTTTTCTCGAGCTAAGCATTCAAATTACTTGGATGCTTAATTACTTGGGCCCGAGGGCTTAATAGCCTATCCGACGATAGATGATGTTCTCAATTTTTTTTACATCACGTGCGAAAAAATTGAGGGCCAGAGTGAGAATTGAACCCGGGATCTACCAAAGCTAAGCATTCTAGCAGGGCTACCCAGCATTTGCATATGAATTCCCTTAGATATGACTTACTTGTAGTGCTAGTACATGGTATGCATAAAAAGTAATTAAGGTTTATTTAGTTTATATTAGAAACCAAACAAACTTCATTACATTAATTATGGTTTATTCTATGATTTGTTGAATAACAATTTAAATTATTAAATTAAATATTACTAAACTATAGGATATAAATCGTCACTAATATTACTATATTGCTAATTTTACATTTTATTATTCTTTCTGCAACAACAACGTACTACCAAATTGTTCATCAATGTTTTAAATGAACAGGCATATGTTGTGTTACCATGTTGAAAGTATGCAGTAGGCACATTAAATTGAATCAATTAATTAGTTGATTGTTTGTTTTATCTCCATATGTATTTCTTTATGCCAATATTGAGTGTATACCACTTCAGTGTTTGTTTTTTTTTAATTTTATTTTCCAAACAATTTCGATTTTTTAATTACATTATAAGTTTTTTAGTTCCTCAACTGTTCCAAAGCACAGTTACACAATCAAAATATTTGCAAGACCATTCAAATATTTAAAACAATAAAATTTCAAAAGAACATAACATAATTTAGACAATAAAAATATCAATATAATAACGATATTTTCGCAACACCAGCTGATCAAGTACGGACTGAAATATATAAATATATTAGTTTATAGTATAATAAACTATCTCTTTACTTTTAGGGCACTAAAAGTTCTGCAATGAAAACAAATTGAATAATTCAAAGAGGACTTAATACATGAAAACAATATTAGTCTAACGGGGAAGATAGAGTGTGGTTGCTTGTATGTTGTCAACCATCGATTGGCCACATTGATTCAATTAAACATGTTATAAGATTAGTGAATGGTAATAATAATCCAACATTTTCAGATTTTGCATGAAATATCAAATTCTTTATCTAAATTCTATTTCAGATAAATAAAAATATGAAAAATATCAAATGCTGAACGTTTAACCAGAACGTAAAACAACGTCAAAGTGAACGTTGTCTGATAGAATAATTGTTCAAAATTAATATTGCATCATAGTAGCTTATATTCTTTTAAACAAAAAATATATTTATTATATTTTTAAGTAAAAATAGAAATACATATAATAAATAATCCACTTGTTCAAAACAATCAAACAGAAATGCTTAATGACCATATTTTACGGTACTTTGATACAAGATTGAAGTTTATATTACACGAACATATTATACTTCTTAAAAATACATAATAAATTAACAACTTTATAATTTTTAAATAATTTCAAGTAGAAAGATGTTTATTTCTTGAAATTTTTTCAAGATTCAAAAATCCTACAATATAGGTTATTTTCAGTTATATTTGTTTACTAAAAGTGGCTGTTATATACTTATTACGCTGAAAATATTTCATGATAGGGATAAAAAGTGAAATGGTCTTTTATACATGGACCTTGCAAAAATGAAGAAAATGACTTAAGGTTACTGTGATAGTATCTTATTCAATGAAGTACACTTGTATTTGATATTGAAATTATAAAATTATATAATCTGTGTATAAATATAATTTTAAAATTTTCTAAAGAGACAATAAAGAATTAGATTGGAATAAATTTTTGAACACATGCTTGCAAGAGCATACTTTTTTTTAGATCTTTGTATAAATGACTTGTCAACATTTTATCTTTATTACAATATATTTTCAGTGCAAGAACTGTATAATAATTAATATATAAATATATATATATAAATTCGTATAGGTTGGCAGAAAATCTTGGATGCATGTTTTGTTGAAATGTACCACAGCTTCGGTATTAACGACTTTCAAACAGCTGTTCCAGTCTCCTGACAGTCTTACGTAAGACTATCAGGAGACTAGAACAGCTTAGTTGAAAGTCGTTGAATACCGAAGCCGTAAGACTGTCAGGAGACTGGAACAGCTTAGTTTGAAAGTCGTTAATGCGAAGCTGCGGTACATTTTAACAATATAAATATATATAGAATGATCAAACCACAATAAGAAGATGGAAAACAAGACTGAGATCTTTCAACCGTAACAAGCGGTCTTCGTCAGAGTCGAAAACCGAACTGAGTTACTATATATTTTATTATTATATAATATATATATATATATATGATAAAAAGATTTCAATAAACACGTGAAACAACAATCAATGATCAAACCACAATAAGAAATGGAGAAAACAAGTCTAAGATCTTTCAACCGTAACAAGCGGTCTTCGTTAGAGTCAAAACCCCAACTGATATATATTATACATATATGAATATAGTTCAAGATAACAAATATTTTAAAGAAAAAACACACACTTTCAGTCTCTTATTTTTGTTTTGAACCTTCATCTGAACAGAAAATGAGAACAGCCAAGTTCAAAAAGTCTCCAACCGTCTCTTCGACGGTGTGCTTGGTTTTCCTCTCAATTCTCACTTGATGTCGGATAAAACCGACTATGAATGACCCAAAGTGTTTGGTTTTTGTATTTGTATATATTTACTTGTAAAAGTTGGAAAGCAGTCCTTCATTTAAACATATATTGTTAAATAAAATCCCATAGTTGGAAGTTGGTTCACAGGACATCGCCCTGGATCACGGGGCATTATGGGGGATTAAGTCAGGGTGGTTGGACTCACGTACTACCTGGGTAATCTGGTTTGGCCTGTTGAAAAATAGTTTTAAAATTCAACAAGAATTATTAAGTTGTATATTTAAGGCTGGCTGCATTTCTGTTTCGTGTAAGAAATAGATACAAGCCAAATATGGGGCGTTATTTAACAATATATAAAAAGATTTCACATAAACACGTGAAACAACAATAAATAATAAATATCTTGTTAGCTATATATTTACATGTGTAGTGTACCTATATATGCAAAAATAGAAATTTTATAAATGTAAATATGAACCAAGTTTGTAAATAAACCTGGTTAAGGTTATTTACAAATTATAAATAACTATTATGTAATAGTTATTTACACAGTTTTCTATTATTTTTATGGCTTTGCTAAAGTTAGACATGTATTTCTAGCGTGCATATTGTTAAAATTCATAGTGTTTCATCACGTTGCTCGGAAATTATTATTGGATCTTAATCGTTTTTTTTTTTTCATCTTTAAAGTATACATACATTACATGGCTATGAAAATTGGATACAGCTCTTGGTTTTCAGAAAAATTGCACCATGACTTACATATTTGTGGAATTCAACGTGTGACATTATGGATGATCAGCTATTTATTTTGAAATATATCGGACCCATTTATGAAAGTCATTCTACAGTTTATATTTTTGTACATAATTTATATATATTAGCAATAATTTATTGTTGTAAAAGAAAAATAATAACGCCGTAATTAGAGTTTTAAAGCCTCTTTTTCTTGATGAATGAAGAATATAGACAAAATAAAACTTCATTTTCGTAACTTCATTCGACCTTAAAAGTGTCGATGTAATGCTTCCCTTTTCCAATGAGTGATAATACCTGACATTCAGTTTGATTGATTTTATGAATCACACATCCATATGGTTAAATCTGTTTTTATGATGATCTTTAAAATAAAAGTAGATATTAGAAACTTATTATATCTATAGCACCATTTTAACTGTTTCCTAAAAAATAAAAAAGAAATACTTGACAATAGAGATTTTGCATATGCTGAAAGAAAGGTAAAACATTTATTAAAGTTTATTTACAAAATAAAATTAATTTTTAAGTTAGGAAGATTATCTTTCAGCAATATAAATTACAATAGTGCATATACTTGAAGCTAAACAATGATATCGTTAAAAGTATACAGTCATTTAAATGAAAACCATTCTTTAAAAAAATTCGTTGGTTATTACGTCTTTCATTGAAATTATTACAGTATGTTCAAAATTAATGGATTGTTAAAATATTTGAAAAATATAAAAAAAAATATATATATACAATGTACTTTGTTGTGAACTTTGATATTGTTTTTGTCTCATGTGTGATTTTTTGTTTAATGTTTTTTTGTCAGTTTTACAAATATTGTATTTAAGTTTTTAGTTTTCAATTAATATTTTGTAACAACAAAGAACTATTTCAACATATTGAATGAGAAATAACACAGTTCATTTTATAGTGAAATGAAATTTTTAGAAATATTAATTGTTCTTCTAAAATATGAAGTTGACCAAAAATGAGAAAAGAAGGTAAAACAACATCTACTATAAATAAATTATCTAGTAAAAAAAATTATGCAAAGTATGAAATAAAATATATTTTTTAATGGAGATAAATAAATAAACGAATGTAAAAATTTTCTGTTTTCTTTATTTAAGTTTTCTCATCAAACAAAGAGGGTCATAATTTACTCTTTGTATAACACTTATTAATGCTTAAAGTAATTGACATCAAAATTAAAGGATAAAAAATTCACATCTTTAGGATAGTTTTTTGCTTTTAACTGAAGTGATATTCAATTTATAACAAGTTATTGTTCCATAAATTTTTTTTTAAAATCTTTGAAAGAAGTGGAATTTCAAATAAATTTACATGATCAAAGTGAATACTTTTCACTGAAAGTAAGAATTGTTGATGATTATGGTAGGGTTTAGTGGGATATTTGGTTTGGGTAGGGTGTTAGTGTGATCCTGGGGATTCCTTTTGGATTTTACCTCTTAAGAGTGAAATTTAAAAAAAAAAGTGCCTTTCAAAATGAAACCATTTTCTTGGTTTGTTATGTTTATAGATTTCGTATAAATGTTTCATGCTATTTCATCAAAAACAATTAAAAATAGTAAATTTATAGTAGATGAGATCGGTTATTATATGATTACAAATTCAACAGAAAAGAGGATAAAGCAAAATTACAGAGAAGCAAAAGGGAAGGTCATGAAAACAGAAAATTTCAAAAAAGTACTGTTATCTTCCAGTTTATCTCAATATATTGAGTAGAAAGAAAGAAAAGAACTTTTCGTTTGTTTTCATTACATTTGTTCCTCTGTAACCTTGTTGTGGTCTCTTTTGTATTAAATTTATTTAATAATATTAAATAATATTAATAATATTATATAAATAATATTAAATAATATTAAATTTATTTAGAGCAGTTTTTCTAGTTTTTGTTCTTCTTGTTAGCTTTTTGTTTCATTAATTTCAATAACATTTTTAATTATGCTTACTTTTATATTTTGTAATTAGAAGAAATTAAGAAAAAATTTAAAATATTAAGAGTTTTATTAAAAAAAAAAAAATGTTTTTAAAGAAGTAGTGTTCTTAGTCCGATTTATCTTCTTATAGTGAGAAATATTTGTATAAGTTGGCAGCAGATCTTCATCGAAGCATACATTGTTGAAAAAGAGAGCAGATTCTGCATTCACGACTTTTTTAAGTAGCTGTGTAAGCTGAGTAGCTGCGTAGGTATGCTGTGTAGCTGTGTTAAGTAGCTGAGTTTTTATCTTATTTATCTGTCTTAATATTTTATTCTGTCTGAAGATGACCAACGAGGTCGAAAGCTTGTGTTTAAAAAGTAGTTAATAAAAAAAAATGTTTAGTACTTATTTGACTATGTTTTTTGTCTGAAAATGTCACTGTGAAATCTGCTATTTGCATTGCCTCTGGAACATAGAAGTGTAATTAGGAAAAAAGAACAGCTACTTAAAAAAATCGTGAATTCAGAATCTGCTCTGCTTTTCAACAATGTATGCTTACAGTGAGAAAAAAAAAAGTTATTTCTGTCTACATCAACTCCCTGAAGTACAATCAAATACCTGAAGGTATTTGTAGCATTGCTTTGTTAAATATCATATTTTTGAAGAAACACTGTTTATAGTTTTTAAACAATAAAACATTTAGTGTTTATTTTTCTTTTTGTTTAAATTGATTTAAATAAACAATTCTATAAAAAATTGTTTATATACTTAGGACTTAGTCATAGGTAAATCAAAAACGTATGAATTTATGTTTATTTAAAAAAAAATCAGCAATTCAAAAAAGGTAATTCTCAAGAAAAAAACAATATTTATGAATATCTAAAAAAATCATTGTCAAAAGGACAACTTTAAATGCGGCTATTTACGTTGTAAAAATTAAATTGCCTATGTATTATAACAAAAACTTGTTGCACGCAGGTATAAATTTACCAAAGAATTTGCCCTTAAGGATAAAGTTTAACCTCCTGATATAGTAGATAATAGTTTAAAAAACTATTTATGCATATGTAACGATTCCAGAGAATATATAATTAATGGTAACACTTTTTGAAGGATCATACAGTAATGAAATATTCTTACGCAGCGTGTTCCATGTTAGGTACAGTATTAAACATAAAAACCTGTCTTACCAGAATTTACAAGAAATTATAATTAGTTTTAAAAAAAAACATTTAGCGTTTAGTTAATTGAATATTTCTTTATGAATTTTTTTTTTCTAATAAACAACTAAAGCTTCATTTCTTCCATTTAAAGAAAGTTTGAATTGTTTCATAGTTTTGGAAGATTGATTAAAAAAACTGAAGATTGAATTGATTAAAAACCATTATAAAAATTTGAACAATCCATTAATTAAGAAGAAAATTAAAAATAAAATATTTTATCTGTGCATCAATTTAATGTGTAACATAATACACAAATAATTTTATTTTGATATACATTCTAGGACTAGACAAATATCAACTATTATTTTAATAAATTTTAACACTACTAGAGAAAAATATATACAATTTCATTTATTTACATCTTATGAAATAAAAAAACAATTAATAGTAAAACTTTCATCTCAATTAAAATAATAATACTTTTAAAACAAAACTTAGAATAGAAGGTGTCTATAAAAGAAAACTATTTATAGTGTGCTATATATATATATGTTCTATTCATAAGTTCTGCAGTCGTACCAATTATAATGTCCATTAAGGTAACTATTAGTACATTCTAAAGTCAATGATGGTAGATTGTCAGTTCGAATTAAAAAAATATTATTTCAAAGGATAATTAAAATTCATTCATTTTCTTTTATATCACTTAGGAAAATCTTTAAAGTCATGTTAAATATGTTTATATAAAATAGATATTTAGCTTAAGAAACAGATTTATAGTGATATTTTGATTTAAAGTGATAACTGGATTTTTCAGCTAAGAAAATAACAGAAGATTTATAAAACACTCAGAGCTTCTTGAATATTAGCGAAAACGTTTAAAGGGTGATTAAAAGTTGAATATTTTAATATTCTTTAAGACTTTGAAAAGAAGAAATTGAAAATTTAAAATTAGAAATAGTAACAAAATGTTTGGTTTTCAATTTTTATACTTAAAAATCATATGTCTAAATTTCTTTTTGTGATATGTAATATGTAGAGTTTAAAAGGAAATTTAATTTAAAATGACTATAAGTATAAATTATTATTAAATCAAAGTTTATTTATTATAAATATTTGTTTAGATTTATCTATTGAAGTTATGGAGTGTAATATTAAACAGTGTTAGTTTGGGAGATAATGCATAGTAACGAAAATGCATTTAAGCTTGTAAATATAATCACAATTATAGCCTTTATTTAAAAATGTATCTTTAAATTTAAATCAAAATTATAATGGAATTGTTAAATTCAGAAAGTGGCTAGATGGATCAAGGAGACATATATACTGTTCACTGAAACTGATTTCGTCTAAAGATCTCATATGGAATGAAAATGTTTTTAAGTTTAGAAGAAAAATTTTTTTAAAATTCTAAAAAGTTTCCAATAAATGTAATTAGTAATGAATAATACATATTTTTATAAATCAAATTAATTTTTGATATTGAAATTTTAACGAGTTAATATCATTTACGATTAATACAATTATTAGTCTGTGAAATATTTTAAAAATTTTAGAAGTGCTAATTTTGTTTTTCTGTCTTCTATATTCATTATGAACTTGATATTTAGTATATTTTTGTTTACACAATATGCCGATGATTTGAACTAAAATAAAAACAAATATGAGCAAAACTGGGGAAGAAATAAAACTCCAATTCAAAAATATATTAGGGACCGGAAAAATAAAAAAAACTCATTGGACTCTTTAACTAGTTTACTGGACAATGCAGATAACTAACTTAATTTTAAAATACCGAAACAATAAGAAAAACAAAAACTTCATTAATAGCGCATTTTTATTAAAATGAAAGGTAGTCTAAGTCGTTTGTATAACAGTTTATGCTTTCAAAGCTATTTAAAATCCTTGAATTATTTTTGTTTTGCATTTAATAAAGTTTAATTTGGTTTGGACGTAATTGAATGCATACTTATTGTTTTTTGATTCCAAAACGAATTAAATCTTTTTTTATATGATTTACTATCGTGTAGTGATTGTATCAGTAATTAATTAATTAAGTCGTGATTCTATGGCAATTAATGAAAATGAGAAATCAGCAATTTTTTTTTTAAATTCTATCTACTAAAATTTACTTAAGGCATAATATTAAAAAGAAATATAAAAATTATAACAATTTTACATGTACAAAAAAATGTTTACTATGATTTTGATGTTTCTATCCTGAATACAGTTTTGGTTTCTTGCCAAACTGAGATATCTATTGCAATTTAGTATTTATTTTTTTGAAATTCTTTCTCCTGAAATTTACTTAAGGCTTTATATAAAAGAAAAATTTAAAAAAAAATATAAAAATTATATCAATTTACGTGTACAAAAAATGTTTACTATGCTTTTGATGTTTTTATACTCAATGAACTTTTGGTTTCTTGCCAAACTGAGATATCTATTGCAATTTATTTATTTTTTTTGAAATTTATGTCAGTCTCATTATTTAAATCAGGATGACAATCAAATCGATAATTCAAATAGTAATTCACTGTTTAATAAATTCTATTAAAAATAAAACATTAAATTTGTTGTTGTTGAGGCTTGTTTGAGAAAACATCAACCGTGAGTTACCTTTTTATTTATGATTAAAAATATATTTTCATAAATTAAACAGTACACTATACTTGGTATTAGTTGATACTACGAGAATTAATGGCAATTTAGAAAACTGTGATTACTCGCGATGTCATGTTTTGTGTACTAGTTCGTGTGATTTTTGTATGCAACATATGTTTAGAGTTTGATTGTATTGATTCTAATTATGAATTTCGATATGTTCGTTTGAAAGGTAAAAAATAGTAATACAAGTAAAGAATAACAGCTGATGCCAAACGTTTTAATGCCTGGTATATTCAATAAAAATCCAACTCTGATAAACTTGAGTAAGATAATACTCGTGTCTTATAGTGGTTGTGTGAATAAACATGATAGTATGATTGCGGATATTAAAAATTGAACTTACTCGTAGAAATACCAACTTTAAAAGAAAGATATTTGGATTACTTTTACCTTTAAATACGAACTCAGTTCATTCGTACGTAATCAAGAAGCTCTGTGTGTAGTACTGGTAATTTAAATGTTGTTTAGATCAATTCGTTTTATTTATCATAGGAAAGATTCGTTTGGTTTGTCTACGGGAAGAGACGAGACATGCATGACATCACAAGGTTCATGTTCGGGATCGCCGTACTGAGAGTGATAGAACTCCTCACGCATCATATGATTTAGAGACGAACAACGGAAAAAAAGGATCTGTTGGAAAGGTCTTCTAAAGTCCCTGTTAAGGGTGGCATAGATGATTGGGTTAAGAAGAGAGTTGGCGTAGCCGAGCCAGAGGAACAAGGATGACAAAGTGTTGGGAACAGCGACGAAAGGTCGAACAAGGGCCAGGACGAAGAAGGGCAGCCAGCAGACTGTGAAGGCTGACATGATGATGCCCAGCGTCGTGGAAGCCTTGCGCTCCTTGGCTAGCTGGAAGCGGAGGCGCTTGTTGGAGGCGGCTCGACCTTTGGCAGCACGTGCACTGCGCGGGGCGGCCATCACTGTCCAGTCACCCACCGACACTCTCTGCACAAACACCACTCATGGTCAAGTAACTTGCCTCTACAAGTAATGACAACACTTATATTACACTTGAATACTGATGTTATCACAGAGTTATTAAATTAATTTAAAAAGTTACATCAAAACATGGGTATACTGTTCAAATGGTACTGGTGTTGAAATCATTCTAACTTTTTGAGTTACCATCTTTAATTGAATTAATTTACTAGTTTTCTTCAACAAGGTTACTTTTGTTCTATGCTTGTAACGTTTACGATTGCCGTATAGTCTTTTGTCCAGCGTAACTCTTCATGTGTAATAATTTGAATATATCCTTGAAAGAGGTCAGTATAAAATTAAGGCACTACTCTATGTGAGATAACACAAAACTGTCTTTGAGCTTATGAGGCATCCTTTCAAATTATGTTCTCTGGTAATTGATGAAAATAAGAAATCAGAAATATTTTTTTGAAATTCTGTCTCCTGAAATTTACTTAAGGCTAAATATCGGAAACAAATATAAAAATGATATCAATTCTACATATACAGAGAAATGTTTACTACGCTTTTAATGTTTGTGTACTGACTGCACTTTTGGTTTCTTGTCAAACTGAGACATCTATTGAAATTGAATAACTATTTTTTTGAAATTTATGTCAGTTTCGTAATTTAACTCAGGATGACAATCAAATCGATAACTCAAATAGTAATTCACTCTAAAACACTGGTTAGTAAAACACTAAAACTTTTGTTGAGGCTTGTTTGAGAAAACATAAACTCTCAGTTATCTTTTTATTTCTTCAAAAATTAATAAATTAAATAAATAAAATTTATTTTTTCATTTAAAAAAAATATTTATTATTCATTTATTTAATTCAAAATATGTTTTCATAATTGTAAGTGGCACATTATATATGGTATTAGTTATAATTCCATGATTGGTTTCTGAGAATAGTTTAATCAGAAATCTTTCATCGATTTATGAGGCATGCTTTCAAATTTTGTTATTATTAAAGCTATTCTTATTCTTTTCTCAGGAAGAATGAAACTTTTATTCATTTATTATTTATTTTTCAGGTCTCAAAGAACTTTTCTTTAAAAAATACTATACTAAAACTTTTAAAACTACTCAAGAAAATTTGAGGTCTTGAATTCTCTTAAATAGGAGATTAAACAGAGATAGTCATGTAACACATACCTCTCCTCATAAGATCCTTAGTTTAATAGTAATATGTCAAATATTTCAATATCAGTATTTAAATTGGTTATATCTGATAAATATGATATAGCAAAAGTATAAAAAAATCAAGTCATTAAATTGGTTATATATTAAATTTATATATATAAATTTAATTGAGACCAATTTCCTTCTAAAAGAAACAATATCTCTGCTGTTTACAGATTCATGACCTCTACCCAATCCACTTTCTTTCATTATACAGTATTTCTAAAGAAATTCTTTCCAAGTAATTTTTAATTTATCCAAAAATATTTAATATCCACCTATACGATACAAATAAAATAAAACAAATCTCAATTGATTGTCAACGAGTTGGATGTTTACTTATGTTTACAATATGTTTACTTATGATAAGTTGAGTGTTAGCCACTCCAGATTTTGTTAAATAGGATTCAAAAATAGGACTTAATTATTAAAATTCAGTTAAAATACTGATATTTGAATTATTTATTTAATAGAAATCTCAGTGATTATTAATATGTAAATTTGAATCTTTCCTCTAAGGCCTGCCTGGTTGGTTGACCTGTGATTGCACAGTTCGTTGTCTTGACATCACTTGTGAATGGACAGTGTATCCTAGTTAGTGTTTTCATTGTAAATTAAGGAAAGGACTATTAATCAATTGTATAGTTTAATAAAAACTAACAATAATTTATTTGTCCGACTTTCTCTAAAAACTTCCACATCACAAATATAAAAAAAGGTATTAGAAAACACAAGTTACTTTCAATAACGAAGTAAAATCAAAACAAATGTAGTTTAATATAAAATGTTAAATACTATAATAAATACTCGTATTAAGAATTGTTTTCATCAGATTTGTTTTTTTTTTGCAGTTAGCTAAGTATAGTATTTTGTTGAATTAATAAAAGCGTAGCAAAAAAATTAAAAATTACTTGGAAAGAATTTCTTTAGAAAGACTGTATAATGAAAGAAAGTGGATTGGGTAGAGGCCATGAATCTGTAAACAGCAGAGATATTGTTTCTTTTAGAAGGAAATTGGTCTCAAGTGAAATTGATTTCGCTACCTTGCAACAGTTGGAAGCGTAAACAGTTTAGTTTGGTTATTGACTACAAAGCAGGCTATTTTAACCTCAGTGGATAACATTGTTTTAAAATGTACTTAAGCTAAAATGAATTCAATTCCAATGCTATAATAAGAAATTACAAGAATCTGATCAATGGAATATTTCCTATTGTTTGATAAAATATGAAAATAGCAAAATTGTTGATAATTTGTAATATTTCTTGAAGATCTAGTTATATATGTTGTTTTTTTTAAAAAAATTGAGTTATTTCTGTTTGTTTGTTTTCCAATGCCCACACTTTTAAGGCTTTTAAATTTAGTGTTGTTCTAGGAGGGGGGAGAAATTGTGGCTCATTTATTATAATATTTGGCACCCGTTTTAGTAATGAGATAGCCACATTACCTGTTGGTTCTACATTAGGAGTTTTAAAGTTTGCCTAACTCAAGGGTATTTGGAATAGAGATCATCAATGAGTACCTGACTTTTTTTGATTTTAGTGCTATGTGAGTTAAAGACTTTAATATATAAAATATAGAAAATTAAAAATTACAGAATATATAAGAGAACAAAATAGTTTTTATGATGAATATTTCAAAAAAAAAGTGTTGAGGATTTATTTCTTTCAATGAGGAGAAGGGATGAAGATGATATGTGGTTGGACATGTAGAAACTGAAAATATATTAAACTAAATGCGCATTCTGTGAGTTTTCAAATTTGACTTTTGCCATCAATGACTGTAGGCAAGTGTAGATTTTGATTTGTGGAGGAGAGGGCTCGAATTAAGCAAGAGGTTGAGTTATTGTCAGTGGAAGTTAGTATCGATTTGACCGACTGGAACACTTTACGTTTACTGACTAAACGAGAAAAATAGGCAGCGCAATTCTCGTTGTCAGGGCCAATATTAACCTCCCCCCCCCCCCACCCTCCCACCACAATACCAGTCATACTATATTAAATACCTCCAGTGATATGCAGCAGTTTCTCTTTTAAAACCACCAGCATATTTCAAAAAAAAAAAAAAAATAAAAAGTCAACTTTGTTAAAATTTACTTACCAATCAAAACAATTCAACATGTTAATTATAAACAAATACTTTAAAACCTAAAAATAAAGTAGAATTGCATATAGCTCATAGCAATGTCTCCAGTAACAACTTAATATTTCAGTAAAAAGAAAATAAAATTCACTAATAGCCTGCCTTAACTTAAGTACTTAGATGACCTGCAATATTTTAATTGACTAAGTAAAAAAATTCTTATTTTACTCTTATTTCTTACTCTTGTTTTGACTCTTATACAAGAGTTTTACTTACTTATACTTATTTTCCTCTTATTTTACTTATTTGTAGCAGGAATACTGATGTTTTTCTTTTATAGAATCTCCAAAAGAAGAGACAATTAAGAAATCATGCAAGATAAAAAAGAATTCTATATTAAAACGCGTCCAAACCTCCTTGTACAAACTCTAAATCCTGCCACCAACCTTCCTCAACCTCACTGAACAATGACTTCATCCACTGACTATCTGACTACTTTACCAACTGATGATTAAAAACATTGAAAACCATGACCTCAACAAGACCACATGATCGCGAATACGACATCATTACTGTACAGACGAACTTAATATCTGACATGAATTACTGACATTCCAAGTTATAGTAGCACAGTAAGCAAGCAGTAGAAGGCCTCTGGTCTGGAACTGCTAGTTACGACGTGCACTATAGTGCGCGGTTATATTCGTTGGTTGTTGGACACGGAATTTATCATATTCTAAACTATTTGCCCATCTCAGCTTTGGGCTGGTCTAAAAAAAAATATTATTATCAATAATAATTATAATAATGAATAGTTTGACATGTTTTTCGTTCAATTTGACATTTTTTCGTTTTAGATAATATGTGATAAATTGAAAAGTAAATTAGAATTTGTTATAATTACACAAAGAAACATAAATAAATATCACTCATTCCAAAATAGTAGTTATATACTTAAATTTAAATAAGAAGATCTTGTTTAATTATAATTTTCTCACTGTTCTTGATTTTGCAAATTTAATGAAGTACAAACCAAAGAATGGAAAATAATTGGTGGTAAGCTAATCTACAATGCGTTGCAGTTTTAGGACCACCATAGTGTTCTTCTGAACTCAGTCGTCCCTCTCTGAAAAGGGCTATTCCAGGCTACAGAGAGAATTTTAAGAATGCTTGAAAGAAGAGTTATTTTTCTTTCAAAGAAAAATAATTTGTAATATACCTACCTACAGAGATTGACCATGCTAACCTTATATTAGCATGGTTAAAAAAAAAAAGAGTCTAAAAAAGCTCGTTTTATGTACATAAATTACGTTCAGTAATTGTTTATGTAAACAATTTTCCTCAGCCATAAAGATTAACAAGTCTTCACTAAGATCACAGCTTACTCAAGAACATTTGCAAGCATCGTATAGTTTGCTTTGTTCCAATAAAAAAGATATGAATAATTGATTCAAAACGCTGACAGATGAGTAGTCAAAACAAAATCTGACTAAAATGTAGTTATTCATTACAAGCTCTGGATAACAAATAGATTATGTAAAATATTAAAATTATTTTTTCTTATTATGTTTTTTAATGTTTTTTTTTCAATTGATTAGCATTTATAAGACACTGGTATTAAATTTTTAATTTAAGCCTGTAATCTTCTTTATAAATAAAATAATGATTTTGTCTGTACATTGCTCAGAACTGACTCATTTCAAGCTTTCTTTACGTTTCATACATTGGAGAAACCGAATCCACCCTTAGAAAAATTTCTGTCGGTTTGTCGTTTGTCGGTTTGTCGGTTTGTCGGTTTGTCGGTTTGTCCGCAAAACTTTGTCACAGGTAAACTCAGCTACCATAAGACATATAAAGCTGAAACTTTTACAGTAGATTTGTGTAGGTCTAACTTAAAATATAGGCTATGAATTGATTGGAAATTCAACGTAGAAGTGAAGTTATGGACGTTTAACGGAAAAATGTTTGTCACAAGTAAACTCAGCCACCATAAGACATAGCAAGCTGAAACATTGACACTGGATTTGTGTGGGCCTAACTTAAAATATGGGCTCTAACTAGATTATTAATTCAATACAGAAGCGAAGTTATGGGGCTTTTAGCTGTATTTTCCTAACTTCACAGACAAGTTTGTTTTGAAAATACACAGGTGTGGCAAGTAGGTATTGTTAGTTGATTTTAATTTCAATTGAGCATATGAATATATTGCGTATTTGACATCATTGAAATGGTGTTTCACAGAGTTAAGGATGTACTATCTATTGAGAATAAATCTTTTGTAAACGAGCAATTCTCAGCCCTTAATATGAACAGGCATGAGAAATCAACAAACAAGTTCTTACGCTATATGAAACCGAGGAAAGAACTTACAAGTCAGTAAAGAAATTGGATTAGTGATGAAGAAGCAGTTCATTATCTAATTGAATTTATTGACTCTGAATTTATTTCTCCTGGACTGCCTGCTCATGAGTAAAAACTTAAAGTAGGAGCACCAATCATACTGCAATTTAGTAGCAGTAACAAATTTCATGTTACGAAACATGAGTGCCCCAAAACTGTGCAACGGGACACGACTCTGAGTTCGTGCTTTACACAGGTATGCCATAGAGGCGGACATAATGACTGGATGTGGTATTGGGGAGTCTGTGTGTATACCACACATACCATTGATTCCGAGCCACTGTCTGTTTACGTTGAAATTATTGCAAAGTCCGGTCAGAGTCTATTTCGCAATGACGTTAACTAAGTCGCAAAGGGAGACTTTATCTAACGCAGGAATTCAAGTTAGCAAAACCAAGTTTTTCTCACGTGGTCAACTGTAGTTTACTTGCTCAATAGTCAGAGGTTTCAACTGATTGTTCTTCCATGAACCTGAAGGACAGACAGCTAATGTAGTGTATACAGAGGCATTTGTTTAACACTGTACTAATAATGGTGTTTTCTACTATTCTACAATTTCTTATTATAGTATTAGTATAATACTATAATTGATATTTTGGAATACCAAGTATAATAGAATTTTTGATTCCGTCAAAGACGGGTACATTTGCTAGTATTATTATATATTAATGCATTTCGACATTACCACAGAGGTTAGTATTATTAATATTAAACATATAATATACCGTCTTACCTCGTACACTGCTGTTGTAGCTCTCAGACCGGTTTCGGGTGTCGCCCATCAACAAGAACTGTTCTTGTTGAAGATGGGTGACACCGAAACCGGTCCGAGAGCTACAACAGCAGTGTACGAGGTAAGACGGTATATTATATGTCTAATATTAATTATTATATATATCAAATACAAACATAAATTAAATATACGTTTAGTACTGGCTTGGATATGTGGTTTTGAAATATTTATTATGTGTGTGTAACAATAAAGCCCGAGTAATTTAAAAAAACAAACAAGTAGAGGTGGGTTGCAACATTATTAAGTTAAATTATAAGCATGCATTTATAATAAGAATAATAACATTTGTTGAAAAATTAAAACGTCTCTTTAAAGCAATTGATTTTAGTACAATTAGAGAATTTAAAAAAAAATGCATTCGATTCAAAAAGTGAAGGCATTTAACTGAAATCATTAATATTTAGATTATGGAAAATTATTCACATCAGTTATTTCAGTCAGCCATGAATTATTTCTGTTTATTTTAGCAAAGTTTATCGGTTTTGGGAAATATTTTTTTTTTGTTATTCAGTTATAGTGACAGTTTTATATTAAAATGAAAAAAAAAAAAGTTATTTAACAATCAAAATTATGAAAAAAGTAAACCGTTTTATTTGTTTTAAAAATTATTTGAAGATTTAAATCGAAGATTAAAGGGGATTTAATAATGAAAGAATTACTTTTGTACACAGATTTGTTCCAAAAAATACTATATTTATATAAAAAAATTTTTAAAAGAGATTCCACCATAGGATTAAAATATTCAGAATTAAGTGTATAATTAAAACATTACTATACATGAAAACTCGTCATTCTGAATTCATAAAAATTAAAATAAAAGACATTACAAAATATGAATAATTCCCTTTTTTTTGAGTGAAACAAAACTAATCAAATTTCCGTCCTAAATTATCTTAAATAATTGTGTTTAAACCTACAGTATAAATAATATTAATTATTTATCTATTAGCCAACGCCCACCCTTGGCTGTTGGGTCATTCGGTAAAAATATAAATAATATAGTTCAGTAATATAATCAGCTCGTTCTATGTACTTTATTATATACTACAAATTTCAAAACCTGTCAATTATCGAGAGTTTCCTGGTTCTGTTGAATGCACTAGCCCGCTATTTTATCAACAAGTGATACTAATTATTTTAACGTATCGTAATTTTTATAGTTTACAACCTTTTCAAGTTAATATTTTTGCGTTTTTTATTTAAATGTGTTTAATTTGTTTATAGGGGTTTAACAGTTTATTTGTGGATTATTAGCGAATTTTGCGTAAAATTTATTGTTTAATATTTTTCTTGGTATAGTTTTATTTTAAGTGTGTCTAAAGTTTCGTTCTTTTTCGTAATCTGGGAGAATTGCTTGCATTGGTAAAAGAATTTAGAGGTATATGCGTGAACACTTGTTTGTTAGTGGTTTGATAGTTAATTGCATGCCATGTTTAAGCAAAATATGTTCTGTATATAATTCGACAAATGCTGTTCAGGTTTGCCTAATAATCAAGTAGTGCTACTAACTCCAATATCATGTTAGCTGGTGGATTCTACTTTAGTTCTTTTGGTGTGTTTTTTATATTTTTATGTTGAGACTATTATATTGTCATCATAATAAATGCATTTTATTAGCAATTTTCAATTAATCAACGAAAGTTAGTCTGACATATATAAACACAATTAATAATGAACACGTTTTGAATCCATGTTGAGTTGAGAAAACAATACTGAGAGATGCTAAAATGGACGAACTCTAAAACCTGTTTCGTGGGAAGGAAAACTGAATTGTAAAATTGTATTTTTTTTTGATGGAATTGGAAATACGCTAGAATCATACACCTTTGCTTCTGATTCATCAAGAAAATATTGTGTCTTCTAATGTTTATGCATGGAGAGATCCAAATTTTGCTTTATTGATGTGTATTTAAAACTACGGATCTTTAAAGAGTGTCTGACATCGTACAGATTTTTGATGGAAAGGTTAAAGTTCCATCCGAGGGAAGAAGTTTACACATTTTTTGTCTCTAGCATGAAAAATCGGGGATCAGATTGGAAATCTATCAGGAACCCACCAGTTTTGAGGTGAGCACGCTAGTTACTTGGCTACTCTGGCTCCAAATTCTTCTCTAATATATACCTTATAATATTTATTCCTACCATTTTTCCTTCTTCACGCATTCATAAGTAGTTATATTACTTTTATATCATTTTTAGTGGTCATAATTTTATAATGTTATTACTATTAAGGTTACATCATAATGATTAGTTTTCGAAAGTTTCGAAAGTAGTTTGACTACTTCATTAGCACCATTTACCGTGAAAGTATGAAAACAGTGTATTTTCAAAGTAGTGCGGCTATTAATATCAATAAGTAATGAACAACTGAATTGGAGAATTTACAACAGTGAACCAGTAATATACCTCTCACGATGTAACATACTTGTAATATTTGTAAAACAGCAATGGTTTTTCTGAAACAAATTATGTTGAATATTTTGGTTTTAGGATAGTGCCAAATAGTCAGCAATATAAAGCAAACATCGACATCTATTCGAAAGATGTTTTTTACTTCTCCATAACAATTATCACCACACAGGGCCGCTTAGGCAGTTTAATTCATCAGTAGATTGTACTACCTGTTTGTAAACACATCCTGCTGCACAAATCTCGTCGATTTTCTTTATAAAAAAATTGGTTCTTTTTTTATGAATTATCCTGTACACAGTCAAAATTTTACATTTTTCCTACGTCAACTAATTTTGTTATTTGATGGAATAGCCCATTTTATTGCCACATTAGATTATTTTCAGTACTCGTGAACATCAGAGGCTATTACAATCGTTGCTCATCTATTTCCAAAATGTGAATATTAAATTGCTAACATATATTTGACTTTTAATTTTTAGGAAAATTTCAAACCAGTTTGCTTTTGTATTGATCATTAAAATCCATATTTTGATAATATTTTCATCAAATCTGATAAGTTCCCAGCAATTTGAACGATAAATTGAATATTTATGAAGAATATAAAATGACTCCAATCTCCAATAATAATTTTATCGGATTTGTTATACATAAAAGCTGCAAAAATTAAACAAAAAAATTAAAATAGAGTTGGTTTTGTGGTCTTTATGATATTCACATTAACATTCTAATTTGTTCATATGAAAGATAAAAAAATTTATCACACTTCTACGAGCATTTATGAGAACTTAAGTGAACTAAATGTCTTACGTCGTGATGTAAAATATACTTTGTAAACCCAAATTGTGAAAATTAATTAAAAAATTAAAATAAACATTGTCATTTAATTTAAAACAGTGGGGTAATTAGGATTTTTTCACCATGGAAGACCCCAATTGTGTTTATTCCAACTCTGTCAAAATTAATAGAGTTTTTACAGTGCTCCCCTAAAATCAGCTGTCTGCCTGAGGTTACTTTCCTATAAAAGTTTCTTGGTTGTATTTTGATAGTGCACCACTCGTTTTTAAGACGTACTTAGCTGGAATACTGCAATTTTTCAAAAATGATTTTGTCAAATACGTTGGTACTATTTTTTCTAATATATCCTACTCTTTTTTAAGAGGATTGTGGCTGAAATAACTCCTATTTTTATAAAAGTTCTTGTCATGCACTTGGGTGTCATTTGACTAATGTGTTCTACTAGTTATGAAAATTTTAGCTCGAACTGCAGCTATTCCTATCAATGTTTATGTTACACACTGTGGTACCATGTTACTAATGTCTTCTCCTCATGTTTAAGAGGATTTTATCTGAAACTGCTGCTATTTCTACCAAAGCATTTGTAATCAACTCCATATTACTAATGTTCTACTCATTTTTAAAGGGATTATAGCTAGAACTGCTCCTATTTCTATAAAGGTTTCTGTTATAGACTTTGGTGTCATTTTATTAATGTACCCTACTCGTTTTTAAAAAGTTTTTAGCTGCAACTGCTTCTATTTCTATAAAGGTTTCTGTTACAGACTTTGGTGTCATTTTATTAATGTACCCTACTCGTTTTTAAGAAGTTTTTAGCTGCAACTGCTTCTATTTCTATAAAGGTTTCTGTTACAGACTTTGGTGTCATTTTATTAATGTACCCTACTCGTTTTTAAGAAGTTTTTAGCTGCAACTGCTTCTATTTCTATAAAGGTTTCTGTTATAGATTTTGGTGTCATTTTATTAACGTACCCTACCCATTTTTATGACGTTTTTAGCTGGAACTGCTCTTATTTCTATAAAGGTTTCTGTTATAAACTTTGGTGTCATTTTATTAATGTACCCTATTCGTTTTTAAGAAGTTTTTAGCTGGAATCTATTTCTATCAAGTTTTTTGTCACAGTCAATGGTGGTAATTTAAAAATAAGTCCCATTCTTTTTAAAGGTAAATAACACTAGCAGCATCTTCACCCGATTGCAACCAGATTAATCACAGGGCCATATATGATTGCTTCATTAGAATCCTTGTTCCCTTAGGCTAATGGACCATCAACTCTCACAAGGGTCACAAAGGACCAATCAAAGTCAACTTGACAGTACCTAATTAGTAATCACGTATCAGTATCTCTACTTTGTTCCATCACATCTTCAAACGTACAATAAATTCTCCCTCTTTGAGCCAAATACCTACTGTTATACTCTGGTAACTACCATTAAAAACAAATTTTACTTAACGCTTTAATCGTTTGTACAAGCAAAATTCTCCAAATCTCAAATACAAATTGGTAATTTTTTTTTCTAAATTCAATGTTAAAGAGAATTTAAATTATTTAATATAATACTATCGTGTTTTTAGGTTCATAGAGTAGAGGTAATAAAACAGAGTAATTACTTTTAATGAAACAAAAACTTTTTTACTAAACTCTGCATTTTTTTAATAATGATTCTTTTATTGAAGTAACGTAACAATGTTTTTTTAAGTATGTTTTAATAAAAGAATATTTTAATCTAAAATTCAACATTTAAATTGGCTAACATTTCAATTTTTTATTTATAATTAGTTATCAGATCATTACTGGTACAAATATTGATCTTCATTTGCTGAAGAACATTAAAAATGTGGTTTCTGAGGTTTAGAGCATGCTTCAACAATTTCATAAAATTTCCGAACATATTTCACATTCCAATTTAAGTTTTGTATAGATTATATTCATACTATTATATTTTTTGTGTGATATGATCTTTATTTTCTTTACGCTCCATAGCCCATATTAATGTAGTTACAAGTTATATCAGAAAAGAATATAACTATTGGATAATAAGTGTTTCCAATATATTGAAATTAAATTGAATCGATCAATTTTGATCGTATTGTTAAATACGATCTAAGCGTATTGTTAATTCATCATTATTTACTATTTATTCAATCATATGAAGAATTCTGCTTCCAATATCACCTAAAAGTAATAACATTTTTCAAAGCTCCTTAATACCGAATTTATGAAGGAGATTGTAATTGCAGGTAATCTAATACTCCCGATTAAAGAGCTAAACAATATATTTATATTCACGGCACATTCAATACTAAGAGGATAACATTAGTATTGGCAGCTATTGTTCCATTTAATAGTTCGCGCTCAATATTATAGGAGAGAATTCATTAATATGTTAAATGGATTTAATTTAATTTCTGAAACTATGTTTATTTTTTATTAGATAAAGCAATATCCTACTGAATTTCACATTGCATTCTTTTTATCAATCAATGCTCTGCTAAGTTAGTAATGCCTGATTAACACAGCGACTAATTAAGGCACCACTATATAGATAGATAAATATTTTTAAAATTTATTTTATATTTATAATTTTTTTTTATAAATTAAAGGAAAAAGTTTAATTATTTTGTAGAGAAACTTGAAGCTGAAGAGATTTAAATCGATACAGCTTCAAAAGGGGATTAAAAAAAGGGTAGGATTTATTGCTGTACTGACACTATCTACATTTGCGATTCCAAAGTCCATTAGGAAAACTGCAATCCAGTTTTCAAATCTTTTATTGTTTTTTTTTTTTAAAAAAAAATAACTTTTAGTTGCTATTCTGAATGTGACTTTATAGTTTAGTGTTCAAAAAATTTGTGTAATAGATGGTCAAACAATATTAGTAATTCCATTATTTTAATAGTTCATCATAAATATTTGCAAAAACCACTGAGATATTAATGATTTTAAAGATTCTGAATCATAAAGTTGACAGTTTCTTTTTTTGATAAAATTTTTTTTTTACTTTTTGATAAAAGAAACTGAAAATATAAAGTATAATTTTATTGTAAGAAAAAAAAAACTGTGGTTCCAATTGTCTTAAATAGAACTGAAGATAACAAAAATAAAAAAAAACTGGTTCAGAGTGATATTTTGAGCTGCAGTTTATAATCAGATGAAGATAAGAAGAGAAACTAAAGAGAGATAACTCCCTTCGTCTGAAATAATAAAACATGGTATTTTTGTTGTTATATATAACCAAAAAAGATCAACGGGGATGCGGTTAGTTTTTACGTTTTTTTCCACTTTCAATCAAACTCTTATTGTCGAAGTTTTGATTTTATTCAAAATCTTTTTCAAAAGTATAAGTAAGAATATTTGAAAATGAAAAAAATAATTGCTTATTATTACTAAAACAATTAGAAAGTTAAACTATTCATGCAACAAATCCTTAATAAACAATTGTTTTAGTAATTTAATGTGCAATAGTTTGTTCATTTTTTAAATATTCTTACATTTACTTTTGAAAATGATCTTGAATAATACCGAACAATGAGAGTTTGATTTGAAGTGGAAAAAAAACTGGTCGCATCTGCATCAGACTTTTTTGCTGATTGACTGGTATTTCCTCGCTATAGTGTGTTCGTCTAGAGGTAATTTCTATAAATAATAAGCCATTCAAGAGGTGTACTGTCATACAGAAACACCGAAGAAACATACGGAAGAAGTGCACAGAATTCAACATAACGGGGATATATTAGTTCAAGGAACTTCGAGACTGTAATATATTAATGACACCTACAAATTAGCCATTCTGGAGGCCCTTTGTATTAAACATGACAATCCTAACCTTAATGCACAAAATAATTAACTTAATGTTATTTCAAGTTATAAAATTTTCGATAATAGTTATAATCTTGTTAGAGAGGTAGAAACAAGTAAGGTTGGCAACATTTTGGTTCAAAGTGAACGACTTTGCAACCTTACTAGAACCTACCTTTTTGTTTTCGCTTCGGCTCATTGTTTGCTTAATGATTTACTCTTATTGTGCTTGTTATGTCTAGCTATTAAGGATTAGATTATTGACATATTATAGTTTAGTTACTTTGTTTGAACCTGAAGATGACCAATGTATGGTCGAATGCTTAGTCAAATGATCATGTGTTAGTGTTTTCAATATAGTTGTTTCATTTTAGTTTTCGTAGTAGTTTTGTTTATATGTATAGACCAACAATGTTGCCACATACTCGCCACTGAGTCAACAACCATTCCCATCTTCCCATCGCCATACATGCTAATAGCCACGGCTTCCCTTTAATGAGTGCTACAGGCTACAGATTCTGCGATAAATCCCCTCTGACTGCAAAAACCTCACTTTCCGAGCCTCCGAAGAAGCCCATATTTGGTTGCTCAATGCGCGCAATGCACCTGGCCTTAATCTTAAGAGATAATACTTCATTGTATTAGTTTCTTGTCTCTGTATCTAGTTTTTATGGGTTTATCTTATATATTTTTCATTTATTTAATTTATTTTAATTTTTATTCTCTATTTTTTATTAAAGCTTAGTCCATAATTTTCAATTTTTATTTATGTATCATTTCTTCTGTCCATCCCTCAGTTTTTATTATTTTATTTGTTTTTGTGTTTACAATTATTATTTTTCATATTCTTATTTTAATTTAATCTCAAATTAATTCTTGTCTACCTTATTCTCTGTGACCGGGCGCGTATGTGGCAACATTGTTAGTCTCCAACCGTCTCTGTACCAGTGCGCTTGGTTTCCCTCTCTTATCTCTCCTGATGATGGTTCAACCGAAAATTAGAGACTGTAAGTGTGTGTTTTTAATTTTTCTATGATTCTTTATCTACATTGAACTATATATATAAAGCTTTCACATAAACACGTGAAATAACAATCAATGATCAAACCACAATAAGAAATGGGAAAACAAGACTAAGATCTTTCAACCGTAACAAGCGGTCTTCGTCAGAGTCAAAAACCCAACTGAGTTCGGTTTGAGTGACTCTGACGAAGACCGCTTGTACGGTTGAAAGATCTTAGTCTTGTTTTCTCATTTCTTATTGTGGTTTGATCATTGATATATATATATATATATATATATATATATATATAATAGTGTGTGTGTGTGTGTGTGTGTGTACCAATGTATATATATATATATATATATACAAAGCAAGATTTCACAATTGGGTTTTTACTCTGACGAATACTGCCTGTTACGGTTTAAAGATCTTAGTCTTTTTTTCCTATTTCTGATGACCGTTTTACTGGTTAGTAAATGTGTATCATCCGCTACTATCTGAAACATTTGTTTGATTTTGTTTCGGAAATATTGTAACTTATCATAAACTTCAGGTACTATATGTTGCTAACCTCCTCTGGAGTCTAGAAGATTGATATTGACAGTAAGTGAGGTTATACAAGAACAGACTGTCTCCAGAAATACTTTTTGTATATTATTTTAAAAAAAAGTCACAATGATTTTTTCACAAAAATAATACAATAGTCTCACATGTTGTCAATGTAATAATTACAAGTAGTAATGATTCAAACAGTTGATTGTTTTTATGGTTAACTCTGCCATTAGAAAACAATAGAGATTTGCAAAAAAAAAAACCTTAATTTGATACAGTAAACCAACAATTAGCTAAATCGAATTTGGGCAAAATGAGACGTTAATGATCTGCAAAAATATAATGACTAGTATTCAAGAAAAAAAAACATTTTTTCAAAAGTGTGAAAAAAAATATAACTACATTGTCAGATAGTTGGAGTCTAAGTACAATTTAATGTGACCGAAAAAGAAGGAATATGAAAAAAAAATTGTGGTTGAAAAATAGGGAAGGCAACTCTAGGGTAAGGGGAAGATGCTTTCAAGTAGGGCGATGAGGTGTGGGGTGTATCATTATAGCCGGGGAACCCTTTTCGGCAGCTTGCAGCCGATATTAATTCAGCGCTGCCTGTCCGAAGCTTGAGCTTCAATATTTCCATGTCCCGTCAAACCTGTCCTATTCCATAATACCATTACTGCCCTAGTTGTAATTTCCATACTACAATATTGATTTGCAAAATAATATGACTAGTTATTATTTTTTTTTTTAGATGACCTTCAAGCAAATCAAGATTAAATTAATTGCGATTAATTTTACTTGATTTGAAATCAATGAATGAACAATTTAAAATATCTGATTCAGCCAATGCAAATGACTTAGTTTATTTAAAATTACTTGTAATAAAAATATTTAATCTATAAAATTGATTTAACTTAAACTATTAATTTATTTGTACCCTAACTTGTAAAAAACAAACAGAGAATAAATAAAACCATTCCATTTATTCTATGAGATTAATTTATATCCAAATAATAATAAAATTAAACAAAATCATTTAAACAATCTGTATGATTCAATGTTTATTAAAATAATTGGTATGAAGTAAACAATAAGTAATGAAAATCATTTCTTTGAATCTAGGGGAGTTATTTTAATCAAATCAAATGTAGGAACATTTAATCAAGTAATGAAGTAAATGGAATGAAAATAATAATAAACTATTTAAGAAAAAAATGATTTAATCAATGTGGATGATTCAATGTTTATTAAAATAACTTGTGTGAAACAAACAGTAAATAAATGATTTTTTTTTCATTTAATCTATGAGGGTCATTTAATTTAATAACTGAAAGAACAAAATTAATGTACGGTTAAGAAATATTTGATTCAATCAATGTAAGTGACTTATTTTGTTAATAAGATTACTGGTATGAACATAGTGGGTGTACGAATCAAGAAAATTTGATTTCATTTATTATATAAATAAATAGATTAGTGCACGTATTAAAATTTTTGATAGAAACACTAAATTGATTTTCCTACACAGTATTAATAATAAAATGAATATTATTTATTAATTTTAATTAATAAATTACATAGTATACTTTTGTATTAAAATTATTTTTATTCCTCCTTGTGGGACAATTATACTGCTTAGATTTACCCTATCAACTCACTTCTACCTTCATGAAAGCAATTAATTCTTAAATTTTCAATAAATTTAATCAATATAATATTTACATAATACTGTACTGCTCATATTATGTAATGAATATTGATATGAAATTTGTTTTTGCCATCCTCATAAGAGACTTAATTTATCATTTTATTATTCACATCAAATAAATATATTCTGTAATTGAAATCTGTTTATAAAATAACTAATGATGTTAAATTTAGTTCTAAAATTAATTTCCAAGTTAAAAATCACGTAAACTAAATTTGTATAAACCATGGTATGATTTCCAAACTAGGACCACGATCTTCAATGTTTTTACTCAGTCACTTACGACTTAGCTTTACAATATATTTACAATATACAATGTGCTTAGAATTTAGCTATTCTGCTTTTTTAAACCGTGTCAGCTGTCAGCTAAAATAATTGATTTGATCATACAAACTCGGCTGTTAATTAGATTCTGCTGAGTCTAATTGATAAAGCTCCAAATGATTTTGTTTATTATATTTATTTTACTTTATTATTTTATACTAATACATTCTAACAGTTTCTGCAATACTGTTTAGCCGCTATACAGTGGTAGTAGGTTAGGTTGCAGTGGCAGTCCCACAAGGGAACACACGTAGGCCGAGCATTGGCACTTTGTGATACCACACAATGAAGATTGATTCTACAGTGGGAGTCCTAAATTTTGCCTAACTCAAATGTATTTAGAGTAGGGATCTTTAACGAGTACCTGACATCGTACAGGCTTGGGACCAACGGTTTAACGTCCTTCTCCGAGGGACGACGAGCTCAGATTTATTCACCTCCCGCGTAAATAAATCGAGGGCCAGGTGAGGATTGAACCCCGGTCCTATCAGTTCAGAGGTGAGCACGTAACCACTGAGCTAGCCTGGCCCTCTACAGTGGTAGTAATTATCGGATTGAAGACAGAGTTCATTTTGTTTGTGTTTGTGAGAACTTAGTCACGTGTGTTCAGAAATATGCAACCAAGAGCATTCAAACTGAATAGTGAAGAATTCATTCAATATGAAGCTGACTATATACATCATGTAGCATAATTATTGAAGTATCTTTAAAACAAATTAATAGTGCTTGAAGGAAGCCAATTAATAATTGAGAACTGGAATTGAGAAAGTACCCTTGATAAGGAGAAATATATAATTATGGAGTGCTCCTGCGAATGATTCTGTCTAGAAGAGTAATGGTATTCTAGAAAATGTTTCAATGAGCTTCAGTCATAGACGAGATAACAACAAGATTGGATGATGAAGTGAACGCAGTAGAATGACACCTCGGTGTTCAATCTACATTGAACCGTACAAATCCGTAGTTTCGACTGAGATATTCAGAAAATTATACCCCCAGAATTTGAATATAATTTTAGAACTCAAAGAGTCGTTTTAATTCGATTTCTATAGAATAATACACTTTAGTGTTATATATAGAGCAACTTACAGTATTTAAAAAAAAATAACACCTATATATGATCAGAATGAATGGATTGTCCCATTCCCATATTATGCATTATGTATTTTATATGGAAAATTAGTTTTAGCTTCTACCAAATCGGTTGTTGACCAAAATTATGGAACGAATTATAGTTGAGAAGCACTGTACTCACAATTGCCAATGAATTTGGTTTTATACCAAACAAACAATAGGTTTTTTTAAATTTTGGTAGCTATTGGACTGATGAAATACAGTTGTCTTGAAATAATAACAGATTATAGATTATCTATAATTTGCCTAGGTTCATCATCAACATAAGATAAACTTCAGGAGACGCAGTTATTTTTGAAATGAAATGGTATATATCCAGGCGAGACAAGGACACAAATGAAATTCATAAAACCAATTATGAACTCGGTGCAACAACAAGAAGCTTTTCAAGGAAATAATTTCATTGAAAAGCCAGCTTTTGTTGATAAGAAGTTGTGAAGGTACTTTATCATAAGCAATAGTTCATTGTTTTGAAAAAAAGGAAGCAAGTATTAAGTACCATGAAAGATAACAAGAAGGAAATCCATTATAGCTTTGTTTTGTAGTGCAGTTTAATTTATGAACTCCGTATTATAAGGATACAAGATTAAGAAAACAATTTTAATTCAGCATTTATTTCACTATCTAATAATTTTTAATAATTTATTTTACAGTGGTTTTAATGAGTTAACCATAAGCTTGCACATACTGGAGACACAGTTTATTTTTGAAATCGAATGACTGATATCCTGGAAAAATTTATACTTATCCTCCAGTTCCTTTTGAGAAAAATAAAAATTAATTTATTCCAAACAATTATTTATTAACATTTTAATAACAAATGTTGAATACATAAGTATTAATTCATGTTACCGACTTGTGTAATAATATAAATTTAAAATTTAGAGTGATTCATAATGAGAATATTAAAGAAACTAGCCTCAATACCAGGCCTTCTTAAACTATGGGTCACGACCCCAAATGGGATCGCGAGAGATTTCAATGTCAAATAGTTAAACACACGATTTTATAATATCTAGATGTGTATTTGTGCAGTTACACCACGGGAGTAACACTTCACGTAAAAAAAATTGAACAACATGGCTGACAAAAAAATATTTAAATTTGCATTGTAACCCATGATTTCGATGGTAACTATGTTAATCATCATGAGAAATATGTTTTTTTTGCATTTAGTTCACTTGAAATCAATCTATTCCAATGCAAAAAAAAATATTTTTTTTCATCCATATTGAACCATTTATTTCACTGAGTGTTACTCCCGGAGTCACACACACAATTGAAGGCAAACAAATATTAGCTTACGCGCGCACACGTGCAGCGAGTCAATAATTCAATAAACTGACTGTAATGTAAACTAGTGTAATATTGACGCTCTTCTAGTGTAATCAATTGTCAGTGTTCCACCGTAACGAGATTTCAGTTTTTTTTATTTATTCGGTAATTAATCAATTATTTATTAAACTCTAAAAATATTATTTTTATATATATTTATTGGAATTTAGGATCAAAATTATTTTTGGCCATGGATAAATGGCTGAACTTAAATAAGAATGATAATGACGCATATTAAAATGCTACAAACTCTCATCAGGCAGGAGAATGTATTGATTACAAGCATTTAATGTGCGAGAAAGAAAATATGATGAATCATTTCTTCAATTTGGTTTACATTTCAAAATTGTAATTTCAAAAGGGTAATGAACAACCTCTTTGTATGATCTGCTAAAAAATGTTGAAGAGGTCTTACCTCCAGCAGTTTCAAACATCCCACCAAGATTTAATTTGTTATGCAATAAAAAACAGGCACATCCATCTCATTAATTTTTTTTCTTTAATTTTAATTTAATGCTTACCACTCAACGACTGCGTTGGAATCTATATTTTTATATGGTATGTTTATTGTTACCTAATAAATAAATCATCAAAAAATAATTATTTATCTTTCTGTTATATTGATATGGGGCCATCAGGAAACTCGCAATCATAAATGGGGTTGTGAATGAAAAAAGTTTATGAAGCCCTGCTCTATACCAAAAATTGCTTTCTGAAGAAAATGTGTTTTGAACACTACTTACTCGTTGAGTCCCGTTCTGATTACGATTTGAGAGAGATCTGTAAAGACGTCTTCCAATGTATTGACAAATAACGTCTGGAAGAACACTGTTCAAAACATTGATTTCTTATAAAACATTTATTACGTAGATACAAATAATTTTAAATTATTCATTATATGTAGATATTACACAGTAATTGATTACGACAGAGGTTCCCAATCTTTTTTCGTTTGCGGCTCCCATAACACTTCGGATTTTTTCCGCGGATCCCTTAATAGATACATCCGATTTTTTTTTTAATTTTTGGTTTTTTAAGGATTTGGAAATCTACTTTTTAGTTCGTTCAGGTTAATTAATTGAAAAAAAAATTAAACACGAGCTTTAAATTCACAATTTATTGACATTGTTTAATAATTTAAAATTATTAATGAGATGGATGGGCTTGATGTTCTCTGCACAATTTCTCAAATCTTGGAATACAATTGGAAATAGCAACTCTCATTTCTTGTTCGACGTTATTTTTTGAGCGATATTTACTTTTTATTACCGCGACTGCCGAAAACCTAGCTTCAACACAAATAGGGAGTTGCAAAAGAAATTAATATTCTTAGGGCTTTGCAACTAAGTAGTGGGTTTCCTCTTTTATTGATATCCAAAAATCAGAAAGTTCCATGCTAACGAATTTTAACTTCAAAGTTGTGTCGCAAGACAACTCAATAAGATATCCTTCTTCTGTAGGGGTAAATTCTGATGGAGCTTTGGCTCTAAATGGGTCTTGGATCAAAGGAAATTTTTCAATGTTATCTGCTTCAAAATATTTTTCTTCAACACTGAACTGCCAAGTGCCAACTAAGACCGGCTGGACCTTGAGACGTTTCAGAAATGCCGCATATTTCGCGAATCCCTGGGGAGCCGCAGGCTCACACTTTAGGGAATCACTGACTTACTGAACTAATACGTTTATAGCAATTGATTAAGTTTAGCTTCGAGAACTATTCATACAATATATTCCAACAAACATTAATCTTTTTAAGAATTAAAATCTTATCCATATTTTTTTGTCGCGCCTTATGTAAATCATTGACTAGACAGAAAAAATGCAATTTTAGCGCACTTATTTTTTTCACATGTCAGAACTTAAGAATATTGAGAGGAAACAAGTTATCTCTGTTATATGGACTATGTAACATATTAGTTACTGAAATAAAAATATAATTTGCAATTTTAATATTCATTGTTGCCATCTTTACACTAAAAATTCTGAAAGCGTGCATAATATTTTAAGAATTAATTTCAAATTTCTTTATATTGATTAAAAAATGACGAAAAGTACGTATTATTAATATCTTACATTACAGAACAAGTAATGAATTCTTTTTTAATCAAATGTTGTCTAATCACAAGTTTCATTTATAATTTTGGATAAAAAAAAAATTATTTTCTCTGAATTATCGAGAATGTCTCTCAATAGAATGTATTGATGGATGTTTCAACCTTTGTTCCCCGTACTTTTACTCTTCATAGTATTATATGAATATAAAAAAAAGTTTAATTAAATTCAAATGACACTTTTTGCATTGTCAAAGGTCTTTGAAGTAAAAAAAAATATATATATATCCAAAGTAAAATACAATTCCACAAAATGAAATATTGAGATACACTTTTATTCGTTAGCAACTAAATCCTTTTATCGGAATATTCTTATTTCAAAAGTTAGATTATACTTTGAAAGCATGAACTATATTTTTGCTTTACCAAAGATGAAAGTTATAAAATAAAAAAAAAAAAAAAAAAAACCGAACAAGGAGAATTTTGGTTGAAAAGTTTGAGAAGAGTTTCCATTACAAAGTTTAGTGAAAGTGTAACTTAAAAAAGTGAGTTATGATGTATCTTTTGTCTTTTGATTGTATGGGTTAATTCAGGAAGTAATGTTTGAAAAAGTAAAACAAAAAAATGAACTACAATGTGAGAAGAAAAAGTTAATTTCTTTTTTTTTTTTTTTTTTTTAGAATAATACAAAGGTGCAAAATAAAAATGAAACTTATTTAAATAAACAGAGTTAAAAGCCGCAGAGATAACAAAATGTTCGTAATGTCTTTCAAAAAAATAACTTCGACTAGAATTGGCAATTGGATTTGGTTTGCAGAATTATCACAACGTAAATTTCCTTATCTAAAATACATTTAGTTTGCATTCCTTTTAAAGTATAACTTGAGGAAGAAACTTCAGGCATAGTAAATCAAATCCGATTTCTATTTAAAAGCCAATTAGAATAATTCAAGCTTCTTACACGATAAATTCCATACTTTACTGGAATTTCTTTTCAATTGCAGTAAATATAAGGTGAGTATCTAGAAATCTAGTAATAAAATAACGTAATATTTAGAAAATCGTGATTTCGAATATTAATTCCAACTACTTGAATGATGAAAACTAATGTTTATATACAGATTATACGTTTTAGATATTATCTGTATTCAAAATATATACTTTAAGTCATGTATTTTAGATCAAACATTTATTAAAATATTAATTTGAACACCGTATGATTTCCACAACTCAATCGTAACGAATTCTGTTTTGTTTTTTTGAAACTGTATTTATAACTGATTGTGATTTATTTATTGTAGATAATATTATATAACATAAATCTTATTAGCTGATAATTTTATGACCAATTCTTAAGTGAGTTTCAATTATTATCCTTTGTATATATGTAATAAGTTAATTAATATTTCCAGAAACAAAAGTTAGTTGTATTTATAATATTGTGTCGTTATAAATGCATTGATCAAAATATTAAATAATTAGGATATCCTGTATAATAGTATACATATTAAGGAACTATGATAAATTATTATTAATGTAAAATAAGGATGAGTACTTGTTAAATAAAATTAATGAACTGAGTATTTGAAAAATAATTAGTGATTGACTTAAATTGGATTCAAAAATTAAGGTGAAAAATAGTCTAACAAACGAAGTATAGTTAATGCAGCGGAGAATGCATCATTTGTTATGGTCCTCTCTCACCCTTTTTTCATGTATTTTACTACTCTTAAAATACTTACATCTTACCATTATACTCTGAATGATTTGTTTGGCTTTTTTCAGGCTTATTTTGTTTATAACACCCTGATCACTATCTTATTGTGTATCTTCTTCAAAAGTAACACATCTTAGTTTGATTAGAATAAAAGGATCAAATACTAAGTATCCACATAAATGATTTTACTCAACATCGAAGCGTTTCAAACTCTTGGTTTCATCGTCAGGTTATCTACTTTAGTAAAGTAAAGTGATGTAACCTAATGATGAATACTAATTGTTCGAAACGTTTCAACGTTAAAAATAAAATACCTTGTGAGGGACTTCGTGTTTTTTCCTTATTCTAATCATGAGAAAATACCATACAAAAAATGCTTGCATTGCACCTCAATTAAAATTTGTTTCCTTTAAAAACTGGATCACATTTTTATTTTTATTGAAGCTCTTTATTTCATTTTGGGTCTGTACAGCATATAAACGAAACATATTTCCATTCGATTGATTGAATTACGAATATATTTTCTCTATTACTTACCCAAATATCTTATGAAACTAATATTAAGTAAACTTTTGGAATAAAATTTTATTATTAACAAGATATTTAATAATTATTGTTGAGGGTCCGTTATCAAATAATTTAACGAAAGGAGATTCTTGATATCAGCTTTTATTTTACACAGTTCAAAACAACACATTCAAAGCTACACATTTAGTCAACGTATACAGAAACACATGGTTCATATTCAGGTTGTGCAACACTGGTTCATTACAGGTTGTGCAGTCCCCTCAGGCATGTTTTTAAATGTCCCACAACACTCTCCCTCATTTAACAACATCAAAAAAAAACTGAAAAACAAACAATGATTTACATATCTACAAGTCCCAATCGGGAACACAAATCAGAATGTCGGGGCCTAGGCAGAGCTTTAGTTAAAATATCGGCAAGTTGGGCGGTTGATGGTACCTTTTGTACCTCCACTTCTCCATCCAGGACTTCCTCACGCACAAAGAAGTGTCTTAATTGTACATGCTTAGTACGCTTGTGATATTCTGGATTCTGAGCAAGTCTTAGTGCGGCTTCATTGTCAATGTGGAGTTTAGGAGTATTGATATGAGTCACCTCAAGTAAGAGTCTCTTCACCCAGACCATTTCTTTGACAGCTTCACTCGCAGCCACTACCTCTGCTTCAGTAGTAGAGATTGCAACCGATGACTGTCTTTGACTGGCCCATGAGATAGCACCACCAGAATACAGACAGAGTATACCAGATGTAGACCTGCCTGTCTTGCTGTCTCCTCCATGGTCCGCATCACTGAAGCACTCAAGATTCCCATTATTATATTCAGACTTATAAAGAATACCATAGTCCACAGTTCCCTTAATGTAGCGAAGAATCCTTTTGATTTTTGACCAATCATGCGCGGTAGGATTCTCCAAAGATCTGGATGCAACTCCAACTGCATACGAGATGTCAGGTCGAGTACCAGTCATCAAATACATGAGTGACCCAACGGCTTGTCGGTAAGATGAAGCCCCAAGTTTACTGCTTGCACACGAGTCTTTGACAGGTTCCGAAGGGCAGTTGATAATGGGAGTTGAAATAGGGTTGCACTGGTCCATTCCAAGCTTTACAAGAATCCGTTTGGTATACGTGGACTGACTGATCTTCACAGATCCATCATCAGTCTGGTTTATTTCGAAACCAAGGTAGTATGAGGCAGGTTTGTAGGAAATTTTAAATTGTTCCTTCAAATTACAAATGAATTTGTTGAGCATGACATTGTTACTGGATGCAACCAAACCGTCATCAACATAGAGAGCCACCAACAGTTTATCAGACCCCTTTATTTGAATAAAAAGGCAAGGGTCAGCTGAGCTTTGTTTGAAGCCCAAGTTTAACATGAAGGTACCAAACCTCTTATTCCAGCAACGTGGTGCCTGTTTCAACCCATATAAACTTTTGTTTAATCGACAGACACGGGAGGAACCATCTTGATAGCCTTCAGGTTGTTGAATGTAGATCTCCTCATCCAGACTTCCATATAAGAAGGCGGTTGAAACGTCAAATTGTGTTAGACTTAGTTTTTCACTTGCTGCAACGCTGAGAATTGTTCTAATTGTACTAGCTTTAGCAACAGGACTGAAAGTTTGCTCATAATCAGTCCCTTTCTTTTGAACAAATCCTCTCACCACAAGTCTAGATTTGTAGCGCTCAATAGTGCCATCAGAATGATATTTTAATTTATAAATCCATTTACAAGGAATGGCTTTCTTACCCGCAGGTAGTTCTTGCAAGTCCCAGGTGTTGTTGTCTTGCAAGGAGCGAATCTCAGAGTCCATTGCCTGTCTCCAAAGCTTTGACTGACGACTCTCAATAGCTTCCTCGTATGAAGTAGGTTCTTCAACATCTGAAATGTTTTCATTAATCATGACAAAATCCGAATATCTTGCCGGCTTTTTCAGTATGTTGCGATCCCGAAGAGCAGTCCTATTTTCGACAGATTCGTCTTCTGAAACGTGCTTCTCAAAAGCACGTTTTGGAGATGTTTCAGAAGGCTCGTTAGGTGTCTTGTCACATTCCTCTTTAGGTATATTATCACGTTGAACTCGAAGGGGAGTCTCTTCAAATGTAACGTCACGAGATCGTATAAGCTTGTTAGTGCTTTTACACCAAATCCGATACCCATCCGCTTCATATCCAATCAAAACACCTTTGACAGCCTTAGGATCCAACTTGTTACGTTTTTCTTTAGGAACATGAGCGTAACATTTTGATCCGATTATTCTTAGGTGTTTCAGGCTAAGTTTTCGTCCTTCCCAAAGCTCAAATGGGGAGATACGCGGTTGACTGGAGGTACCGGTCAGGTTCAATACGTACACAGCAGAATTTATCAGCTCTGCCCAGAGTGCTTGAGGCAATTCTTCATGAGCGTGCATCATCGCTCTTGCAGTCTCCACTACTGTCCGGTTGTCCCTCTCTACGCAGCCATGTTGTTCAGGGGTGTAGGGCATAGTGAGCCTCTGTTTTACTCCATGTTTTTGTAAAATCTTCTTTACAGCGAGGTTATTGAATTCCCCTCCGTTATCGGAAAGAAGCTCTCTCACAGTGTACCCAGCAGTTTTTATTTCAGCTAAAACAGTTTTCAAAGTATTGATCACTTCAGATTTATGTTTTATGAAATAGACAAAGCGAAAACGTGTATAGTCGTCCTTGAAAAGAACGAAGTATTTGTATCCTGAATAAGAAGGTACAAATGGTCCACAGACATCCGCATGTAACAGGTCACCCTGTTTACAGGATCTAACCCTTGTTCCAAAGGATTTTCTATGTGCCTTACCGTAGATACAGCCTTCACACAGTTCACTGTCAAGTGGAAGGTCTATACCAAGCTCTCTCTTAACCGTTTCCCTTACATGGCGTTTATTCTGATGTCCCATACGTTCATGATGAAGTTGAAGCAGGTTTTCATGACAAGTAGAATAGAGCGCGGGTGGTTGAGTTGTGACAATGTGAAGCTTATAAAGGCCTCCAAATCTATTTCTGGAACCAACCAGTTTGGTCTCACCATCAATGGTCAAGCAGCATTTCTCTCCCGTTGACTCGAACTTGCTACTCAGAATTTTATCTTGAATAGACAAAACAGAGAATAAGTTTTTCTTTACATCAGGTACATACCACACATCACTCAATGCGATATTTTCTTGTCGCCCATCCACTAGAGCAACGATGTCCACTGAGCCCTTCCCAAAGGCTCTCATCAACTCTCCATTCGCTATTGTCACCATGTGATCCGTCGAGAATGGTTTGAAATCACGTATCATATCTTTCCAGCGGCAGACGTGGTTCGTGGCTCCGTTATCAACAAACCAGTCTTGTTGATTGCACTCAGCTGACAGTTTGCAGGAGGTGGTGGCCAACAACATCATGTTAACCCCCTTTCCATGAGATTTTTGGGTAGATTTCTCTGTTTTTGGTGGTCTTCCATCAGAAATCCACTTTTTACAAAATATTATTTTATGTCCAGGAAGCTTGCAGTAGTTGCACACTATCTTCTTGGATGGATGCTTTAGAGAACTGTTAATACTTTTCGATGACTTTGAATACTCAGTTACCAATAATTCATTGGCATTACTGCTCTCTGCTTTTCCAGACAGGGCCCTTTCATATGTGCATAGCTGAGTGGTCAAGTTTGCCAAGGACCTCTCAGACTTGGCTATCAGAGTCCAGCTAGACTTGAATGAAAAATAAGACTCAGGCAGAGTCTCTAAAATTTTGCACATAAGGAGCAAATCAGGGAGTTCTCCATTATTCTCCTTCGACAACTCAATATTCAAAGCATTCCAAATATTCTTCAATTTGGACGTGTGTCCCATTATGTTATCAGAAGGATCCATTTTATAGCAAAAAAATTGAATACACAAGTCAAATGCTTTGTCCTCCCTGCAGCCATCAAATAACCTGTGTAATTCCAGCCAAACATCCCTAGAATTAGAAAAGCGCATCACCAACTTCAAAGTGTCCTCCGTCATGTTAGTAGTAATAATCAATAGAGCAATACTATCTAACTTGGTAAAAGTTTCATAATTTTTTTCAAATGCCTTTACCACTGATGGACTTGCATCCTTTGAAGGATCTTCAGGTGCAACCACTCTCCCTTCCACAATATCCAGTGCACCAGGAGTACTTTTCAATAAAATTGTTACTTTATATTTCCAGGTAGACCAGTTTTTCTTTCCTTCAAGAAGGCCAATGTTTACTTTTGTCGCTTCCATTGTTCAAAAATACAAACAAAACAAATTGCAACACGAGTCCAAGTTCAAACACACAACTTTGCTCAATTAACAATATTTAACGGCCTGGGCCCATAACCTGTTGAGGGTCCGTTATCAAATAATTTAACGAAAGGAGATTCTTGATGTCAGCTTTTATTTTACACAGTTCAAAACAACACATTCAAAGCTACACATTTAGTCAACGTATACAGAAACACATGGTTCATATTCAGGTTGTGCAACACTGGTTCATTACAGGTTGTGCAGTCCCCTCAGGCATGTTTTTAAATGTCCCACAACAATTATCAATACTTATAACAATCTGTTTATTTATTGCTTTATTTTTGTTGCTCACTTTAATCATTTTTTTTTAATTCGATATTGTTTAAGCCTTTGAAAAGAGTTTATCTTTAATATTCAAAGCTTCCTACTCTACCCTAAAAAAAAAAAAAAAACACTTAACTAAGTAGCAAAAGAGATGCTGCAGAGAAAAATCTCCTTTGAAGGAAAAAAGAAAAAAAAAAGAAACATTCAATTCAATCTGGTGCAAACATTAGCAATCGAACCCACTTACTGTGCGAGTGGGGGCATTTGAATCCGCGGTCCAATAAATTCGACAAATCGATACGCTTTGGGTCAGCAAAAACAGCTTCTTCTTTTATCCCTCATTTAATTGGGAAACAGCGAATTTATTTGTGAAGGAAGTCAACAAGCTATTTATTACATAAAAAGCAAAAACTTAATTCCTGTATGAAAGAGAATTCGAAGTTAGACAACTTTATTGAAAGTTTTCATAATAGTTTTCAAAAAGCATAAGTTTTGCTTGTTAAATTAATTCATTAAGGTCCCTTTTTTGTTTGTTTTAATATCTGTTATATTGGTAATAATATATCGACCGTTTGATAGAATAGGTGTGTTCTCTAATCGGGGTTCGGTCAATTTTCCAGGATAAAAAATCAAACTCTCGTTGCCAACGTATCGGTTTTATTTAAAACCTTTTTCATAGGCCTACAAACAAAGGATAATAAGAAATCACATATCAACATCAAACATATACACAATATGAAGTGACATTACCAATTTGAACACTATTTATTCAGGAGTGTTAAGTTGATTTTAGTGAAATTTAATTTCCTTAGTTCCTTTTTGTGTTCTTTGAGTGAACAGTGTTCGGTTTACATGTAATTGTAATCAGTTAGTCTGGTCCAAGTTTTTGACCAGTTAAGATGTTAGTTCACTAACTATCTATTGTTACTTCATTTTATATAATGTAAATTTCATCATTTTTCTAATTCAAAAATTCTGACTTCTGTAAGTTCATAAAAATATTTATTGCTTTTCTATTACTTCTACTTGTATATATATTTTTGTTTTTTCACAATTGTAATATTCCATTTTGATGTTAGTTATATGTTGATGTTTATATATGATTTCTTGTCATCCTTTGTTTGTAGGCCTATGAAAAAGGTTTTAAATAAAACCGAAACGTCGGCATTGAGAGTTTGATTTTGATCCTGGAAAATTGACCGAATCCCGATTTTATTATACACCTATTCTATCCAACGGTTGATATATATTGATATATTATTATATATATTATATATATATATATATATATATATATTAGTGTATTTCGGCAGCAAGTCCTCTTTCAATCATATATTATTGAATTTGGTGGCAGATTCTGCATTCACGACTTTTTTACTTATAGCTTCTATTTTCCTTACAATTTTCTTTTGAGAAGGTGATAATTGCCAAAGCAAACTAGCATACGACATTCAGAAGGCTGGAAATAACCACTTCACTGGGGATAACTATATTTAATGGAAAATTGTAAGGAAAATAGAAGCTATAAGTAAGAAAGTCGTGAATGCAGAATCTGCCATCAAATTCAATAATACATGCTTGAAAGAGGACTTGCTGCCGAAATGCACTAATATAAGAACTCACAACCCAGCAGCCCGCCAAACCAGAGAAACGTTGAAGTATAGGCGTCAAATGGTTAAAAGACAGCTTTCTATCAAGAATGAAGAACTTATTAAACTCCGATCAGTTTTAAAGAAGGTTGAAGATGAATGGACCTCCACAATCGTGCATGATGAAAGCTTGTTATCTTAGTTTAATCTAGTGTAGTGTTTAATTAAATATAGTTATCCCCAGTGAAGTGGTTATTTCCAGCCTTCTGAATGTCGTATACTAGTTTACTTTGGCAATTATCACCTTCTCAAAAGAAAATTGTAAGGAAAATAGAAGCTATAAGTAAGAAAGTCGTGAATGCAGAATCTGCCATCAAATTCAATAATATATAATTTATATATATATATATATATATATATATATACGAGTATTACATGCAATCTAATCTATTTAACAATAAAATACATTACATTAAAATTAAACTAAACCTTTCCTTACTTTAAATTAAAAATTGAGATACGCATTATCAAAGTTTTTGAAAGTCTATAAGGTCTATGAATTATTTAAAATTTTGAATTAGTTGACTTTTTTACACTATCATACTATTTGCTGGAGGTCAGCCAAATCCGGTTATTATTGTGAATTTCATAAATTATAGTCGCTCTTGGTCAAGATTATACATTAATGTATATGAATAAATGATATAAATATTAGTTTTCCAAAAACTGATGCAGAGACTCCCAGATCAATACACGAGGTAAGACGGTTTTTGGGGTAGATTAATGGAGTAATTAAGCGCCTATAACGCTCAACTTCGACTTTCAGCCTCCACGAGGCTGCCCTGTTATTCTGCTATATGAAGGGACAAACGAAAGAGGAGGAGAAGGTGATCAGTGTCTCTGCCTGAACACCTTCGTTTCACATCCTTCCTAATCCCCAAATCCCCTCCTCTTATCTCAGCCCCAATTTAAGGTGTGATGCGACCTGTACCGAAGGATGGATGATACAGGGGTTACTGTATTATGAACGGAGTCTAAGGGGTACCAGGCGACCCCTTGAGTAGATAGCCTTACTCCGGTATGCGCTGCTCTGCCGGAGCGGACAAAATACCACCGATTATGATACAGGGATTTGCCCCTGTATGATAGTAAGGAGAAGGAAATCTGGAGATCATCCTCTGTAAGCGTAGAGGGTCCAATAGCGCTAACTAGTGGGAGCCAACCTCCCACAAGTGCACCTAAGGACCCGAAGAAGGAGAAAGGAAATTACTTTTTCCTGAAACGTAGAGAGCCTGAATGGACATTATCAATGATGGTTTATTCAGATTCTGCAAAGAAGAGGAAGAAACACCGTTGCACCTGCTGACTGACTGTAAGGAAACTTTGCTGCACAGAGGTAGGTGCTTCGAAACACTCAACAAAACAATAGAAAAACTTTACCTCTGGAACCGGTAAAAGTGCAAGCTTCTTGGAGGCGTTGAAGCTAACTGCTGGGGTACTTTAGAACAGAAGAGGGGAAGTAGAATATTTTTTTTTAAGACGCAGTTTTATAGTCACCATCAAATAATAATAATAATAAGACGGTTATTTCATTGATAATTGTTGATTAATATTAAAAAACGTTTAAAATATCGTGTCTTATTTGTCCGAAACGTTTTTTAGTTATCCATATATAATGACAGTATATCTTAGAAGGGCTACCTAAACATGGAGTTTTTTTCATTGATATCATTGAATAAAAGCTTATCTTTCTAAATGAGTGTGTGAGCTTTTTGGGACTCTTCTCAGTTATATATGAAGCTCATACATCAAAAGACAATTGTAAACATTTTCAATTTTGAGATAGAGTGCAGTTTTATATCACAAGTTCCTCTCTTAATGATTATATCACTTCGAAAATATTTTAAGGAACCAATCTTAAAAAAGAAGAGGTTTTTCTTAAACAGGGCTCTATGACACTAGTTGTCAATAAAAAAAAAATGACTCAATAGAAATGCTATGTGTAATAAAAAAAAATCAAAATTTAAAAATCATATGAGATGAATTTTAAGTTCTAAAATTAGATAATTAATTAATATATTAACCCCGTAATAAAGGGGGCCAGGTTAGCACAGTGGTTAATGTACTCACCTCTGGGCTGGTAGTCCAAGGTTCCATCCTCACCTGGCCCTCGATTTATTCGAGTTGAAGATGAATAAATCTGAGTACTGAGTAGTCAATAAATCCCTACTCGAATGTACTTGAGTTAGGCAAAATTTAGAACTCCCAATGTAGAATTTGTAGAATCACCGATCAAACAATAAAACAAAGATCACCGATCGGCTTAAACAATAAAACCAAAAAAAAAGCCGTAATAAATTGGGTACAAGTACCAAAACTAATTTGTTGGTGTTCCTCTGGAAACAGGGTTTCGTTAGCAGTTGTAGCCACTATGGTTGAACTTTAACAATGTAGATGATAAACTTAAAGTGTGATCCATGATATCCGCTAAAGATCATGGTATCCACAAAGACATCCCTTTTCTAATCATTACAAACTGAAATACAACCAATCTAAAATTGTAAGTTTTGAAAGAATGAGATTACTACAGGAGAATCAATACAATGATGAAGTTAAATATGCTTTGCAACATGCGAGTATAAACTTATTTCTTTCAAACATTCTGATTACATGAAACAAATTTAGTCCAAACAATGTTCAGTCTAATCAAGAATTAAAAAGAAACGAGCATTTTATTTGTTGTATGTTAGAGCAAATACATTTATTTTGGAATAATAGAGTAATTTATCATGTACACGTGAATTAATAAATATAATCTTGTTTTTTTGTAATTAATATTACATGTAAATTTTTTGCAGTAATAACAACAGTTCTAATAAAAAAACAATTTTCATTATCTGGAAATTATTGTGCTCCTATTATTTCAAAAAACCATACAAAACTCCATTTTTCCATTTTTACAAGAAAATAAGCATACTGCTGATATCTCACGGCATAGAAACCAACAAATAGTACCAAATAGCGTCTCTCAACACTCTACTGGATAACCTTGGTTCGAGTGATTGATTAACATAAGGATGGCAGTGGACAAAGAACTAAAATAAAAGAAAATGTCACAAGTACACATCTAAATAAAAGTGTGATACACAATTCTCAAGTTAATGAAACCATAGTTTAATTAAAGGTTAAATAAACTTATTAATATGAAGGCAGTATTTGAAAATGACTGGAATAACTAACATTGATGGGGTTTGAATATAATCAACAAGTTTAACTATTGCCCATCAAAGTTACTGAAACTTTTAAATAACTCTTCAACCAAAAATTATGTCCCTTAATTAATAGAATGCACCGTTTCTTTGATGGATAATGAATATTACTTGAAATATCATTATGAATTGGTTTTAAATGTTTAATTAGTTATTTTAGATTTCTTTTATAATATATCAGATATTTTTTTCTGTATTATATTCCCTCATAATATAGCAAGCATATTAGTTGTTGACAGTTGCATATCTAAATTGAAAAAAAAATGAATTCAATTCATTTTTATTGAATTAGTGTGTTTATTGTGAAGTTAAGAAATGGAAGTTGCTAATGAAAATTTTTGCCACTGAATAATTTGTTTATTGAGTAAAGAAGCGTCAAATTTAGTAAGAAAATAAAATAACGAGATTTTAGTTTTTCATATACTATAAAAATTATTTAAATATTGGATAAAACTTTTCATATGCTTTAATAAAGCAATATTCTAAACTTAAATTCATAACATGTCAGAAAAAAAACAAGGCAAATTGTATCTTGAAGATTCCATCAATGATAGTGAAAATGTTATGAGATTGGTTATTTGAGGAGTTTATAATTTTTAATAAGGAGTTCTTAAAGTTAAATAGTTTTAACTATTTAGCGCTGCTTAGGGTGGAAATGTGGTAACTCGATCTTATTTTAATATTCGACGCGTCACATTGTACACTTTGTGTCTCGATATATAAATATATTATACTCACATGTGTAATTCAACAATTTTATTTCACACTAACACGTATACATGCACACAGATACACACAAAACAACACACACACACTCACACACACACACACAACTCCAATTTGTGAAACACTTTTTATTGACTTAAGGAGACAAAAAAGTGCCAACCATTTTTGAAATGAGCGCAATATTTTCAGTACTCATTAAAAATAGATAATAGATGAAAGTTATTTGTACTTTAAATAAAGTTGTAATTCTTTCTATCTTTTAACTTGTTAGTATATTTCTGATCGAGCTATTTTCTGGAATTCTAGGGTAAAATAATTAAAAAGGAACAGAGGTAAGGTTCTTATTAAGTTCCATCTGGAGTGGTTTAATATCTGACGGCTTCATCTCAGAACAGAGATCAACGAAAGCTTATGAAGGATCAACGATAACAATAATTTTGTTCTGAAAAAAGGAATACTCAGATGTTGGCATAAAATATTTTAATTTTAACTTCTTGTTAATTACGCTACGATTAATCCTTCACTATACTGTTAACATAATACTTATTTATTTAAGTGATTTGTTTTCTCTGTAATGAAGGTATTAAAATTAAAATAGATTTAAATAATATATAGTTACATTGGATGTACGTAATGGCAGGAAAATGCTGCTATTTTAATATTATTTTGTATATTTATAACAGCTAGCATAGAATCGTTTTGACACACAAAACAAATAATTGAAATTTTTAATAATCAATAGCTACTTCACTGAGATGTGGTTTAAGGTGATAATAATATAAAATAAAATTGAAACATTTATACATAATGATACAAAACTTTATAATAAAATTTATGTGTTCTTTTTGGTAAAAAAAATGTAGATACCAAATATTTGAATAGACTTTATTTTATAAACTAAGAAGGAAATGTAAGTTTTTTTGTGTGTGTTATGAAAAGTTCTCTACAGTGTATCTTCCACCTGGTATACAAGGCATCATTGTTTTCTTAGGTATTTTTAAAATGGTTAACTGCTTTTATTGAGTTTAATCAATTTATAAAGATCATAATTTTTTTTAAAAACATTAATGCATATACGAAGCAGAGTAATAAATTTTAGAAAATTGTAGTTTCATTAAAAAAATAATGAAAAAGAGAAATCAAACAAACTAAAGCTGTTTAAACCATACACAACGTGAGTAGTTGTGTTGTGCTGTCACCTGCACATTGTATCATGATTAACAACTGTTCCGGGAAGCAAATCAGCCATACTGAACCAAATCAGTGCTCAACTGATGTGTGGAAATGCTATCAAAAGACCCTCAAGAGGATGCTTAGTGAAGGTCAGTTTGACCAGGAGCTGCAAACGTGTAACTCAGACATCAAGTTATCAAGGTAGACTGCCTCGGATGCATGTAGCAACAAGTACGAATCATTTTTGAGTTTAACTATAAACATGGATGATGTGCATAGTTACAAGGTTGTGGTATAAGTATGTTGTAAGCATGGTTGATATGTAGTCGTGTTACATGTTATGTTTTTGAACTGATATATATATATATATATATATATATATATATATATATATATAATATATATTCAGGTAACTCACCACAAATTAGAGAAGATAGTCGCTCTAAGGCCTTTCGTTATATTGGACAGACGGGAAAAGGAATGGATACAAGGATTAAGCAACATCAGTATTCAGTTAGAAGACAAGATGATAAAAGTGCCTTGTTCCTACACATTAGAGACAAAAATCACATAATTAACTGGAAAGAAGCAAAGGAGTTGGTTTTTATGTCATGTGAAAGAAGAAAAAACATTGTTGAAAGCGCCCTCATAAAAGACTTTTCTGAGAACTTGGTCAACACTAGTCCAGGCCTTTATAATTAGATGAATTTCTAAGGAATTATCAAACAAATCAAGACTATTTCAACAGTTATAGGGAAAAATACTGTCAATGATGCCAATCTTACTCCTTCTTTAAATCAAAATTCATAACCTGCTTACAACTTGTATTCACTTGCTCTCTGACGACGTGAAAACGAAAGGCCTTAGAGCGACTATCTTCTCTAATTTGTGGTGAGTTACCTGAATATTTATATCACGTGTTATTGTGACAATTTTCTATATATATATATATGATCAAACCACAATAAGAAATGGGAAAACAAGACTAAGATCTTTCAACCGTAACAAGCTGTCTTCGTCAGAGTCAAAAACCCAACTGATCAAAAGACCCAACTCAGTTGGGTTTTTGACTCTGACGAAGACCGCTTGTTACGGTTGAAAGATCTTAGTCTTGTTTTCCCATTTCTTATTGTGGTTTGATCATTGATTGTTGTTTCACGTGTTTATGTGAAATCTTTATATATATATATATATATATATATATATATATATATATGTGTGTGTATTTGGGGAGCAGGCCTTCGTCTATACAAGTTTTATTAAAACTTATGCCTAGTTCTAATTTCACACCTTTTCGAGTTAATTTTTCCCATCTTCTGACCTCTGGCTTCCAAGAGTTCGGGACTAGATATATTAATTCTCCGAAATTTTATTTTTGTAAACCAACATGTCACCGAAACATGTTGTTATTATATATATAAAAACGTTTATATTGCTTCTTAATATAAACGTTTTCATCTTGTATTTCTTTTTATTTTTCATTGAGGGTGATTACAATATAGCACTGCGTCTAAAGAACTCATGTACTTTCCTTCTTCAGTACCACAGTACCCCAGTTAACTTCAGCGCCTCCAAGGAGCTCAGAACTTTTGCTGGGTCCAACAAATAGTTTTGTTCAGTTTCCCGAAGCACCTGCTTTTGGGTAGCACAGTGGCTTGACAGTCAGCCAGCAGGCGCAACGGTATCTCTTCCTTTTCGTTTCAGAATCTGCACAAACCATAATTGAAAATGTCCATTTTCCGCGGATGGCCATTCCGCAGTGACCCGTTAGAAATCCGGTTAAAATCCTTAGATTATTCCTGCTCCTTTCCATACAAAACAAGATTTGCCTATTCTCAAACTTATTGAAAACTATCTTTGATAGCTTGTGCCCTTGAAGAAAATTCCATAATTGCCTCTTGTTTTCCCTATTCTCTTTCCTATGGAGTTCTTGTATAGTGTGTTGTGCTAAACCACAATATGGATCTGGACCAATATGCGGTTTCCGAGCACCTTCCCTTGCAAGTTCGTATGCTCGTTCATTTCCCTCTACTCCTGCATATTCTGGCACACAGAAGAGAGAGAGATCCCGTTCCTCATAGCCAGGAGATTGAGCTTAATTTTTCAGTTCAGGACCATCTTTGAGCTGATAAGATTTGAGCTCAATGCTTTGATTGTTGCTTGACTATCTGACATAACTGATATATATCTGTTTTTATATCCTTTATCCATATCAAATTGTGTATATTTTTTGATGGCATAGATTTCAGCTTAAATGATACTGGTATATATACCCATAGATTCGGAGTATTTGGTATTTGGCCCAAATACTCCAGCTCCTCTATCTTCCGCTGTCCTTGATCCATCTGTATTCCATAGGATCACATTCCCTCAATGTCATCTTTGTTTCCTTTCCTAATTCCTTCTTTGAATTTCTTCCTTTTCCTATCAACGTATTCTTGGAAATTCTTTTGAAATTCAAATACTTTACCTATATCATATCTTGATGACATAAGTACCGGATGTATTTAGGATTCACTCTAAAGCATTGTTATCAGTTAGAGAGATAAAGAACTGAGTCACTCCGGTGACAGATGACGACTCTATATATAATAGTATATATGCAACCATTAAATAATTTAGTTTTAAATTAATTAAATTTATTTGATAAAAAAACCGTAAATAGAATTGGTTTATTCAAATGAAGATATTATCGCTTTTTTTTTTAAAAAAGCGAGACATGCGTCACTGGTCTTCAATTTCAATGTCTTCTGTTCGCCTATATAACACGACTTTAAGGCGCTTCAGGAATGTTAGGCATTTCTACGGCCAACATCAAAGGATTATAAAGGAATTCAATCAAGGGGATTCAAGCGTAATATTCCTGCTTGAAAAACATTCTTGAAACCCAACCTAAACATAATGTTGGAGGCAATTGTTTATTTTTGATAAATAGAATCGTTTATTCTAATCTGAACGGAATAAAATGTTATAAATAATATGTTTTTTTAAATTTATTCAAAATTTCTTCTTGGATTTTTACATTAAAAAAACTGGAGTGGCCTACACTCAACTTTACTATAAGTAACTTATATGAAATTTCTTGAGTATATAACACATAACGTCTCATTTAACTATAACGTAAACATCTAAATGTTTCGATATTATTCCTCTTACATCTCTTATAAGTCAATAAATTATTTTCATTTTTTCATAAGAAACATCAATTTTATCTCAGTAGATTTGCTCAAAAAATTTCTAAGTCAATGTAAACAATGGAAAAAAATATAAAAAATTCGACAAGTATAGCAGGTGATCTCTTAGTCTAGGATAAACAAACAGTTTTTATATCGTTATTGCTCTTTCCCGTAATTGAAACTTCATGATTTTTTTTTGTGAATTCCTAATTTTTTGTTCCATTTTTGGTCAAATTTTCATTATTTTTTAATGAGCGGTTTAGCGTCAAACAAACATTTTCTGAAAACACAAATCGTACTGTAACACCCCTTTAGCGAATGTAATTTTGGAAAAAAATATCTGAACTCATTTTCCACATAATGCTCTATTTTTAGGCATAGTTTCATTTTAATCCGTCAAACAGTATGCTTGTATCGCTCTCACAAGATTTGAGATTGAATTATAAGTCAAAATTTTTACATTTTATTGAAAAAAAAATATTTCCCGTTGTTTAAAAATTCTGAATATATTTTTCGTTTGTTCTGTTTGTAACCTCAAAGATAATGTCAAAATTTCAAAAGTCTAGAGTTATCCGTTTAGGAGAAATAAATGTTTTCTAAAAAACGGTTTTTGGCAAAAAAATGACTTTCCCATCATGCATAATTCTTCCCAAACAATAGGGATCTTCTTCCTTATGAGCCCCATTTTTGTGTAAAATATCAACTTGATCCATCAAAGATTCTGGACCGTAGCGTGGTAACAAGCAATGCTAACACACTCACCCACCCACCCACCCACACACACACAAACATCATCGTAAAAACGTCATAAAACGACTTCTGAGACCTCAAAACATGTAATTCCGTCAAAATCTCGAGATCGAATTTTTTCACGATCACTATACTTTACTTATAGTAAAGTAAAATGGATAACAAATATTAATGAAGAAATATTTTGATCTCTTCTTGTTCATCCTCAGGGCGTATAATGGATTGAAATCATTACGAAGTAATTTCATATATGAGAACAAGTTTAGTCGTTCATATCGCATTATCTCTCAATATTCTGTTTCCAAGAGATTATCTATTAAGCTATTGTGCTGAAATTATATCCACCTTGTTGAACTTCTACTATATATCAATTCTACTACGAATATGTTAAACAAATAGTATGAAACAGAAATAAATTGCTGTCACTTAATTTTTTTTTAATAAATGATGTATATAAATATGAATATTAAACAGTATAAAATACATTTTGAAATGACTGATAAAAACCAATATTTCAACGAAATTAGGACGCAACTGAAGAATCAGTAAGTTTGATAAACGAATCAATTCTACCACCATTCCAGCAAGAAAAAAAGGAAACAGGAAAATAATGAGAAGAGGACAAGAAATAAGGGTAAAACAAAAATTAGGAAGTGAAGAGAATATAAAATAGTAAGTAAAAATAATAGTGATAGCTAAGTATAAAAAAAATTATAACGTATATGATAAAAAATAAATTGTAATGGGAAAGATTATATTAATTAAATAGTTAAAGGAAATAAAAAATAATAACTTTCATATTAAATCTTCTTCTATGTATCTATCTCTTCCTTTTCTTTATACTTTCGCTTGGTTGTGTGTATGTATGTGTGTCTGTGTTACTGTATGTATTAATGAAATCTTATATATTAATTTATGAGATAATTAAAGTCATAGACTGGTGACCAATGACAACACTAAAATACCACCCTACCCAATCCCTCTTGTCCGTGGGCCTATTCCTGAGATCTTCTCAACCACATTCAGGTTGTTAAAATAGAAAGTCAAGCCATAGATCTACAAATTTCACGATTGAAGAAGACCAAAGGACTACGAAATAATGTAAACAAAATATCGAATAAAAGAGTATGAAAATTTACTTGCTGACTCCATAAACACAGGAATATTACAATTCAGCAGTAGTAGGTCCGTAACCTGGAACTGCTAATTACAATGCGCACTACAGTGCGCGGAAAGTATCTTTTTTTGGTTGGTTGGTTGGATGAAGATTAGTAAGAGTAAAAATTTGAAGATCAATAGGTATATTAAACACGCTAATAGTTTCAGAATTAAAATAAAATTAGAATTAGCTTAAACTAAAAAGGTGCAATTTTATTTTTTATTTTTTTGTTAAGGTAACAAGATTGCATTATGTTAAGTTTACTTTTCAGAATAACCGTATAATTTTGTTAAATTTAATGTTCAGATGGTGTACTTTAATACTGATTAAAAATTAATGAATTATGGAGACATAAATAACATTGGAAACATTAAAGTTTCCAATGCAACATAATGCATGACACTATTAATAACATTATAATGGGACTGCTTTACACTAAATGCTAAATCTATTTGGACTTATACTTGAGAAAAGAAAAACAAACTTTTATGTTAATATTGATCAAATAATTGAAATAGGAGAATGAATTTATATATAATTTTAGTTTGTGTTAAACAATTGATCAAGAGCAATGATTTCCCTGCAGTTTATCTAGTGGATAAATATTTTAGAGGGAACACTCCAAGCACCTTCTATGCACTATCAAAGTGCCTAAATTTTATATCTCCCGGTGAATTGAGCAATGTAGTCACGTAGCAGTGCGATGTTATCAGGCGAAATGAAGCCTTAGGCTAAAGCAGAATTCAGATTCGGTTTATCCTTTGCTCAAACTGTAGTCCTATTCGCTTTAATTGCCACCTTTGTAGACAAACTAAAATTATGTAGCAAGGAAAAACAAATTCTGCTAGTGTATATTTCTTGTGTAAAACCCTATTCTAATAAACTTATCTACTTTTTTTCTTTATTAACTTTACAGCCAAGATTATAATATTAATTATATTTAGGAACATTACAAGCATTACTAATTACTCACTGTTTGGTTTCAGGCAGCAAAATTGAACGATTTTCAATTTCTTTGAATATAAATGAAAATTTGAGTTGCTGTAAGTGATTTATTCCAAGAATTTTATGGTTAAAAATAGAAGTTTCTAATTTCTATTAGACACGCAGAAGAACTTCCTATTTGTTATAGACATGCAAAAACATAAGTTTTGTAAATTTTGATTTGTAAAGGTGTCTTGATTTTTGGCTATCTTGGTATTATATATACTGGCCAGTGTCGACAAGTAGCTTTGTGCTTGCGTCTGGACTAGTAGATCTGTAGTGCAATAACAATTATGGCCCTCGATTTATTCGTAAAAAAAATTTAACATTCTTCGGAGAGGACGTTAAGCAGTCGGTCTCAAGCCTGTGCGGTATTAGGTCTTTGTTAAAGATCACTACTGTAAATTCACTTCAATTTGGCAACATTTAAGATTCCCAATGCAGAATGTTCATTGTGTGGTATCACAAAGCGCCAATCTTTGGCCTTTTTGGGTTCTCTCGTGGGACGGCCACTGCAGCCTATCCTATTAGTAAACTATGAATGTAGCATATGTAATAAACACAAGCAGAGTTGTAGGATAAATTTTTGACTATTTAGATGATTATTTAAATAATTTTTGTAGATATTTTTACGTCAAAACAGTACAATTGACGGACTGCCTGGAGGGTTTTCTGTCATATAAACTGTCATTATACATTTAATTCTGTCATACACGTACACCAATTAGTAACAGATACTGACACAAAAGAGAGTATTGCTATGACACCAGTGTACCCAAATGCCTGAGATTCGCGAGGTGAGAAATTCGTTAAACAATGATATAGAGTTGTGAAAACTCATACACAAATCATCATGCTCTCATAACGCACAAGCCACTAAATAGAACCTCCTGAACCCCTATAATTTAAATAATATTCGTCAGAACAAAGTTGTGTATGAACGAAGAAGTGAATGATTTGCTTTTACCTTAGGCGAAAGCTCACGGAGAACCAACTCACATACACTGAAATATCCAACATCTTTCTAATCGGATTACTTAATTTTCTTTATTAAGTATTTGTAATATATTTATTTTCAAATTGTTGTGTTGCATACTTGGGCAACGTATTCGAATGGCGTTTTTTCTATGTATAGTTGACTATTTCTTACCATTTTGAGAGCCTAAGGTCTTACGGTCACGTCTCTCCACAGCAAACATTTACTAAAGTTACTTTTTGCTGTTACTATAACCACTTAGATTCAAGTTCTTTTTAGAACTTAAAAACTATTCATTGAGAAGTATTACTCACTTCTTTTAGCTTTAGATATAATTTACAGAGAATATCTTACCTTTAAATGTTATGCTAGTTACATGATGCCGATGGTAGTCAACGAATATTGATGAATATCATTTGGGTATCCATTTCATACCGATGTAATTATGTAGTCTAACTGTTTACATTGAAGTAAATAATCTAACTAACCTGAAGTTATATGGCCTACCTCACCAGTATCTTCAAATTTATCAAGGTTATTTGCTAGCATTTCTTTTCTGCTTAAAATACTTTTTTCTTCCTTTATTTCAATTTTTAGATACAGATTTTTCAAATAGTACAAACAATTTGACCACCTGTAGCCTAACAAAATCAATTAGTTTTGGACAACTGGGTTCAGAAGTCTAAATATACAAGTCAGAAAATAGAGGTATATCATATATCAAAAAAATCTCTGCTCGAATCAATACCTCATAATAATTAACAATTATTTATATTATACATTTCCAAATTCCACTTTATAGTTGGTTAAAAATGAATAGATTCAATTGATAAAAGGTCATTAATTTAAAATTGGAGAAAATATTGTGAAAAGAAAAAAATAATTTTTTTCATGAGAATTGCAAATTGTGGTAAAAGATACTGCATTTGAAATGCATTACTTCATGAATTATTATATCTTTTTTTTTTTTAATCATTTAACTTAATGTAAGGAAAGTGGGAATGCAGTGCAGAAGTCAGATCGTATTTTAAATTATGCGACAGTTTATTATAGCAAATATATTAAATTTAAATATATACTGCAAATAGCTGAGAGTTAAAACGCACATTTTAAATGAATTTCCATTTAACTGAATCATCAATAACTTGCCTTCAAAACAAAAGACATCTCAGTAGCCAAACAAGTTGTTTTTAACAAGACGGAGAATGCCAAAGGAAGTCGCATCGCATTAGTTGAGCTTTTGATGGATCATTTTTCGTTCATGATTCACGTGATGAATGATGCTTTCTTAGATGGCTTTTAGCTGATTGATTAAAACGAGACTTTGTCAATATTTCAACTATTTTTACGTTCAATATCGCTAATATATTTGTTTGTTTTTTTTTTTTCTTTGTATAATACTCGGATCACTTTACATAAAACATGCCAGTCAGCTTTAATAAATATTTAAGAAACATTTAATGCGTACCTAAATTCAATGCAAACTCAAAATCAATAACTAAAATATTTAATATTAAAATAAAAGTGGTTCTTGTCTACCTTATTCTCTGTGAATGGGCGCATATACAACAACATTGTTGGTCTCTAACCGTCTCTGTACTACTGCGTTTGGTGTTCCTCTCTTATATCTTCTGAAGAAGGTTCAAACCCAAAATTAGAAATAATAAGTGTGTGCTTTTAATCTATCAATGTTTCTTCATCTAAATTAAACTTTATATTATTTTAATATATATATATATATATATATATATATATATAATCTCCAAAAAATGTTCTTGACCTCTTCTATTCTATTCTATAATTTGTTATTGAGGGCTAGGTCAAATAAAAGAAAATAAAATCCTTCGCAGGCCGACGTCTCGATGTATTTGTACAAATTGAAGATGATGATTGTACGTTGAAGATGATGTACAAATATATCGAAACGTCGGCCTAGGAAGGAGTTTATTTTCTTTTATTTGACCTAGCTCTCAATAACAAAATATAGAATATATATATATATATAATATATATATATATATATATATATGATGAAACCACAATATGAAATGGGAAAACAAGGCCAAGATCTTTCAACCGTAACCAGCGGTCTTCGTCAGAGTCAAAAACACAACTGATTTCAGGTGTTAATGTAAAATCTTATATATATATATATATATATATATATATATATATATATATATATATGATTGGTTATACACGACTGAATATTGTCGATCGATGATCTTCTTCTCCAACTTTTCAAGTTTGCGGAAAATTAATTTTTCGTTGTGAGAACAACGGTTCAAGGAATGAATTCTTCTTGTCGACGCGTTTCGACTGTCTACTGCAGTCATTTTCAAGACACAAAACAGGTGGGTTACCGGTCTCCTTATATAGCCGAGAGTCAGGGGGGGTGAGCGCTGATTGGCTGTGCTATTGTGGTTCTTCCTTCTCATTGGTTATTGGTTTGGCCTATTGCTGGGGCTTGTTCTCCGAGTAGCTTGAGTACTCTTGACATCCAGTTTGTTGTCTATTGATTATAGGGCTATTTTTGGATATTTCTATTGCTTCATAGATTGGGAGTCTATTGCAATCATTGGTTTGCCTGATGATGGTGGTGTTTTCTGTAAGGTCCTGGCGGGATAGGTCGGAATTGTGTGCTTGTCTGGTATGGTTCTTTATAGCTCCTGATTGAAGGTGCATGGTGAGGCGTCTGGAAAGCTTTCCAGACGCCTCACCATGCACCTTCAATCAGGAGCTATAAAGAACCATACCAGACAAGCACACAATTCCGACCTATCCCGCCAGGACCTTACAGAAAACACCACCATCATCAGGCAAACCAATGATTGCAATAGACTCCCAATCTATGAAGCAATAGAAATATCCAAAAATAGCCCTATAATCAATAGACAACAAACTGGGATGTCAAGAGTACTCAAGCTACTCGGAGAACAAGCCCCAGCAATAGGCCAAACCAATAACCAATGAGAAGGAAGAACCACAATAGCACAGCCAATCAGCGCTCACCCCCCCTGACTCTCGGCTATATAAGGAGACCGGTAACCCACCTGTTTTGTGTCTTGAAAATGACTGCAGTAGACAGTCGAAACGCGTCGACAAGAAGAATTCATTCCTTGAACCGTTTTTCTCACAACGAAAAATTAATTTTCCGCAAACTTGAAAAGTTGGAGAAGAAGATCATCGATCGACAATATTCAGTCGTGTATAACCAATCATGTATAAAGGAAGGACTGCTACCGAAGTACACTAATAATATATATATATATATATATATATATATATAATTTATATATTGGTATAAATAGGCAGCAGATCTTCTTTCAAACAGTTATTATTAAAATTAACAGCGGTCTCGGCATTCACGATCTTTAGACTGAGAGATTTGATCCTATGAACTAACCATCTACTAACGGGATTCAACTGGAAGATCGTGAATGCCGAAACTGCGGTTAATTTTAATAATAATTATATATATATATATATATATATATATATATATATATAAATATATATAATTATATTGTAAGCCTTCTTAGTTTCTGAACTGACTGCTAGGGATTAGAGAAGTAGGTTGATTATCCTTTAAATAGTAAATACAATCTTAATTTCGTTTACTTTTAGCACTTGAATTTTAAAGTTAATATTGAGACTAGTTAATCTTGTCAACCTAAGTATGACTTCCTGTATAAAAAAAAAATTCTGACAAAATGAAAATAAATTTTAATATCGTTAGTAAAAATAGACAGAAATGGATCAAGAGTATACAAAAAAAAAAAAAAAAGGATAAGTGTATGGGTTATATTTCTTAAAACGTTGCAGCATGAAAGTTACCATAAAGAACAGTTTACGAAAAATATTTTAAAAACACGTGTGGGTTCCATAAAAAAAGAGAAAGGTTTCAGCAATATAGTGATAAAGTTAAATTTACAATTAAAACGTGTTTATGTGAACGAGGAGGAAAACTTTCTGTTTAAAGAAGTGTATTTAGAAGTTGGAACCTCCTCGGACTGAAAAAAAAATATCAAATGACACAACAGGTTTACTAAACATGATAAAGGATATGCAGGAACAACTGATTTTAAGTAACAAATTTAAGACATGTGAAGCAGAAAAGAAACTAAATATGGAAAAGTTTAACGGGAAAGGTGATGCCATAGGTTGGCTAGAAAAGTTCAACATAGAATGCAAGTGTTTTGATATTAATTTCAAGGATGTAAGTGAAATAATGAAAATATTTTTAACGAATACCGCAGTGGATTGGTGTGTGTGAAATATAAACGGGATTCAGGAGTAGAATCAACTACAAAATTCCTTTAAAGCAGATTTTGGAGTTAAAAATTGATTTGCAAAGTTCAACGGTACGATTTCCAAAGCAGTGCAGATATATCAATGGAAGTTTGTTAGATTATTTACTTACCAAATAAAAACTACTGCTAGATGTAAAACAGTGGTTTCCAACCTTTTTTAACTCCTGCACTCCTAAAAACATTTTGCTCTGACCTCGCACCCCCTACATTTTATACTTTGTTCAAGATAAAGGATGTGGAATCATACAAAATTTTATCAAAAGAAGATATTTATTTCACTTTCTAATATAATATGCAAAAAAAAATCAGACTTTTAGACAAAAAACATATCACAGATTGATATTTGAATAAACTTTACGAAAATAATAACTTTTTTTTGAAATATATGTAAAATAGTAAAATCAAGAACTAGCTTCCAAACGCTTAGAAAGGAATTCAATTTTTTTATATGTAAAAAAATCAAACATATGGACAGAAAGGATATCCCAGATTAACATTTGAATATACCTGACAAAAAATAATTACTTGGTTGAAATATGTACCAGATTTCAGATCTATAGCAGAGCCAGGCAAAATTTAGGCCACATCTTCATTTTTATTCTGAATCATGAAACTTAGGTTTTAACCAAGAATGAAAATACTATTAACTTAGGATTTCCATGACGTTATCGGCCTAAACTTTTGAAGATTTCCTTAGAATTTCCTTAAAAAATATCATATCCTTAAACATTTCCTTAAAAGTGCTGAAATTTCCTTAAGGTAAGGAAATTTTCTTAAAATTACAGCTCTGCATCTCGCACCTGTATCTCCCCCTGGAATGATATCTCGCACCTCTGGTTGGGAACCCCTGATGGTAAAAGAAGATATGACTCAAACTAGTTTAGTTAATTTGATGGTGAATAGATTGCCATTACATGTTCAAAAGAAATTAAAGCGATCTGACATAACTTCATCAAATAGGTTATTTAAAGAAGTGAAAAACCTTGATATGTGCAAAACAGGAAGACCAAGTTATGATAAATATTTATACGAAATGAAAGACATATAAGTGGGAATCCATTGTACTCGTAATCAAAGAAAAGCTTATACCCAGACAAGAAAACTGTCTGCTAAATATGTGAAAAACTCAATTACCCAAGGAGATTTCATCCTGAGAAGGTTTTTAGAAATCGTGAACAATACTGCAGAAAAGTGATTGCAAAAGTAAACATCAATGATGCGGATAATTTGAGAACAGAGGATGACGTTTTTCAAGTACAGAATATAAGCACTAGAAGAGATTAGACACCAGGAAAACTAATAAAAATTTTTGTTAATCCGAAAGACAAGGCTTTTAAGGCAATATATGATAATGGTTCAACTGTATGTTTGATAAACCAATGATGCTTTCAGTATAATTACAAAAAATATGAAACACAGTAAGAAGTTTAAGAAACTAAGATCATTATATAAAATCAGTGTCCTCCTCGGAGTCACAAACATGAACATTAGATGATCAATAATATATGAATGATCAATTAGTCAAAAAAAATTGGCCTAAGTTCTGAATTTCATGACGTGATTAGGATTGTGATTATTATTTTATACAATTTTTCTGAAATCCTAATGTATAGATGACATGTACATATACCCAACGATGTGAACACACAAACACACACACACACATACATTCACACACTCAATCACACATATGTCTTCTCCCTTCTCAATCATTCACTCAACCATATATATAAATAGGGAGCAGACCTTCTTTTATACAAATTGTGTTAAACTAAATTGCCTTAATCAAACATACCATTCTTATTGTCTTGATAATTTCAAATCATCTTGATTCAGTTGGTGAAATAATAACCAGAGTTTTGCTCAAATAATTCACCAACTGAATCAAGATGATTTGAAATTATCAAGAAAATACGAAAAACTGCTCAAAAGAAAGGTATGTTTGATTAAGGCAATTCAGTTTAACACAATATATATATATATATATATATATATATATATATATTATCCCTCTTCATCTCTTTTTCTGTCTCTTCTATATTTCATACTAATTAATGGTAACCATCTGTATTTGTGACAGCATAATATCCCAAGAATTTACAGAAAATGTTTACTATTTATTATCTGTTACACACATAAACACTTGTATTTGTTATTTTTTAAAGAAATATATTTATCAATACCAACTGAGATAAATATTCCAAAACACACAATAGGAAATAAAATGGAAGTTTGAAATGAAAGTTGTTCACAATTGATTGAAAGGGTGAAAAAAGAAATGGTAGACAACAAAAAGCAAAACTAATCAAGGAAAAGTTTTTGAAAGGGGGCTATAAAAGATTGTATGTTGAGATAGAAATGGAAAGAGGAAAAGAAAAGGAAAACTGAGTAGGAAAGGACTTAAAACATTTACTTTGGTATCTGTGGGCCACTTAGAATCTCCACTGTTGTCTGCTTAGACCTAACGTAATCGTTTAATCTGTAAATAATAAACGCTTTTCAAACAAGTTGGTTGTTTCCTTTTGTTAGGAATAACATTAATTATTTCTAAAATCAACTACCACCTCTTCAAGTATCCCAGAGGTGAGAAAATTCAACCACTTGTTGTTCAAATAGTTAGGCTACTATAGAGAGAAAATACAACTAACATAATATTTTCTCATGTCATTTGTAATTCAGAGGAAGAATGATTTAAAAATTAAGTACAATGCGTTTTTATTCATTTTTTTTTTTAAAACACGGAACTGAATAAATAGTTGTGTGCTTTGCATTCAAAATGTACCCTGAACATCAACTTGCGTCAGATAATCATTCCTTATTAATAATATACTCAAAAATATGCTACATAGTATGTATACATAAGTAAGCTGCAAAGTTCCGTTTTTTTTTTAAATCCTGTTACATATTAGGAAACTTAAGTCACAGACCTTAGATGACTCTTGTGTTTGGCTGTTGGTTATAAACAAAACACACTTATTTTAACAGAATCATATACCAAATGAAAACTCCAATGAAAGACAACTTTATTTGCCAGGCCCGAACACCCCAGTTTTACTATCAAAACTACTATTATTACCACTAAAGTTCGTCTATTTTGATGGTAAACATCTTCGGTCACCAGCTTGTCACAATTTTGAAAATAACTTTTACGTAAATCAATCAATTGGTTAGGTTAGGTTACAGTGACCGTCTCATAAGAGAATAGACATAAGCTGAACTTTTTTCCTTTGTGATACCCCACAATGAATATTAGGAGTCTTAAATTTAGCTTAAATCAAGTGTATTTGGAGTAGCGACCTTTAACGAGAACCTTACATCATACAGGCATAGGACTGACGGCTTTACGTTCTCTATAAGAGGCGATTTACCTTCCAGTTCTTCCAGATGGAAGAGACCTCCCGAGTGAATAAATCAAGGGCCAGAGTCGATATTGAACCCCACATCAACCAACCTAAAGGTGAGCACAAAACCACAAAGATAAGATTACTCATGACAGTAATATATCAATCAGAGTAGAATTATCATATTTGTTGCAATAAACAACCTTTCATTCTCAAAAATGTTCGGGTAATTTTGAATCCTTACAGCATATATTTATTTAAATATAGTGAATGGGTTAGTTCCACTGAGGTTAGTAATATTAGAATTAGTAATAATACAATCCGTCATACCTCGTAAAGTCTCAGAAAAGCTCGACCGGTTTCGGGTCCGTCTGGATCCTATCTTCAAGAGCACCTAACTGACTGTGAATGTTATTTTCCTATAACCTACCTATCCATGTCATGTCATGTTGTCTGTGTAGTTAATTTTTCTTTTTGCATATTTCTTTAATTTCTATGTTTTTTCCTTTTATTTCTTATTTCATTATCTATTTCCAGTTCCTTGTGTCGTCTTTTAAATGTCATTAGTGATTTTGTTAAAATGTCGGTTTGGTGGTTTCAATGAAATAACAAACCATCAAACTGACATTTTAACAAAACCACTAATCTTTATAAATAAAATAATGATTTTGTCTGTACATTGCTTAGAACTGACTCATTTCAAGTTTTCTTTACGTTTCATACATTGGAGAAACCGAATCCACCCTTAGAAAAATTTCTGTCGGTTTGTCGGTTTGTCCGCAAAACTTTGTCACAGGTAAACTCAGCTACCATAAGACATATAAAGCTGAAACTTTTACAGTAGATTTGTGTAGGTCTAACTTAAAATATAGGCTATGAATTGATTGGAAATTCAACGTAGAAGTGAAGTTATGGACGTTTAACGCAAAAATGTTTGTCACAAGTAAACTCAGCCACCATAAGACATAGCGAGCTGAAACATTGACACTGGATTTGTGTGTGCCTAACTTAAAATATGGGCTCTAAATAGATTATTAATTCAGTACAGAAGCGAAGTTATGGGGCTTTTAGCTGTATTTTCCTAACTTCACAGACAAGTTTGTTTTGAAAATACACAGGTGTGGCAAGTAGGTATTGTTAGTTGATTTTAATTTCAATTGAGCATATGAATATATTGCGTATTTGACATCATTGAAATGGTGTTTCACAGAGTTAAGGATGTACTATCTATTGAGAATAAATGTTTTGTAAACGAGCAATTCTCAACTCTTAATATGAACAGGGAGGAAAAATCAACAAACAAGTTCTTACGCTATGTGAAGCCGAGGAAAGAACTTACAAGTCAGTAAAGAGATTGGATTAGTGACGAAGAAGCAGTTCATTATCTGATTGAATTTCTTGACTCTGAATTTATTTCTCCTGGACTGCCTGCTCATGAGTAAAAACTTAAAGTAGAGCACCAATCATGCTACAATTTAGTAGCAGTAACAAATTTCATGTTACGAAACATGAGTGCCCCAAAACTGTGCAACGGGACACGACTCTGAGTTCGTGCTCTACACAGATATGCCATAGAGGCGGACATAATGACTGGATGTGGTATTGGGGAGTCTGTGTGTATACTTCACATACCATTGATTCCGAGCCACTGTCTGTTTACGTTGAAATGATTGCAAAGTCGGGTCAGAGTCTATTTCGCAATGACGTTAACTAAGTCGCAAAGGGAGACTTCAACGTCTCTAACGCAGGAATACAAGGTAGCAAAACCAAGTTTTTCTCACATGGTCAAATGTAGTTTACATGCTCAACGGTCAGAGGTTTCAACTCTTTCTTCTACCATGAACCTGAAGGACAGACAGCTAATGTAGTGTATAAGCTGGAGGCATTTGTTTAACACTGTAGTAATAATGGTATTTTCTACTATTCTATAACTTCTAATGACATTTTGAAATACCAAAAATGACGGAACTTCTGATTCCTCCGTGGTATAGCCGAAAGGCAATAGGCACACGGCAATAAACCAAAACAGGAACTTCTGATTCCGTCAAAGACGGGTACGTTTGCTATGTATTATATATAACTGTCAACTTTTTTTAATTTAATATTTGCTTAATAAATACACTGGTAATAATGTAAGGTATGGGACCAGAGTAGCCCAGTGGCTTGCGTGATCGCCGATGACAGTAGTGCAAATGTATTATAAATAAATGTAACAAACAAATATTTTTTTGAATTTAAAATGTGGATAATATAAAAGATGGTAATAAAGTAAAGGGATCTAGCCAGGGTTGCCAGTAGCTTGCTTGCTCGCCGATGACAGTAGTGCAAATGTATTATAAATAAACACAACAAAAATATTTTTTTTTAATTTAATATTTGCGTAATATAAACACTGGTAATAAAGTAAGGTATGGAACCAGAGTAGCCCAGTGGCTTGCGTGCTAGCTTTTGACTGGGAGCACGTTAATTAGAACTAACTCATTTCAAGTTTTCTTTACGTTTCATACTTCAGAGTAGCCACATGTACCCTTAGAATAATTTCTGTCTGTCGGTTTGTCCACAAAATATTGCTACCATAAGACATATAAAGCTGAAACATTGATTGTAGTTTTGTGTATGTCTAACTTAAAATCTAATCTTTGTATACAGAGGCTTTTTTTTAGCACTGTACTAATAATGGTATTTTCTACTATTCTATAACTTCTAATTGTAGTATTAGTATAATACTATAATTGATATTTTGGAATACCAAGTATAATAGAATTTTTGATTCCGTCAAAGACGGGTACGTTTGCTAGTAACATTTAAAAGACGACACAAGGAACTGGAAATAGATAATGAAATAAGAAATAAAAGGAAAAACATAGCAATTAAAGAAATATACAAAAAAAAATTAACTACTCAGACAATAGGTAATGAAATAAGAAATAAAAGGAAAAGACATAGCAATTAAAGAAATATGCAAAAAAAAAATTAACTACACAGACAGCACTGAGTCCACAATGTAGATGACATATACAGGTAGGTTATAGGAAAATAACATTCACAGTCAGTTAGGTGCTCTTGAAGATGGGATCCAGACGGACCCGAAACCGGTCGAGCTTTCCTGAGACTTTACGAAGTATGACGGATTGTATTATTATTAATTCTAATATATTCATTTGTAGACAGTATTTTTGTTTTGGTCAACAAAATGATCCGATTGTACTGTAAAAACTTTTAACTTTAAAAAAAAAAGGAACACACAATGTTGATGATACGTCTCAGTACGATATATCAACATCCATCGTACTCAAGTAGAGTAAAAGACACTTCCCGACTAAAGGTGACTACGTAGTATCAGAAGGGAATGTAAACAAAGATTATTTGGGTGAGCTTTTATTAGAAAATTATTTTAACAGAGCTTTAGATTAGAAAAAGTCATCTCTAGACTCTTTTATTTGCCCCAGTAGTCGATTTGTATTAATGTCCTTAAACATTTTTCCATCTCATTAGCTTTTCAATCCGTAATTGTATCGTAGTTACTCATACTTGGTTAAATGGATAATACAAAGTCACCGTACAAATTCCCTTTTGTGTGGAGACTGAATTATCCATTTAACTCAGTATATCTCCTTCTTTGTATTTATTGAAAAGGTAATATTTTTTTTCAAAATTTAATTTATCTTGTAACAAAACTTGGTATAAAAATTATTAATAAATAATAATGCTAAATTTTCTTAAAAAAAAATTTGTGGATACAAACTGCTATGTAGAATTTTCAAAAATATATGTTGTCTTGAAATATAAAGCAAAGGGTTGTATACATACAAACTATCTGGTAATTTAATCATGGTAAAATGCCCTCTGTAAACCAAAGTGTTTGAGCTTTATTGCTTTTGAGCTTTTCCAATTGCTCCCGAATAAAAGTGACGGGATTACGCCAATCTTATTCAATTCCCTAAAGTCAATATAGAGTCCTAAATCTCCCTTTGTTTCTTTAGAAGAAGAATCATGGAGGCGCGCAGTGACTTACTTTCTACATTGGCTACTTTTATTAACATATCAACATAGATTGAATTTTTTTTTTAAATAAATACGAATGTTTTTAATCGAAATGAAACATTTCGTGATTTGTGAGTAGTTTAACGTTTAAGTCAGAATCAAAAACAGGCTTTTGAAATTTTAAATTGCTTATTTTTTTTTAAACAAACTCCATCTGCTTATAATTGATATTTGAATTTATTAGTATGTATTTGCACAATTTATTTAATTAATAAAATATTAATTAAATACGCACATTAAATTGAGGATATATTTATAAATAAACAACCAATATGATCACTTTTGTATAACTTCATAAAATAATAACGTAATGCAACAACGATGTTAAAATGAATAGAATTCTTTGCCTCTGAAATAAAGTCTCTTAATGGAAGATATTTACTGAAATAGTTTTATCAAGTGGTTAGATCTGTCATTGATATTAAATTGATTTGTTTTCTAATAATATTTGTAGAAATTTGATAGTGTCAATGTGACCTATACGATCTCTTGCAGTTTAGACTATTGTTGCAGAATATTTATCTCTGGAGGGATTTGTAAGAAGCGGCTTATGACTTGGATCACAACTAAGCTAAATACATGCATATTGTTAATACCACTGAGGTTAGTATGATTTATATTAGAAATAGGTAAAACCGTCATACCTTGTAAGATGATCATGGAGTCGTTGGAGCGCTTTCGGACATTGTACATCTTCGATCTCAACAAAGCTACTGTAGGTTTGTTGCGATCGAAGATGGACAACGTACGAAAGCGCTCCAACGACTCCATGATCGTCTTACAAGGTATGATGGTTTTACCTACTTCTAATATAAATCACAACAAAGTTGTTATCAAGGGTTACCACTTGGAGCTGTCAGTACAGCCCTCTTCGCTTGAGTACCTATTTATAATGTTGGATATGCAAAAATTGTTTCATTATTCTTGTTTTACGCACTTGCATTATGATTTCATCACAGATATATGATGTGAAAGTATTTTCATCAATCAATTGTTACAGGTACTCCTCTAACAAGTATATAAGAAGTAAGTAAGTATAATGATATTTGTAAGAAATATCCCTAATTTATAGGGGGCCAGGCTAGCTCAGTGGTTACGTGCTCATCTCTGAACTGATAGGACCGGGGTTCAATCCTCACCTGCCCTCGATTTATTCACCCTGGAGGTGAATAAATCTGAGCACGTCGTCCCTCGGAGAAGGACGATAAACCGTCGGTCCAGAGCCTGTACGATATCAGGTACTCGTTAGAGATCCCTACTCTAAATACATTTGGGTTAGGCAAAATTTAGGACTTCCACTGTAAAATCAATCTTCATTGTGTGGTATCACAAAGGGCCAATGTTTGGCCTACGTGTGTTCCCTTGTGGGACTGCCACTGCAACCTAACCTAACCCTAATTTATTTAACTTTCATGTTAGCAAGTCCATGAACATACTTATTAGTAACAGATAAAAGTTAACTTTTATTAAGTGAATATTTCGTAATTCGTGTAGTACTTTAAATAGAATATAGGTTAATAGTCTGATTCTATAAGGGTGGATTCGAGCTTACTTTGGTCAAAATGTCCTGATGTACTAATCAGAATATATAAGGGCTTAATTCTCTGTTGTTGCATTACCATTAGATTTTTCACTAAAATGTTTAACATCAGACGGCATGAGAGGTAATTTTTTCGAAAATATGTATACAGTTAATGATTTATCACTATAAGGTGAAATCGAAATATCATTGAAATCGCTCTGACGATGTCAATATTTACCACGTAATAGCTTTCTTTTTCACGTTTTAGCTTCGAATTTTTGATTATTTTGTATTTCTTTTGAATAGAGTTGTAACATGTTACAATTAGTTTAATTAGTAGAAAGATGTTAGATACTCGTGGAATCAACTAAAGACTAATATCTTGTTTCATTCAAGAGGTACTTAATCAGTGTTGACCATTTATAGAGGAAAGGGAGACAGAAAAAAACGAAAATAAATAATATGGAGAAAAATTAAATTAACATAAATGCAGAAAATAATTTAAAAAAAGTAAACATTAAAATTTACAAAAACGAACTAAAACAATGAAAAATAAATAAGACAACAAAAAGGTTTAAAATAAATAAAAAAAAGTAAAATTAACAATAGAAATTAGATCCTGTTGCAGATCTATCTCCCAGGATGCAAAAAGTACTTTTTAGGAAGTTCTAATATATTCATTTGTAGACAGTATTTTTGTTTTGGTCAACAAAATGATCCGATTGTACTGTAAAAACTTTTAACTTTAAAAAAAAAAAGGAACACACAATGTTGCTGATACGTCTCAGTATGATATACCAACATCCATCGTCATCAAGTACAGTAAAAGACACTTCCCGACTGAAGTTGACTACGTAGTATCCAAAGGGAATGTAAACAAAGATTATTTGGGTGAGCTTTTATTAGAAAATTATTTTAACAGAGCTTTAGATTAGAAAAAGTCATCTCTAGACTCTTTTATTTGCCCCAGTAGTCGATTTGTATTAATGTCCTTAAACATTTTTCCATCTCATTAGCTTTTCAATCCGTAATTGTATCATAGTTACTCATACTTGGTTAAATGGATAATACAAAGTCACCGTACAAATTCCCCTTTGTGTGGAGACTGAATTATCCATTTAACTCAGTATATCTCCTTCTTTGTATTTATTGAAAAGGTAATATTTTTTTCAAAATTTAATTTATCTTATAACAAAACTTTGTATAAAAATTATTAAAAAAAAATAATGCTCAATGTTCTTAAAAAAAAATTTGTGGATACAAACTGCTATGTAGAATTTTCAAAAATATATGTTGTCTTGAAATATAAAGCAAAGGGTTGTTTACATACAAACTATCTGGTAATTTAATCATGGTAAAATGCCCTCTGTAAACCAAAGTGTTTGAGCTTTATTGCTTTTGAGCTTTTCCAATTGCTCCCGAATAAAAGTGACGGGATTACGCCAATCTTATTCAATTCCCTAAAGTCAATATGGAGTCCTAAATCTCCCTTTGTTTCTTTAGAAGAAGAATCATGGAGGCGCGCAGTGACTTACTTTCTACATTGGCTACTTTTATTAACATATCAACATAGATTGAATTTTTTTTTTAAATAAATACGAATGTTTTTAATCGAATTGAAACATTTCGTGATTTGTGAGTAGTTTAACGTTTAAGTCAGAATCAAAAACAGGCTTTTGAAATTTTTAAATTGCTTATTTTTTTTTAAACAAACTCCATCTGCTTATAATTGATATTTGAATTTATTAGTATGTATTTGCACAATTTATTTAATTAATAAAATATTAATTAAATACGCACATTAAATTGAGGATATATTTATAAATAAACAACCAATATGATCACTTTTGTATAACTTCATAAAATAATAACGTAATGCAACAACGATGTTAAAATGAATAGAATTCTTTGCCTCTGAAATAAAGTCTCTTAATGGAAGATATTTACTGAAATAGTTTTATCAAGTGGTTAGATCTGTCATTGATATTAAATTGATTTGTTTTCTAATAATATTTGTAGAAATTTGATAGTGTCAATGTGACCTATACGATCTCTTGCAGTTTAGACTATTGTTGCAGAATATTTATCTCTGGAGGGATTTGTAAGAAGCGGCTTATGACTTGGATCACAACTAAGCTAAATACATGCATATTGTTAATACCACTGAGGTTAGTATGATTTATATTAGAAATAGGTAAAACCGTCATACCTTGTAAGATGATCATGGAGTCGTTGGAGCGCTTTCGGACATTGTACATCTTCGATCTCAACAAAGCTACTGTAGGTTTGTTGCGATCGAAGATGGACAACGTACGAAAGCGCTCCAACGACTCCATGATCGTCTTACAAGGTATGACGGTTTTACCTACTTCTAATATAAATCACAACAAAGTAGTTATCAAGGGTTACCACTTGGAGCTGTCAGTACAGCCCTCTTCGCTTGAGTACCTATTTATAATGTTGGATATGCAAAAATTGTTTCATTATTCTTGTTTTACGCACTTGCATTATGATTTCATCACAGATATATGATGTGAAAGTATTTTCATCAATCAATTGTTACAGGTACTCCTCTAACAAGTATCTAAGAAGTAAGTAAGTATAATGATATTTGTAAGAAATATCCCTAATTTATAGGGGGCCAGGCTAGCTCAGTGGTTACGTGCTCATCTCTGAACTGATAGGACCGGGGTTCAATCCTCACCTGCCCTCGATTTATTCACCCTGGAGGTGAATAAATCTGAGCACGTCGTCCCTCGGAGAAGGACGTTAAACCGTCGGTCCCGAGCCTGTACGATATCAGGTACTCGTTAAAGATCCCTACTCTAAATACATTTGGGTTAGGCAAAATTTAGGACTTCCACTGTAAAATCAATCTTCATTGTGTGTTATCACAAAGGGCCAATGTTTGGCCTACGTGTGTTCTCTTGTGGGACTGCCACTGCAACCTAACCTAACCCTAATTTATTTAACTTTCATGTTAGCAAGTCCATGAACATACTTATTAGTAACAGATAAAAGTTAACTTTTATTAAGTGAATATTTCGTAATTCGTGTAGTACTTTAAATAGAATATAGGTTAATAGTCTGATTCTATAAGGGTGCATTCGAGCTTACTTTGGTCAAAATGTCCTGATGTACTAATCAGAATATATAAGGGCTTAATTCTCTGTTGTTGCATTACCATTAGATTTTTCACTAAAATTTTTAACATCAGACGGCATGAGAGGTAATTTTTTCGAAAATATGTATACAGTTAATGATTTATCACTATAATGGTGAAATCGAAATATCATTGAAATCGCTCTGACGATGTCAATATTTACCACGTAATAGCTTTCTTTTTCACGTTTTAGCTTCGAATTTTTGATTATTTTGTATTTCTTTTGAATAGAGTTGTAACATGTTACAATTAGTTTAATTAGTAGAAAGATGTTAGATACTCGTGGAATCAACTAAAGACTAATATCTTGTTTCATTCAAGAGGTACTTAATCATTGTTGACCATTTATAGAGGAAAGGGAGACAGAAAAAAACGAAAATAAATAATCTGGAGAAAAATTAAATTAACATAAATGCAGAAAATAATTTAAAAAAAGTAAACATTAAAATTTACAAAAACGAACTAAAACAATGAAAAATTTAATAATAAGACAATAAGACAACAAAAAGGTTTAAAATAAATAAAAAAATAAAAAAAAGTAAAATTAACAATAGAAATTAGATCCTGTTGCAGATCTATCTCCCAGGATGCAAAAAGTACTTTTTAGGAAGTTCGTAGCAGCTCACGTCAGCCTTCCTGATGACGACATAGTTAAAATATAGTACATCAATGAGTTTTAGTAACCTCTTTTTTTACTTTTTTTTATTTTTTCTTTATATGTATATTTTATTGTCCTCTCTCACAATATGAGAATCAGAATTATTTACTTTCATTGAGAATTATTTTACAAGTGCAAATTTTTAAAACAGTGAATAAAGTTAGTTTTTTTATACTTTAAATGAACAACTACTCCAGACATTTCAAATTTAATGTCTTGTTAACAAATATAAACTTTTCAATATCAAACTAGTTTATAACAGAAGCTAACTATTCAAAATCAGATGGCTAATTTCTTGTGGAAGACTATCTTCAACATTAAACTACTGTACACTGTTCTTGACGTTTCTAAAGAGTATCAAAAATTTTTGCTAGTAATTTCATTGCCATATATTTCATAAACACATTTCTTGATCCACACTGCTAACACTATTTACTAAATTAGCACAAACTGACACTTCATAATTCTATTCTTTTTCTATATAATGCACGTTAATTTTTTCATTATTTATAATTGTCGACTGATAAACATTTGATTAGTTTCTATTTTTTTCATAATATTTTACTAATGTATTCTAAAGAAACAAAGTTTTAAATTACATTGCATATATTATGTTTACATGTTTATTAATTTGTATTATTTAAATTATGTTTATATTATCTAAAACATAATTTTATTTATTACTATACTTATCTTAGATGATATAAGATGCTATCCAGACTTCTCGACAAAAGATCAAATTTGACTCGACACAACAAAAGACTGATATATACAGCAATATTTATACCGATTTGAACTTAGGGACTCGAAATTTGCGTATCAATAAAGTGTATATAAATATCCAAAGAAACTAATCAGCCAAATCCATTATCCTTAGAGAAATTGCACCAGCTCCAGTTTATGTTTCTAACTATACCATTCATAACGATTTGAAACTTTTTTTATTCACCAAGATATTCTATCATGATATTCCAAATTTTAAGAATCTTTACCCACCATCCTAACTCTTTAATTAAAATATTTATCATTACACCAGATTCTTATCAACTCTATTAGAAATCTAAAATGATGTTGCCCCCAGGATCTACTCAGCAATGCTCTTAAGAATAATTTCAAGTGATCAGAACAATTTATATGGAGTACCACCAATTAGTGGTTTCTCCACATTTTTACATAATTTTTGTATGTACCATGTAACACTATTACATGTTACCCCTCTAAAGATAGTTGTAATATAATAATAAATAAATTAAAAAAAAGAACTATATTCATCTCCATTTAAAAATAAAATACTGAAAAATTGAAGCTTGCCTATTAGTTCTATATAAACATCACCTCCATGAGTTAAGCGACAATCCGATTTCTAAAGTTGTAATGCAATACTTCCTTTCTTTTAGTTGTATGATTTATCAGGATGTTAATGCGAAATATAGTAGTATATATCAACGGCAAAAGTTCATAGTACAAATATGAAATAATAAACGAAATCAAACATGTATAAAACACAAAGTAAATCTTAATATGAATTACTTGGCCAAGACATCCCAGTTCTCCATTCAAAGCCTTAATATTTACTTTAGTATATATGCTTGGTAGTACTCTTATTGTTATAACATGTTATACTTAGTTTTTTAGATCAAAATTACACAAACTAAAATTCCGACTCCTTACAACCCGAACATATAATTTCAGATTTAAGGTATAGGTTTTCACTAGCTCAGACATGTATAGACAGAAAGAAAAATACAAACTATTTGGTTAGCACATGACCTATATGCTAAGGTTAGGTTAGATTGCCTTGGTAGTCCCACATTTAAGACACATACGGCAAATATGAGCCCTTTTGCTCATATTTATCAAAAAAGTATCAAAAAAGAACTCTTTTGATACTAAATAATGAGCAGGCTACATTTGGAGTCCTGATTTAGTGTATGTATTTGTAGCGTGGATCTTTAAAATGTACCTGACATCTTACAGGCCTGGACTCATTTGTTTTATGTTCCCTCCGAGGAACAATGTGCTCAAACTTTTTCACCTCAAATGTGAATAAATCGAGGACCAGAGAGTGAATCGAACCCCTGATTTACCAGCCTATATCAAAGCACGTATGCCACTGTGCTACCCTAGCTCCTAGCCTAAATGTTTACAGTGTATGTACTCCAATTAGCTCCAGATGAGCATAGGAGTAGCCATTTAATGCTAGGAGACAATGTGACGATATTACTGCTCTGCAGAGATATTATTTACGTGTTTGGTCCTTATTTCTTAATATTTATTGAAGATTGCATTATATTTATATTACATGACTAATCGTAAGTTTAAGTGTTCTATCAAACCAACAAAGTATTTAATCTATTTACGTATATACTATTTTTATAATAACTAATATCTACGTATACTTGATATGCGTTATACTCGTCTACTTCTTAACTCTTTCTAGCTAGAATGGTTTTTTAGGAGTCTAGTTTTTTTAAGAACCTATGATGATAGGATTGTTATTTTTATCTTTCTCCTACTTATGTAAAGTTTTTACGTAAAACAGAGATAACAGTTTTATCTATAGTTAGCTTGTGGCATTCAAAATCATTCTAAGCTGTTTTACTTGAATAAAGAAGAGTCTTTGATCCTTAGTTATGTTGCAGATACCCAATTTGCAGTACTGTAGTTCTTTACGTAAATTTAGCACTATAACATCCTATTCAAGAGACAGTGGGTACAGGTTTACATCTTTTATATGATAAAGTCAAATTATAGAAAGAAATTTGAAATCAAGTTAAACAAACTAGTGTCTATAGAACGTAAAATCACAATTTTTGATTTTAATTAGTCACAAATAAAATAATTTACTATGAAATATTACAATAAGAACTTATAAAAAGAAATTGTGCTCAAGTATTTAATTTATTCCAGAAGGAACGAATTATTTTTGAAAAAATTACGCTTGTTAAATTTCTAATTTTCTTTAGACTGCAAAGAAATATTGCTATATTATTTGCTGGTAATGTACAATATTATTGGTTATCAAAATTATAAATATTTGTTTTGCTCTCTAATCTGTTGAATGTTTGTTATAAATCTGCAAGATCTACAGGAATGCTTTTGGAGAATATTGTATGGCACAAAGATCAATATGTCGCCAGAATTAGTTCTCACTAATTAATGTAATTAATCATAACTTAATGCTTGACTTATTCGCACTAGAGGCAGAAGGAGATTTGAATTCTAAGAGAAATCGAAGCGAGGTTGGACTAAATCCCCCTTTGTTAAAACCAGTCCTCTTCATTGTGAGAGAAGAAGTTAATCAGAAAGAACAACAAAGTGAGCATGTTTCCAGCCGAGCCTAACCTCGTTGAAATTGATTTTATTAAACGTTGTTTTGAAGAATTAAAACAATATGCCAGCCCAGATGTTTACTGTCGAAAATAGCAAAAGGGCTTTAACTTTTCTGTTAAAATTAAAACAAAAAAAAAATGCTTTCATTTCATCTTTCGTTTTCATTGTAATGCTTCTGTGACGGAATCATATTCAAAATTACCGAACGAAAACTAAAACTGACTTCAGTTCGCTTATTGATGCCTCAACTAAAGAAAAAACCAATAAGAGAAGGCAGAGAATTAATAAAGAGTAATTTCTATATTATAAAGTTCGTGAGTTTGTTTGTTTGTTCATCCATTTGCCGAAGAGATAGAGACCTAAAATTAAATATATATTATTTATTACCTGAATAATGTTAAATAAAAGAAAATTATCACTATTTCCCAAAATTGGAGCCAGGGTAGCAAGTGTCTTGCGTACTCACCGATGACAGTAGTGCAAATGTATTATGTATAAATGTAACAAAACAATTTCTTTTTTAATTTAATATTTGCGTAATATAAACTCTGGTAACAAACTGAAGGTATGGAGCCAGGGTAGCCCACTGACTTGCGTGCTCGCCGATGACAGTAGCACAAATATATTAAAAATAAATGTAACAACAAAAATTTTGAATTTAAAATTTGAATAATATAAACAATGGTAATGGTAATGAAGTAAAGGTATGGATCCAGGATAGCCCAGAGGCTTGCGTGCTCGCCGATGATTGTAGTGAAAATGTACTATATATAAATGTAACAAAAAAAAATTAATTTAAAATTTGCGAAATATAAACACTGGTAATAAAATAAAGGCATGTAGCCAGAGTAGCCCAGAGGCTTGCGTGCTCGCTGATGACAGTACTGCAAATATATTATAGATAAATGCAACAAATAAATAATAAAGTACTAAATTAGAGGTTAAAAATGAATATTTTTAGAAATAACTTGAACACAAATGTCAGGTAAACTACGATTGTTCTAAGCTAATATTATAAAGACACATAATATTAGCGTCTATTATTTTAGAACCCTTTTTATCCTGAGATGGTCGATCAGTAAATGGATGAAAATAATTGTTCACCCTCTGCTTTTTTTTACACTTTTTAAATAAATATACTTTCTGTTTTATAATTAATCATTTATTTCATTTCATTTCTATCAGTTTTCAGGTCTACTTTTCGATTCCGCCCTAATATTATTTTCCTTGTTTTATGTTTTACATATGATACTTTAATTCTCTATTCCAGTTTTTGTTGTTATATGGATACAGTATGTACCACACTGTGTTGGTTTGTAAGTCTCATATTCTCAGAATTATTTTTTTCATGGTCCAAAAAAAATTTATAAATGTTTTTATCTCTCCATTTCTTTTTACTTCCTAAACTCAATGAGTAATTATTTGTTCTTTTGTGATTAATTATATAATAACAGCTGTTTGGAATTGAAGCAAAATATAGAGAATTTAATCATCTTCTCTTTATTGATTATTAAGTTTAAAGAAATACTGATTGCAGATAAACTGTACAACTGATATGATTGTTGGGATCAATCATCATCATTTTACTGTTAAGATTGTATTATCTTTCCTTTACTGTTATCTAAACAACCGACATATATTAGGTAGATAGTTTCATGCATAAAATGTTTCAGCTCTTGAAGTATGTCAAAACAGTTAAGTTTCAATTAGTTGCAACACCACAACACTCTCCTTTTCATGAACATACTTTAGAAACTAATGCTTTTGATTAGTTTATAGCAAAATTAGATATGCTCTAATTAAATAAACATGGAATTCCTTCATAAATTATGCAAATTTGTGAGTTGAATTAACGTTTAAACAAAAAATGAGAAACTTTGCAGATGCCAAAAAAAAATTACACTATTATATATACTTGATGACAACGAAAAAGCTATAACACTATAACATAAGTATAAGGGTGTCTTAGAGGTTTAGTGGATGTTACTTCGCCGGTAAGAGTGAAGATTGTAGGTTAAAATCTTGACCATGTCTATAAGTTTTTCAAGTGGAAAATAAAATATTTGATATGAGTTTACACACCCTTCGGTGAGGATGTCAAGGATCGATCCAAACCCTGTATAATGCTAGGTACTTGCTGAAAATTCCAGATTTAATAAACATAAATATGGTACAATATAGGTTTCCTATGTGAAAGCGACCCGACGATGGAGCTCATCCCAGATGACCGTAGCAGCAAAATAAAAAACGAGCCACAGTTTGCATCCATAAGTAAATAGTTTTCATAAAACAAGTAAGTTCTATAATTTTGTTGTTGGCATCAATTGAAACTATGAGTAATGAGAGTTTCAAAAGACAAACGCAAACAATAACGAGTGCAAAATGGATTATATAATTGAATTAACTATTTGCTAACTGTATTGATTTAAAGTGCATTTAATACAACTCATTATTAATCAATAAATATACTGTCAATTTTTACTTTACTATAAGTAAAGTATAGTGATCGTGAAAAAATTCGATCTCAGGATTTTGACGGAATTACATGTTTTGAGGTCCCAGAAGTCGTTTTATGACGTTTTTACGATGATGTCTGTGTGTGTGTGGGTGGGTGGGTGGGTGGGTGAGTGTGTTAGCATTGCTTGTTACCACGCTACGGTCCAGAATCTTTGATGGATCAAGTTGATATTTTACACAAAAATGGGCCCCATTTAGACGAAGATCCCTATTGTTTGGGAAGAATTATGCATGATGGGAAAGTCACTTTTTTTGCCAAAAACCGTTTTTTTTAAAACATTTATTTCTCCTAAACTGATAACCCTAGAGTTTTGAAATTTTGACATTATCTTTGAGGTTACAAATGGAACAAACGAAAAATATATTCAGAATTTTAAAAAACAGGAAATATTTTTTTTTCAATAAAATGTAAAAATTTTGACTTATAATTCAATCTCAAACCTTGTGAGAGCGATACAAGCCATACTGTTTGACGGACAAGAATGAAACTATGCCTACAAATAGAACATTATATGGCGAATGAGTTGAGATATTTTTTTTTGAAATTACTTTCGCTAAAGGGGCGTTACAGTAAGATTTGTGTTTTCAGAAAATGATTTTTTGACGCTAAACGGCTCGTTAAAAAATAATGAAAATTTGGCCAAAAATGGAAAAAAACATTAGCAATTCACAAAAAAAAATTCATGAAGTTTCAATTACGGGAAAGAGCAATAACGATATAAAAATTGTTTGTTTATTCTAGACTAAGAGATCACCTGCTATACTTGTCCAATTTTTTGTATTTTTTTACATTGTTTACATTGACTTAGAAATTTTTTGAGCGAATCCACTGAGATAAAATTGATGTTTCTAATGGAAAAATGAAAATATATTATTGACTTATAAGAGTTGTAAGAGGAATAATATTGTGCAGGTAAATGATAACACTCATTAAAAAAAAATTCGTATATATGGTATTTAACAAAGGGGAAGGAAAATGATCTTATTAAATACTAAGAAGCCATAAAATTCCCAGTATAATAATTCTGTTTAAAACCAAAAATGTAAAAGATAATTCAAAATATAAATCTTTCGTTTAGAGATTAATAAATGTAATTATCGTACATCTTTAATTAACAAATCACCTTAAAATAACATTTTCTTCGCTGTTTAAGATGTTTTTCAGAGAAAAAAAGAGTATTTTCCTGTTTTAAATTTGAAAATTTTACTTTAATATTCAATGTAGAAGGATGTCAAGTAAACGATGTAAGAAATCCAGTGGCTATTTGAACAAAAGCCATGTTCTCTTGTAGGAGAATATTTCGTTTCAAGAAATGTTCACTTTGGTTTTTCAAAAATGTTATTACTGCTGTAGTTATACTAATGAAATTATTTGCAAATAATAAATTATTTGTGATGTACAAAAATAAGCTTATAAATTGATATGTCCTTCAATCACTATCTGTACTACCTCAGGAATGACAGGCTAATAATTATATCCCATTTAGATGTTTACGTTATGCTTAAATGAGACGTTATGTTTTATATACTCAAGAAATTTGACATTAAGTTACTTATAGTAAAGTAGAGTGTAGGCCACTCCAGATTTTTTATATTTTTTTATATTGTTTACATTGACTTAGAAATTTTTTGAGCGAATCCACTGAGATAAAATTGATGTTTCTAATGGAAAAATGAAAATATATTATTGACTTATAAGAGATGTAAGAGGAATAATATTGTGCAGGTAAATGATAACACTCATTAAAAAAAATTCGTATATATGGTATTTAACAAAGGGGAAGGAAAATGATCTTATTAAATACTAAGAAGCCATAAAATTCCCAGTATAATAATTCTGTTTAAAACCAAAAATGTAAAAGATAATTCAAAATATAAATCTTTCGTTTAGAGATTAATAAATGTAATTATCGTACATCTTTAATTAACAAATCACCTTAAAATAACATTTTCTTCGCTGTTTAAGATGTTTTTCAGAGAAAAAAAGAGTATTTTCCTGTTTTAAATTTGAAAATTTTACTTTAATATTCAATGTAGAAGGATGTCAAGTAAACGATGTAAGAAATCCAGTGGCTATTTGAACAAAAGCCATGTTCTCTTGTAGGAGAATATTTCGTTTCAAGAAATATTCACTTTGGTTTTTCAAAAATGTTATAACTGCTGTAGTTATACTAATGAAATTATTTGCAAATAATAAATTATTTGTGATGTACAAAATAAGCTTATAAATTTATATGTTCTTCAGTCACTATCTGTACTACCTCACGAATGAAAGACTAATAATTATATCCCATTTAGATATTTATGTTATGCTTAAATGAGATATTATGTTTTATATACTCAAGAAATTTGACATTAAGTTACTTATAGTAAAGTAGAGTGTAGGCCACTCCAGATTTTTTAAATAATGATGATTACACAATAGAGTTCTTTGTTCTGTCAAACATGCGTTACCAGTGAGTAGAACTCTCTAATTGAACACATTTTCAGTCATTTACACACACACACACTCTGCTCTCACACTCTGACTAACTCTTTCTCTCTCACACATACGCACACACACTCGCTCACACACACAGTCACTGAGTAACTGACTGACACACATACACAGTGACACACACACACACACACAAAATACACACACAGCAAACAAAATAATAATTCAAAAACTGCTGAAATATATTGTAAATATATACGAATTTTAATTTTTCTTTTCTTTCCAGTAAACCCACTTCTACTGCAGTCTAGGAAGATATTATTCCTCTGCAAGTTATCAGATCTCTTAGCATGAATTTTCTTGTATAAGTTGGTTTAATTCCTCCTGATCAAATTCACCTTGAATATATATATATATATATATATATATATATATATATATATTAGTATAAATAGGGAGCAGACCTTCTGCTTGACGAAATGTTAATCAATAAATATTGATGGCCAACCAGAGTTTTGCTCAAATAATTCACGAACTAAATAAAGATGATTTGAAATTATCAAGAAAATATGAAAAACTGCTCAAAAGAAATGTATGATGTTTGATTAAGGCAATTCAGTTTAACACTATATATATATATATATATATATATATATAATATATATATATATATATATAGAACAAACCACAATATGAAATGGGAAAACAAGACTAAGATCATTCAACCGTAACAGGAGGTCTTCGTAGAGTCAAAAATCCAGCTGAGTTGGTTTTTTGACTCTTGACGAAGACCGGTTGTTACGGTTGAAAGATCTTAGTCGTGTTTTCCCATTTCATTTGTTGGTGTGATCATTGATTGTTATTTCACGTGTTTATGTGAAATCATTATATATACATATATATATATATATATATATTAAAAGTAATGCCCAATTTAACTTTTACACTTTTTCTTATCCGTTTTTCAAGTGTTCTCATACTTGACTTCCATGGTTCTGGAACTAAAAACATAAGTTCACCAAAATTTTTATTACTATACACCGACATGTTTCGGTCATCGTTGACCATTTTCAAGGTTAAAGAATATATAAAATTATTAATGATCGAAAAGTGAATAACAATTAAAATAAACTAAAATAAACATAACGAGTCCATAACACATATTCACAACTAGGAGGTTATCAAAGGTAAAGGTATGTTGAGGTTTCACCAGGCTCTTGGTTACCTTCCATCCGTCATTTGTATCTGGGAAGGTAATCGATTAACTTCTATACCTCTCCCAGACTGGTTCGCCTTCTGACTGCCTTCATATAATTTTAGAATTCTTGAAAATCCTCCTCCTTGGCTGTTAATACTAGGTTGCTTTTCGAGGATCAAGATAGCTTCCAAAATTTGCAATCTGGTGTGGTCATGTTCTTGTTGTAATATTACAGTATTGTCTGTTAACATTTCCCTGGTTAATTGCACTCCATGTGTTAACCTAACGTGCTCTTTGGGTCCTCCGGATGCCAGATGCATGGTGAGCCTTCGTGAAAGCGTGGTTGTGGTGGAACCAACGTATTTCGAGCGTAGGGACTCGCAGTTCCCTAATTTGCAGTTAAACTCATATACAACATTAGTTCTCTGAAGGGTTGCTTTCTTTTGTGGGTTGTTCGTAATTACCATTCTTGAAGTGGCAGAGTTGGCATAGTAAATTCGTAATTCTAATCTGTCATCTGGCTTGAGGCATGATGTATTATTCTTAATAATTCCTTTTAGTATACGTTCATCCGTTTTATAAGCTTCCGAAAACTGGTTTTTATAATATACTAAATGTGTTGCGCCTTTGTTTTCGGGATTCTGTTGAATATCACTACCATGAAGTTTGTTCAGGCAACCAAAGAGCACGTTAGGTTAACACATGGAGTGCAATTAACCAGGGAAATGTTAACAGACAATACTGTAATATTACAACAAGAACATGACCACACCAGATTGCAAATTTTGGAAGCTATCTTGATCCTCGAAAAGCAACCTAGTATTAACAGCCAAGGAGGAGGATTTTCAAGAATTCTAAAATTATATGAAGGCAGTCAGAAGGCGAACCAGTCTGGGAGAGGTATAGAAGTTAATCGATTACCTTCCCAGATACAAATGACGGATGGAAGGTAACCAAGAGCCTGGTGAAACCTCAACATACCTTTACCTTTGATAACCTCCCTAGTTGTGAATATGTGTTATGGACTCGTTATGTTTATTTTAGTTTATTTTAATTGTTATTCACTTTTCGATCATTAATAATTTTATATATTCTTTAACCTTGAAAATGGTCAACGATGACCGAAACATGTCGGTGTATAGTAATAAAAATTTTGGTGAACTTATGTTTTTAGTTCCAGAACCATGGAAGTCAAGTATGAGAACACTTGAAAAACGGATAAGAAAAAGTGTAAAAGTTAAATTGGGCATTACTTTTAATAAAACGTGTATAAATGAAGGCCTGCTCCCCAAATATATATATATATATATATATATATATATATATTATATATGTACATATATCTGTTTTTAAAGCTAGAATTAAAACGTTAATTAGTTTTTTCAAGTATGACATTCTTCTGATGCATATCAGAAAAGTCATTAGTAGCTTTTGAGACATTAAAACCTTAATTAAAAGAAAAAGAGGATGGATGTCCTGAGAAAAATGAACTGTTTAACCATCTTGAAATCTACTTCAACAAAATGGGAAACATAGATTCCAGTAGAACAAAATATCCTTTAGCTGATTATCCACAACATATTGCCAAAAATATTTTAAAAGATGTGAAATGTTTAATTAGAACAAAAATTATTAAATATTATTTGAATAAATGAAACCATGAATACTTACCCAGGATTCTAATGTTATAATTATTCTTTTTCTTGAGTTACTGTCAGTTATAAATTGGTATATGTTTAATTCCCATAACAGTGTATTGAGTTAATTTACTTATGTGTGCATTAGAGCTTTTAGTACATAAAGAGATCAATAGAAAGCATGATCACTAGAAGGCCATTTCAGTATAATAGTGTTATTTAACGCATTGTGATGATTGTATAAACAAACAAATAGGTACAAGGTAATGAGCAAGGCGCTTCTACATGGAATATATCCTAACATTACGTTCTTCCTTCAGAGTATAGAGCTTGGCAAATAAGCAAGAGGACAGAAGCTTAATGCGCTGCGAAGTCTAATTAAGTTTCACCTCCTGAGACATCATCTTTCATATATGAAACAAGTATGATTTATACCCCTTAATTAGCCTTAATTGAAGAGTTTTCACTTAGCTTCTAATTATTGTATGATGGAAACTCGAAAACAGCACTTCTAGATAGGATGTATATTGATAATACATATTTTGAAAACATATATATATATATATAATATATATATATATATATACTTCGAATTGAAAACAGACGGTCCAAACGGACAAATAATTATAGTTACAGCTAGAGAACAAAAATAAATAAATGTAAATAGCCGAGTTTACATCGGCCAGTGGACGCATTTACGTCTCCGTTCCTTCATTCTTTCTCCTTCTATTTTTTTTCTTTCTACTCTCCTGAAGACGGCAAGACGCCGAAATTATCGAGATTCGTGAGTGTTTGTTCTTTTTCTTGTGTTCTCTAGCTGTAACTTTAATTTATATATATATATATATATATATATATATATATATGGATTAATTACCATAATGAATCTAATTTAGAAACAATGCTCTAAGATCTTTCGTCAACACATCGTCAGAGAGAAAATGAACTAAAAAATAATCAATACTTGTTAACCTGATTGATTGAAGTTTCTAGAATGGTTGGTAATCCTGAATGTGTTTAATGATGAAAAAGTCTTCAACTGTTTAATTATTCCGCTAATCAAAACTTCATCGAATTTATATAGTCCTAGGCTATTGTTCATCAATTTCTCGTAAATTAATTTCTCAATAATAGGACTCTATAAATTGGATGAAGTTTTGATTAGCGGAGTAATTAAACAGATGAAGACTTCTTCATCATTAAACACATTCAGGGTTACCAACAATTTTAGAAACTTCAATCAACCAGGTTAACAAGTATTTATTATTTTTTAGTTCACTTGCTCTCTGACGAAGTATTGATAAAAGGTCTTAGAGCATTGTTTCCAAATTAGATTCATTGTGGTAAATTAATCCATCTATTACATCAAGTGTTATTTTGATTATTATTCATATACATATATACTGATAAAAGTAACGACAGTTAAATAGAAACAAAATCAAAGTTTATTAGGAGTCTGTAAGTTCTACAGGTGAATTTTTAGTGAATTTTTGGTTGTCTGGTGAAATTGGGTTGCTCTGCTTCTTCTTTTTCAGTTTAGTGTCACGTGTTCATTCAAACTAGACAGTTGTTGAAATCTACGGACTATTTTCCTTTATAAAATATTTTCTTAATATAATACTTAGTTTTTCTGTTTCAAAATTTGATACTTCTAAAAGTTCTCTTAGAAACATTTCTATTGTGATTTCTTACTTGTAACTAATTGTGCCTTTTATGTATGTTTGATTTTTGAATGATTGAATTAATTTTTATATTTTCTCTGTTTTTTAGTCCTATGAAAATGGTTTTAAATGAAAACCAAAACGTAGGCAATGAGAGTTTAATTTTAACCTGAAGACCTGACCGAGTCCTGATCAGTCAGTTCTTCAGGTTAAATATAAGCTCTCATTGTCAATGTTTTGTTGTTTATTTAAAACTATTTTTGTTGGAAAAAGTAAACATTTAGGCAGAGAAAAACTTAAGTATAACATGAGATATTTTTTTTAAACGAAATTTGCAAATAAAAAGAAATATTGTTTTTACAAAAACAATCTCTCTTGTAATAGTTAAGTTTTCATATTTTAAAATTTTATACTTCTGCGTATGAAAAACTTTTTAAATAAAAACCTAAATTGGCATTGACAGTTTATTTTGAACCTGAAGAACTGACCGATTCATGATAAACTTTTTTTTTTCTACAACACCAATACTTTTATCAGTATTTATATCAGCATAAATAGGTAGCAAATATCTTTTGAGCATGTACCATAAAGTAAAATGCAGTTTCAACATTCACGATTTTCTGACTGAGAGATCGATTCTACGAACTAGTTAGTTTACTGCTAACAGGGTCAACCGAAAAAGAGCTGACCAAGTGAGATGTTATACAAAATCAATAAAATACATCCAAAGCACAGCTTCAAAACTGTTAAAATAATATTATTTTTTATTTTGCACTATTGATTTTTATTGCATCAAATCGACGCAAGAAATAGTTCCAGCGTCAAATAGTAAAAACACCTTTCGGCCAACGTTTTGTCTATATTTGTAGACATCTTCAGGACTACATCCATACAGAAATTAACTACAGTAACATCAGAAAAAATATATAAGTTACATTATTTTTTTTAAGTTATTTTAATTAATTTCGGTTTTGTGGTAGCTCTGAAGCCTAAAAATATAGACGAAACGTTAACTTAAAAGTCCACAATGTTAACTTAAAAGTGTTTTTAGTATTTTTCACTAAACCCAGGCTTGATAATAAGTGGAAAATATTGTTGAATATATGTGGTGGTGGAAAAAAAACAGAGGAAATATAAGAAATAATCTAAATATTCAACAACTAAACGTACATAAAAAGTGGAAAAACAACAATATGGAAATAAAATAACGATTTCACACCGCAAGAAATGAGAAGACATAGAAAAGGTATATAATCATGAAACAAAAAAAAAATCTTAAAAAAATCTTAACTACTGTATTAAGATTTTTTTTTAAACAAAAATGGAAACTTCAACAACAGTCTAGTTTGAGCAAACACGCGACACTAAACTGCAATATACTAAAAATTCACTAGACAAAACAAATGCACTAAATGATATGGAAACGATCAATACTTCTTTAAAAAATGAATTGAAAAGAAACATATAATGGCTGTTTTTTGAATTCAGTTGTTTGTTACTAACTATCATGCAGGATTTCAGAATTTTATTTGTAATTACTATTTGTGAATTACTCTGTTGTTTGGTCATGTAGATATAGGGATGTACTTACCTGTGGTTAAGCAATTCAGACAATGCAAATAGTAAAAAAAAACTTTTATAGAAAATTGAATTAGTCACTAACTAATTTAAATGATTGTACAAGATATCACCATTACACTAGGGTATCAACACTACCATTACAAAAGAGAATTTAAGTAGGTTTTTTTTTTCCAACATAAAGCAATAAAAATTTGATATATAAGATATAAGCCATAAAATTAAGCTGTGAAAAGTGGAGAATAGGTTTGGTTGGAGATAACTGGAAGAGGCCATAAAGATTGACTCACTACTGCAATTCTCCATTCCCACCCTGGTAATAAAACGTAACCCTCTTACTGGAACATTTCTTCACCCCACATCCGCCACCTCTATGCATCTTATCATTACCCATCCTCTTCCCACCAATAACTAATGCCACGCTAGTTCTGCTTTCACTGAATTACTTTACATATATTATAAAAAAAATATAAATCTAATATATATTTTCGTAGTGTCTTGTTTATATATCTGTTTGTTCTCTATAGAAATCAAAACTACTGGACCAATTGGGCTGAAACTTGGCATGGGAGGTCTTTGGGGGTAAATGAACAAAACTAAGGGGGTACCAGAGGCAATCCCCCAAGTTATGGTGCAATTAACTTCTAATTATGGTGAAATACCAGATGAAAATGGTGCAATTCTTTGAAAAATAAAAATAAAATAAGAACAATGTTTAGACTAAATTTGGAAAGGTATATAAAGGACATTTCAATTTACAAAAGTAACAGTATTAATTTTGTAAAATAAAGTTGTGTTATATATATATACACTTTTTTGATGAAAATACGATCCGAAATGGACAAATACAGTTCAATGTACATAAAGAAACGTAGAGAAATTAAAAACACACACTTACAGTCTCTAATTTTCGGTTGAACCGTCTTCAGGAGAGATAAGAAAGGGAAACCAAGCGCACTGATACAGAGACGTGGTAAAGGGCAGGATGTCTTTATCCCAAGAATTCCAGTCATTCCAACAGATGTTCCGTTCAATTTCAAGCGTCTACAATTTCCCGTCAAACTAAGTTTCGCAATGTCCATTAACAAATCGCAAGGACAAACTCTTTCAGTTGCTGGCTTGCATCTGCTTGAACCATGTTTCTCTCATGGACAGTTATATGTAGGATGTTCAAGAGTTGGCAGTTCCAAAAATTTATACATCCTTGCACCAGAAGATAAGACAAAAAATGTTGTTTATCATGAAGTACTCTGATATGTTTATTATGATTTGATAGAATAAATATTAACTTAAATTCTTCCTTCTTAAAGCTCAAACCTAAACCTGACAAAAATTAAATGTTTTTTGTATCAGAATTTTAGTTGGGATTAAACCTCAATAATGGAATGTGTCTCTGTTTATAAGAAACTTAATTTGTTAACATGTTATGAAGTTTTGTTTTGTTAGAAAATATGTTGTACTGTTATAGAATTTCTGATAGAAATATATATTATATTCTATACTTAGAAGTTTAGATTCTTTGCTACATTCAATACTTAGCCATAATTTCATTATTTTCTTATTTTGTCCCAGGCAACGCCGGGTAGTTCTGCTAGTATTATTATATTTTCATTTCCAAAAGGAATGGGATTAGGTTAGCACAGTAGTGAACGTATTCAACTCTGATGTAGTAGGTTCGAGGTTCGATACCCATCTGGCTCTCAATTTATTTAGGTGGGAAGTGGATCCATATATGGTAGGTGGGAGTCAGTATTATACGGTAAACGGTCGCTCCTGAGCCTGTACGATATCAGATACCCGTTAAAGATCACTACTCTAAATACGCTTGATTTAGGCAGAATTTAGGACTCTAAATGCAGAATTCTGCATTTAGGTCCTGAGACTGTACGATATCAGATACCCGTTAAAGATCACTACTCTAAATACGCTTGATTTAGGCAGAATTTAGTACTCTAAATGCAGAATCCTGCATTTAGGTCCTGAGCCTGTACGATATCAGATACCCGTTAATGATCACTACTCTAAATACGCTTGATTTAGGCAGAATTTAGGACTCTAAATGCAGAATTCTGCATTTAGGTCCTGAGACTGTACGATATCAGATACCCGTTAAAGATCACTACTCTAAATACGCTTGATTTAGGCAGAATTTAGTACTCTAAATGCAGAATCCTGCATTTAGGTCCTGAGCCTGTACGATATCAGATACCCGTTAATGATCACTACTCTAAATACGCTTGATTTAGGCAGAATTTAGGACTCTAAATGCAGAATTCTGCATTTAGGTCCTGAGACTGTACGATATCAGATACCCGTTAAAGATCACTACTCTAAATACGCTTGATTTAGGCAGAATTTAGTACTCTAAATGCAGAATCCTGCATTTAGGTCCTGAGCCTGTACGATATCAGATACCCGTTAATGATCACTACTCTAAATACGCTTGATTTAGGCAGAATTTAGGACTCTAAATGCAGAATTCTGCATTTAGGTCCTGAGACTGTACGATATCAGATACCCGTTAAAGATCACTACTCTAAATAACGCTTGATTTAGGCAGAATTTAGGACTCTAAATGCAGAATCCTGCATTTAGGTCCTGAGCCTGTACGATATCAGATACCCGTTAATGATCACTAATCTAAATACGCTTGATTTAGGCAGAATTTAGGACTCTAAATGCAGAATCCTGCATTTAGGTCCTGAGCCTGTACGATATCAGATACCCGTTAATGATCACTACTCTAAATACGCTTGATTTAGGCAGAATTTAGGACTCTAAATGCAGAATTCTGCATTTAGGTCCTGAGACTGTACGATATCAGATACCCGTTAAAGATCACTACTCTAAATACGCTTGATTTAGGCAGAATTTAGTACTCTAAATGCAGAATCCTGCATTTAGGTCCTGAGCCTGTACGATATCAGATACCCGTTAATGATCACTACTCTAAATACGCTTGATTTAGGCAGAATTTAGGACTCTAAATGCAGAATTCTGCATTTAGGTCCTGAGACTGTACGATATCAGATACCCGTTAAAGATCACTACTCTAAATACGCTTGATTTAGGCAGAATTTAGGACTCTAAATGCAGAATCCTGCATTTAGGTCCTGAGCCTGTACGATATCAGATACCCGTTAATGATCACTAATCTAAATACGCTTGATTTAGGCAGAATTTAGGACTCTAAATGCAGAATCCTGCATTTAGGTCCTGAGCCTGTACGATATCAGATACCCGTTAATGATCACTACTCTAAATACGCTTGATTTAGGCAGAATTTAGGACTCTAAATGCAGAATCCTGCATTTAGGTCCTGAGCCTGTACGATATCAGATACCCGTTAATGATCACTAATCTAAATACGCTTGATTTAGGCAGAATTTAGGACTCTAAATGCAGAATCCTGCATTTAGGTCCTGAGCCTGTACGATATCAGATACCCGTTAATGATCACTACTCTAAATACGCTTGATTTAGGCAGAATTTAGGACTCTAAATGCAGAATCCTGCATTTAGGTCCTGAGCCTGTACGATATCAGATACCCGTTAAAGATCACTACTCTAAATACGCTTGATTTAGGCAGAATTTAGGACTCTAAATGCAGAATCCTGCATTTAGGTCCTGAGCCTGTACGATATCAGATACCCGTTAATGATCACTACTCTAAATACGCTTGATTTAGGCAGAATTTAGGAATCTATGCAGAATCAATAGGTAATGTGGCTCGTCCAATACTAAAATGGATGCCAAATAATAATTGAGACACAATTTTTGTTCCTAAAAGAGCACTAAAAGGCAAACGCCTTATAAGTGTGTGCGTTAGAAAATAAACAAACAACAACATATTTCTATAAGAATAATAGTCTTAGATTATTATAAAATAAGCTAATAGTTTCAATAAACGGTCACAGTTTTCTATTACATGAAAACAAACAGTTTTTAATCTATTTTATAAAAAAAAGAACCATATATCTGATTAGAGAGGAAAAGAAACACTAGGTATTGCACAAAAAATTTTGTTTTTTCGAACACTCAATGTTTGAAATGCGTTGTGTCATTACATCCTTTTGCGTATAAGGACTTAGTCATTCTTTTCCTGTCAAAAAATAAGTAAATATCAAACAATAACTGCTTCCTTGTTCGTGAAAAATACTCGTAATATATTAAACATACGAGTATTTCAGCAATATTTGTTGGTCCCCCAAGAAAACATTTATTGACGTCACCGTATCATTTCATCTTATCATCATCGAATCATCTCATCAGTTTCGCAACGCTCCCAGACCATTTTTAGTAGGTAATGCAGTTTTTTTTATAATTACAATTTGTAAAATTATCAAGTGATTTACTACAGTTCCTGAGGTGTAATTAATAATCTATTAATTGGAATAATTCAATTTTGCTCTAAGCTAACTCATATACTACGATTAACCTAAAAAAAAAAATCAAAGATTCATTTCAGCCTATTATTGATATGCTAATAAGAAAAAAGCTGATGCATATATAAAAATAAGTAATGGAAGGGCAGGATATCATGTATGACTAGTTGGCAGTTGAAACTTGGAAAACACTTATCATCGACAAAGTTTTTGCGCATGGGACGACAGAACATTCTTGTAGTACCTTAACCTTATGTATAAACACAATCAAAAATAAACTGGCAGTTGTATCCCTTCACATTTATATCTATATGAAAACCAATAAGACCCCGAGATTTCTACGGAATGAAATTGTTTCACCGCATAAATACACTGCTACGGTTAAGATTGTCCGCTACTAATTACTTTCTAGTAGTTCACGATAGCTTCCACACGAAATGTTGTCAAATATTTTAATTAAAATAGAGTTATTTGTGTCGTACATCATCTTTGGATGAAATATTCCAAATACGAATTGTATTATATAATAACTATATTTTAATTGTAAAATGATTGTTTTTCATTAATTTTTGTTATATAATGTTTTTTATATTAAACACTAATTTTTTTTTCATAACGGCGGTTGTTTAATAAATTTGGTATTCAATTCGAATACCAAGGCCTAAGTCATATATATCAGATCCCATGAATGAACCAAGTATATGTCACTTTCTTGTTCTGTCAAAGTATATGTCAAGAAATTGTTGTTTCTTGTTGTTAAGGCACGGAAATTCTTATATGGTCCAAGCTTTTGATATAGTATTCTTAACATGAATCAACATGAATTAACATGAATATATAGACCGAAAGAAAAAAAAATAATTTATATATAATTTAATTTTATATATTTTTATATAATTTTATATATAATTTTATATAATTTATAAAATTTATTTTATTTAAAAAAATAAAAATCATTTATAAGTAAAAAAAAATAATTCTTTTATCATATAAATAAATAAAACATCAATTCAATAAATTTGTACTACTATAATCAGCGAGCACGCAAGCCTCTGAGCTACTATGGCTCCATGCCTTTAGTTTATTACCAATGTTTATATTTCGCAAATTTTAATTTTTTTCTTGTTACATTTATATGTAATACATTGTCACTACTGTTATCGGTGAGCACGCAAGCGACTGGCTACTCTGGATCCATGACTTACTTTATTACTATTGTTTATTTTATTCAAACTTTAAATTAAAAATTTTTGTTGATACATTTTTTTTTAAAATATTTGTGCTACTATCATCGGCGTGCACGGAAGCCAGTGGGCTACCTTGGCTCCATGTCTTTAGTTTTTACCAGTGTTCATATTACGCAAATATTAAATTAAAAAAAAATTGTTACATTTATATATAATATATTTGCTCTACTGTCATCGGCAAGCACGAAAGACACTTGCTACCCTGGCTCCAATTTTGGGAATATAGTGGTAATTTTCTTTTATTTAACATTATTCAGGTAGTAAATAATATATATTTAATTTCAGGTCTTTACCTACACAGAAAATGGGTGAACAAACAAACAAACATAGAAACACATGAACTTTCAGATAAGTTCTTTATATATAGCTCAGGCAAACTTTTGAAATAATGTGCCCCTCTGAATTTTACTACTCAGCAAGGAAAATTATAAGAATTTGTGTCAGTGTAATTATCTTCTCGTAATTATTTTTGATACATTTTTAGTTTCATATAAGTAAGATTGTAAAATGAATCATGGTTGTCTCATTCGTAAATAAAAAGAAAATATAAGAAACGGTAACACTTTTTGGTCTTAGACCAATACTAAAGTTGAAAGTCTATTACTGTGGGGGATAGAAACTAACAAATAAATTTCATTAAAGTATAAAGATATACGTGTAATTTAAAAGTTTGTTATCAGATATGTAAATAGATATAATCGCGAGGGAATTATTAAAATATTGAAAAAAAAAAAAAGGAATCAAGAGAGGAGAGATCGTAAGGGAGTCATTGTTTTGGTGAAGAGAAAAGGAAAAGAAATTGTCTTACTTGTGAAAGAAGTTGTAGACCATAAACAATTTTAATTAAAACAAGTCAATTCCTGTAATAAGGAGGGATGGGTTTTTGTTCGAAAAGGGATCCCTGATTGAAAGGAAGTGAAGTTGGACTTGGCAAAGGGCTAAGAGCCCTTGGCGCTACACATTAGTGGCCCTTAAGAGTTCACCCATCTCCACCCTTTCCATCCAAACATTTACCTTATTCATCATCCCTTAATTGATTTCCCTTTCTTTCGACATCAACTTTAATTTATTGTTGAAAGTCATTTAAATAAAAAATATTTCTTATTTTCTTGATGGAAAACCATAACCAAACTAAAATAAAGACAAGATTTTGTAAATATTTGACTATTTGAAGTTAATATTTTTTCTAAGTATATTTAATAATTATATTTATAGTATATGTTTAAAAGATACTTGAAGTAGTCTAAAAAATTGTAAAAATCTAATCTATAATTTGATGAGTATATCTTTTGCTATTTATTCTACTATATTCATTTCTCTGTTACTTTCTACTTATTTATCTGCACCCGAAAAATAAACCTATTAGGAGAAAAGATACCACAAACAAAAAAGAAAAACTTATCAAAATATAGTGATCTAACAACATCTGACAAAGTACAGTGAAATTTTTTATTTTATTCTCTGTGGTCTACCTCTGCGATTTCTGATCTTTTCTGATTTTTTAATTAAACACTGACTTGAATATATTAGTTTAAATAAGAGTAACTTTTTTCAAATGAATATTTTTTATTCCGCTATGATTGATTTTCTTTTGATTTATTATAGAAATATATTTTAATTAAGTAAAACTTATGATATTTAAATATTTGCAAATTTGATTAAGAATTTTGCATGTATGCGAAAGAGATGACGTGGGGGAAATGATTAATGAATTAATATTCAAATATGCGAGAACTAAGTTAGTTACAAGCACTGTTACAGTAGGGTGTGATTTTGACGAAGGTCGTAACCAGTGTAGTATAGAATTCACTTTAATTATACAAAACTTCATTTATTTTAGAATTATTGTTTTAATCTTATTATTATTTTAGCAATGTAAATGTAATAACTTTGCGCCAGCAGAGAAATGTTAATAACAAAAACATCAAGTAAAAAAACTTAATTCATTGATAATCACTCAGGAATGAAATATAGAACAGGGAAAATCTTTTGACTTAAACTTAGGATTATAAATTTAATAACTCTAGGGGAGCTGTGTTCCAATAATTTGTTTTAATAAACTAAAATAAATTTATTTATTCAATTAAGCAAATTCACAATGTCACAAGATAACACACTTAAGTCAAACATCGACCCTTTGGGATACCAGAGAATAAGAATATTCTAGACTAGGAGTTTTAAATTTTACCTAATTCAATTGTAATTAGAATAGGGATCTTTAAGGAGTACATGATATTGTAAAGGTTCGGGACTAATGGTTTAAGGTCCTCTCCCAGAGGCGACATGCTCAGATTTGGTCATCTCCCGCGAGAATAAATAGATATCCAGAGTGGATATTGATCCCCGGATCTACTTTGCTAACTTGTTACAAATATAAACATTTAATAGGCCTCTGCCCAGTGGCAATATGTTTACCTCCAGACTGGTTGATTTAGGGTTCAATACGAATTCTAGTCTTCAATTTATTTATTTGGTCTGTAAATACATCTGAGCACAATGTCCCTCAGAGCAGTCGTTAAGCCATTGGTCCTGAGCCTGTAATAAGTCAGGACCATGTTAAAGATTCCTACTCTAATTACAATTGAGTTAGCGCAAACTTCAGGACATTCAATGCAGAATGTTGATTGTGTCGTACCATAAAGGTCCATTATTCGTCCTATGTGCGTTGTAATAGGGACAGTCACTGCAGCCTAACAAAAGATAAACTTTTTTTTATAGTCAGATGTTTATACAGTTCGAATTTCACTGTAAAAACCCGCACTAATGACTAATTTTTTTCAATTTGTTAAAATGCTTAGTGGTAGCAGTACCTTGAATCGGCAGTACTATTTGATGGTTTTGTAATGACTCTGAGTTCTGTACTTTTTAGTAATGTTGTATCTCACAAAGCAACTTATAATTTCTGAATGGTAACATCTCCCCGCCCCTAGTGGGGCCATGCAGCTACAATTCGAAGGAGCTACAAGAGCCACTGACCCTACCCGCAGCTGAGCAGGTTCCATAGGACCATTGGTCCGAAGTTTGATCCGAAACTCTAAAAATAAGTCGGTACTACGGGTGGTGGGGGCCCATGGACAGGTTTTCTCTCCATCCCACCAACTGAGGTTGGACTCGTAGTGGCTATTGGTTGTAACCCATGTTGGGTAGACCCTTGTGGTCGCTGTGTGAGAAACAGTAACTTTTCGGGCGGATGCCTGCTTAGCATACCGGGGAGCTAGAGCCCCAAACCTTATCTAGTAGGAACGGACCACGATCTCAGCTAAGAGGGCTGAAATACTGGTAGTGGCTTTAATAGACGCTTTGGCTTTTGATAGGCTACTCAGAGTGGGGACGAATGGATATAACTCTATCTCGTGCCCGTTATATTCGTAAAGAGAGACCTATAGATTTACTCTAACTGGAACTTGGTCATTCCAGGTGGCTTTAGCCAACGAGAGATTTTTAATCTCTCCATTTTATGTCTTGCTATGTACCAAGACTTCCCACAAAGTGGGCCCTATGTGCCAAATTAACTATCATTGCAACCCCTGATCCCGGGGAAACAGGAATTCCCTCCTCGGAGGGGGACGACCCAACTCCCAAGAGTCGTATGGAAGTCTATAAACTGTCAGCATAGGTAGTGCTAGTCATTAATTCATTCAATGGTAACATCTCTAGTTCAACTAAATACCAATCAATCACTTTATCTGATGTCACCATTATTTTTAAAAGAAATGAAGGGAACCAAGATATATGATATGGAATTTGGTAACGAGGGATTTATTGACATATTTTTTTAACTTTGATTAATACTAAATAGTTTTTTTATATTTTATTGCAAAACCCATCTTTTTGGTTATTGAAAAATTCTGAAGTTTTTTTTTCAAGTAATCCTCTTATCAATTTCATGACGATTCTGAAATAAACTCTATAAAGCTAGTGGTAAATACAAAAAGAAATATTGTATGAAATCATATTTTGCATCAAAAGTGATTTTAAACATTTAAATAAACTTTTGAAATAAAAAAAAAATTATATTCTAAAACTTTGTTAGAACGGCTAAGTAAGAATGTTTACTGACATACTATCTAATAAGGATCAGTCAGTTTTGAATTGTATATTCATCTGGAAAATAAATTTCTTATTAAATTACAAATTAATTAACTAATTACTTTTCACTTGGAAGGGTTGAAAATAAATCTATCAATTTAAGCAATCCTATCAAGTGATAGGCAAACATTTAGTTTCTGCTAATAAGATGGATTCGTTTCGGTTGAAGCTAAAGTGAATTGCATGAAGGAAACGAAGGGAACCAAGATATATGACATGGAACAAAGATCGGCTTTTCTGAGGCCATTTGTCTATTAGAGTAGAGTTTGTAGGAAATGAATTCATCTGAGAGCTGTTGGCTGGAACTTTCTGAGTGGTCACTAATTTCAACTAACTTTCCTCCCCTTTTTGGATTCGCTTGGACAACTTTAGCAGAAGTCTATTCAACTTCAATGGCCTACACATATATTCCTCTTCTTTTCTTTTGTTGATTAAAGAAAGAAGAGTGCGTGATAAGAACCCTAAAAAAATATTTAAAACTTATTTGTTAGTTACAATTAATGAATGACTGTAATTTTCTACAATGCAATTACAATTAAGTTTTTATTATTGGGATATTGAATCACGACTTGCTTGCAATTACGTTTCATCTAATATATTTAAATACAATTCAATGAAAATGTAATGTTTGATACACTTATAGCTGATTTTAGGATTTTCATGCCAGTTAAACTTAGTAACAAAATAATGGCTGAAAAAGAACCGGAAACCAAAGATAATTATGACATAACAGTGGGCAGTATCTCATGTAATGACTGATATAACTAAGTAACTTTATACACTAAAAATATGCAAGATATCGTACGAATAGTTTCAAAGTCGTACTATCTATCCAAAGTATCTATCCAAGTTTCTATCTCCCCGACCTACTTGAGTGTTTCTTCAAGACCACCGGTCAGTCGTGGTCTGCCAGCGAAGTGACTCGTTTCTATCGACGAGGCCATCGAAATATAGTAGTGAGTTTCTGTTTTATTTCTAAGTGTTCTTTATTTCAATAAGGAAAATTGTGTAAAGGGGTGGTGAATCAATTAATATTGAATTTATTATATGAATGAATAATAAATTAATTAAACGAATAAATTTAGCTAGTAACAGATAAAATATCTGTTACTAGAGTTAATACTTAACGCTAGTTATGTATTAGTTCGCTCATAAATGCGTCTAAGCAAATTATTTAAACATCTGATAACTTGAATTTTTTTTTTATAAGCAACAGTCAAATTCTGTGTTAATTATTTAACTGAGCTTGGAGCAAAGCAGTGGGTTTTGAAGAAGATCTAACACAACTGGGAAGATGAGGGTGGCGCTTACAAGTAGACAATAGACTCTTTTATAGTTGGGCCGAGAAGAGTTGATTACGAATGGGTACATACCACCTCGGTAGTTATCATTCTTCCTTGATCCTTTTCAATAGAAGAAACGTAAAATAATGTTATCTTGTAAATAAGTAATCTCTTTTTTTAAATAGCAGTTAAAACTCACCTAAGGGATAAGTTACATGTATATATTTTATATGAATTATGTCTGTTTTTATAAGATGGAAGAAAAATGAAATGAATGGAACAAATATCAAAGTCATTTAATGAAATAAAGAGAGACAAGCATTTTCATATGTAAAACTGTTGTGTAATGTCCATACTGTATACCAAAATATTGACTCAAAGAACCTAGCGCACATAATGTGTGGTGAAGGCATGAAGTGATTAAGTTAAGGTTAAAGACAGTGTTTGGCACTCACCGTGGTGTTGATACTAGCAGCTGACGACCTATGGTTTGATCGAGGTGACGACTGGGCCAGCTTGGCCTCGGGACCACCGCCGTTCTTGTTGATCTCCAGGAAGCAAGAGGTCTCCAGGTGGGACTGAGCTCTTCGCTCCTCCTCGACTATCTTACGCGCCGCCCGGAATATCTTGTAGTAGACGAACATCATAACCGCCAAGGGGATGTAAAAGGAACCAAGAGTGGCGTATATCTGGTAGGCAAAGTCCTGACACACCTGGCACTGTGGTCCAACTCCAGCCATTTCGTCGTGGGTGTTTCCGAGTATTAGAAGTGGCGGTAGGCTTATGCAGGCTGCTCCTAACCAAACAGCAGATACGCACAGCATCATACGCTTAGGCGTTCGCTTCACTCCGTACTCGAGCGGCTTAGTGATAGCGTAGTAGCGATCCACGCTAATCATACACAGGTTGAGGATAGATGCAGTGCAGGATAGAACATCGAAGCTGACCCAGACGTCACAGGCAAGAGGCCCTAGGTCCCAACGACCCAATATCTCATAAAGCATCGCCATTGGCATAACCAGTATGGCCACACAGAGGTCGCTTACTGCTAGCGAAACGAGCAAGTAGTTACAAGGCCTGCGTAACTTCTTCACCAAACAGACAGCCACACAAACCAGGATGTTGCCCACCACAGTGACGACGATGACGACAAACAGGAGGATGCCGATGAGGACCGCCTGGAAGGGACTGTAGGGAGAACTCGGGAAGAACGCGTCCGGGTGAGCAGGCAGCGTCGTGTTGTTGACTTCCTCCATGCACCCTAGGGGGCGACCTCCCTCTCCCTCATAACAGCGGCCTCTCTGCACCCCGTCACAGCACTCGGACCACCATGCGTCTAGCTGGCCCACGTCTGCACTGCCTCCATCGCCTTATCTCGCCTTATTTCGCACTCATCTGCAACACCACACTCTCTCTTAGATTGTCACCTAATATTTCATAGACTCTAAATGTTACTAAGTATAACCGTATAATCAGTTTGATGTACAAATTTATATTTTAGATATAATATACACAAAATTATTAAAAAGTATTATCAAAGTCATGCAACAAATAACATTTTGTGACTTATAAAAACTTAATATTTTTTCTATATTATCAGTTTGAATAATAATTCACCACAGACTTCATTTTACATCAAGAGCCAGAAATGTTTCTATAGTTTCTGAAGAGAAGGAATTTATAAGTGATTTACAAATACAACATCAGAACTGATACAATGATGCATTAACCAGTAATCACAATATTAATTCATCCTGAAGGCTAAAGGGCGATAATGTTCCATAATATAAGACTGTCGCAGCAAGTATCCCATTTGTAAGTGTGTCTCTTTCTCTGTGTGTTGCTTTTCTTCATTTTTGAACTGATTGGATCGTTTTTTCGAATATTGAGTGTATATATATATATATATATATATATATATATATATATATATATACAGTAACAACTATATACAACTGTTGGGGAAAGGCCCTAGGGCTGAACGATTTAATATCTCACATAAAGCATTTTCATTGACATAACTAGTATGGCTACATAGAGGTCGCTTAAGGGTGTGGAGCACTCATCTGCAACAATAAACTCCCCCTTAGATTGTCACCTAATATATCATAGATCCTAAATCCAGTTGAATCAATTTTCTGTACACATTTATAATTTTGATATAATTAAATTATATAATTCCATTCTCCGACAGAAGACTCACATTGTACTACTTCCCTCATTAATAGTTATTTTCCAGTAGCTAGTAGGGTAATCACAGCAACTGGTGACTTTATTTGCAGTTATATTGACTTCAGAATAATAAATAATAATAATACATATGTATGTGCGCGCGTATGTGTGTGTGTGTGTGTGTGTGTGTGTGAAAGAGAAAGGTACAGTATTTCTAAATTCACTGATGATAAATATTGAGATTAATACCCTGGGTAAAAAGTATGGAGATGACAACTATGAATGGTTGTTGAGAAACAAGAAATATATAGTTTGCATTTGAGTTGCTCATAAGTGCAAGGGAGAGGGAATGATCTACTGGTTTTACTGTCCACAAGGGAAAAGAGGAATCTGCAGCAAATCCCAGGAGACCCCCAGTCCCTTGGTGTCTGTGAATTTGAACTGCACCCATTCCTTCTACCTTCTATATCCCTCTCGACATATACATGACAAATGTTTCATAGCAAAAAGGAAACTCCTGGACAAGCTCCAAAAGTTCATTTAATGGTTTTGATTAAACAATCTCTATTTTTCATATTCTAACTAAAAATGGAGCCAGAAGATAACAATTAACTAATAAAAAGAAATGATAGATATCTGTAACAAATATACTACAACGAAAAATTATATATTTAAAAAGGATATATCCTTAATGACATAAGTCATTCTGGAACTTGGGAAAATTTTGGAAGAGAAACGGTAATAACTGAAGAACTGACCGAGTCCCGATAAACTTTAGTTTTATATATATATTAGTAACACTGTAAGGAAGTAGTATGTAGTAAGAATAAAGCCAATACTGCAAGTGTGTGCTTTTAATTTTTCTGTGTTTTTTTTATACATTGAAATTTATATTTGTCCGTTTTGGATTGTATTTCTAAAGAAAGTATATATATATATTGTCCCATAAAAATAAATTAAATTTTTTTAGAGATCGTTTTTAACTAATGTTAGTATAGAAGAAGCAGTATACCTTCCTACACAGATAGTTTATTAATTCGAAGAGCAGTCTCAGCATTAATAATCTTCTGAATAAGAGATTCAATGTTAGGAGGCAATTTATTTTTTTTATCAAGGTTTCTTACAAATAGAAGTTGACCAGGTGATATGTTTTAGTAAGATGAAGAAAGCTTACAGTACATACATATAAGATTATACAGGGTAATGAGATCAAGGAAAGAAATGCAAGTAGATGTATAAAAGTCCAAAGGAAATGCAAGAAGGGATTATCTTCAATTTTATTTTCCCTTTTATAAATCAACTTATATTTCTTTCCTTGATCTTTTTACCTTGCATAATCTTATATGTATGAATTGATCCTCTTTTATCTTTCTGAAACATGCCACTTGACTAAATCTTATTTTGATGAACCTCTAATAGAAGTAAATTAGTTCGTAATATCTAACCACCCAGTCAGAAGATTGTTAATACGAAACTGTAGTTTAAATGTTGTAGCTAAATATATTTTTACATATAACTCTTGACAGTAGAATGCCTCTCGATATTCTATTCACCCATTATACTTTAATCACATTGAAAATTTAGTAACCAGTTCTGTTTTGAAATGTTTCCCAATTTGAATCAACAATAAAAATTATTTCACAGCATCTTTTTGGCACTGACAAAACATATTATTTCATAAAAATATAGTTTCTATAATCAAATTGTAAAAACATAGTAATATTAACTTAAATTAAAATTCAAACTAATAGCATTATGGAATGTTTTCATAAACATTCTTTTGATGGTAATAATTCATTTGTTATATTAGGCCTTGAAGAAGAATTTATTAACAAAAAACTATAAATTATATTAAAATTGTAATTATTCGAAAAGTGTTTATGTATATTTTAGCTATAAATGTGGGAGCGGTTGAAAATTAATAATGTAGTGAATTTTAGGACATTGTAATTAAAAGTAGTTTATTTGCAAAATACTTAACCAGTGTTATAAAACACTATAAATTCATCAATATTAAGTATAGTCTATCAAGTATAATAATAAAAAAATTATAAATATATATAATTTATTTTCACAAAACTACTAAATAAATTATTTTCGAAAACGCAGATTTCACGACATAAAAAACAGTGTAAGTTACTTAGTTATTCATCAAAAGAAGAACTTTGAGAAATTAATTTTTTTTTCTAAAATTACAGTATAAGAACTATTAAAAAGGTACTTATTTCAAAATTCTGTGAAAATATTTACATGATATTTAAAAACTTGCTACTACAGAAGCCTGATTTGTCAAACTTTTCAAATGCTCTGTAACTTGAGAAAGGTTTATTCTAAGAAACTTTATTAATATTTTAGAAGACTTTTAGTTTGATGGACTTCTAACATTATGGAGGAAAACTTTCTTCTTTCATCTGGTCAGGTGTCAAACTATATTTATGATAGCACTCGTCTTTTCAGTAACTTACTGAATTCAATAATGATTCTAAAACAAATTTTAGTTCTGTTTAGAAAAAGAGTATAATTTATTTGAGAAGAACACAACTTTTATTAAAGCAGTAGTGAATCAATATTAAGAAATACACCATGTAACCATAGGAATAACTTATACTTTCCTTAAGAATTCAAATAATAGGGATAGAAAAATAAGCTTAATATGTGATCATGGAGCTCTGAACATCAAACAAATTATACAAAAAATATTGCAGTATATGTACAAACGAACGTATATCATTACACCCAGTTCAATAACATCTTTAAATATGAAATTACATTTTGTTTTACATGTCAATTCTACATTACTATTTAACTATTAAAGTATTTATAGATACTATAAATGAAATGTTGTCCAACAGATGTTATAATAAAAAAACAACAAAGAAAACAAAGAAAATGTTTGTCACTCAAGTAATGAACATTCCATGTTAAACTCTTTTTTTCAAATATTTCTATCACCTCATAATTGTCATCTGTACTTGGAATAAAATCAAAGTCTAGACAACAGAAACAAATTCAAAGATGAGACTACGAACTTTCAAACCAAAAACATCAGAACTTTGTCAGTGTCACAGAAAAAAAGAAAGCTGCATATACATACATTATCAACGACTAAGCTAGAGTAAAAAAAAAATCAGAAAAATGGCTAAAATCAAACCAGTCAAAGTCCTACTAATACTGAAATAGAACTCTTGTTCAATTTCATATTGTGGTTCGAACATTGATATATATATCAATGATCAAACCACAATATATATATATATATATATATATATATATATATATATATATATATATATATATAAAATCACAATAAGAAATGGGAAAACAAGACTAAGATCTTTCAACCGTAACAAGCGGACTTCGTCAGAGTCAAAAACCCAACTGTTGGGTTTTTGACTCTGACGAAGACCGCTTGTTACGGTTGAAAGATCTTAGTCTTGTTTTCCCATTTCTTATTGTGGTTTGATCATTGATTGTAATTTCACGTGTTTTTGTTAAATCTTTATATATACACTCATATATAATATATATAATAATATATATATATATATATATATATATATATATATCACTGATAAAACGAAATACGATCCAAACTGGACACAATACGAGTTCGAGATTAACAAAGAGCAACACACAAAGTAGGGAAACACACTTACAGACTCAAATTTTCGGGTAATCCGTCTTCAGGAGAAAAGAGAATGGGAGACCAAGCACGTTGTAGGCGCAACGGCAAGTAACCAACCCGGCAACCGCCAGTGCTGTCAACCGTACCCGGTCTTAAAGTATAAAATTAGGAGAAGATATAAACAGAAGCTCAGATACGCAGTACTGGTTGGGTAAAACTATAAGTAGGTGAAAAATTATAAACAATATAAGATAAAAACAAACTATAAGAAACAAAAATAATGATAGAGAAAAGAAGAAAAAATAAATAAATAAATAAAAATAAATACAATACAAAAAACTTGCATTGGTTGTTTTAGTAAATAAAAGGGTAAGTATGGGAAACTAGTTAAGAATAAGAATTTAGAAAAATAAAATAGGATAAAACAAACTAGTAGTAAGTGAAGAAGACAAAATAGATATACACAAAATATACGAAAGAGGAAAAAAGAAATAAGTACTAGAGAATAAAGAAACAATATAAGATAAAAACAAACTATAAGAAACAAAAATAATGATAGAGAAATGAAGAAAAAATAAATAAATAAATAAAAATAAATACAATACAAAAAACTTGCATTGGTTGTTTTAGTAAATAAAAGGGTAAGTATGGGAAACTAGTTAAGAATAAGAATTTAGAAAAATAAAATAGGATAAAACAAACTAGTAGTAAGTGAAGAAGACAAAATAGATATACACAAAATATACGAAAGAGGAAAAAAGAAATAAGTACTAGAGAATAAAGAAACAATATAAGATAAAAACAAACTATAAGAAACAAAAATAATGATAGAGAAAAGAAGAAAAAATAAATAAATAAATAAAAATAAATACAATACAAAAAACTTGCATTGGTTGTTTTAGTAAATAAAAGGGTAAGTATGGGAAACTAGTTAAGAATAAAAATTTAGAAAAATAAAATAGGATAAAACAAACTAGTAGTAAGTGAAGAAGACAAAATAGATATACACAAAATATACGAAAGAGGAAAAAAGAAATAATTACTAGAGAATAAAGAATACTGGAAAAAAAGTACAAACAAAAAAAATGTACAAAAAATTATCTTTTAAGGTTAAGTCCAGGTGCACTGCGCGCCCCGAGCAACCAGATGTGAGCCTCCTCAGTGGCTCTAAGGGTCACGGTATTATCACCAGGGGGAATCTGCAGAATCTGCACACTGAAGCAGTCGTTAAAAGACAGACCGTGGGATTTGGCGTGTATGGCGACAGGTAAATTGGAGTTGTTGTTAACGGATGCTCTATGACCGTTCATACGGAGGCTGAGCTTGTTAGAGGACAGTCCTACGTAGAACGCATCACAACTTCTCTAGTAATTATTTCTTTTTTCCTCTTTCGTATATTTTGTGTATATCTATTTTGTCTTCTTCACTTACTACTAGTTTGTTTTATCCTATTTTATTTTTCTAAATTCTTATTCTTAACTAGTTTCCCATACTTACCCTTTTATTTACTAAAACAACCAATGCAAGTTTTTTGTATTGTATTTATTTTTATTTATTTATTTATTTTTTCTTCTTTTCTCTATCATTATTTTTGTTTCTTATAGTTTGTTTTTATCTTATATTGTTTCTTTATTCTCTAGTACTTATTTCTTTTTTCCTCTTTCGTATATTTTGTGTATATCTATTTTGTCTTCTTCACTTACTACTAGTTTGTTTTATCCTATTTTATTTTTCTAAATTCTTATTCTTAACTAGTTTCCCATACTTACCCTTTTATTTACTAAAACAACCAATGCAAGTTTTTTGTATTGTATTTATTTTTATTTATTTATTTATTTTTTCTTCTTTTCTCTATCATTATTTTTGTTTCTTATAGTTTGTTTTTATCTTATATTGTTTATAATTTTTCACCTACTTATAGTTTTACCCAACCAGTACTGCGTATCTGAGCTTCTGTTTATATCTTCTCCTAATTTTATACTTTAAGACCGGGTACGGTTGACAGCACTGGCGGTTGCCGGGTTGGTTACTTGCCGTTGCGCCTACAACGTGCTTGGTCTCCCATTCTCTTTTCTCCTGAAGACGGATTACCCGAAAATTTGAGTCTGTAAGTGTGTTTCCCTACTTTGTGTGTTGCTCTTTGTTAATCTCGAACTCGTATATATATATATATATAATATATATATATATATATAACACTTTCGTTCTTTTCGTGTTTTATTTTTTATCAGTTACTTATTTGTCCGGTTTAGACCATGTCTATATTACATGTGCTATATGAATATATATATATATATATATATATATATATATACACACATATATATATATATATATATATAACACTTTCGTTCTTTTCGTGTTTTATTTTTTATCAGTTACTTATTTGTCCGGTTTAGACCATTTCTATATTACATGTGCTATATGAATATATATAAAGATTTCACATAAACACGTGAAACAACAATCAATGATCAAACCACAATAAGAAATGGGAAAACAAGACTAAGATCTTTCAACCGTAACAAGCGGTCTTCGTTAGAGTCAAAAACCCAACTGAGGATTCAGCATTTCCAGTACATCTAGAACTGGTTGGTCCAAATTTTTACTGAATAGAAATCAAAACTTTTTTTCAGAATAATTGATATAAATGCGCAAATAACATGTGGTCTATTCTAGAATAGAAATTATTATTGTATAGTTAGTGTATTTTACAGATTAAAAAAAATATATTTGATTTTGTTAGTAAATAAACATATATGGTTTAGCATTATCTTAAATTGTGTCTGGCGCACCCTGGTTTTTTTTCTAGGATTAATTTATGGAATAGACAGTCAGTTCAATTTTGATATGGCACCATCATTTCACATTAAAACAATTCTCTGTAGAGTAACAAATAATTTTAATGAATTGTTCAATATATATTAAGAAGTTAAAGTTTTTTGGAACTATTTATTTCTAAAGTAGTTTAAAGCTGAGTATGATTATGGATAAATAATGCGAAAGAATTGGTATTTCAACAAACGAAAATCCTCTGAGCCCACATAGATGTCACGGGGGTTATGATTATTGTTGGATCTGTCAGGGCAGGCATTCAGTCGAAATATGCCAAATGGGCTTTGTTGAGAACAAATTAAACTGCCTCTTGTTTAACCGATATCACCAATATCATAACAGTTTTAAACTTCAACCTTTTTTATGCATACTATTCCCAGCAGACTTATAAGAAAATGTTATCTACAAAAAAATACAAAAAATAATCGTAAATTATATTTTTATGTTAATCATTTATATTCAATTTATTTTTTTATTTTTTCTTTTACATTTATTTATATAGCTTTATATAACATAGAATTATTATTATGAGATCAATTAATAATTATAAAGACAGACGCATAAACATTATTATTAGATTCAGCAAAAACAGTTGGCAATTTTAATTTTGTTATATAAATATGAAAGTCAGCAGAAAGATTTCAACAGTCGTTCATTCAGGGAAAATTATCGTCATTAAACTTTGGATCATTTATAAGTCGACTTTCCTAACCATGCAAATTATTTGCTTTAACCGCTTTTGATACTTTCCTTTGTAGATATTTGTTTATAAATGTTACTTAATAAAAAGAAAACAAGGTAATTATTAATTATTTAGTGCTTAGTTATTGAATTGCACAATGATTGCGAATGGACTTTTAATCTAATCAAGGTAAAAACAGCAAAAAAGTTCGTACTTGTAAAGAATTAAATTTTATTAATATTAAACACATAATATACCGTCTTACCTCGTACATTGCTGCCGTAGTTCTTGGACCGGTTTCGGGTGTCACCCATCTTCAACAAGAACTAATCTAAGGAGTCCTACCTTTCTGATTATATAACCTACCTACTATCCCAATGCCGCATAGATTTTAGTATTTAATTATTTTAACTCTATTTTATTTTTATTTTATTATTATTTTATTATTATTTTAGTTATTATTATTTAGTCTAATTCTTTTCCTATTATTTTCGTCTTTGTCAAGTCTGTCAAGTCGTCGTTTTATTTTCTTTAAGGGTTTAAATAATGTATCGCTTTGATGATTTACTTGTTCATTTATTAGATTACCCGATTCTTTATGTTTAAATATCTCTAATTCTTCAGTTACGTTAAGTCTTTTTCCTTTCTGTCCTGTTTTTATTAAGGTAATTGAATTTTCTAAACTGTCCGGTTCATGACCCTGTTCTGTTAAGTCGTTCGCGTAATTAGATTTGTTTGTATTATTTAGATAATCTTTAATGTGTTCCTTATATCTTAGTTTTACGGTCCTTCCCGTTTGTCCTATATATATATATATGATTACACTTTTTACATTTTATTTTATATACTAAAGAGGGCAGTATATATTTTATATATAATAGATGTCAGTATTTGTTAAAAATGAAAAATCTGGACTTACGTATGTGAAACAATCATTAGCTTGCTGAAGGTCACACTGTCTGACCAATCATAATGAACTTAACAACTATCATATTTTCATATAATAGGATTAAATTGGTATGTTTATGGTTAAAATTACTGTGAAAGAGCAAGCATTTTAAAAAAAAATGAAAAACATTTTCAGTAAGTTAATCAAGAATTATTCATTTAGTTATTATTATTTAGTCTAATTCTTTTCCTATTATTTTCGTCTTTGTCAAGTCTGTCAAGTCGTCGTTTTATTTTCTTTAAGGGTTTAAATAATGTATCGCTTTGATGATTTACTTGTTCATTTATTAGATTACCCGATTCTTTATGTTTAAATATCTCTAATTCTTTAGTTACGTTAAGTCTTTTTCCTTAAGTCCTAATGGACTTAATCAATGGACTCTGACGAAGAGGGCTTGTTACGGTTGAAAGATCTTAGACTTGTTTTCCCTTTTTCTTATTGTGGTTTGATCATTGATTGTTATTTCACGTGTTTATGTGAAATCTTTTTATATAATTCAGTATATATATTCAATATAAAAAGATTTTTTTTCCTTTCATTGAATCGATGTCTTTATCAATGCTCACAGATTGCAAATGCCCTACTTATGCCAAGTTCTGACACAAGTGGTCTGCAGTAATAATAGAGATATATGATACACAATGTTGCTGTTAATCACTGAAATGTATCCAACTGACCAATTAATACTGGCATAATTCCCGATTGAGTGTGGATCTGACGGGATAGAGTCCATTCCATGTCACTGCTTACAACTCTGTAATATTACGCCGGATATTAATTTGATTGCAAATCAACTTCTCTGCACGCTTTGGCTTTTTAGAGGGCCTTTACAGCACTGAACAAACATCGATGCCCAATATTAATAATGCTTTATATAGCTAACCGATATTTGAAATTCAAAAAATTCGAAAATAAATCAATCTTGATAAAATATTTATAATTTTAATTTGAGGATTGTATAAAAAAAAAAATTTATGATTTATAATACATCATATCTATAAGGGTATCTTATCTCTAAATTGAATACTTTGAAATACAAAAGTTTTGGAGTCAACTACTTTGATAAATTTTCTGACGTTGAAACAATAACTGAAGTCGCACTATACAACTACTGTACGAATATATAGTATATATGATTTTGTATATAAATTCTTCTTCAGGTTAAACTCAAACACTAAGAGACTAGAATGCACTTAGATTAATATACAAAATTGATATAAAATGTTAAATTATTACATTCAAATTTTTGTGAAATTATGATCTAACTATTAACTTTTTTACGGTTTATTTCCAAGGACCAAAAAATCATTCAGTGGAAATAATTCATTAGCTACTAGTCTGAAAATAGTAATTAGTAATCACCAATTGACATTATTTAATGCAAATTAATTTATTAAGCTTATTGAAGTCTTTAGAAATTTATGGCCTTATAGGTCCAATTAAAAAATATGGACTCTAATACAATTAGGAATCAGAAAGTGTTGCAAAAAGTACAATAGTCTGTCATGTTAAGGTGTTGTTTTTGCTAATGTATGGTCTTCTAGGTCAAGTGTTATAAAATGAAGTACTTTTTTAGTCAGGGCGTGTAGAAAGAGGTCAAGAGGAGTGGTAATGTTTACACATACTATGTTTACACCCTCAAACTTTCTATATTCTGTTATGGGGAGTGTGAGGAATTTGAAGTTTGAAAATAATTTTTGAACAAGATATGTTTTTGATCTACATTGTTTGTAAGTCGAGTGATATAGTTCAATCAATTTCCCTTATGGTGTGTTTGATTGTAGGTTGACTGTTACCCATGAATTTAGCAAGTTTGTATTCTTGGAGGAATCATTCTTTCAAAGAACATTACTTGGTTAAGCTGCTTTGTTCACATAAGACTTTTATGCATAGAAATGAATTATTTTTTTATAATGCAGAAATTAAGTTCCTCAAAATTGATATCTTTTGGTACAATCTCAAATTAACATTAATCCCCACTTGAAGAGGCGTTGAAGCTAACTGCTGGAGTACTTTAGTACTGAAGGGGGGAAGTAAAATATTTTCTTTAAGACAGAGTACTTAATAGTCACTCTTAGATAATAATAATAATAATAAAAATAGATGGTTTAAGTGCAATGATTTAATGTCTGTGATGACTATAATGATAAAGATAAAAATGATGTTTATCAATTTCGATATCAATATTATACTTCTTTCGAAATTGGAGCGGAATATGCGGTCATAGAAAGTAATGTGCGACTACGTAAAACACCTTGAAACAAAGTACAGTTGATTCCACAGTCACTATTGTATGAAAAACACTTTTTTTGTATCCAAATACATATAATACTTTAAATGCATCTACCATGGGCGGTTGATAAATTGACTATAAATGAGTCATTGCAACAATGCAAGGCACCTGTCTTCTTTGATAAAGATTCAAGAGTTGAATCAATTGACTAGGCAGATATTTGCAAGCAGATGCCGAGATGAACGTTGCGAATGGCCAATGTGACTGTGTTTAGGGAGTGGGATGTCGCTAGGATAGATACAGGCTGAGCCTAAGTGGAATCAGATGGGTGCGGAAGTAGAGTATCGCTCAGCGTCCATTAGACACCCAGCTGTTTACCTTCCCCCACTGCAACCCCATTCCACCCTTCCAAACAACTGCCAGCCCTCCTTCTTGACAACCACCTTTTTCACCCTTTTTGCCTCTTTTCTTTCAATTTGTGCTACGCTCTAACCGTCACCTTGAATATATATAACACTCCATCTCTAAAAACCACTCCTGCTTTATATATGTTCTCTTTTCTTCTCGCTCATCTATACATTACAAGAGAAAGTATTTTTCCTCTTGACATTTCTGTAAATGACGATTTCTTACAAGTTAGCAATTTTTCTTTTAAAATTTTCACCTTACCTGTCACATGCAAATATCTCAATTCTATGCAGTACATGCCAACAAAAATGAACTTCAGTTGGTTACCACAAACATATTACCTCAAGTTTTGTTAGTTCTCAATGAAGTACTTAAAAGACAATATTTTATACAACAATATTTAAAATAAGACTTCTAATTTGAGTAAAATACTAGAAATTTATTCATACTAATGACTAAAATTATTCAACATATTTATTAATTCTCATTTTAATTTACAAATAACGATTGAAATAAAACATCATAAGTACTACAATAGGCCAGCTTTGGCATATTTCATGTCAATATCTCAATAATTCTCTGCACATTTTCATCATTGTGATAGATTTTATGTATACTCCTGTTAATTTATGAGATTTGACCATGACGAAGAGTAACATGATGACGATGAATAACATCTGTTTCATGTTACGGTTGAAAGCTCTTAGTTTTTTTTTCCAATTTCAGAACATCAGAAGAATGACTGAGGTTTTCCAATCAAAACAAGTGGTCTTCCCTAGGGTTAGTGAAACTCTGACGAGAACGACTTGTTTGGTTGAAGAATAGTATTCACTTAACTGATTTCCTTACCGTGGTTTAGACATTGATATATATATATATATATATATATATATATATTGATACCAAAAAACAGATGTAACCCTGAATTCAAAGAGTTACCACTAAAACTTGTTAAAGATAACGAAGTTTAAAACGGCGTTACGTTAACTGAACTTGCGTATAAACTGTGGTAAAGGTCTCTGTCGGTCAACAAAGCTACCTTCTGCTAATGCACGTTACGACCTGACTTTAAATTACAGCTTTCGTCATCAAATGTTCAATAAAGAACCCAAGTCTGACTCTCGTGTTACTTTAAAAGCAATTACTTTAAATTACTTCAGTAGTAATTAAATTAAATTAATTTACTTTAATTACAATTGTAAATTGTAAAGTAAAAGTAAGTTCAAATTACATTAAATTAAGTATTTCATTTACAGAAAAAATTTATAATTGTCACCATTAGATTATCTCCGAGAAGTATAGCTATTATTACTTTTTTTTTTATTACTGTTTTAATATATTTTTGGTTTTACTCCATCCCTCTTATGTAATTTCTTTATTCTTTCTTCTTTAGAAACCTAGTAGAAAACTAGTAGTACTCTTAAGTCTTTGTACATTCATTAAGCGAACGATTTCAACTAATGATGATAATCAGAGGCAAAATATAGAACTGTGTTGTATCAGTTGTTTCTAAGGGTTTTTTCAATGTAATTTAAAGGTAAAACCGCTTAAATTATATTGAAAAAACCCTTAGAAACAACTGGTACAACTCAGTTAGGTGTTATTTTCTATATATATATATATATAGCGGAATGTCACCGCGCTGCCTTCCTGCAGGACTCTTCGCCTCCTGATGACGACGATGGTAGAAATATCGATGTGAGTTATGTCTGTGTCTTTATGTGTGTTTCCTTCGTTTTGAATTTATTTTATTTAAAAAAGTCCGCTGGACCGTTTCTTTTAATTGTATATATATATATATATATATATATATATATATATATATATATATATTGATAAGCTCTGAAGACGTCAGACTATGCATCTCGAGACAGGAGCCCATAAAAACATACAGAAGAAGTTCACGGAATTAAACTCACCAGAAAAATGTTAGTTGAAGGAACTTCCGCACTGCAATACAATAATGAAAAGAATAGATTAGCTATCCTGGGAAACCCTCTACATCAAAGATACTAATCCTACCCTCAATATCCAAAATTATGACCTTAATGGTATTCCATGTAGCACCAATTTCGATAATAGTTCCAAACTTGTTAGAAAGTCAGAATCTAGTAGTGTTTGCAACAATTGAGGGTCTAACCTGAACGTTGTTGCAACCCTGCCAGAAATTACTTTTAGATTTGGTTTCACTTGTTGCATTGTTTCCTGTTTTACATATGTTAAAATAGTTATGTTCAGTTTTTTTCTATTTCTTTTGAGGATTGTTATATTCACATATTACAAATATGATAAAATGTTTAGACCCGAAGATGACCTATGTTGGTCGAAAGCTTGTCTGTTTTAACGTGTGAGTGTTTTATTAAAGTCGTTTTATACTTGCTTTCTTAATAGTTTTGGTTGTCATGTTGACATGTCTATGGCCCATTATATATGGAAATAGCTACCAGTATAACGAAAGATAGTAAGGAAAATCGATGTTCTGAGCAGAAAGGTCGTAAATTGCAGAAGCTACTGTATTGTAATTGTAAATTGCTATTACAATTACATTGTAATTCCAATTGTTTACAAGAAGATCTGCTGCCACTTATACTAATATATTTAGTTAATGATTAGAATAAAAGAACAACAATCATAAAGTTGTTTTGCTAACCGTGTAGAACTCGTCTTCTTCTTCTCCTTCTCCCGATAACAACGACGTCGAAATATTGATGTAATTTGTATGTTATTTCTACGTGTTCTTTAATTATAATTGTTTGATATATTGTCCTAACAGACCATTACATGATTGTATATATATATATATAATATATATATATATATATATATATATATATATATATTCGTAAATGACGGGAGCAATCCTTTTTGGATATATATACGAGGTGTGTAAATAAAGTAGTGAGACTGATTTTTTTTAAATTTTCTATTCAAATATAATTACAATGTGATATTGTCACCTTCAAAATAGTTCCCTTCGGAAGCCACACAGCGCTGGAGACGGTCCTTCCAATCATTGTAGCATTGCTGGAACTCGGATTCTGGAATGGCCTTCAGCTGGTCGGTTACAGCAGTTTGTATGTTTTGTAGTGTCCCGAAATGAGTTCCCTTGAGGTGATTTTTCAATCTCGGGAAGAGGAAAAAGTGATAAAGACTCAAGTCTGGTGAATAAGGAGGCTGAGGAGCAACAGGAATGTTTTTACTGGCCAAAAACTCGTTTTCTTTTCGGAATTTTCGGAACCATTTTCGCACAAATTTTTCTCATCTCCAATTCATTGGTCAAAATGTGATGAACGGAGGTGTGATTCAAATTCAACTGTTCCCCGATCATTCTGACTGTCAAGCGTCGATCTGAACGCACAAGGTTCCGTACTCTGTTGACATTTTCATCGGTGTTTGCACTTGAAGGCCTTCCGCTTCGTGGTTCATCTTCAATCGACTCTCTTCCTTCTGAAAATTCCTTAAACCACCGAAAAACCTGTGCCCTTGATAAAACACGTTCTCCATAGGCCTCCTGAAGTTTTTCAAAAGTTTCTATGTCCAAGTCTGAAGCAAAATTTGATTGCACACCGCTGCTCAACTTTGAGGTCACTCATTTTTAAAACGCTCAAGAAAAAACCATTTCACGAAAACCAACGCTACGGACAAACAAATGACTGTGACGAGTTCAGATTCATACTGGAGGCGCACCACACGTGCACCTGACGCTACTCAAGGCCACGCGTCTCCAGCGTTGCCAGATCGAAAGCGACGTTGCCAGTCTCACTACTTTATTTATACACCTCGTATTTAAGAAGCAAATGTCCGATTTTACATAATTAAGTTTAGGAGAAAATGTTTCAAATTTTCTAAAATACTTTTTTAAATCTAGGTTCCGTAGGTCAGGAATTAACTCACCATATTTACTATAATTTACTATATTGTTCGACATGTTTCTGTGCATACACACATAATCTTCAGGAAAAAACATTATTAGCATAATTAACTATTAAAAAATTAAGGATCATGAATAAAACTACTTAAGGTAGCATTGATTAAGACTAAACAAAATTGGAGTAATCATTATACATAATAACAGTTATAGAGGTTGAAATGTCAGATTTGGGGAATCAGGTTTTTAAAGTCAAGTTGTGTTATTGTTCATGAAATGGCCCTATATGTTTCTTCATCTGGCGTGTCTTGATGCGGTTGTGTACTACTTTTTCCTTCAATTTGTTCTCTTCCTTTTATTTTTTTTTTGTCTTGTATAAGGTTTCCGAACAAGCACATCTGGCTACTAAAATTGTCTTTCTGTTCATTAAATCTTGGATAATTATGTAGGATGTAAAGGTCCTCTAGTGTTCTTAGCCTTTTATGGTATTTTTCTATAGCCTATTATTTTTGTGTTAATAACTAAGGTTTATCTGGATATTTTTGTTTTATGAACCTTATGAAAGTGTTCTTAAGAGGTTCTTGAAGCCAGGTGCATGGTAAGCCTCTTTACCTGCACAATATTATTCCTCTTACACTCTTAAAGTCAAAAAATTTTCATTTTTCTTAAAACATCAATTTTATCTCAGTGGATTCGCTCAAAAATTTCTAATCGATGTAAACAATGTAAAAAAATACAAAAAATTCGACAAGTATAGCAGGTATCTCTTATCTAGGGTAAACAAAGAGTTTTTATACGTTATTGCCTTTCCCGTAATTAAAACTTATATTTTTTTTTGATGAATTGTAATTTTTTTTCCATTTTTGGTCATATTTTCATTATTTTTTAACGAGCTGTTTAGCGTCAAAAAAACATTTTCTGAAAACACAAATCGTACGTAACGTCCCTTTAGCGATGTAATTTTAGAAAAAAAAATATCTCAACCATTCTCCAATAATGTTCTATTTATAGGCAAGTTTCATTTTTGTCCGTCAAACTATGGCTTGTATCGCTCTTACAAAGTTGAGATTGAATATCAGTCAAAATTTTTACATTTTATTGAAAAAGAAATATTTCCTGTTGTTTTAAAATTCTGATAATTTTTTCGTTTGTTGCATTTGATACCTCAAAAGATAATGTAAAATTTCAAAACTCTAGGGTTATAGTTTAGGAGAAATAAATTTTTAAAAAAAAACGGTTTTTGGCAAAAAAAGTGACTTTTCCATCAGCATAATTCTTCCCAAACAATAGGAATCTTCGTCTTCTTTAGAGGCCCATTTTTGTGTAAAATATCAACTTGATCCATCAAGGATTCTGGACCATAGCGTGGTAGCAAGCAATGCTAACCTACGCACCCACCCACCCACGCATCCAACCACCCACCCACACACAGACATCATCGTAAAAACGTCATAAAACGACTTCTGGGACCTCAAAACATGTAATTCCGTCAAAATCTCGAGATCGAATTTCTTCACGATCACTATACTTTACTTATAGTAAAGTAAAAATGTACGTATTAAAATTCTTGTTTTCCTCTGTTTGTAGGCCTTTGGAAAAAGATTTTAAATAAAATCGAAACGTCGGCAATGAGAGTTTGAATTGAAAGTGGAAGAAACTGACCGCATCCCGATCAATCATTTTTTAGTTGTGTATATATATATATAGCGGAATGTCACCGCGCTGCCTTCCTGCGGGACTCTTTGCCTCCTGATGACGACGATGGTAGAAATATAGAAGTGAGTTATTCCTGTGTTTGTCTGTGTGCTATCTTCTTTTTAATTGGTTTATATATATATAAAGATTTCACATAAACACGTGAAATAACAATCAATGATCAAACCACAATAAGAAAATGGGAAACAAGACGAAGACCGCTTGTTACGGTTGAAAGATCTTAGTCTTGTTTTCCCATTTTCTTATTGTGGTTTGATCATTGATTATATACATATATTGAGAAGCTCTCAAGACGTGACTATGCATCTCTCGACAGGAGCCCCTAAAAAACATACTAAAGAAACTCATGGAATTAAACTGACCAGAGAAATGTTAGTTGAAGGAACTTCCGCACTGCAATACAATAATGACAAGGATAGATTAGCTATCCTGAAAGCCTTCTACATCAAAGATACTAATCCTACCCTCAATATCCAAAATTATGACCCTAATGTTATCCCAAGTAGCACCACTTTCGATAATAGTTCCAAACTTGTTAGAAAGTCAGAATCTAGTAGTGTTTGGAACTACTGAGGGTCTAACCTGAACGTTGTCGCAACCCTGCCAGAAATTACTTTTAGATTTGCTTTCACTTGTTGCATTGTTTCCTGTTTTACATATGTTAAAATAGTTATGTTCAGTTTTTTTCTATTTCTTTTGAGGATTGTTATATTCACATATTACAAATATGATAAAATGTTTAGACCCGAAGTTGACCTATGATGGTCGAAAGCTTGTCTGTTTTAACATGTGAGTATTTTATTAATGTTGTTTTATACTTGCTTTCTTGCAGAAGCTGCTGCACATTGTAATTCCAATTGTTTACAAGAAGATCTGCTACCACTTATACTAATATGTATATATAGTTAATGATTAGAATAAAAGAACAACAATCATAAAGTTGTTTTACCAACCGTGTAGAACTCGTCTTCTTCTTCTCCTTCTCCCGATAACAACGAGGTCGAAATATTGATGTAATTTGTATGTTATTTCTACGTGTTCTTTAATTATAATTGTTTGATATATTGTCCTAACAGACCATTACATGTTTGTATATATATATATATATATATATATATATATATTTATATATATATATATTTCGTAAATGACGGGAGCAATCCTTTTTGGATATATATATTTAAGAAGCAAATGTCCGATTTTACATAATTAAGTTTAGGAGAAAATGTTTCAAATTTTCTAAAATACTTTTTTAAATCTAGGTTCCGTAGGTCACGATTTACAATAATTTACTATATTGTTCGACATGTTTCTGTGCATACACACATAATCTTCAGGAAAAAACATTATTAGCATAATTAACTATTAAAAAATTAAGGATCATGATAAAACTACTTAAGGTAGCATTGATTAAGACTAAACAAAATTGGAGTAATCATTATACATAATAATAGTTATAGAGGTTGAAATGTCTGATTTGGGGAATCACATTTTTAAAGTCAAGTTGTGTTATTGTCCATGAAATGGCCCTATATGTTTCTTCATCTGGCGTGTCTTGATGCGGTTGTGTACTGCTTTTTCCTTCAATTTGTTCTCTTCCTTTTATTTTTTTTTTGTCTTGAATAAGGTTTCGGAACAAGCACATCTGGCTACTAAAATTGTCTTTCTGTTCATTAAATCTTGGATAATTATGTAGGATGTAAAGGTCCTCTAGTGTTCTTAGCCTTTTATGGTAGTTTTCTATAGCTATTATTTTTGTGTTAATAACTAAGATTTCTCTGGATATTTTTGTTTTATGAACCTTATGAAAGTGTTCTTAAGAGGTTCTTGAAGCCAGGTGCATGGTAAGTTTCCTAGAAAGGGTGGTAACTGTCGATCCTGTGGGAATTTAGGAACTCACAGTTTCCCAACGGGTATTTAAGCTCGTTTATTAAGTTTGTCTGCTTCATGGGCTCCATTTCTACTTGCTGGTTTTTAATTTAAATAATTCTTAATTGTTTGTAAGCAACAAAACATGTCGATCAATATAGTGAATAATAAGAAATATGGTGAGTTAATTCATGACCTATGCAACCTGGATTTAAAAAAATGTTTCAAAAAATTAAAAAAAAATTCTATCGAACTAAATAATGTAAAATCGGACATTTATTTTTTAATCGTATATATATATATATATATAATATATATATATTAGAGTTCAAAATCAAAGAACAGTAACCCACAGAGTAAAGAAACACATGTACAAACTCAATTTTTCGAACATTCCGTCTTCAGGAGAAAAGAAGAGGAGAGTTGTTGTTGACCAAGACCAATCTCGTGGTAGAGGCTATGGCAAGTAGTCATTCTCGGTAACAGGTAGCATTGCACCTCGTTGCCGGTTTTGAAGCAATAGAATTATGAGAAGATTTATACAAAAATTTAGATAAGTAATACAAGGTGGGTGAATATAAAGGAATCGAAGAGAATGTAAGGCATGCAGGAAATTTGAATGAATGAATGGAATAATTCATTAGGAGATTACAAATGATATCTATATTTATATTTAATCAGGGAAATTTATTCATGTTACTTTTGGAAATTCTGATTAAGTTTAGCACTATATATAAAAATTCTATAAAAACAGTTTTATTAATAGCTGGTCTGAATTACAGTGTTTGTATATAAAGTGATATGAATATTTTCTGAAGCTCTTACAGTTTTATCGTGATAGTGGATTGTTTCTCTTTTTGGTGGAAGCAAAATAACAGAAATACATAGTGTTGAGAAATTGAAAGAAGTAAAATAGGGGCTCTATGTTTGCATTTGAATATGTATTGGGGATTCAACAAGTATATTAAGCGATCGTGAGATTAAAGTTGTTATTTCTTCGTGTTAGTGGTTGCATGTTGGCAGAGAAACAGAGATGAAAATGGAAATTGAAGATTTGAACTGCTTCGTCGTTGAGTGCGATGGGAACGATAACCGGCTCTGCTGGCATTGAGTTCAATTTGAATATCACTGCATGAACAATTCAAGGCTTACTATTGCTCAGTCAATATCCAGCAATAATCATTTCTGTTTCCTTTCTTCTATTTTAATGCAACCAACAACTGGACAAAATTACAATATTTATAGATTTCCTTCAAGATATTATTATGAGAACAAGTGGTTTTCCACCTTTGCTTTTCACTTCATTTATATCTGTACTTCCTGACTATATTGCATATCTTGATTTTTTCTTTGGCTCCAAATCGTTTGTCTGTGATATTATGTTCCGCTCTAACACTGTTGAAAATCTTCAAATTAAGGCTAGAACCAGGGATTGAGGGCCAGGTTAGCTCAGTGGTTAACGTGCTTACCACTGAACTTGTAGGTCCGGGGTTCGATACCCACTTTGGCCCTGGATTTATTCACGTGGGAGGTGGATAAATCTGAGAATTTATCCCTCAGAGAGGATGTTAAGCCGTTGGTATCAACCCTGTACGATGTCAGGTACTTGTTAAAGATCGCCTACACTAAATAGATTTGAGTTAGGCAAAAGTTAGGACTCCCAATGTAGAATGGATCTTCATTGTGTGGTATCAGAAAGGTTTTCATGTTCGTTCTAAGTGTGTTCCCGTGTAGGCTGTCAGTGCAAACTTCCCACTAGAAGCAGGGATTACAAGCACATCTAGTGATAAGTGAAATGTTTCCATAAGATCATTTATTTTCCTTGATCAATTAATGTTGAACAAATGACTAAGAGAGTGACACAATATACCATTTTTTTTCCTTCTGTGGAGTGATTAATTTTGGACAGCAAATTAAACTAACAAAGAAAATGTATAAATAAACATTATTTAAATATTTTATCCAATGTCAGATATCACAATTCCTTCCATTGCAAATGAGAATTCAACTAAACACATTCAGCTTTCCTTCATTTGACCAGGTTCACAACTTCTCAGGTTTTTAGTGTTAAATATTATTTTTTTCTATTTCACTGTAAAGGATGAGCAACATCAAGAAAAAGGCTTTCTTTTTGCGATTGCAAGATGCTGCAAATATCGACTTTTTGATCATTCTTCCTCTATAAAATCAAAAACTCCTTCAGTAGTTAGCTATCATTTCAAAAAATAGCATCATAACTAGAGTTACAAATTCAATATATTAGTTTTTATAAATGCCAAGTTTAGAGATGATGGAGTTTATTGAGAATCATCAAGTTCTCTGTTATTGAACGTAAATTCTATTTAACCCATTATAAATAGTTAATTGAAAGTTAACTCTGTCAAACCATGACTATACCAATATTTGTATATTTGCAACCAACACTAAACAATTTCATAGTTATACTTTTATTTTACAAAAATAAATTTATATTACTTTGTACTTTTTTAAACAAGAATATAAAATAAAAACAAAGTTTGTTCCTATAGGTGTTAAGTTTAAAACTCTTAAAAGTTAGACCTATCACATTCAATTTCTTAAACTTTTTTAATTTAGACTTTCTCAATCTGGCAGTTGTATTTAATAGAGTTGCTAAACAAAAGAGTTAAATTGAATTTATGTTTTAACAAATGTTGGTAAAGTTTCTAATAAATATTGATTCAGAAGTATACTGTTGTTGGATGTACTTAATTTAGGATAAGTTAAAGTGGCTGATCCGAGAGAGAACACACATAGCAAGAATATTTACTCTTTGTGATACCACACAATGAACATTCTGCATTGGGAATAGTAAATTTTGCTTAGCTAAAGAGTATTTATAGTAGAAATCTTTAAAGGGTGCTTGATATCGAACAGGCTTGGGACCAACGTCTTAACGCCTCCATCCATTAACGACGTTTTATCATCCATGAGTTTAAGTTGAGAGTCAGAGTGGGTAGTATTAGGACTGATTTTTTTGGCGCAAGCGGAGTAATGGAAGGGGAAACAGCCAATTGGGCGTGGTGGGGAGGAGTGTCAGGAGCAGCCTCATATTTGTCTCCGTCGCCTGCAGGCTGTTGTTGAGGCAGGGCGTATAATTTTGTTGACTCTTCTCACGAGGTGTCGTTGAAGCCTAAAATGATATCCTTTTAGTGTTGTTTTCCTTCTGAAAGAAGAGAAAAAGTCATGTATTTAACATTATCAGGAAATCCTTATCTGTTTAAATCACATCCACGACTTCTAGACAAAGGTTATGCTTTTATCTTTTCATCTTCAGTCAGGACTTTTGGAATTAACTTCGAACAAATCTTTCTAATGCTGAGATCTTCAGTAATTATATGCTGAACGTTACGGTAGGACGTTTTCAGTTGGTCAGCTTCCAGACAAACATATAACCGTCGACCAGAATACAAAAGCGCCTTAACACTCGTGCTGACGTGAGGCAGCCGATGAGATGGTCGTTTTCTACGAGTTCCTTTTCCTCTCGGAACAATTTATGGCACTGAAATACAGTTGAGCAACTAGCAGTAGAATCACCTTAGAATCCTTTACTAAATCGAATGTTTCGGTAGCAGTTTTTTTTTAAATTTAACTCAAAATTTTTCCATCCTAGGCTTCAAGAACACCTCTTGATAGAAGTCAACAAAAACATACGTCCAGCCTCAACAAAGTCTGCAGGTAATAGAGAAAAAATATGAGGATGCCCCTGACACTCGTCTCCACAACACACAATCGGCCGTTTCCCCTTCCATCACTCTGTTCGCCTTGCAGAATTATTCCTATTACTTCTGATTCAGCCCTGTACAGACAAATAAAATTATGTTTTCATTAGTACCGCAGAGGTTGTTTGTAAATATTTGAAAAATGCACCATCTTACTTTATATGCTAACTTTATAACTCCACCGGGCCCATTATCCGGAGATTTCTAAAGGATTTCGCTATTATGGTTAATAAAGAAATATATAAATCGGATTTCTGTTAATAATATAAGATTTTCTTTACACTACAGAAATAATCAGAGCACATCAAAGTTAAAGGGAAGAGGTTTCATTTTTTTCTTAAATATTTTGAACGTCATAAACTATAATGCATTTTTGTGCTTGCGCTGATAATTAAATACTATTGGCAGTAATTATTACAATTAATAATAATTAATATTATATTATTAAATAATTAATAAATATTAATAAATTAATTAATAATATTATAATATTATTAATTAATATTATAATTGAGTACCCTTACATAAAGAATGTGCACCTAGAATTGACACGTAATGAAATATGAATTCCATTCTGTGCTACTGGTTTTAGTTTTTTTTATCGTCTAAATCATATGAAACTGTGAAAACTTAAAATTGACTTTTTTTGTCTTCATCAATAGTGAAGCAGACATTTTCATAGAGAAAGTTTTTGTTTTCACTTTAAGATTCTTCAGTGTTTTATTTGTTTGTCTTACATTCCAATCTTAAAACTAAGAACCGTAATTAGTTCATTCTTAATGAAAAACGTTAAAAATTTGTTATTCTAAATGCCATATAACCATACATTCTTAAATTACCTTTTAGTAAATTTGAGATTTTTTTTTATGATTATAATTCTATAATTCAATACTTTGATACAACTATATTTTGATTTACTTTAAATTTTACAAAGGAAACTTAGCAAAATATAGAAATCACAAAAAAAATAAATCAAGTTTTTAAAGAAAAAAAAGCTATCTTTGTAATAATAAATTCTTTTTTAATTTGCTCAGCCTTCGAAATTCATCTTAGCTAGCACGTACACAGTGTACTTAGCGAGTTCAAACTGGGTCGAATTACGAAAAAAAACAAGTGAATTAGGATGGTATAATTTCTGAAAATAAAGAAATGTAGAACGAAAAAAATATACTTTTCTTTCTGTTCTAAAATGTTCTATCTCTATTAATCTATATGAACTATTTCTTAATGAGCTGCTTGCATTCAAGCAATATTTCTTATTTTTTTCAATGTTGTTATATATAAAAATTTGTTTTTATATAACATGGTTTAACAGTGTGAGTGTTAGTGATAAATAATAAACAGGGATAGTGACTCATGTTTCAATGAATTTTCCTTGTTTATTCGAAAGATGCTATTCTAGCTTTAGAAAGCGTGTTAATTAAAGGATATAAGGTTGGTTTCGATTTGAAATAGCGGCAATAGTTGGTTTGGATAGGGTTCACATTTCTCTTCCAGATGTGGTCCCAGATAAACCTCTCTCAGTGTATTCCTTGCTTTGCTTTATAACTAATAGCCATCCCATTTAACTTAAAATGTATACCCAGTCTATTTCTTAATGTTATCTTCTTTATTGAAGTAGAACAGTTTAATTTAAATTCAAAATTAAACCATATAAATTTAATTTAAATTACTTTCGTTATAGTTTAACTGAACTTTAATACGTTTAGATATTCCACATTTAAAAAGTCTGAAATTAGTTTTGGAAGTCCTAAAGAAATTTTACTGACTACATTTAAAACTGTAATGCACACTATCTTACAATTTGTCTACTAAATACAGTTAATTTAATGATTTGAAAAAAATGATGAACCAAGCGAAAAAAAATACATTTTTATCGTTCACCATGTGATACATATAAAGTATGCCCAAGTTGTGATACTTACTCATAGATAATTTTAATACCCTAGTAATAATAGTTACGTAGATTTCAAATCAAAAACATTACTGTGAACAAAAGAATACATAGTAGATTCTCTGATATTAAGAAGAAATGTTCATTCTATTGAATGGACGATTTTTTTTCCCATAAATGATTCAACCCTGAAATTTAAAACACGTCTTATTAAATAGAGCTTAGTCAGAGCAAAAGAGAAAGTAAATCTCAGGTTCATTTGATTTTCATTTTAATTTTGTAAATTCTGGAAAATAAATCGAAATTTTAATAATAAACGTAATATTGATATAGTATTGACTAGTAGTGTAGATTTGAGGAATAGTCCTAGCTGAATAACGCTGGTTTCAAAATAGTAAGCTACTACATTAGTACAGATGCTTCAGAAAATTCACATGAAAATAAGTCATTCAAGTATGTTTCTACTTATAAGAATATATATATATATATATAATATAAAAATATATATATAAATATATATAATATACATTTATAATATATATATAATATACATTTATATATGATAAACGAAATGAGATCCAATAGGACTGATAACACTTAAAATAAACTGTGACACATAGAAAGAAACCTATAAGAGGACTCAATTTTCAACATTTCGAACACCATAACGATCAAAATATTGGAAAATGAATCAGTTAAGCTTCTTGTTATGTGCTACAGTTTATTTTAAGTATGTATATATATATATATATATATATATATATATATATATTATTGATAAAAGTATCGACCGTGGAATAGAAACAAAACTAAAGTTTATCGGGACTCGGTCAGTTCTTCAGAACTGAACTGTTCAGTGTCACGTGTTCATTCAGACTACAGTTGTTGTTAAAATCCACATACAATTTTTTTTTGTAAAATAATTTGTAATGTAATACTTAGTTTTTTTGTTTCAAAATGTATACTTCTGCCTATGAAAAAGGTTTTAAATAAAGCCCGAAACCTTGGAAATGAGAGTTTAATTTGAATCTGAAGAACTGACCGAGTCCTGATAAACTTTATTTTAGTATATATATATAACAAAATTCCGTAGTAAAAACATAAAATAAAGGTCAACATTGAAACCACAGTAAGAAATATGGAAATAGAAGAAGGGTCTTTAAAAAAAAAAAAAAAAACCCTTTTTATTCAGAGTGCCAGTAAGTTATATTTTAACTCTGGTGCAGACTCGTTGTTTTCGTATAATGATCTTAGACCCATTTCTGAATTTCTTACCGTTGTGTCAACGTATATACAATGACATATATATTTTATTCCTTCACTTATTATTCAACCATATGTTCTATGTAATACTTGTACATACATCATATGCTTTCACAATTAAATTTCTCAACTGGATTACACTCAGTGCGTTACTTGTTATGTGGGTTTCTTCTGGTGACCTTTCAACGCTTCTTCAGAGCTCTTTATCTCTTTTTTGTTTTGGCTCATAGAACTTAATGTTCTTAACAAAACAATCGGTTTTAGTTATTTTTGAGATAACGTGGTTAGACGTTAAATTGTATTTCACTTGTATATTGGCAGCAGTCTTTCATTTAAACATATTTTGTTGAATAAATGATCATATTTTGCTGAAGTCAATTTTTTTCATAATTTTTTCAAGGTTTCTATATAATCTTTTTGGGGTGGAAAAAAAAGAAACTATTTAGAAACATTGAAAAACTTGTGAAAAAAATGACTTCAGAAAAATATGGTCAAATTCATCGAAATATATATATTACTTTAATTAATATCGAATGTTTTACTTTAATTGACTTTACTCAATTTTTTAGTTCAATTGACTTCATAAAATTACATGCAACTCTATTGAATGCACATGTCATGACTATAATATTACTTATAGTTATAACATGACCCAATTTTAGAATTCAAACTATGAGTTATCTATTGTGGTTCGTAGTAGAAATCCGTTGACGCTATTTTAAAACTCAATATAGTATTTACATTGCAATGTTTGTGTAGGCGGGTACTTTCACAGTCTTGTTGTACAGTTGTACAGTGATTGAGTTAAATTCAATGTCCTGATTTCAACAAACTGTCACAATGTCAAAGAAATGAAATGTGGTTTTGCATTTCAAGGGCAATGGGCTGGTGTTTGGCTGTATTGGTGAAAGTGCTAATTGTGGGCAGGCATAGTTGGGTGTGCCTGGGGGTGTATATGCACAATGGACAGACACTACCCTCTCTAGCATGTGCCATCAATATCTCACAGCCTCCACAAACCCTCCGCACCACTCTACCAAACCAACCCTTATCCCACATACCATATTCATTACCTAAAAAAAAATTAATTACCTCTTGAATTTTTATTTACAATAATAAAAATCGATTTTCAATAAAAATAAATATAATTTATTACTTGAGCAATTTGTTACAGTATAGTTTTTACTCATATTGAGGAATTTCAAGAATTTCATACAAAAAAAGTTCAATATAAAAAGAACACATTTCGAACACTTAGTGCTCTTTTTCAGGTTAACATCTGCATTTTTGAAAGTCAATTTACGGGAACGGCTTAGGATGGACTGAGGGTTGAAAGAGCGTTGGCAGGTGTGAAGAAGAATACTCCGTGTTGGAAACGCTTAGTTATTTTCATATTAAAATTTTTTTGTATAAAAACGTAATTCTTGAAATTCCTCAATATGAATAAATATAATTCTCAAAGGACATTTGGATATTTACCAGAATACGATTTCATTAGCGATTTTTTAATTGTTGATAATAAATGAACCACGAAAGATCGAAATGACACGTAGTGTTTTCAAACGTTTGAACGTATTTCAAACGTATCACGTCTGAAATGACGGATTTTAGTTGATCTGATCCTGCAATCTGAGTGGTTCGTAATTTTAATTTGCACATTCTGATTGGATAGAGTTTTTCTCCATTTTTGTTTTATATATGTGTTCTTTTCCATATCACTAACGGCTACCCCAGTCTGTAAAACTTGGGCATATGGTCCACAATAAAGATGTATTCATTCATTCATTCATATCACTAACCCGATGATGACTTGTGTAAAAGTCGAAAGCTTGTTCGTGCGCGTTTTAACTTTTGTAAGTACTTGTTTTTTGTCACTGAAATTGTTTTTATTTTCTGTATTTGTTTTTAATTCATTGTAATTGTTGTTTCTTATTTGTATTTCGTGTCGTATTAAAAAGTTTTACCTTTCGTCTGGGAGTTGTGATTTTCCTTTTACATCTGCTCATGCCAAATTAAGATGTCTCTTGGGCAATTAATATAGCTTTTAACACCAGCCCACCGTTAGGTTGTTCGTAAATTGGAGCAGACCAGCTTAAAAGTCGTTAACGCAGAGGCTGCTGTGTACTTTAATGAAATATATATATATATATATATATATATATATGATCTAACTACAATATGAAATGGGAAAAAAAGACTAAGATCTTTCAATAGTAACAAGTGGCCTTCGTCAGAGTCAAAAACTCAACTGACGAAGAAAGCTTGTTACGTCCGAAAAATCGTAATTAGCGATTTTTTCGCATTTCTTATTGCCCTTTGATCAGTGATCGTTATTTAATGTGTGTATGTGAAATCTTGTATTATCTTGATTACAATAAACTTCCTCTACTTTTTTTACCTTATTTTTAGTTTTACTTCTTAATTTTGTTCTCAAAATAGCAGCTCCTGTCAGATTGTTAGTAGCTGTTAGTTAGTATTACTTTCTAACTATACTACTCATATAGATAGCACCCATTTCTTAAATAAACTAGGTTATAATTTACATCCCAAGTGTTAACTTTTTCTTCACCATTCTGTATGCACTTGTTAATTTTATTCTTTTACATGAGTATTTTTTTATCATTATGTTCTGGTTAGTTCTTTGAAGAGAATTGTGAAGTTCATAATTGTTAGTTACCTTCATAATGAGATGGCTCTAACAAATGTCTCATCCTCTGTTATGAAAACTATAGTTTTATCTCTATCTATTTTCATTCATCAAATTTATAATAAAATAAAATAAATACCATAGATTGCATCTCAGTCTTTCAAAAATAAATATATTTAGAACGTCCTTCTGTTTTATTTTATTAAGAGGCATGTTTTATCTACTGGGCTACATCACCGGCTTGAGCCCACGGAGGATCAAAGTGAATATTCTTTTTTTCGCAATTACTTTTTTTTGTGCGTACCCATAAGCTTGCTACTGTTATTAAGAAATTATTTTAGACACAGGATTTTTTAAGACTTACCTATCAGATGACAGACTTGACTCATTTACTTTATCTCTTTTTTCAATCATAATTCTAATCATTTTTAATAATAATACTTACTTTACACGCTGGGATTACCCTTATCAACTGGATTGATCTCAAGGTGAACCAATTTACGTTCCATTATTTTGGTTTTATGTTCAGTACAGTTTTTTATGCCTCTTTGTTGACTTCATCTAAACCAAGCGGTTGTCAGCTACAGCGACTTTCTTATTAAAATCCACATACTTAGGCATTTTCTCAGTTTTTACGACCATTTATCAGTATAAATATAGGTCTTTCATATTTTTTTTTTCTTCTTCAATTTGACCTGTTTGCATCATAGGCCGCTTTATAATGTAACAGGAAATGACTTAGGTGAACCTTTTTATTTTTTGGAAGTGTTCCCTTCATCAATTGCTGTATAGTATCATGGGTGAGCATTAGATATTATGTAATATGTCACGTGAGAATTAATTTAGCTCTGATTCCACAATTCAGTGCATAATCTTATGGGTATATATAGATCTCTGTAGCACATTCCCTCAAAGGTTATTAATGTAGCTATAGAGATTTCTTATTTAAAGAATTTAATCCTATAATCAAGGTTATCTTCCCTTTAGCTTAATTATGATTTTATTTCAATTTTCTTCCTTATTTCTTTTAGAGTTAACTCTAAGCGTTACCCAAAAATACTAAAATTAGTATTCTTGTATACTAATATTAAAAAAAAAAAAGTTAGGTGCATCTTTAAAATATATTCGATATTCACGATCCACAAACATAGCTGTGTCATTATAGAAAGACTATTTGGCATAATGTCTGTTCATTTGCTTAATTCTATTGTGAGTACAAATAAAATTCTGTGAAATGCGAAAATAGCCTCGAGTTTCTTTCATAAAAAGAAAGAATTTCTCAATTACAAAACTAAGGATTTTTTTTTGTTTTGTTGGTTGCATATGATAGTTCTTGTACCACACATCTACTTACTCATAAAAAACTACATGATAATGTAAGAAATAATATATTTTATTTATATATCTACATATTCGAAACATCATTCTTGTAATATTCAATTTATTTAAATATTAATTTTTTCTTATATTTTTATTTAAATATTTAAACTTATAGTCAGTTATTAAACTTATAGTAAAAACTTTAAATAATATCAATTATATTGCAGGATAAAAATTGGGTATATATTTATCATTTCTACTAATAATTAGGAATAAACAAGTGTTTTTGAAATTGAATGGGTATTTATAAGGTAATAGTACATATCAAATGTTCTCAAGAGTTCTCAAAAGTTTGAAAGGTATTGGTTTATTTTAAAATATATTCAGTTTTGATCTCCTGAGTTTATATTAAACTCTTATAAGTTATTTTGATAATACAAAGACCAGGTGTGCTTGAGTACTTGCATCCAACTCGTTAGTATTGAAAATTCAAAGTTCAAGCCTTGTTCATAGTGGCATATGTTTTGTATTGGATAGGGAAACTTACCATCCCAGAGGGGACTGTTTGTTTCCTGTACAACATTAATTTAAGTAATTATTTCATAACTAATAATTTATCATATTAGTATCTGCTTAAACTAGTGATATTATAGTGGCATCACTACATTACTGATACTCAAAATATATTATTTTCTATTCGGTTGATTCTTATATTCCAAACTACAATACCCACTGACAATTGAAACGGGTCCCAGATAACTAATGTATCATAATTTTTGTAGCTAAAATGCTAAAAAATCAATAAAAGCCAACGTCTAACCTAAATAATGCAGTAAATTTTCCATTATAATGAAAGACAAGCATCCTGTGAAAAGTTATATCATATTTACCTCAGTTAATAGAACTGGTAGAACATAATTCTAATGATAACGATAAAAACTAAATTGATAGTTCATGAAAAGCTGAAGAAATGATCATATTTAGTTTACATGTACGATTACAAGAAAAGAACACGTAGAAACAACACAGAACTCACTTCAATAATTTCGATCAGAAGATGAGTTTTGATTGGCTGGCAAACAATACATAAACTTGCTGTTTACCAAACAGGCAGAAATGATCTTCATCTTATTCTCCTTCTCCTGATGAAGACGAGGTCGAAATATTAAAGTAAGTTGTGTGTTGTTTCTACATGTTCTTTTATTATAATACTTTTATATGCTGTTATAACGGGCTGTTTATTATTTATAATTAGTTTATATTTATGGATGATATGGTTCATTATAATAATAAAAAAAAATTAATAATATAAATTGTATTATATTTATAATATTATAAGTATAATTATAATAAATATCTTTTTAATAAACCGTACCTCATTCAAAACCAAAATGGAATATATTTTTTTAAATATAGAAAATCAGTGACTTGTTGAATTAAACGCAACATTCAACCTCGTTTCGACTCCCAAGAGGATTCTTGTAGAAATTAATTCAACTTACGTTTTCAACTAAGTCCATTACCAAAATTGGATGGGTGATTTGCGATGTAATATGTATCTAATGGTTATAGAGGAGTGTTAATTGGCATAATTGATCCTATCTTATAAGGGTTTAAGTTGAAAACAATTCTAGTTGCGATTTTATTAATAACTCTGGCTGAATTAACCATTTAATCATATTTAATTGTTTATGGTAAACTTATTATAAGAAATATGAATTAATGTAATTAAGATTGTTTCTCATTTCGAAGATAAGGTAATTTAAACTGCGTTCTTTTTCTTTTAATATAATTAAATATTGAATTACAAGATTCAATCCTGGGCATAATGTAAAAATATATTATTAAAAGTTTAGTTCATATATACGTAAAATATGAATAACTTCATGTGTTTTCTTTTATATCAAATAAAATATTTTAAATTTCTTTTAAATCATACAAATAAAGTCATACTTTTACGGTTACCACAGCAGATATGTTGAGTGCTAAATCATAGTTTGTAGTCCGAACAACTTAGGTTCATTTTATGAAGAAAATTTTTCTTCATTTTAATGAAGAAAAAATCATAGTTTTCTTCATTATTTTATTCTATGCTAATTGTTTGTCTTTCATGAAATATTTATGATCCCAACTTTATGAACTATTTACAACTACTAAATAAGGTGATTCATAATTAGAGAACTTAATTTATCTTTCTAAATAAAATACATTATTATAACTTCAAAATATATGCAATTTGACTTTTTATTTTTGTTGCTTGTAGGTGACTAAAGTGGCTGTAAATTAACAGGAAAACGGACGTTAACAACACTAAAACAAATCAGATGAGAAATACATCTCTTAAATAATCGGGTTGGAAGTTAAAATACAACAGCTGGTTGAAATTAGTTAGTACTTTAAATGGTTCTTCTACCAAACTTTGCTTAAAGTAAATAAATGTAATAAATTTATAATTTAAATTAAAATTCAAATTTAATTAAAAATAAATTAAATTAAAATTTAAATTAAAAATGTAATAAGTATATGTAATAAATTCATCAATTCTAACACTAAAATCACTAGGTGTTTTAGTTCTCGATGTGGATTCCTCCATAATGTGTAACTCTGTTACTCTGTTAGTTGTACCTTTATATATATATCTTATCTTTTAGTTTGATAGTTCAATCATAAAGTGCTTCTGAAGTTCATTTACACAATATCTTAAGAGTCAATGAAATTGTAATCCTTGACTTTCAATGCTTCATTTTTAACTATTTTTTAATTCTGATAAACATAGATGACTGTTGATCAATGCCTTTTTTTTGGGTACTAAAAAAAGGAGTAATCTAAACTACAGATCTGAACTTTTGAAAATTTGGAATTTAGAATGAAGATATTTTGGAAGATAAACGCATTAATGCTAAACAAAAAAAAAATATCAACTCTTTATTATTTGAGCTAACAATTTATTTTAAAACATCCATTAATATACTAGTTGTATTTAATAGAATGCAGTAGTGAAATATAATGAATAATAAACGTATTACAAACATCCCTTATAAATAGGTTTATTTACAAGTAACAAATATCATTCTGAGGTAAAATGGATAAACAAACAAAATTCTGCACAGAAATGACGTTTTATTCAAAAAAAAAAAAAAAAAAAAAAAAACCGCGTTGCGAACACTTTATGTTTATCATCAAGAAGGCACCAAATGATGTTCTGATGAAGGGTTGGTCCACTGAAAACAACTAGTCAGTAGACTAGAATTTGGACTACTTGTTTTCACTTGAGCAACCTTTCATCACCACATCGTTTGGTGTCTTCCTGATGATGAACACAAAGTGTTCGAAACACGTTGTTGTTTTTAATAAAACGCCATTTGTATGGAGACTTTTGTTTGTTTATCCATTTTACGTCAGAATGAGTAAATACCACACAATTACGAATTGCAAAACTAACGTTTTAAGTAACAAATAATTATATATTGGCTCATATATTTAAATTTTAAATTGTATTTATAGGAATTTAAATTTTATAATTGTGCCATAGTGAACTTAAATTTGCCTACTTTCTTAAAGAATAGTAAAGAATAATTTCTAAATTCTAATCATAGCAACAAAACATACATCAACTTCATATATAGGTATGAACAATATTATATCAAAATTTATTTTAAGAAATTAGTGTAGGACAAAAATCCTATTAGAAATAAAGTTATGATTTTTTTTTACTCTGATTATTTTATGGTGGTTTAGATTTTAGGAGGGTTGTGTTTACCGTTATTTGGACTGGGTCCAAATCGGTTTTAGTTGCTTGAATGGACAAAAAGGGTTCCGTAATGTTGGTGGACACTGGATATAATAGGGTATGGTTTGTCATTTCACTTGGAAAGCAAACTTCACTAAAGGACTTCTGTTTTAATAACTCAAAATTTAACATTTCCTTTTTAACTTATCAGCTATGAATCTGTCTCACTTACTTTTTCATTCGTTCTTTTTCATAGAAAAGTATTCTATTATGATTATTTCCTAGCAAAGGTTCTAATAAATATACTATATTATGGAAATTAATATAAGAAGATTATATAATAAATGCGTGAAACAACAATCAACGTGAGAATTTGCAGCAGAAAGAATCAACAGAACAATAAAACTGTGGTTATCTCCTATTTCGGTTTATATTTCAACTAATTACATATATTATTAATAGGTGTGTTCTCTAATCGGGGTTCCGTCAATTTTCCAGGTTAAAAAAAAAATTATCCTGGAAAATTGACCGAATCCCGATTAGAGAACACACCTATTCTATCTAACGGTCAATATATTATTGAATCTGTTATATATTATTAATTATATGCTATTAAAGAGTTGTTATTGTTATATTACAGTTTAACACAATATAATAATATATATTATGTTAAAGCTGTGTAATATAGCAATAACAACTATTCAATAGTTTATACTTAATAACATATGCATATAGTTGTAATACAAACAACTCCGAAATAGGAGATAACCACAGTTTTATTGTTCTGTTGATTCTGCTAATTCTCACAACAGCCTCCTAAGAAATGTTGTTTGCACGTATGTGCAAGTCATCAGGAAGACACCAAATAATTTCAGTTGGTCCACTGAAAACAACTAGTCACTAGAATACAAATTGGACTAGTTGTTTTCGCTTGACCAACCCTTCATCACCACATCCTTTGGTGTCTTCATGATGATAAACATAAAGTGTTCGAAACACGTTGTTGTTTTTTGAATAAAACGTTATTTGTATAAAGACTTTTGTTTGTTTATCCACTTTAACTTAGAATGAGTTAAATGGATCATCAAATCACTTATTGAAATAACAGTTATAATAAGAAAAAAAGTACTTTTACCTTATACCAAATTAATAAAAGGCAAATTTCAAAGTGTTTTAAAGTCTTTTATAAAGTGTTCTAATGTATTTATAGGACTACTGAAACCATGCAGACCTAGGTATCCCTACATTCCAACATTCAAGCACTAAGAACGAATGTAAAACATTCAAATTAACGTACTTATACCTATCAGATATTTATGAAAGAAAAATTATATTTTGAAACTCAACATGGTTCATTGAATATAATTATTGTAAAAATAATGCCACTTTACAGAACAATATCTAGAGAATAACACTTAATAATACTGTATTCACACTAGCATGTTATAGATTCTATAAATTAATATGTGTTAAAAGTATAGTTTTTAGAAGTATGCTATATACTGTATTTAAGAATATTTGTAGATCTGTAAAATTTTGTTAACATTATCGTCAATGTTATATACTATTATATTTTAACTAAAAAATACATACATATACAAATTTGTACTGTTTTACTTACATGCTTGTTCTGTTTCAATAGAGCACAAACATGTATGGTTATGCTACCTACACCTATGGATATCAAAAACATGCACATTCTAAAAAACTTCCAAATAAGTCCAGTTTAGATAAATCTATATATAAATTCTCTTCGTGGCTCTGTATGTATGTATGTATGTTTGTACCTTATGCATTCGGCCTACAATGGACCTTTTGAAAAATTCTTTTGCAAAGCACTTTGTATAGGTCTTGGGGTGGTTTTAGCTATTAAACTCTGGGAGGCAGCCTAACCCAGGCCCCCTAGGGCCCTATAATAGATAAGGTTTGCTGTATAACCTGTTTGTTTACCTTTTGACTTTAATTGGTAATGGCAACCGCAGGTAGGTAATTCTTTGTGATAATATTTCCACATGCTTTGTTCAATTATTTTTTCGATACAATGCTTCTTCATAAACAAATAATATTTCATCAAAATATTGTTATTCAAACTTTTAAGAGACAATTTTGTTTACTGATATAATTTTAATTGGACATTTAAAACTGTGTGAAGTCTTCAAATTGAAATCATTGAATGAAATGTAATGTGATATGGTTTAGCCTCTTCAACTAACTGGTTCCTAATTGAAACGATTTGGGGGTTTAAAATTCGTATCATATTTAACAGATAAGACATATCACATTTAATGAGCTTAGACATCTTTCAAATTTCTTGATGTATTGTTCGGCAAAAAATATTCTTTTTATTATTTGTTTAATCTAATCTATCAACTTCCAATATTATTAGACAATGTGTGAAATTTATAATCACTCTTAGATTATATATTTTTTGCGTAATCTATAATTTTAATTCTGTAATAATTTCGTTTATCTCAAAAAAATTAAGTGTAACGGAACTATAGAAAATTTAAATTGTTTTCGTTATATGTAATTTATTATTAGAGTTGAAATTAAATTGTTTCCCGGGTAAAGCCGGGTAGATTAGCTAGTAAACGATAAATATGAAACATGAATACATGAAGCAAAAGATTATAGTTGAACAGTCACATAAATATGTAAAAAAATCATAATCTTTATTTAGAAAATTCAGTGAGAATTTTAGAAAGTTTCACACATAAAGAAGAAGTAAAGAAAACGGAACTTTATAAACTGACATAAATGCAACTATTGCATTGAAAATAATTCCTATTTAAATAATGTTGAAAAAAATTGAATACTTGTTTAGAAATAACATTAGAATTGAAAATATCATGCAGTGTTATGAATTTTGTGTAGTATTGATTCGTAAAATGTGGAACGTAATGAAAATAAATGTAAGATTGCTTAGAACACAATAGACCATGTAGAAGAAAATGGGTGAAATAAATTGGAAAATAATACTGTGAAAGGAAAATTTTGACAGAAATATACATCAGAGTATACAAAGATAGTATGATATAATGATGAATTCTTTATGGTTAGTTAGTGGCACAGTTTTATCACCTCGGTATGAAAGAGTGCCATACCTTATACTATAGTATGTGATAGTTGTAGTATACTATAGTATGGATGTATTCATACTATATAGCATAACATGTCATACTATATTATATTGTGCGATTACATATGGTATAACTATGTTCATACAATATTCCATATATTATATTTGGTTATATCAGTAACATATACTAACTATTATTGACTTCTTACTTATGGAAAATTGTTTAGTGAGAGAAATATTAATGGGTAATTTTAAATTTTTTAGATAATTATTTTCAAACGATTTTCATCAAAAAGTTTAAATCACCTTCATTCAGAAATTTTTTTTTTGATTTGAACAAATTAATCGGTACTTTTAATGAAACAATCATCCAACCCAAAAAAAAACACTTTTACCAATGATGAATTAAATACAAGAAAAAAAAAAGGAAAAGAAAGTTAGTAGCAACGCCCTGATAAATTAAGAGAGAGAAAGTAACTGCTCTAATGAAATTTTCTATAAAAAGGAAATTTAAAAGTGAATCGACTATTTCAAAGGATGAATATCAGAATAAAGGTAATTGGCAAACCTTTTCAAGAGTTTAATAAAGAGAAATTAATTTATAGAATAATTAAAAGAGAGATTTCAGATTTCATTACTTTTCAGTTACTGATCGTTTTTTAGGGCAAAAAAATCCGCCTAATAATAATTCACACAAGTTCTATTTTATAAAGTTATTTGTTCAACTGAGATATATTAATTTTTTTTAAATTTATTCAAATTTCATTATTTCATTATTCTCACAACCTACTTCAGAAAGGTTTATTTTTTAATTACTCACATTTTGATAGATTATTGTACATTTGTATATATAATATAATAAATAATTCTCCATATAATTAGTATATAATAATTATATATTATTATATATCAACATTCTCTTCTTACACAAATTGTTATGTAATCAAACCACAATAAGAAATGGGAAAACAAGACTAAGATCTTTCAACCGTAACAAGCGGTCTTCGTCAGAGTCAAAAACCCAACTGAGTTGGGTTTTTGACTCTGACGAAGACCGCTTGTTACGGTTGAAAGATCTTAGTCTTGTTTTCCCATTTCTTATTGTGGTTTGATCATTGATTGTTATTTCACGTGTTTATGTGAAATCTTTTTATATTGTTATATATATCGTAAACTGTAATGAAGTTGTACACCATATATTTCAAAACCATATTTACATAGATAGCATTTAATAAATATATACCTTAATTTAATAAATATTTCAATACATATATTAAATTTACCCTCAAGAAATTTTTATGAAAACAATCCCTTTTCAATCCTGGTATCTTCAATAGAGTAAATTTAACACGTTAGGAAGGACTTGAAAGAAAAGTCAGTTCAATTCAATTTGTGTGTTTGCAGAAATAATGTAAGACATATTATTATCATGTTTTGAATATTTACGTGTGAGTAGATATTTTTTTTGTACTGCTCAAATTTCAGTAAAGTGGCCTGCGTACTCGCCACTGATTCTGAGAGACCCAGGGTTTCATTCTCACCCCCCATCACCATGTCATCCTTTGGGAAAGCCATTAAACTCTGGTTTCCGAGCCTATATAATGTCAAGTACTCATTAAAGATCCCTTCTTTAAATACACTTGACAAAGGCAAAATTTAAGACTCTTAATGTAGAATCAACCCGGTAATGTGGCTTAACCATTACTATAATTGATACCAAATAATAAACGAGCCACACAAGAATAAAACTAAAAGTGAACGCATATATGTACGGGCATTAGAAAACAAAGTATTTCAGCCGGAGCAAGCCCCTAAGTTCAATCTATTTATAAAATAAAACAAAAAAATTCAACAAACTATCAAGAAAAAAGAGGCAAAACGACTTAAATTGAAAGTCCAAAGGCAATTTTTTTTTTTCTTTAGCCGATCACAAATATAAACATTAGCTAATCCATATCTTTCATAAATCCTAAAATTTCTATTTATTCTAGGATAATCAGAAATGGCTTTATTAAATTATTGATATTTTTTAGAGTAATAATCCTTAAATGTATTATTTTATTGATATATAATTTATTTTTACGTATTCCTTGAAAAAAAAATATTTTTTATAAGTAAGGTCTTTTCTGGGATAACTATTTGCTGATATTTTTGTTTTATTTTTTCAGTAAGTTGTTGTATATAATGACATATATTTTCACTCATTTCAATATACTTGTAGATATTTTATTTAGTTGATCTTGGAATGGAACATGAAATGTGTTAAAATAGTCTTGCTTGATTCATGCAGAGAGCTTAATTATTTTATTTATTTTCCTGAAGAGATGTAAAGAAGTGTAAAGGTGATTTGTAGAAATAATTAATATTAGTTTTGGCAGAACGAAAAGAAATATAGAAAATAACGTTAGTAGTCTTTGATGATATTGAGGATTCCAATTCTTTGGTACACGATGGACGAGTTCTTGTATATCTATAGTATAATAGAGATGCAACTTGGTAAGATTTCGGCTTTTCTTTACAAGTCTTTAGAGTGCCAATAACCTCAACTATGGGCATACAAGATTATTTTTTTACATTATTGAGCTTGTACATATAATAACAAAACAAAACATTTATAATTCGATATATTTTTTTTTTTTAAATTATTATATAACAGATCTTTGTATTGATACAAGAAAAGAAACAAGTCCAACATGATCAGATGACATCGTCCATATAAGAGTCTAACGTAAACGTAGATCTGACCAGATCAGAACGTAATGAGAAAATCGCACGACCCCACGAAGTCTCCAGAATGTCAAAGATGGTCACCTGACTCCTCAACAACCGTCGTCAGTGTTGCCACCACAAAATCACAACAACTTCAAAAACTTTAATGTTAAATATAAGAGACTTAATGAGTAACTTTACTTAACCATTGATTTTTTTCTTAAACAAGTATATTAATACGAGGAAACACATGTTTACCTGCTTCATGGTGTTCAAAACACATGCAGATGTTGATCTAGGATACGTTTTCTCACAAAATTGGAAAAGTATTTCATTTTGAATAAATCACTGATAGTAAAATTCAGCACAACTTTATTGTGTAGTAAAGTTCATTTAAAGTAATAATTTTTAAAATTATCTAGAAATGTAATTATTAAAATAGAACAAATTTTCATCAATCAATTAAAATCTACAATTATGATAATGGGAATTCTCTTTAATTAAATTTTAATCAAGCTAGAAGTTAAGTCAAGTGAGATAGCTGAAAATGGAAAGGCTAAAAATTAAGGAAGACTCGACGAGTTTGGGGGGTGGGGGTGAGGCTTGTAGACAATAGAGGGTCGGGAATCAAGCGAAGCACTATTAATTTCCGACAAGTGAATGACAGCAGGTATCAGATAAGTATTGCCTGATAACTCTGACTTCAGACTTTAATGCTTGAAAGTGCTTGAAGAGTGGTGGGGGGGGGGGGGAGACTAAAGAAATGTCTTACACTGTTGACAAGTACTTGATAGGGTCTTGCTATTTTCTGAAATTTATCAATTAGCTATGGAGTGTCCTTATTTCTGTTTTGAAGGTGAAATGAAATCATAGTGACATTTTCATCACTTGTTCTCATCTCAGATAACTTTGACAATCAGCGCACAACCAGAGTTCCCATTTTTTATGCTTAATCGATTTTGCAAAAAAAATTATAGTAATAATAATATTTCATATGATTGGTTTGCATTTTAGCTATTCATCCCAAAAACTAAGAACAAAATAGTAAAATAACTTAAAAATTTTCTAATGTTTATAGTAATCAGAACTATAATTATTTCAAAACAAAGTAAAATATGAAGGACGATTCAACTTTCAACTATATATATATATATATATATATATATATATATATATATATATATATATATATATATATATATATATGAACGTATAAGCCACAAGGAAAAGTAAAAAAACACAGAAAATATGCTCTAAGGCCTTTCAATTATATGTCATCAGAGAGCAACTAGATATTGATAACAATCAATTGATGATATCGTTATCAATATCTAGTTGCTCTCTGATGACATATAATTGAAAGGCCTTAAGCATATTTTCTGTGTTTTTTTACTTTTCCTTGTGGCTTATACGTTCATTAGTTTCATCACGTGTTTATTGTGATTATATAGTATATATATATATATATATCAATGATCAAACCACAATAAGAAATGGGAAAACAAGACTAAGATCTTTCAACCGTAACAAGCGGTCTTCGTCAGAGTCAAAAACCCAACTGAACACTGAGTTCACTGAACACTCAGTGTTCAGTTGGGTTTTTGACTCTGACGAAGACCGCTTGTTACGGTTGAAAGATCTTAGTCTTGTTTTCCCATTTCTTATTGTGGTTTGATCATTGATTGTTGTTTCACGTGTTTATGTGAAATTTTTATATATATATATATATATATATGTTGAAATAAACACGTGAAATAGCAATCAATGATCAAACCACAATATGAAATGGGAAAACAAGACTAACACTTTTCAATCGTATCAAGCAGTCTTCGTCAGAGTTGAGTTTTTGACCCAACTTGTTTTGTTTTCCCATTTCATATTGTGGTTTGATCATTGATATATATATATATATATTGGTGTACGATAGCAGCAGGTCTTCTCTTAAACAGGTATAATTAAAGTTGGCAGTAGCTTCTGCGTTGACCAATTTCTTACTGATGTTCTCTAGTTTCCCAACTAGTTTTCGGTAACTTTCGGGTATTTTCCAAAAGAGTTCTGGTAACGACATGAATGGAAGTCCTAACAGAACTCCTTTGGAAAATACCCGAAAGTTACCGAAAACTAGTTAGGAAACTAGAGAACATCAGTAAGAAATTGGTCAACGCAGAAGCTGCTGCCAACTTTAATTATATATATATATATATATATATATATATATATATATATATATATATATATATAACTTTAAATTACACAAAGCACGACACAGAAAAGACAATACAAAGAAAACTTACAGAATTCAATATTTCGAACTGGTGTTCGTCATCAGGAGAGTAGACTTGAAGAGAGGACGAAGTGAGAGAGATCTCCCCACGTCGAAGAACGGAGCGCGAATATAATTATATATATATAATCTATTATATATATATATATATATATATATATATATATATATATATATATTTGCTGGTTTCAACAATTATCTATTTAAAATGAGGTGGCTTTCTCATATCAAGTTTCAATGTGAGATAGCTACATAAGATTTCAATTATCTTTACAAATTCCTTCAGGTTTACACTTTTCAACTACCAATAATTGAGTAAATGCCATCTTTGTAAACTTTGTTCCATTATTACAACTTTATAAACTTGGACATCTGTTCACTTTCAGAAGTATTGGAGAAATCTTTTCCACTCTTAGTGGAAAAATATATTATTATCAATTATATTATTATTATATATTATTATTAGTGGGAATTATACATTAATGCCGTTTTCGCACCTAGAATGTGTTGTCCAAGTTTTTTCATTATCAGCAATTCTGAAAACTTTAAACTTTAGGTCAACATGTAATTATTTTTTGTTTTTGTTCATTTAGCACTCTGATGATGTTGTAATGATAGGTCTTAGAGTATTGTATCCAATACATTGTTTTCATTGTGGCTCTTTAATTCATGTTTTATATCAAGAGTTATTGTTGATAATTAATTTTTCATATATATATATATATATATATAATATATATATATATATATATATATATATATATATATAATATCATTAAAATGCACAGCAACTTCTGCGTTTACGACTTTAAAGCTGGTCTGCTCCAATTTCCTATTAAATGCCATATTAATTGCCCAAGAGACAACTTAATTTAGCATCAGCAGATGTAAACAGAAAATCATAATTATGAGACAAAAAATGCAACTATATAATACGAAACAAAATTGAAGAGAAAAAACAACAATGACAGTGAATAGAAACAAATACGTTGAATAAAATTAATTTCAGTGAACAATTTTTACAACTTACGTGAAAAATTGCTGTCCTCTTACAGAAATATATATGTGTATATATATAAACAATAAATTAGTAACATCATCAGTTATATTTAATATGTATAAAGGAAGTAGGTATAATAGTATTAGTAATGGATGTGGACTTACACACTAATGGAAAGCTCAGTATGTCCTCCGTTGAAAACCCATCATCTGAAAATAATATAAAGTTATATAGATATATATATATATTATATATGCATCTTTATATTAGTATTGTTAAAGTAATTAAGTGTAAAATATATATATATATAATTACAAAAATTAAATATAAATAGCTAACGAAATATAAAAAGCATTTTTTATAATCAGTCACTGTTTTCCTTATAAACTTGAAGACACAGTTATCCATTTAACTATTTTACATAAACAACAAATATTAGTAGGTTTCATCAGTATATTTTGAAAGTTTAGAATTCCATTGAAACATATAAACCATCTGTATGTTGGAGTCATAATTTTAAGAAGGTATTTTTTTAAAAATATTGCTGGAGAAAATGAATTAAACATTACCCGTTAAAGGAAATTCCATAAAGTTTTAGACGGAGCAGTAAGTATGGAGTTTTCTTAGATGCCAGTGAATTATTAAAGAAACCATGTTAGCAAAGAGGGAAATTCAGAGAGCTTTTAAATGATAAAACATCCTTTGAAAGCACAGTAAAGAACATAAGACAAGTGCTGAGTTACCTTACAAAAAATAAAAATGGTAAGGAAATGTTGCCGGAATTAGTTCATATTTTACCAAATTTATAAATTTATAACTTCTCCAATACAGCCTTTCAACATATCTTAGACACATTGAGAAACTCAAATCCTGGTACAAGTATTACAATGCAAGGGCTATATATTTTTAAGAATATTTATTATATACACTCACACTCACACACACCACACACACACACACACACACACACACACACACACACACACATATTTATACATACATACACACACAAACACACACACTATATATATATATATATTCAGTCGTTATCAGCCTTTGGAGCGATTCACTTCTTTTCCTGAAGACGAGGACATTGAAATATAGTAGTGAGTTCAGTGGTTTCCTTTCTATGTGTTCTTTTTTAAATTCTAGTTTATATATATATATATATATATATATATATATATATATATTCTGTACATAAGCGTTATTTTAGTATTTTTAGTACGATAGAGGTTGTTAGAATAATTTAAGTTATAAAACCATCTTATTCCTTAAGTTATTTACTTAATCAAGAACTTTCTGATTAATTTTATTTTCATAAAGGGACTGACTGTTTTTATGTTGGCATTATCTTATCATTATATCAATATTTTATTTTGTAATGAATTTCATTAATTATTATTGATTAAATATTTGATATTATTTATCATTTATATTTTTCAAAATTTTTTGTATTATTGTTACATTTTTGTCTTTTGTATGACCACAACCCTTAGTTTATCTTCCCATTGATCCTTCAATAATGCCAGTGATATAGCCAGTGGTTTAAATAACTCGTCCATTAAGTTGTTAGTCTGTTTGCCTGTAAAATTCATCTAAATTATTTTATATTTGAATATTTCTTATGATTGTGTAATAGCCAGTTTTAGTCCTTTATTCATCAAGTCCATAGTTACTGACACTGATAGGTTCGTGTAGATAGATCATAGGTGCTGGGCAAAAGTGGAATTGTACATATGCTATTTGAAAGCGTGAACATGTTCTCTGTATAGTTGTCAAAATTCATTTTTGCCTATACGACATAGCATATATTCTGCTTTGACTGAGTTTACTGTCTTTCTCTTCCATTAAACTTTTATGTTTTGTTAAATTGTAGTATTTTTCATTGAATACAACGTTTAAATTTTCATTTGTGAATAAATTTCGAGGTTTTATTTGTACCTTTTCCACTGTAATATAAATTATCTAAGTTGTCTATCTATTGGTGAGGTCAAAATAGATATTTCTTGGTCATTCGTTTTTATGCTTTTTTTTTTCTTGTACTAGTAAATAATTTTGTATTATTTTGCATGTAATACATTAATAATTGCTATTTATGTTTTACGGTTTTCAGTTCATAATAGAATTTACGATTGATAATGAAACTTTTATTAATCTGTTTACTATACATCTGAATGCGGATAATTTAGAGTTGGATTAGATTGTTCAGTTTATAACCGAAATTACACTAAAGTAAAATATATTAACGTGCTCGCCTCTGAACTGATAGCACCGGGGTTCGATCCTCACCTGGCCCTCGATTTATTCACGCGGGAGGTGAATAAATCTGAGCACGTCGTCCCTCGGTGAAGGACGTTAAACCGTCGGTCCCGAGCCTGTACGATGTCAGGTACTCGTTAAAGATCCCTACTCTAAATACATTTGAGTTAGGCAAAATTTAGGACTCCCACTGTAGAATCAATCTTCATTGTGTGGTATCACAAAGGCCCAATGCTCGGACTACGTGTGTTCCCTTGTGGAACTGCCACTGCAACCTAAACTATATTAAATTGAATAATGAGATATATAGGACAAAAGATTGATTGGGAATAAGACCATTTTTCTTCAGCAGTGTTATCAATGTTTACAAAAGTTTGAGTATCAATTAATGGATGAATTAGAAAAAAAAACATTTAATGTCATTCCTTTAAGCCGATGTATTGTTAGTAAATTTTTAACAATAAATTAAGTTATTGATTAAAAAAATGAATATATTAAAAAAAATACTGTTTAAACCAAAAAAAGTTAACTTACAGGCAAATGAGAAGGATAACGATAACGTTTTTTTTTAAGAAACCGATCCCCTCACGGGTTAAAACGTCAGCTTTTTCGGTCTTTTTGTTGATCGGACATCTTAGTACAATCACTCAGATCAGTGTTTAGAACTGTTGCCCGAGTTCCATCCCCTTCAACAGTTTATGAAGGTGTGCATCGGGGGCAACTGTCGGTCGACTGTCGGGTTCGGGATTAAATATCTACGGCTTTCTAGCGAGGTCTATGTGGACTGCAGTTTCTTCTGCCTCCCCACATTGTCTAAACAATATATATTGCTTTGATATAATTATAAGGAAATGCTATAGACGTATAGATAGAAGTACATACTATAAACGAAACATCAAGATATACATAAATCTAACAGTTACAGACGTATCTTTTCATAACGCATCGCAACATCCTCATTATTAATGTTAAATATCATAGTTTAACCATAAAAAACACCTATTAGGCCTACTTTCTGGGTTTATTCGTAAAATTAAATCCAACATAATTTCCTTCTAGTGGCGATAAAGTACATAACTTGTTAATTAGAAACTTTTATAAAGAATTGGAATATTGTGGCGCTTGCAATATTCTGTGTAAATGATATCGTAAAATATACATAAGTCATGCTGTAAAAAAATATTTATTAACTAATAAAGAAAATGAGTAATACAGTTATTAGTGTTTAACAATTGTTTAAAAGCAAGTAAAAACAAACTGTTATTCTGAAATTATGTTATGTTCCATTTTTACACTAACCTGTATTATAAGTAAATTTGAAATGCAAAAATGCTCATTTACTTTGTTTCTGTTTACTGTAAATATTGAAAATAACTAAAACTATGTTTAATGAATAGAATGCCGAAAGATTTTCTTATAAATGCCAAATAAATGAGAAATATAACATAATTTTACGATAAGTATTTCATTAATTACTGGTCTTATTTTATTTTCATCAGTTTAACATCTTTGTTTTTAGATCACCGGTTTTTTATAATAATTTGTACCATGTGTCCTAAATGATATTTACATGACATTATTAGTCTTTTATTTTCGGCAACATTGAAAAACCATGGATCTGAATTGACATTTTAGACTAAAAGCCAGCTGGTAACCTTTTCGCAAAGTTGACAATTGTCAACTAATTTTGTAGAATAACCAAAAATATTCTCTATTGTATTAGGATAATAATATTTTTTGCTTTTATTTACACTACATTATCAGTTCATTATTTCATATACTTTTAGTTTTCTTAAACAGTTTGTAGATATAATTATAGAAGACTCTAATTTACTTGTTAGTTCTCGATAGTTGTCATATATGAATCTAAGTCATATCTTGTAACACCCCTGGATTTGATTTTTGTAAGAGTGAGGGAGCCTTGTTTGATATGATAATGTTGCATCGTTTGTTTTTAATCAAAATCCTTCTTTGATTTTAGGTATAAGGTCATAACCATACAAATTCTCCAACTATATGAATCAAGGTGCTTAAAAATGTCTGTCTTACTTCCCTATTTGATAAGTAAATTGCATAATTATATCACATAACCAACTATGTATGATAATTTTCATATTTTTGATCATTTAACCTGAAGGTGCTATTTCTTTGTGACAAACAATTAAAAGATAGTATACTACTGCTTAGTTTCTTATTTAGGTTAGTGATATTTTTTTTTATACTATAAACATTTAGATTTAATGTATATTAGGCAAAAAATGTTAAACAAATTATAGAAATTTTTCATAAAATATTTTCATATTTTAAAAATAAAACGATATTACAAAAATTTGAAAACAAATTGTAAATTTCATTCATTACAAGTTTTTATGAAAAACTTTTATGTCTGCATTTTAGACTACATTTAAATCCAGAAAATTTTCAAAATAAGGTAAAAAAATATTTTTTTATTTATTTATTCATATTTAATTAACATTCAGCTTCCAGCGATGAACGTGTTTCTACTGAGCAAGTAGGTTTTTAGATAAAGGTTTAATAATTTTCAATTGTTTTCTATCTAAGTCCATTAATAGGAATTGTTATCCACGGAATTACTTAAAGATTTACTTTAGAACTCTTACTAGGTGCAGGAAGTTTGACTCATTTGATATCTGTCTCCCATTTCAGTAATGGTTTATAATATTGTGTATGATATATAGTAGTTTTCTAATTAATTTTTTTTCTCTCATAAATCATGAACTAACATTGTTTTTACCTGATACTTTAATTTTAACAAATTCTGGGCCACTTAAAATTAAGCTTAGTTGAAAATAACAATCATCAACAGGTATATTATCATTAAATTGATAATTTAATTGAAATTGATAACTGTTTTTAATAATACTATTTTCTTTACGCAAGTGATGTCAGAATCACTTACCAGTATGTCTAAGTGGCAATGAACACGAATAAAGTAGAAAGAATTCAAGTCAAGATCTTATTTCAACACGATTCTTTATTAAATATTGCACATCAGAAGACAGACTTTTCACTTTTATAAATAAATTCTTCAGTATGACTCCAACACGCTACGAAAATATTTATACTAATCATCAAAAGTGAATAAAATATAAAGAAATCTTGAGGCTTTTTTTTTGAGTTAGCTCTTTGTCAAAGAAAAAAAGTTTTATTTTTTCTTGGGCTGTTTGACAAAAGACTACCTAATAACCCCCAACACTTCTTCATTTTCTCTTTCAATTTGTTTTTGTTTTTTTTAAAAATGAATGAACAACGGATAAATAAAAATGAGTTAATATTTATGAATAAATGAAAGTTGTTTGTACAGTTCTTTTAATTCAACACATATATTTTTTCAAAAATATATTATTGCATGAACTCAAATTTTCATAGCATTTGATTCATTATATATTTATGTGTCAACATTTTTAAGTAAATTCCTTGTTTTAATAATAATATAAGATTCAGGGCTTTTCAAGTCTGTTAAATTCATAACAAGTTGTGTCAAAAGGATTAATAATATAGCTGAGAAAGCTTCGTCAACATTGAAACTTCCTTCAAAAGACTAAAATCGCTTTATTATTTACTTAAGCTTTTGAATTTTCAAGCAACATTAACGTAGACTGTAAGTTATAAAATAGTTAAAAGAAAAATTAACTCTGTTCAAAATATGTTTAACATCTTTTGGATATTTTATATAAATATTTATACTACTGTCAGTTAACTACGTTTTAACATTAATTTCATAATTTGAAATGGAAATAAAAATTAATATGTTCATATAATATGTCATATATCCTTGCACTCAGTGCATACTGTAATGCAAATGCGTATTATTATTATTATTCTTTTTATTATCATTAGCTTCTGAGCGGACATGGTTACTTCTGCACCTACCTATGAAAGATAGGGAAGCACCAAATATCCGAGTGTCTGTGTTGTCCAGCGTTAGATGATGTGGAACACACATTTTTTTCTTGTCTAAAATGGAACAGCCAGAGGAGAGACTTGATACACAGAATAAGCATATTCTCCCCAGAAACGATCATTGAAAAAATTATCCGGAGTTCTGGGGCATGGAATATGGTAGATGCCCTAGGTTAGAACGATTTTGACTACGAAAAAGCGATACTTAAAAGATCTAGAAGAATAATAATGTAAGTATGCCTCACCTAAGGTAAGCTACGACCAAGCCTTACCTTGGGGTGTTTTAGTTGGTAGTCTGGTTTATCTAGGAGCCCAGCACTATGTGCATAAATGCATTTCACCTCCATACTCCATTTCACCCCCCCCCCCCCCCCAAATAAAAAATATTATCATTAGCATCCTAGTTGAAGAAAACAATATAATTATTATGGTCTTTTTTTAAAAAAAATATATTTTAAGTTAAAAATTGTTTTTTGTATTAAAAATATATGGTGAAAACAAAGGGGATTTATACTAACAGGTAAAAGATTATCTCTTAATGAAGGGTTATATAGAAATTGTAAAAAAATAATGTTTGACAGGACTAAGTATTTAACATATAGTTTTGAATTTTATTCGTGGAAAGATCTGAAGAAAAAAGCGTATTATATTAAAAACTGGTTATCCAGATTTTATCAGTCTATCGCCCTTTGGCTTTCAAATAGACTACTATCTCTCCCCAACATGCATACACACGCATGCACACACACACACACACACACACACACACACACACACACACGCACACCTATAAACAATTATTTTTTTTTGTATGAAACAATATTATCGTAAATTTATTTTTTAAAAAAAAAATTGTTCATTAAACAATTTTATTTTGTTTTCACAATTATCACCAATAGATCAATGGATATTACCCCCCCCCCCACCCCCGTCCCCCTCATCATTCAAGACAAAACATCCTATTGCCTCCTTGTACTTTCCCAACGCCCCAGGGAAGGCGGTACAGACATATTTAGAAAATACTAACAGTATTTTAAACTTACAGTCATCAATATAACAACTACTTGGGAAGACTAACTGATTCTCTGATAGATGGAAGTCAAAATAAAAACAATTGGCAAGCTGTAAATGTTTTAAATCTTCAAAAATTAAATAATGTTATAAAAAAAATTGTTCTCATAGAAGGGGATAGAACTTGTAATGAATTGCGTGTTTCCAGCCATTAACCAAAAGTGAAAAAAAAAATTAATTATTTGAGTCTACTAAATTATTTCGGAAAGTTTACTAGCATTATATGTTAATGCGATATTTTTTTGAGTGAGAGATTAATATAATTTTTCTTTTAAATTATAATGAGTTTTTTTTCGTATTTCATTCATCCTGTTAATATTCATTGGAAGTTTAAGGTTTTAAAAAGGAAAAAAATAATCAAAGATTATTTTAAATGCTGCATTGTGTGGCCTATTAAATATAATTTTAGGATTAAGTCGTTAAATGATCTCCAAGAGACACTTGTATGTCGTATTGTGTTCTAGGAGAACTATCTGTAAATAAACGGTGAAATGATGAACGATTTGTAAATATATGTGCAATGAATAGTCTTAGAGATAATATAATACTGCGTTCCGTTTCTTTAAAGTCTTAATGGAGGGTGTTATTATTTAATGACCGAATACTGCTCTATGAGGTACATTAATGTTATGATGCCTGTTCTGTCAATTTTTTGTGGAAAACTAAAGCATTGAATTAGCAAATAATCAACTAGAAGGAAACTATTATTCTGCATTATATGTTCTAAAAAAGTTTATGTGGTGAATTAACGTGTTGGATGTGCAATAATGCAATTTAATGTTCAATCATAAGACGTATAGAATATATTTATTGAGTTAACGCATTAAATGACCAAAGAATCATCTAAAAGATTATTTTTACTGTATTGCATTTTTCATCATTCATAATGGGAAATATTTTTCTCAAAATTTATACCATTTCAACAAACTTCATTATGAGTTTTCTTCACAGTCTAATAAAAAAAGGAGTTATAATTTATTTTTAATTTCAGTTTTTATCTGTTTTTCTCTTCGCCTTCTTTATTGGAAATTACCCCTTTTTTTTAATTAAAAAAGTTTTACTTCTTATCACATCCTTTAATTCCTTTAGGTTATTGACAATTTGAATAGAAATTTGCCTTCTATTTGTGTATAAAATTCTAAAGGATTTGGTTCTTCTGTTAAAATTTAATCCAATATCTATTTATAAAGGTGAGAAATACTCTTCATTAAAGAAATTAATTTAGTTTATTGTTTTTAAAATGGAGAATAACAAATGTGCTTTAGTTTATTTCACTTAAAATTGAAACACTATTTCACTTTATTTGTCCTACCGCTTATTTTTCAAAACCTAAGACCAGCAAAATCATTTAGTTAAATATGGAAATATTGATATAAATATTATCTTATTTCATCTCATTCAACATTTCTGAAAGTTTTTTTCAAATAAACATAAACATTGTTTTTTGTTACTTCATATAGACCATACTTCAGAACGTATTTAGTTGACTTAAATGTTAAGAACCCAAAAATATCTTCTTTGGCAAATTGCTTCAAACTAATATTTCCAGTATTCTCCTAGAGTGTATATTTCAGTCTCCATTTGCGCTCATTAAAATTTTTAAAATTTTGAATTAATTTTGAACCTATTTGTTTAATTTCAATTTGTTATTTTTGTTTGACAAAATATGTATATATTGATGTTTGGTGTTTAATTCATTACTTGATCACTCTGTTATAGTGTGGTGTTTACTCAAGTTGGAGAATTTCAAAAAAATTGCGTCCAACACACACACACACACACACAAAAGTTTAATATGAAAATTAACAAGGATTTTAAAACAGGTTTCAATCTGAACTCTTGAGATATAAACCTGAAGAATAAGATTAAGTTATCGAAACGCTATGTTAGTTTTCATATTATACTTTTTTTTGTGTATGGAGACGTCATGTTTTGAAATTTCTCAATATTTGGTGTTTAAGTTCTGCTTTTGTATTTTAATTTCCATTTTTAATTGAGTACAAGTACTATGCATGACATAAGAAAATATATTTTTATTATAATTGATGTAAATAAATATACTACTCCCACCATTCCTTCTATTAATAGTTTTAATAAAAATTAATGAAAATTTATTGGCAACTTTTGTAACCTACTAGTATTTTATGAAAGCTTTCTCCGATATATATATTGTAAACAGGAAAACGATTCAAAAGGACAACAAACGTTTCACGATGAATCACAAACACAGAACTAAGGAACAAACACACTTACTGTCTCTAATTTTCTGTTGAACCGTCGGTTCGGTTGGAGACCAACCGTCGCTTCACAAGTGCGCTTGGTGTCCCTTTCTCAACTCTCCAGATGACGGTTCAACCAAAAATTAGAGACAGTAAATGTGTTTGTTTCTTAGTTCTGTGTTTGTGATTCATCGTGAAACGTTATATATATATATAATATATAATATTATTATATATATATATATATATATATATATTATATATAAGTGTGTTCTCTAATCGGGGTTCGGTCAATTTTCCAGGATAAAAAATCAAACTCTCGTTGCCAACGTTTCGGTTTTATTTAAAAAAAACCGAAACGTTGGCAACGAGAGTTTGATTTTTTATCCTGGAAAATTGACCGAACCCCGATTAGAGAACACACCTATTCTATCAAACGGTCGATATATTATTGAATCTGTTATATATACATTTGGGTTTATATAAGAAGAAATATGGGTTTTTATGAGGAATGAAAAAGGTTTTAAATAAAACCGAAACGTTGGCAACGAGAGTTTGATTTTTTATCCTGGAAAATTGACCGAACCCCGATTAGAGAACACACCTATTCTATCAAACGGTCGATATATTATTGAATCTGTTATATATATATATATATATATATATATATATATAATGTAATTTTTTTTTGAGGGTTGAGGTCTAATGATTTTAAACGCGTACTTTCATCGACGTTTCGATATATATTTATGTCATCTTCAGGGCTACATGATTGTTTTACAATTAGCACTACTATTACAACTATAATCACTTATTTCGACTATGGATTTTATTTTTTATGACATAAGGATATTATTATAATTATTCTACAATTATAATATTCTACAATTAATATTCTACAATTAATTAATTAGTAATTATTCTACAATTACAATTATTTCATAATGTAAATTATTTTACAATAATTATTGTAAAAGCAATAGAATAATTATAATAATATCTTTATGTTAAAAAAAAAATCCATAGTCGAAATAACTGATTATAGTTGTAATAGTAGTGCTAATTGTAAAATAATCATGTTGTAGCCCTGAAGATGACATAAATATATGTCGAAACGTCGGCGAAAGGACTAGTTTAAAATCATTAGACTGCAAACCTCAAAAAAAAAAAAGTACATCATATAAATATTGGGTCAAGAAAGCAAATCATGATGTATATATATAACTAAAAAGATTTCCCATAAACACGTGAAATAACAATCAATGATCAAACCACAATAAGAAAATGGAAAAATAAGACTAAGATCTTTCAACCGTAACAAGCGGTCTTCGTCAGAGTCAAAAACCCAACTGAAACACTAGATGCAGAGAACATCTGGTGTTTCAGTTGGGTTTTTGACTCAGACGAAGACCACTTGATACAGTTGAAAGATCTTAGTCTTGTTTTCTCATTTTTCTTATTGTGGGTTGATCATATATATATATATATATATGAGACTACCACCTGGAACCCTCAGCTGCCTTCCACTGGTACACCTGAACGCGCGTAGCTTTTCTTCTTCCCTTCTACTCTCTTCCTGACGACGAACTTCATTTCCAAATATTGATCCAGTAAGTTTTCTCGTTTTTGGTATGTGTTGTCTTTCCCCACTGTGATATTCTTAGTTCTTAGTGCGTAAAATAAATGCGCTTACTAACGCACTGACTACAAGCTATATGCTGGATCTCATCTTACTGGTCAGGGAGTGAGAATGGCACAACACCTAAGGGAAGGCTACTAGATAACCAACATTCCCCTGAACTCCCCTTAGTCATAGTTTCATGAATACAACAAATTAACATATTCAATATATGGAGGTAAGATATATGGAATTATTGAACAGTTAATAATGATATATTTGCCAAAATCTAAAATTTCTTAAATAAAAATTTCGAACTTGAAATTTTTCAGAACTTGAATAGATATGAATTTGAAAGAATCGAAATTAAACAATATTAATCTAAAAACATCTCATTAATAAATGGTTTCTGAAAACCTCTTATCGATATAAAATATTTCCAATATTAAATGTCTGTTGATTTGTGTACATTCATATTCTACTTATTGTGATATAATAGTTTCTAATAAGGAAGTGAAGAATGAGGGATTTTAAAAAAAATTTTCTCCTCCTTATGTGAATTCAAAAAGTAATTTTTTTTAGCTATTTTATATCGGTTGACAACACATTTTAAATTCAGAACCTTAATTGAACCAGTTTATTTTTCTAAAATTCTGAATTCTTTAATAATATCAATTTTATAATCAGATTTACCTGCATTTTGTATACCTACAGGTTACTCGTAGTAATTTGTTGATCACAATTTATTTGTTTCTAAAGTAGTACAATCAGTTATGTTGTATCTACTCTACAATTTATTTATTGTTAATTTTACAGCAGCGTTTATAGTCTTAGATAATGTCGTTTAACTTACTTGGTACCAATGAGGCTTAGTTCAACATAAGATGTTGAGAAAATAAAATTGCATTAATTACCTTATTACCATATAATTGATTATTTACATTCTACGGAATTTAAAGAAATCGAACACCGAATTAATGGACTTAAGAATTACAAATTCTAAATTATTAATGAATTCAAGTTTGAATTGAGGGAAAAAATCTAAACTCAGACCCAATATTAAAAAATCCCACAGTCGACAATTTCAGTCGAAAACCATTTAATCCATTACAATCAAAACATAAACTGATGATATCAGAAGTATCAAACTCTAGTCAAAACTCAAATCGATATTTAATTCATTTCCCAGACTTGCTTTATAGAATTGTTTATTTTATATGAAACAATTCTTTTGAAGAAGAAAAAAAAAATGTTATCTATAAAATTGAAGAAAAAGCTGGAAGAGAGTTTTATTTCTGTAAAGGTTTTGATCGAAAGACAGTGACAAATGGGGCTCACCTGTCAGGGTTCACTCCATAAATCAAATATTGAAAATAAAATTGCTTTTCCAAGTTGGCTTCATTCCTCAGCAAAGATTTTTTTTTTCTAGCATAAACTTTATTCTTTTAGTTCATTGATTAAAAGTTGAATTAGTTTGAAATATATATGTCTATTTACTAAGAATTTTTTGTTGAAACTAAACTATTTTCAAATTGAAATAAAATATATTTACTTAAATATCCCACATTATTTTGAATAATTTATTTATTTGTTTTTATGCCCAAAACAGCTTAAATTTTGTTGTGAAGGCTGATTTTCCACCCTGAAGTCAAATTGTAAGTTTCACAAAAAACCTGGAACTCCAAAAAAAAATGGCAGATATATTGAATATAGCGCAGTGTTAGAAATCAAAAACTGAAAAGGATAAACAATATTTAAAAGTTATTTTTTTTATTTATATTAAAACTCCTAATTGCATAGTAGTTGAGACTCATCGTTTGAAACATTCATTTTGTCTTTTCAATGCAAATTCTCTTGCTTGAATGACTACAAGCAAATCAACTTGCGGCCCAAACTGGTATTAAATTAATATTTATTTACCATGTTTATTAATTTATAAAGTTCATACCAGACAAAACATTGAAAAATGAATATAATTTTTAATCTATATCAGGAGAAAGTTCACACGAGAATTATTGAGATTTGGAAATATATTTTACCTGAGATAAGTTTGGATTATCTTTTATCACCAAAAAAGTACACTATGTTTTTAGCAATGAAAGCATAAAAAACTTACGAATTTTAATGAAATTATTCCCAAGAACAGTATATTTTGAGAGAATGAGAGAATATCAGTAAGCCACTTCAGATGTAAAGTAATACTCTCAAGAAGAATGAATTATATAAGTTAACATTTTAATAATTATAATATTATGCTATTAAAATAGAAATAGTTATTAATTATGAATAACTGAAAGTATCTATTGTTCTTATTATTGTTAAATAATGTATAAGTTTCTTATATTCTTGTATCCATAATGTATTTTTTTACCTCAATCAATACAATATTGGTTTATCATAATACAGAAATTATTAATTTTCTCAAAAAAAAATAATGCTGTTGTTTAAAATATATAATTGCTAAATAACATAAATATTGATGTATTAAATGTTATTTATATGAATTATTATTTTCATATTGAACACGTTATTGCGTAGATGATAGTATAGAGATGAATGGAATTCATTACTTTGTCTCCTATGCTTCTTATCCTCAATTTTAGTTGAGTAAACTTATTTATCACGCTGTCAAAGTAATATTTCAATAAATTCATTTTCAAAATGCGTCAGTTCATCGTCTTCAGAGATATCATTATCATAAAAGTTATTCACCATATTAATAATTTTGGCACAACACAGATCTTTGGTTGCGCGAAGAACAATATTATGGTGTGAAATATTTTAAATTCTCTTATATTGCAAGAAAAACAATTATGATGTGTGTAGGACTGTAAACAAATAGAATAATCATGTGATTATTATATAATTTTCTATAATGGTCCAAAAAAAGTTTACAATATAAGTAACATTCATTTTTTTTTTTAAAAAAAAGCATTATTAATAGAGAAAACAAATTGAAAATGTTTGTAGAAAAATACTAAAAAAAAGGTAAAAAGAATAAGCTCCTGGAAAATATGTATTTTTTTATACGGTTAGGAAAAGTAGTATTTTATATTCAGAATAAACTAAAAAAAAAAAGAAAGAAATGGATCCGTAATCCAAATGGAATGCGTGATAAGCCAGAAAAAAGAATATTTATTCGAGCTAATAAATCTACGTCATTGTCAACATTAGTCTGAGTGAAATTTATTTAAACTCCCGCAAAGAGAGATAGCTGGTGTGGGGGGAGGGAGTAAAAAAATAGTCCCTCTAAGGTAGCAAGGTAATGGGCTTTTGGCAGAGGAAGGTTTTTTGGGAAGACACAATTTATGTATTTGCCAGTGTTCTTGTTTTGGAAGCATTTTTTGAACTAAATCAAGATTTGTTTTGATAAATTTACTGTTTTCTCAATGTAGATGATCTAATTTTATTTAATGTTGTGACCATGTTGACATAAAGCACTACAAGGACTTAGTGAATATATGCACTTCGACATATACATTTGTCGTCAAATGGTGTGTTTTTGTGTAATCATACCTTCAATAAGTAGAGACGATCAGAAGAAAGTTAATATTAAAATTAAAATTAAGAATTAAGAAAAGCAGTTCTGGTTGATTGAAGGTAAAATAAACAGCAGGAAGATAAATGAAGTATAAAAAGGAATACCGTGAAAAATACCTAAAAGCATGAAAAAGGAAGATAACAGAGTTGTTAAGGCGATGAGAAACAAATGAAAATACAAGCATAAGATCAATTAAAAATAAATGTAATAATATAAAATAAATAAATAATTAAAGCAATTTAAAAAATAGGAATAAAAATAAATAAAATAAAAATAAATAAATATTAAATAAAATATATATATATATATATAAATAAATAAAATAAAGATAAATAAATAAAATCAAACCCGGATTAAACCTTAAGCGATAAATATATTTTATCTTTATTTTATTTATTTATATATATATTTTTTTTTTCTTTTATTTAATATTTATTTATTATTTTTATTTATTTTTATTCCTATTTTTTAAATTGCTTTAATTATTTATTTATTTTATATTATTACTTTTATTTTTAATTGTTCTTATCCTTGTATTTTCATTTGTTTCTCATCGCCTTACCAACTCTGTTATCTTCCTTTTTCATGCTTTTAGGTATTTTTCACGGTATTCCTTTTTATACTTCATTTATCTTCCTGCTGTTTATTTTACCTTCAATCAACCAGAACTGCTTTTCTTAATTCTTAATTTTAATTTTAATATTAACTTTCTTCTGATCGTCTCTACTTCATTACTTCCTGAACCAGGCGCGCGTGGCAGCACGGTCGGTTGCCGGGACGGTTTCCTGCCGTTGTGTTTCCGGCGTGCTTGGTCGCCCATTCTCTCTTTTATCCTGAAGACGGGTCATCCGAAAATTTGAGTTTGTAAGTGTGTCTGTTTCTCTGTGTGTTGCTTTTCTTCGTTTGTGAAAAAAAGCTATCCGCAGATCATTGTCCATACGCCTCCATAAAATTTGTAGCAGAATAAAAGATCGTTCCTTCCAAATAGATTTATTGAAACAGAAATTTTCTGACCAAGGATATCCTTCTAATTTCATTAACAACCGTATAGTCCCTGCAGACGTTCATCATAATTCAGGTCCTAGGAGGGATCACAGTGACTCTAATTTCCTCATCACCACTTATTTTCCTGGTGCTCATAGGCTGGGTGCAGTTGTCAGGGAGTTTTTCCCTATACTTTCTTCTTCCTCCTGTACTTCTTCAGTCTTTAGTGAGCCACCTTCCATTTCCTATCGCAAACCTGCTAATCTTCAATCTATCTTCTCTCACATCTCTTCTCCTAAGCCTCCAAAAACTGCTGGTGGTATGGTTCAATGTGGACGTCGTGGATGTCTTACTTGTCCTATCATCAATCCTGTTCCTTCCTTTACCTCTGTCCATAGTAAACGCACCTACCCTATCTCTCACAAGACCTCTTGTACCTCTAGTAACTGCGTTTACCGTTTGGATTGCACCCAGTGTGATTCTTTTTATGTGGGTTTGGCTTCCACCAAGTTAAGCCTGCGTATGAATAATCACAGGTCATCCGTTGGCAAACGCAGTGACCTTCCCGTTGCTACTCATGCCAGTTCTCACGGACTCAGTTTTAATGACTGTTTCCGTGTACAGGTCCTGAGGCAGATTGATCAGACTAATTCGAAAGTTACTCTGAGAGCTTCAGAAGAAGCACATATTAGTCTTCTGGGCGGTAGATCGGCTTCTGGGCTTAACCTCAATCGTTGATTTTTTTTTTTTTTTTTTTTTTTTTTTAAAGTTGTTATCAGCTTTTAATTTTATTTTAGTTAAATGTTTTCATTTTTTAATTTTTATTTGGCTTTTATCTCTTTATCTTCCCTGTCTACCTTTCCTCCGAAAGTTGGCTACACTGTTTGAGTGCTTCAGTTCGAACGCCAAGTCAGTCGTTATCAGCCTTTGGAGCGATTCACTTCTTTTCCTGAAGACGAGGACATCGAAATATAGTAGTGAGTTCAGTGGTTTCCTTTCTATGTGTTCTTTTGTAAATTCTAGTTTATATATATTATATTATGAATAATTATAAATTTATAAAAAAATTTATTGACATAATTATTTTGTGTGTGTGTGTGTGTGTGTGTGTGTGTGTGCTTGTGCGTGTGCGTGTGTGCGCGTGTCTGCGTCTGAGTGAGTGTGTATGTACGTAACGATTAAGAAAAGAGAACCCAGGTCAATAACAACAAAAGTCAATTCAATATTTTGAAATATTGAAATGGGTTTTACTGTCACTTCTCCGGTTTTCTATATCTTAATTGTTTGATAAGGTGTTGTAAACTGTTGTTACTTGTTTTAATTTATTAATGTAAATTATAATTTAATTAATTTATATATATATTTATGTTTTACTATCCTCATTACATATATTAAACAGTACTTTTCTTTATATATGAAAGTTTGGTTCAGCGTCATACAGTAAGACACCTTCATTCCAAAGTTTTGTCTATATTTGTAGACATCTTCAGGGTTACATCAATACAGAAATTAATTACAGTAACAAAAAAAATTATACAAGTATTTTCATATATGTAATGTAACTTTTATAATTTTTTCATGTTATACCAAATATTTTCTTGTATTGAAGTAGCCCTGAAGATGTCTACAGTGATAGGTGAAACATTGGCTTAATACTGTTTCACTGTTTATTCATGTATTAATTTATTAATCTATATTAGTTGACTTTCGTCATCTCACCGTACTAATTCTATTTCTGATGAAGATAGTTACAAGGATTGAAATATCAATTGACAATCGTAGCGTCGAGTTTTCACTCATGTTTTTTTCAATATATCGTGTTTTAAAGTATATACAACTCAAAATAAAAAAAATAACATTTATTTGTATAAAAAATTGTCATTTGTATTTGGTGGGTCACTACAGTTCAAAATATTCATTATAATATGCAATGGTTTTGAGGTATTGTATGTTTAATATTGTTGCTACTTTACTTCTAGAATTGGTTTGTTATTCTTTTGCAATAAAATGAATTAATAAGATAAAGAAGAACATGAAAAATGTCTAAGATAAAAGAAGAAGGAGAAGTATTGGTGACGTCATTATTATGTAATCTGTTATTTTGTGGTATTTATTCATATTGGGGAATTTCAAAAATTACATATCCTCACAAAAAAAAGTATAACATGAAAACTAACAATGCGTTTCGAGCACTTAGTATTCTTCTTCAGGATTATGCCAGAACTCTTGAAATATCGATATTATAGGAATGTTCTTGAAAGAAACTGAGGCAAATCAGTAAGACGAAGAAAGAGAAACTGAGTTCTTCCTATGTCACTATCGTAGATTTAAATCTCAAGAGCATAGCTGTATACCTACAGAAAAAACAGTAAATGTTCAAAAAACATTAGTTTTCATATGAAACTTTTTTTTGTATGGAGACGTAATTTTTGTAATCCCCCCCATCAATATTAGAGACTGTTGAAGTGACATTAGGTAAATAAAGAGAACCGATTGATAAACTGGATTTTTCGAGGTGCTAAGCCGACAGAGTAGCATAGTAGTTGTATGAGTGCTGTCGATTCTGCACTAATTAAGCAATGGAAGCTTACAACAGCCTGCAGTGATTAATAAAGGCTTATTTTCTAATTGCTTCTTCTCGTTATTTCCCTCTCATGTCAATTGGAAATCCGAACAAGGCAATTGGATTTTGCACCCTTAGCACTTTGTCACAATCAAACAAATTAAATTTAATAGAAATACCAACCACTAAATTCAAAATAATTGAATAAAACAAAACTCTTTTTAAACAAATTGATGCAGTTGTAATGAAAGAATAATGATATGACGTTGGCCCCACTTGAGACTATAATGACGGTCGACTTCCCAAAATCAATCGACTTTATTTACCTGGCCTAGATTCCCACATACCAATTGTAACGAGTCATAAAATTAATCCAAAAATATACACTTGAATGCTTCCAACTAGAAATTGTTTTTCCTTTAAAAATTTCGTAATTTAACTAATTAATACTCTTGACTTTCAAGGAGTAAGCAGAATTCCCTAAAGTTTCCGCCAGACTGCTCAACTATAAAGATTTATATTAATCTAACAAAATACTTTCTATTCTGTTTTTAAAAGCTATATATTGTGACGTATTAAAGGAGTGTGTTGTAGTTTGTTTTTGTTTTCTAAAACCTAGGCTAACAAGTGTGGTATGAGACCCACACTTTCAATTTACCTATTATCTCTTCCATTTATTACAGAAATTACTTATTCCATTTACAGCTATTAATGTTTGGGTTAGGAATATTGAATTATTTAAATGTATTCGGCTTTTGTTTCTAGTTTTACCGTAATTGTAAAATATGAGTGGTGTGTTTGAAACGGCTTGAAACGGATTAGTTCATTTACACCTAAAACAAAACACAGTATAGAAAACTACCATGTTATAAAAGCCATTCAGAACAAATTATCTCACTGATAACCAATTCTGTATCTCACTGATATCAAAATTGTTCAAAATTAAGTTTGTCTATATTAGAAATAGGTAAAACCGTCATACCTCGTAAGATGATCCTGGAGTTGGAGCGCTTTCGGACGTTATCCATCTTCGATCGTAACAAAAACCTACTTCTACTAGAGTAGGTTTTTGTTGCGATCGAAGATGGATAACGTCCGAAAGCGCTCCAGCTCCAGGATTATCTTTCAAGTTATGACGGTTTTACCTATTTCTAATATAAATCTTACTAACCTCAGTGGTATTAACAATATGCATGTATTATGTTTGTAAGTTCAATAAGAGTTTACTAACTTTTTCTAACTTATATTTGATAAAACTGCTGTATTAATTTAGATTGAACCTACATTTAAATGTCCAACATAGTTTATAGGGTAGCTTTTTATTACTTTACTATAAGTAAAGTATAGTGATCGTGAAAAAATTCGATCTCGAGATTTTGACGGAATTACATGTTTTGAGGTCCCAGAAGTCGTTTTATGAAGTTTTTGCGATGATGTCTGTGTGTGTGTGGGTGGGTGAGTGTGTTAGCATTGCTTGTTACCACGCTACGGTCCAGAATCTTTGATGGATCAAGTTGATATTTTACACAAAAATGGGCCTCATAGGGAAGAAGATCCCTATTGTTTGGGAAGAATTATACATGATGGGAAAGTCACTTTTTTTGCCAAAAACCGTTTTTTTTAAAACATTTATTTCTTATAAACTGATAACCCTAGAGTTTTGAAATTTTGATATTATCTTTGAAGTTTCAAATGCAACAAACGAAAAATATATTCAGAATTTTAAAATAACAGGAAATATTTTTTTTTCAATAAAATGTAAAAATGTTGACTTATAATTCAATCTCAAACCTTGTGAGAGCGATACAAGCCATACTGTTTGACGGATCAAAATGAAACTATGCCCATAAATAGAACATTATATGGAGAATGAGTTGAGATATTTTTTTTCACAATTACATTCGCTAATGGTGCGTTACAGTAGGATTTGTGTTTTCAAAAAATGTTTTTTTGACGCTAAACGGCTCGTTAAAAAATAATGAAAATTTGACCAAAAATGGAACAAAAAATTAGCAATTCATAAAAAAAAATCATGAAGTTTCAATTACGGGAAAGAGCAATAACGATATAAAAACTGTTTGTTTATCCTAGACTAAGAGATCACCTGCTATACTTGTCGAATTTTTTGTATTTTTTTACATTGTTTACATTGACTTAGAAATTTTTTGAGCGAATCCACTGAGATAAAATTGATGTTTCTAATGGAAAAATGAAAATATATTATTGACTTATAAGAGATGTAAGAGGAATAATATTGTGCAGGTAAATGATAACACTCATTAAAAAAAATTCGTATATATGTTACTTGACAAAGGGGAAGGAAAATGATCTTATTAAATACTAAGAAGCCATAAAATTTCCAGTATAATAATTCTGTTAAAAACCAAAAATGTAAAAGATAATTCAAAATATAAATCTTTCGTTTAGAGATTAATAACTGTAATTATCGTACATCTTTAATTAACAAATCACCTTAAAATAGCATTTTCTTCTCTGTTTAAGATGTTTTTCAGAGAAAAAAAAGGTATTTTACTGTTTCAAATTTGAAAATTTTACATTATTATTCAATGTAGAAGGATGTCAAGTAAACGATGTAAGAAATCCACTGGCTATTTGAACAAAAGCCATATTCTCTTGTAGGAGAATACTTCCTATCAAGAAATGTTCACATTGGTTTTTCAAAAATGTTATTACTGCTGTAGTTATACTAATGAAATTATTTGCAAATAATAAATTATTTGTGATGTACAAAAATAAGCTTATAAATTGATATGTCCTTCAATCACTATCTGTACTACCTCACGAATGCAATGCTAATAATTATATCCCATTTAGATATTTATGTTATGCTTAAATGATACGTTATGTTTTATATACTCAAGAAATTTGACATTGAGTTACTTATAGTAAAGTAGAGTGTAGGCCACTCCAGATTTTTATATATTTATATTATAGTGATCACATGAAGTTATAGAAGTAATACTTCAGAAATATTTGATTTATCTACATTTTTGAGTATATTTATTTCAATAGAATGGAAATGGAATAAAAGAAAAATTGTTGGGCGATAATTGAAGGACAGAAATGTAAATCAACCCTGCTGGGGGGTTATTGTTTTCAATTGTATTTTCTTTAATGACGGGTTTGGAAAAGTGACTGAATGAGAAACTGAACGTAATTTGAACAAGGAGACCAAGCAAACAATACACGCGATAAACAGGTATAGAAAATTATAAAATCGATTCAACCTGAATACTGGTTGAACTGTTGTTCTGTATTTTGAGACAATTTTATTTCCACTATCATGTCTGATCAAAAAACAAAGAAAATTAACTCAAGTAAAAAAACTAGAGATTACTTTTCATACATAGAAGGAAAACAAAAAGGAAAAGTTCCTTATTTAATCTATTTTCAACACCCATATACTTTGCGTCGTTCATAACTGATTTGAGTGAAAACTGAATTTTTGTCGTTAACCCACCTAAATATTATTGTGAACACTGGTTTCAATATCTTATTAAAACAGTTATGTAAGCGAGTGATTTAGAATCATATTTGCCCATGAATACGAAATGGGATATGAAACACTAAAGGAGAAGAGAGAAGAATAAAATCATTTCTATAAAAATATAATGTGTAATACGAATAGACACATGCACATACATATATAACGATAAAAAGATTTCACATAACATATAAAATAACAATCAATAATCAAACTACAATATGAAATGTAGCATTTTCAGTTTCAGTTGGGTTTTTAACTCTGACGAAAACCGCTTGTTACGGTTGTAAGCTTAAGCTTAGCATTAGAGACAAATGTCTATGGTAACCTCCATAGGCATTTAGACAAAAATTTAGACATAGTTACATTTAGAAAAAAAAAACTCTAAACTGTAACCTCCAAGTTAGCATAGCTTTACCGTAACCTCCCTTATCTATCTATCTATATATATATATATATATATATATATATATATATATATATATATATATATAATATAATATATATATATATATGATAAAACCACAAATAAGAAATGGGAAAACAAGACTAAGATCTTTCAACCGTAACAAGCGGTCTTCGTCAGAGTCAAAAACCCAACTGAACACTAGATGCAGAAAACATCTGGTGAGGAGTTGAGAAGAGTGGGAGGGAAGAGTGGTATTTTAAAAGGGTGAAAGCGCAGGAAGGGACTAATGTCCAGAAAGGGATGTTTGGGGAAACAAAGGAGTACAGTAAGAAAAAGTTTCTTATTAACATATTAATAAGAGTATTTTATTTTTGAGAATTTTTTATTAACATATTACCCAATTCTCCCAGCGAATTGGAGTCCACTAGTATTTATAAAATTCCGTGCAAAAATTGCCTTAAAATTTATATTGGTCAAACTGGTAAATCATTAAAGACACGTGTAAAACAACACAAATATAACGTAAGTAGACAGGAAAAAAGTAGTGCCTTATTCTTGCTTATAAAAAATGAAAATCATCATATTGATTGGACAGGAGCTAAATTTATTACCTATGAAAAATCAATGTTGTTAAGAAATATTATTGAATCGTCTATAATTAAATTTAATATATCTAATATTATAAACATTAGTAACGGTCTCTTCAAACTTGATACTTTCGTCACGAGTGCAATAGCCTCTTCAAAGAGGGTTGACAGCTAGCGGATAGTTTTTTACTTTTTCTTACTGTACTCCTTTGTTGCCCCAAACATCCCTTTCTGGACATTAGTCCTTTCCTGCGCTTTCACCCTTTTAAAATACCACTATTCCCTCCCACTCTTCTCAACTCCTCACCAGATGTTTTCTGCATCTAGTGTTCAGTTGGGTTTTTGACTCTGACGAAGACCGCTTGTTACGGTTGAAAGACCTTAGTCTTGTTTTCCCATTTCTTATTTGTGGTTTTATCATTGATTGTTGTTTCACGTGTTTATGTGAAATCGTTATATATATATAATATATATATATATATATATATATATATATATCATTAAAATTAACAGCAGTCTTGGCATTCACGATCTTAAGACTGAGAGATTCGATCCTACGAACTAACCTCCTGCTAACAGGGTTCAACTGGAAAAGGAGTTGGCCAAGTGACATGTTAAATTAAAATCGATGAGATAGTCATTGCTATTAATCTCATCGATTTTAATTTAACATGTCACTTCGCCAACTCCTTTTCCAGTTGAACCCTGTTAGCAAGAGGTTAGTTCGTAGGATCGAATCTCTCAGTCTTAAGATCGTGAATGCCGAGATTGTGCTTAATTTTAATGATATCTGTTTAAAAGAAGATCTGTTGCCTATTTATACCAATATATATATATATATATATATAAAGATTTCACATAAACACGTGAAATAACAATCAATGATTAAACCGCAGGAAGAAGTAAGAACACCAAATACACTTGTGATAACCTAATTGTTGGGATAGGTCATTGTTTTCGTAATAAATTTTTTGATAGTTCTGTGATAGAGTGGATCGGTGGAGTGAGTACTGCCTAGAAAAATTCTACGTATTAAAATATTTTCCAATAATGGTTGTATTTATTTTGTGAAATTTTTACTTTGGGAGCTCCAGTCATTGAAATCATCGTAAACCTTTCCTGACAGGGAGGACTAGTTATACCAATGTATGAACTGTTTTGCGTTTTACAGTCTTTCTAAGTTCAAATATACTCATGCACAATGTTGCTTTTAATGGAGCAAACATGTTCTTGACTTGTTAATTGTATTTCATTAATAGACTACTTTCAGGTGTTTGTAATAGCATTGGCCAAATTGGCCAAAGGTAAGTGCTTCTCCATTAAGTACTTACAAAGTTTAAAGCAGTATGAGTCTTCTTGACTAACCGTCATTGTAAAGAGTCACTAGACACAGCTTTACTTGCTCCCTTCGTGGGATAACTTGTGCACAAGGTTTTCAATGACATCCTGTCATTGTAACACAAAGAGTAAACTATCTACCTCAGGACAGGGCTGCCAGAAGGATTTTGCCAATAGTAACAATTCCAATTTCAAAAGGTAACATATCACTTGAAAAAGTAACAAATTCACAAAATGACATACGAATATGAAATAAAGTTCATTCTAACTAATTTGAACTTATATTTATTTACTTACTGTTTAAAGTATCCGATAAAACGTGCGTTTCTTAACTTTTACAGTCTAGAAAGTAGTATCATCACCAGCAGCCTCTGTATTCCTAGTATATAAATTTTCTGTACGCATTAGCATCAACAGCTCTTCAGAAGGTGTCCATTTAGTACAATCTACATCAGTCATTAGGCTTTTTGAGTATAGCAGAGCATTTATTGTATCAGTTTTTAATGAAGATCGATTTTTAGTTTTAATTACATTTAGGATTGAAAAAATTCTTTCAGCACAAGCAGAGGAATGAGGTAAAGCAAGAAGGCTTTTGTTATACTTAACTTTTTTCTTCACTGGTGTACTTTCTTTCTTACTCTCATCGTTGGATATATCTCTAGAAGAACTCATTGTCAAATAAGGGTAACAAAAAGCAGATAATCACTGCAATTAGATTGACGCGTGTTCACTTCACTGATGTCTGGCATAAACTGGCACTGGCCTAATGGCGGTAGGTACAGTAATGCAGTTGCACGCACACACCGTTCGCTGCGCACAAAACAAAACCTTATTTATACTGATACAGAATATGATTAAACAGTATTTTAATAGTCATTACTGTAATATTGCAACATTTTATTACTATTTCATGATTGGTTGTTCAAATAGTAACAACTTTTGGAAGCGTCGTAACAAAAGTAACAAATTTAAATTTTGCAAGTAAAAAGTAACAATTTGTTACCAAAAGTAACAACTCTGGCAGCCCTGCCTCAGGACTACTTTTGAGCTTATTTCTTATAATCAGATAGATTAGAAATTAATAAATATCCTTATAGCAATAATGATAAGTAATATTGATAATTTGAAAAAGAACTGATTATTAGATGAGGGGTAAAACCACATTACCAACTACATTAAAAATGAAAAGACGAATTTGAGTTACTATTTTGAAAACTAACGTACCAGTTGAAAAGAAAAGCGTTTTAATTTTAAATAGAAAACTACATTAAAAAACAAGTACCATTTTAAGCATTACATCGTTACTACATCTCATAATTGTGACTTCAAATGTCACTATCACCAACTTACACTGTAGAGCATATTATATCTACCATGTTAAAATTTAACCTTTCTGTAGGATTAAAACAGCTGAATCCATCAGAAAAGAGAACACGGAAAAAGAAATATTCAAAAGAAAATCCAACAAGGGATTTAGAACAAATGAGGGAATAATCTGCATTAATGAGGAAAGTCTCAGTCGAGTAAAAGTTTTTCCATTTTCATTATATATGCTAATTACCTTTTCAGTAGTCAGCTTTTTGAATTCAAACATTTTTTATTTATTTATTTAATTAGCAGTGAAAAGTTTTATGTGAAAGATAACATAACTTAATCAAACTAAATACGTTTCTCAAATAAAGTTTTATTTTTTTGTTTTTAACAATATCAGAGTCTTATTAACGATATGCCATTACAATGAGCTACCCAAAATAAATTTTCCCAGGAATAGAAACTACTTATTTGGGATTATTATTCATCACACCACCATTTGGTGAGTCATCTGAATTGTCCACTCAAAAATTGGTGAGGGCTTCACAGTACTGATGATGTCCTTCAATCATCATTAAAGGAACATCACTTTATGTATAAATTAAAATGTTTCTTGACAATAAACAATGAATAAATTGTAATAGTAACTTTAAATTTGTAGCTTATAACATTCATATTTATACTTTACAGAATAGGCACATGTTTGTCTGATTTGTGCCCGTAAATACTTCCATAGTCAATACTGATGGTTAACATCTTCCATTTCCCATATTATATCTGTTTACTTATATTTAATTTTATATTTATTGTTATAATAAATATAATATGGCCATTATATTTTCAACGTTTCACTCTCTATTACTTGTTGTTAATATTGCTGATATCTTATGATTCCTATAGGTTGAGATACAAGCTCCATGATTATTCATCTCCTAATGACAACAGATCATTAAATCTGTTAAATACGTGATACAGATCATTAAATACGTGAAGTGTTAAAATAGCTTTTATCAAAGTTTCAGTTGACTTTTTTTTTCTATGTATTGAATAGATATGCTACATCCAACGATTAATGATAACAGCTCTGGGGTAAAATCACGTTCTATTTCATAGCAAACCAGTATCAAGTCTGAGGCATTCTATTGTTTCCCTGTGTGTTTGTTAAAAGCTTAAACAGTGGAATGCCTCTATTCGTTTTTCTAGTACGGCAAACTTGGTTGTTCATGAAAACATAAATTCAAATATAGAAGAAATTACTCAATGATTTCAACAAGACAGGATGGCAGACTGAAACATCGAAAATTATGTATAATTTCATCTGTATGTCATACGAATTTAAAGACCTTTTCAACATACAGAAAAGTTTTTTTTCAACTGGCAAAACTGTGAATTGCCAGATTTTATTATGTTTTATTGAGATTAACACAGTGTTACATCAGGCCTAAAATAATTTATTTTCATAAAAATAATGTATGTAAAAATTTATTGTTTTTTGCTGGAAGAAAATTTGCATACTATAATAAAATAAATTCATGCATTTCATCATTACCACAGAGGTTAGTATTATTAATATTAAACATATAATCTACCGTCTTACCTCGTACATTACTGTCGTAGCTCTCGGACCGGTTTCGGGTGCCACCCATCTTCAACAAGAACTGATCTAATGTGTTAAATAAAATGGTGTTAAAATAAGTAACTAATAAAATCTAGGCAGCATTGGGTTGGTAGGTAGGTTATATAATCAGATAGATAGGATTCATTAGATCAGTTCGTGTTGAAGATGGGTGACACCCGAAACCGGTCAGAGAGCTACGGCAGTAGTGTACGAGGTAAGACGGTATATTATGTGTTTAATATGTATAATAAAATAGTTTTATAAGGTATACTTTCTGACTTGGTATGTATAAAACAAACTGTAATAAAATAGATTGGTATTAATTGAAAAATGATAAATTGTAACTAATATATTTATGTTATTTTGCCAAAAATTTCAATACCCCATCTAGGTTTATATAGCTTAAGACTTAAATAGAGTTATGTCAGTAAAATGAAATATTAGTGCATTTTGTAGGGTAATAAATACTGGTAAGGGGATATTCCTGTAAAAGCTTATTCCAACAAAACTCGATAAATCCCATATTTAAAAATAGAGTGCAGTTGGCTTATGCAAGTATTGCGTGCAACTAGACTCTGAATCAAATGCCACTTTATTACCTTACTCTTAGTTTTTGAGAATCACCATAAAATAAGGCATTATACTTTATACTTCAGTTTGAAATGATATAACAGTACCTAAATAAATTATCTTTTATTTATATTTGTTACTATTTAGTGAAACAAAAAACAATATTAATTAATAAAATTATTTTTCAAATATAAAACCAAAAATGGCATTTTTATAAATACTCATTGTTTAATGGATATTTCAAAGTTTATATCGTCATCAGTAGAAGATTCAAAGTAGAGGAAAAGTGAGTATGATGTCACCATGCAAATGAATCAGGGAAAGATTTGATATTCTGATATCCCAGTTTGTTATATTTTTATAACATCAACTCTTGATGCAAATCAATGTTTCGTAATAATGAATAATAATGTTTCAATAGCAATTTACTCTAGACAAAACATGTTTGTTATTATAGAATGGAGAATTCATTTTTGGATCAAAATTAAATATTGACTTTTGATACCTTTTATACAATATATAAGAAGACTTATTATTCTTTTCGTCATGTTTGGGTACATACAAACCATTATCTTCAGGAATTCAATTAGTTATAACACTAATCTTAATAATTTTATAAAATATAAAATACTACATGGTATAAGTTAAAAGAAAAAAGTGAAAGATAGTGTAAAAGATTGTGTAAACCTAGAGGGTTTACTCTCCAGCCTGCCTCGGAGCTCGGACTCGAAGTGGCTGATGGTTCTCACACAATTTGGGTAAACCCTTGTGGTTGCTATGTGAGAATTAATTAGCAGCTAATTAAATTAGATATAATATTAGGTTACAACTTAATATGACAATTAGTAAACATGATAAAACTATATTGAGTTTGCAAGGCACGTTCGGGGTTCACAATATTGGTGTCAGGTTGTGTCTATCTTCATAGACATAGTTGGTGTTTCTATCATATTCAGAGATTTCTCGAGAATGTAAAGTGCTTGTTCTGTTCTGAGTCTTTTTTCGCCCTACTCTGTAGCTGTTTATTTGGTATTATTAACAAGAGTCACCCTTTTAGTAATTTTGATTTATGTACCTTTTGTAGGTGTCTTTTTTGGGCTCCTAATACCAGGTGTAGCAAGACGATCAATCCTATATATGAGGAATTTTAGGACATATAGTTTCCTAATGGCCATTGAAACTCATATATTACATTGGTCTGTTTCAAAAGCAGCTTTTATTCTTGCTGGTTATTTATGATAAGTTACGTAGTAGTGGCGCCTTTGCAATAAATAAATAAGTAAATAAATAAATTAAAGCTTGTCTCCTTTTTTTTACACTTGATAATATTATTTAATATTCTTTTACCCCACCTGACCATCGATTTATTCATGCGGGAGATGAATAAATCTGAGTATGTTGTCCCTCGGAGAGGACGTTAAGCCTTCAGTCCCAAGCCTGTACGATATCAGGTACTCTTAAAGATCCCTACTCAAAATGCACTCGAGTTAATCAAAATTTAGGACTACCAATATAGAATCTGTAAAACCACCGATCAAACAAAAAGCCCGTAAACGGCGAACGTTATCACTGCTAAGGGATCGGTTTAGGCAATAAAAAAAATTTCAAAAATAGTATTCTTTTTACTCTTCATTTGTTTATTTTATAGTTTTCAGAAAATTAATTTTCATAATATATTTTGTAGGTAATATGATTTGTCACTTCATCTTTTCGACTTGTCCTGTTTTTCTGATTAATATAGTTTTTCTTTTTAGAGTTTTGTCGAACTCACTGTCACTATAGCTAACATTTGTGAAAACCTGTTTTAAATTGTCTATTCCTGTGTTGAAGATGCTCCAATCTGCTGAGATTTTAAATGTTATATCGGATATATCAATTAATTTTTTAATTGTACCATGTATGTATCTAGTCGGACATTCGCATTCACCATTATGATGTGTACAATTGTACATGTGTACAATGCGTCGATTTGAAATACATTGCTGTTGATAACTCATTACCATTTGCACATATTTGAGCATGAAGGAAGTTAATACTGTTGTTGATTCCTACCTACTTCATGGGTTAACTTTAGTATCAATTTTTCTTCAAACATTCTTTTTATTTCCATAAATATTTCGATGTTTTTTTTTTACTACTAGACAACCATTCTCCAAATAGCAAAAATATTTCATCTATCTTACTACAACATTTTAGTTTACAAATTACACATATACAAATTAGCAAAAGTGACGCCCAGTGGTGATGCTATCGCTACGATAACCGCTTCTTAGTACAACGTCTTGTACGTAATTTAAAATTCGTTTTAAAAAGATTTCTCAATGGCACACCTGTATTATTTCTTTCAGTATGCGTCCTTCTATAGCGATATGGTGTGGTTGGGTGGGCGGGGAGGGGGAGATAGTTGCATGATATAACTTCGTCTCATATGATAAAGGGTAAGAACGGAAACCCTCTACTTTCCGGTCATTTCCTGAGAGTTCGCCCATAGTGGAGCCATGCAGCCCTTTCACAAGCTGCATCGGCTTTATTTCCACAGTTTCATTGAACCAGAGGCTACAAAAGTTAAATCTAGTTATACATATATTTTTTTACCTCTAGAAAAAAAAAACAGTTGTTGCCTAAAACTCTTTCTACACAAAAATGTTGTAACGTTTAACTAAAGACAACTGGGTAACTATGGTAAATTAGGTGATACAAAATGAGACTATTAAATAAACGTTATTAAATAAAATGAACTTAGATTTATTTGTTAAATCAATAAATTTATTGGATAAATATATATCAAAATTAGAATTAGTAATAATACAATCCGTCATACCTCGTAAAGTTTTAGAAAAACTCGACCGGTTTTGGGTCCGTCTGGATCCCATCTTCAAGAACACCTAACTGACTGTGAATGTTATTTTCCTATAACCTGCCTATATATGTCATCTCCTATATGTTATATAGGAAAATAACATTCACAGTCAGCTAGGTGCTCTTGAAGATGGGATCTTTTCTGAGACTTTACGAGGTATGACGGATTGTATTATTACTAATTTTAATATTACTAACCTCGATTGATTTAATAGAACTAACCCATTAATTACATATATCAAAATGTTGGAACTGGATTCATTCCAAAATTTTTGAATATTCCAGAATTCTTCTTTCTATAGATTTTTCTTATTTATAACTCTCTTTCAGTCTTAATAACGACTAGTGAATTACATAATTTTCTTTCGCATAGTTGTTTTGATCTTTAAAAATAATTTATAACTTCTTTGATATATTTAAATTAGAATTTTCTTTTGTACGGTAATGAGATTGTAAAAACACTGCTTAATACTAATTAGTACTGTTCTTAATTAGAGGATTAAAGTAAAAGTTTTTAAAGGATAAAATTACCAAGAGTCGTTGGTGGGACTTAATGGTACATAATGAGTGTTTAGTAGGCTTAAGGGGTTGAGAAAGGGGTGGTTTTGAGGGTGGAACGCCATGTTAAGTAGTTTTCGAACTTGAACAAGGTCAATTCACAGGTCAGCTTCCATTAGTTTGCCGAACTACTTAGGTCATTCTACCATCCATCTCTCCTATCTTCACACCACTTAACTCTCCTAGTTTACAACATTTTGTTACATACTACAACTTTCTCCTATTAACACTTAGATACATTTCCAGTTGTAAGTTAATTAAAAACTTCAGTTACTTAACGCTTTTTAATATAAAGTTTTAAATATAAAATAAGATTTATGTTATTTTTGAAAAAAAGTTTTTTCAGCTTTTCTTAAATAAAAAAATATGCCTTAAAATAAAGCCGAATTAAATACTCACGCATAAATATTACACAATTAAATTAACTTTATATAGTTAAATTTAAATTATAGTTTAATTAATTTTATAGTTAAATTATATAGTTAAGATTAACTGTTCATCTTATTTTTATTGAAATGCAGTAAATGTACAATTCTTTTAAGTTTTTATTTTTTTTAAAAAAAGAATGCAATACAAATTGTAAAGTGAATTAGTTTATTCATTCGTTTATTTGTTTGCTAATAAATAAGTTAGTTAAAAAGTCCTTCGAACAGTTACTCAGTAACTCTGTGGATATTACTAATACTTAAAAAATTAAAGATCAGGCTCATTACAAAAAAAAAAACAGTTTATGAACATTCTGGGGTAAAGTGGTTATACAAAAAATCTCCACACAAATGATGTTTTTTATTAATTAACAAGGCGTTTCGAACATCTTGTAATCATCATCAGAAAGACACTACAATACAATTGTTGTATTACTAGTTTACTTCCGAATGAGTAAATTCCACTCACTGACGGATTGCACAACTAATGAGTTTATGAACATATATTGTTCTACTTCAGATTTCAAATAGATTGCAATATAAATTAACAAATAAATAAAATAAAAGCAAAAATGATTTTTTTTTAACTTCCACAATTAACGTGACACTGAACTGAATGACACGTGTTCATTTAGACTACAGTTTTTGTTAAAATCTACATACTATTTTTCTTTGTAAAATAATTTTTAATGTAATAGTTAGTTTATCTGTTTCAAAATTTATACTTCTGTAAGTTTTATCACTAATCTATAGTCAAAATTTCTATTATAATTTCTTAATTGTAACTAATTGCACTTATATATATATGTTTGATTTTTGAATGATTGTATAATTTTTTATATTTCCTCTGTTTTTGTAGGCCTATGAAAAAGGTTTTAAATAAAGACCGAAACGTGGGCAATGAGAGTTTAATTTAAACTTGAAGAACTGACCGAGTCCCGATAAACATTATTTTTGTTTCTATTCCACGGTCGATATTTTTATCAATGTATATTTATATACATAGTGAGCTACTATATATATACGTAGTAGTAGTGAGCAAATCCAAAGAAAAAGAAGTACAAAAAACTATTTCATTCGAGATCACTGTTTAACAACATTAAATAACAGAGTTTTTCTTTAAATAGTATATGTAAATATACTATTTACAAATACCTTTTAAAATTTAAATTATATATACTAATAATAAGATAATTAAATTTAAATACACTATTTAAAATATACTTTTAAATACACCTCAGATAAAAATGATGAAGTAAAAGTTTGTATTGTTTCTTCAGTATTGTCCATGAGATTGCGTAGACTGAACGTTTTTGATAAAGGACTGCTATTTTTTTAAAGAAACCTATGAGATACCTCTGTGGAAAGAAATGTTGAAGCTATTTCATTTTAAGCAGTGTCAGATAGATTTTGAGGATAGAAAAGATGATATAAAGGAGTGTTTTCTTTTTAAAACTATTAGATGGATTCTATGGACAAAATGGATGAGATAAAAAAGCGTATTTTTTTAAATGATACCTAATTGGATTTCTTAATGGAGAGATATAGTTGATTAATCACGTTATTTAAACTTCATCTAAATATTTTACTATAACAGTAAAATTTGTGTTATGAGAAAGAAAACTAGTTCATTCGTGATGTGTAATGTAAGATGAGCCTCTTGATGCCTGGGGTAATATTGATTGTATTCACTTTATATACTCGGACGACAAGCTCTCTGTATTTCCTTTGACATGGATGTCCTCATGTAATGGATATCTAGCCACCGTTTTGTACCTAATGTATTGATGTATTGGATGTATTAGAATCAATATAAAATATTTAGTATATATGTAAAAAATAGACCAATATAGTTGTTTAGGTAACATACAAATTACATATGTACCCAGAATTTTAAAAAGTACCTGCAAGTTATCTAGTGGGTTCTCAGGTATTGAAATGTCCGAAAAAACTTTAGAATTAAGAAAGTACAAAATTCGTATTTTTAGAAATCTAAATATCCGGAGAAAAAATATTTTCTGGGCTATGATGGATGTCATAATTACATGTTCTAGAGTAAATGCCTGTCATTTTTGACGTATTACCTATATTGTAAGTGTGAAGGAGGTAATATTTTCCAAATTTAATTCTACCGTTGCATGCCTTCTAAAATCATAGATTACAAGTTTTATAGCTTGGAAGTTTATTTGGAATTTGAATAAGGAGTCATATTAGATGGTCACTGGAAGACATAATTTCTTGAAGCTTGCGGGGAGTTTAGAATAGTTGATGGTCATATTAAACTCTCAAAAAGAAGACTTGGATTCACAACAGGAACTTTTTTTTTTTATCCTCATTAGTAAATAGGTCTAGAAATGTGGCTATCTATTGATTTTTATCCTAAATCATGTTAACATCAACCATTTCTGGGTATAAAGTTGTCCTGGTAATAAGACGGGTGACATCAGTTCTGAACAGTTTGATGCAGTTCTTGTTTCTCAGACCACCTCCCAACCAGAGTGAGCTTTCTTTAATCAAAACCAAAAAAAAAAAAAAAAACAAAAAAACAAAGTGCTTATAAAAATGTTCATTAATTACGTTTATAGAATTATTGGAGCTAGAATATCTAAAACTATAGATATTCCGTACTAAGTAACTTCTGAACTAGGATTTATACGGAGGTACTGCTCAAATGTCAGTCTAAAGTCTAAGACCTAGGTATTTAACTTGGGTTTTGTAGGTATGAACTGATTGCCAATTAAGCCAAAAGATGAATAAGAAAAGAAATATTTACTGAAACAACTCTCAGACAGATTAAACGCTATTTCATAAATTGTAAACCACTGCTCCGCCTCATTAAAGAAATATTGTAGAGTTACAGAGTTCAAGTAGTTTAATGAGATTGATCGGAAGAATTATAATTTTAAATTTATTTTAATATCCCATTATTATGATAACGCATAATAATAACTTGTACTGTGTATATTATATCCAAAATTATACTTAAATAGTCAATGATTATCAAGTAATTAATTTACGTTTATCCTGATAACATCTACATATCTATATATAAATTCTCTTCGTAGCTCTGTATGTATGTATGTATGTTTGTACCTTATGCATTCGGCCTACAATGAACCTTTTTCAAAAATTCTTTTGCAAGGCACTTTCTATAGGTCTTGGGGTGGTTTTAGGCTATTAAACTCTTGGGGGCAGCCTAACCCAGGCCCCCTAGGGCCCTATAATAGATAAGGTTTGCTGTATAACCTGTTTGTTTACATTTTGACTTTAATTGGTAATGGCAACCGCAGGTAGGTTATTCTTTGTGATAATATTTCCACATGCTTTGTTCAATTATTTTTTCGATACAATGCTTCTTCAAAAACAAATAATATTTCATCAAATTATTGTTATTCAAACTTTTAAGAGACAATTTTGTTTACTGATATAATTTTAATTGGACATTTAAAACTGTGTGAAGTCTTCAAATTGAAATCATTGAATGAAATGTAATGTGATATGGTTTAGCCTCTTCAACTAACTGGTTCCTAATTGAAACGATTTGGGGGTGTAAAATTCGTATCATATTTAACAGATAAGACATATCACATTTAATGAGCTTAGACTTCTTTCAAATTTCTTGATGTATTGTTCGGCAAAAAATATTCTTTTTATTATTTGTTTCATCTAATCTATCAACTGCCAATATTATTAGACAATGTGTGAAATTTATAATCACTGTTAGATTATATATTTTTTACGTAATCTATAATTTTAATTCTGTATTAATTTCGTTTATCTCAAAAAAGTTAAGTGTAACGGAACTATAGAAAATTTAAATTGTTTTCGTTATATGTAATTTATTATTAGAGTTGAAATTAAATTGTTTCCCGGGTAAAGCCGGGTAGATCAGCTAGTGGTATATAAAATGTGATTTTACAACAGAATTCAAATTTTTGCAGCGAAAATAAAATTGTTATATAATATTTTGCAATCTGTAAGAAAATGAATTCAAATGTTAGTAAAAATATTACAAATTTTATTTGACATAATATCTACAAAAATGATAATGAAAAAAAAAGAACACAATTCCGCTTATTTCGTGAACAGGCATTCAGAGGTGAATAAAAAAAACTATTATAATTAAGAAATAACCTGAAGATAATGCATCTAATATGCATTTTACGAAGCATATTAGAATGTTTCAGTTTTATGAACGATTCCAAATCGTGGATGCAATGAAACAAATGGAAAAAACCAAAGGTTCGATAAACTGTAAAGTAGAACAAAAAGTTTCTATTTTCTAAATAGGGATGTTCAAATATCTTCAGCAACAAGTAAATATAAAATAAGAGAATAAATAATAACATAGAAATGAAAAATGAGAAGATTTAATTAATGCTTAACAATTTTTAAGAATCATTTCTCTTAATGTAAAATCTTAGATAAAATAATAAAATATTTAGTATATACATAAAAAAATTGATTAATACATTTGTCTGAGTATAAAAAAAACAAGTTTATTATATGGGTGAGGGATGTTCAAAAAAATAGTGTGACTGAAATAAAAATTTTGGAAATTGTATAGTAAGTAGTTGATAAAGCAAGTATCTACTAATAGACTAATATTTGTGTAAAATGGCAGCAGGTCTTCCCTTAAGCATATGTTATTAAAATAAGCAGCAGCTTCTGCATTGACCAGTTTCTTGTTGACACTCTCTAGTTTTCGTATCACAAGTTTTCCATACTACAAGTGTACCACGAGCCTAGCAGGTTACATATACTGGAAGCTCTATATATTAAAGATTGTAACCCTAGTCTAAATGTCCAAAGCAATGATTTCAACTCTGTGCCTAGTTTTAAGAATTTTGATAATAGTTTCAAACTTGTATGGGAGACGAGGAGGTGAATGGACCACAGGTTGGTTTTTGGCCGACCCTGTCGCCATGCATACCTCCCCCTCCCCTCACTCCTACCTTAGCTTTACTTCCTAAAGTACAGGTGTATTTACAAATACACACAGTAATTTTGTAGACACTGTTCAAATATTTTATTATTTTAACCTTAGTTAGTAGTGCATTAGTCTTAATTAATTTTAGTCTATACCTGAGGATGGCGAATGACAGCCGAAAGCTTGTACGTATTGTTTATTTAGTTTGTTAATTTAGTGATTAAAACAGCATTTTAAAAAAGTGATTTATTCAAGTGTTTTCGTGTTTGACCTATGTTTATTGTGTGTGTTAATATCTTTTGCTAACCTTCGTTGGAAGCTACCAGAGTCTCACCGCAAAGTGATACGAAAACTAGAGAGGTCAACAAGAAACTGGTCAATGCAGAAGCTGCTGCTTATTTTAATAATAGACTAATGTAACTAATCTATTTTTAGTAAAAAAAAAGTATTTCAATAGTATACCTTGGATAATATTTTAGTAGAATTGGATAACTGATTGACGAATTTTTGACAACTACAGAGTAGTTGCAGAGTAATTCTTGACTACAGAGTAGTTGCAAACTCCCACAATGTTTAAAGGTTTTATCGAATTTGTTGAGTAATTTTTTCTGTAACAAATACTTTAGCTGCACCTTGCGTTGAAGTTAAAATTAATGTTGATAAAAGTATCGACCGTGAAGTGGAAACAAAATAAAATTCATCAGAACTCAGTCAGTCTTTCAGGTCAAAATTTTACTTTTATTGCCGATGTTCAGGCTTTTAATTAAAACTTGTTCACAATCCTACAAAATGGAGTAAATATAGGAAATAATATAATAATTTAAAACCCCAAAAATTTACAAATAAAAAAGAAGAATAGAAATTTTAAAAAATAAGTGAAAGAACTTACAGAAGAGTAACATTTTTAAACAGAAATACTTAACTATTACATTAAATATTATTGTTATTAAAAAGAAAACAATTTACGAATTATTACAACGGTCCAATTTGAATAAACGCGTAACACTGAACTGCAACAAAGAACGTGAATCAGTCTACATGAGTAAATTTTTGTTTTGTCAGATGAAATTCGGTTGTCTTGCTTGAAAGTTACAAATTGTCTAATTTTTTAAAAAAAAATCTTTAATAAAACTTAAGCTTTGTATCAAAATGTTATACTTCTGTAAGTTATCACACTTACTTGTTCTAAAAATTCCTATTGTGTTTTTTATTTGTAATATTTTGTAATTTTTATGTATATTCGATTTGTGAATTATTATATTATTCGTTACATTTCCTCTCCTGGGTAGGCCTATGAAATAGGTTCTAAATAAACATGAAACGTTGGTAATGAAAGCCAACCTTTTTACCTGAATAACTGACCAAGTCCTAATAAACTTTATTTTGTTTAAATTAATTGTAAATGTCACAGTTATTTAAACATTTCCTGATAATGCATAAAAGTAATTTTGATTACATATTGTGCTTTGTTTATTCAGTATTTCATTGACGAAAAATCTTCACAAATCAATCATTCTGTTATATATTTCTGCATAAAAGCAATAAAGAAAACGAATTGATGCGTTAGAGCGGTTAGCTTTTTGCTCAGCCATCCAAATGATAATGAATAATTTGTATAATTTGCAACTCTGTTGGGAGGTTTTATGATTATTTAAAAGCTATTGATTGGGACGCTTAGAGGAAATAATTTATTAATTAATTAAATTCTTGTTGGAAATTTATAAACCACAGGCAATACAATTTATTGAATAAAACAAACTTTTTTTAGGGGATATATTATTCTTATTTAATCAGGTGCAGACAGAAATAACAAAAAAAATTTGAATGCCATTTTCACTTCAAATATTATATTTAGACTGAATTCAAAATTTATTGACAGATTTCATGTGTGGATCGAAAGAATTATAATATGTGATATAATTAAAAAAAAAGAATATTATATTATTCTTAAAAAGAATATTATATTGGAAAATCGTAATATCTACAAAAGTATCAAGTACAATATACAAGTAATTTAATTGAAAATATGAAAATAAAGTTGCTATAAAAACCAATAATGGTTATTTGCAATTATGGTTTTATATCACTAAAAAAACATCTTGAAAGAATATTTATAACAAATATCATCAGAGAGATGTAAAACTGGAAAAGCTTTTAATAATGTAAACTGTCATCTGTCATTTTGTGTATGATTTTAGCATGAGATTGCCCACATGGCTGGCTGAAATACATATTTGCTTTTATAGTTTTTGGGAAATAAAGTCCTTCATCACCCTCACTCTGCTGAGGTTACATGGGTACTTCGTAAAACTGTGTATTAAAAGAAGCAGTGACAATAAATACCCAACTTAAATCATTTTATGTGTTCTATAGTTTATATCATATATACTTACTTAAGTTTTAATAAGTTTATATAGTTATTTTTAGCTTACATAGTCTATATAAAATCCAAGGCAACTCTGCATACAGATGGTATTAATTTGAATGAATGGAATATGATTGTTGGAAATATAAGACACACATTTTCAAATACAACGTTTAAACTATTTACACAAGCGATTTTCAAATATTTTCGATTCACCGAATATCAATTCATCTTTATTGACCTTCATCTATAACTACTATTGGTCAAACAAACTTTATTTGTCACCAGTTTGTAGAGGAAAACAAATATGTTTGTGGAAACCTAGGAAAAGTAAATACAAGTTTAAGCGAAATTCATAGAGTGAATCCTCAACAAAATCAAAACAGAAATATTTATATCAACAGAAATTTCTATCTGATAAATTTGAGAAGTTTATCATCCTAAAATTGGTCAAATAAATACTTATGTATCCATTTAATTTTAAAGTAACTGAATTCTAATACTCATTAATGATTTCACTCATGTAAAATATGCTGTATGTAAAATAATACATATATATATTATTGAAAATGACACCAAATTTAGCTGATACCTGTTTCTTAACAAGTTTCTCAATTTTTCTAAATAACACTCTCGTTATTTCATCTACACAATAAAGTACATCTCCTATGGTCGACATGTTTCGAATGATCAACATTCATCATCAGGACGTGAATAAGATCTAAGGTGAACTATCTGGTTTATATATACATGGAGAAGGTAGAAGGGGTTGTTTTCCATAAAGTTGAAGAAATGGTGGGCGTTAATCCTGTGGGGTGTGTGGCCAGTCGGTCTGAGTCGCTACCTGCAAGGGTTTCTGGGTGTGAACTAAACAGCTTCAAAATACTGCTACTGTTTTCGACCTGAATATTTAGGCGTGGCTTCAGTTTTTGAATTAATATAGCCTCTAAAATTTTTAGTTTATGTTGTTTACTATCTTCTTTTATAATTTTAGTATTTGCAACCAGCATCTCTCGGGTTAATTTAACATTATGCTTGTCTTGCGTATTTATTTTGGGAGCACCCAATATATACATAATATATATACCCAATATATATATATATATGTAAAGATTTTACAAAACACGTGAAATAACAATCAATGATCAAACCACAATATGAAACCAGGCTAAGATCTTTCAACCGTTACATGCGGTCTTCGTTAGAGTCAAAAATCTGAGCGGGTTCTAAGTATGATCTTAGTCGTGTTTTCCCATTTCATATGGTGGTTTGATCATTATATATATATATATATATATTATTGTGTTAAACTGAATTGCCTTAATCAAACATACCTTTCTTTTGAGCAGTTTTTCCGTATTTTCTTGAAATTATCAAGAAAATATGAAAAACTGCTCAAAAGAAAGGTATGTTTGATTAAGGTTTAGTTTAATTTGTATTAAGGTTTCAGTTTAACACAATTTGTATAAAAGAAGGTCTGCTCCATATTTATACTAATATATATATATATATATATTATTAAAGTAGACGGCAGCTTCCACATTCACGACCTTTTTGCTGGTGTTTTGTAGTTTTCTAACTTATTTGGAAGTCGTCTACATTAATAAAATATGTTTACAAGAGAATATTCTGCCAATATACACTAATATATATATACTGAAAATTCGAAAAAACGATCCAAACTCGACGCAAATTAGCTCAAAAACGAAGAAAAGCAACACACGGTGTTTCCGCCGGGTGGCAGGAAACCGTCCCGGCAACCGACTGTGCCGCCACGCGCGCCCGGTTCAGGAAGTAATGAAGTAGAGACGAACAGAAGAAATAAAATTAAAATTAAAATTAAGACAAGCAGTTCTGGTTGATTGATGGTAAAATATACAACAGGAAGATAAATGAAGTAGGAAAAGGAATACCGTGAAAAATACTTAAAAGCAAGATAACTTTTAGGTATTTTTCACGGTATTCCTTTTCATACTTCATTTATCTTCCTGTTGTTTATTTTACCATCAATCAACCAGAACTGCTTGTCTTAATTTTAATTTTAATTTTATTTTTTCTGTTTGTCTCTACTCCATTATTTCCTGAACCGGGCGCGTGTGGCGGCACAGTCGGTTGCCGGGACGGTTTCCTGCCGTTGTGTTTCATGCGTGCTTGGTTGCCCTTTCTATTTTCTCCTGAAGACGGATCATCCGGAAATTTGAGTTTATAAGTGTGTCTCTTTCTCTCTGTGTTGCTTTTCTTCGTTTTTGAGCTAATATATATATATAATAATATATATATATAATAATAAATCAATTAACATATAGCAAATTGAAATTAAAGAAAAGAAATGTAAGTTTTTTTTGTAGTAGTACTACTTCACGTTTTTCGATGATATTATGTTTCTATGATCACAGAAATGCTATTTCAATGATTTGTTAGATCTTATTGGTAGTTTTATCGGAGATTACAGTTATAGTACAGTTTTCTGCAACACCATTTAGTGGATAAACAAATAATATATTCGTGATACCATGATTTGATATTGTTTGAATTATAAAGATGGTTCCCAGTTTAACAGAGATAGAGTAAGTGAAAGTTTGTTTAAGCTTTAGCCATGTTATCTTCACTCTTGGTTAACTCCGCTCGTATTTCACGAAGAATATTCATCCACGCTTCACTTCAGACATTCAACCAGTGCCAGACATCGAGTGCTCTTTTCGGCCCTCAGTGCCAACCAACTTGAAAACTCTTTTCATTTTACTTCCTTTTTAGTTTATTACTTAAGTGTTTGCAACAAAGTCTTTAGCAAATATCAAGTTTTGCTTGTTGAAAGCTTTTTGAAAGTTATGCCTTAAAACACCCACACACTCTTATAAATACAATGGTATTCTTAGAATAATTTATATTTTTCGATCAAATCACCCAAATAAAATAAATGAACTAAAATAATTCATATATGAATTCTGCTAGAACGACACAGGTTCTATAAAATCAACAAAATCACACTCAACTGAATATGTTCAGAAATCACAATCAAATAAGAAATCAATCTTATCTTGATTAAATGTGCATAAAAATGATAAATTACTCTAAATGAAGGAACCTGTCGTGTTAAATAACAACTTACTAGATGGAATTCATCTTTAAGTGACAATGACATTGGTAATTTAGAAAAAAAAACCATCAGAAACTGTCTAGATAGTTTCATTAGTAAATATGAGTTTTATTAAGGGCTAAATAAAATTTTTATTAAATCCAAAATTTAGATGTAAACTTGTAAAATAACAAATAAACTTGTAAGTCTACATCATGAACTTGAAATAAAGCAAATAAACGAAAGTAAGATTGTTAATAAGTTATTTTATTATAATTTTGAAAAACATATTTTGTTATTTATTACTTTGCTAACTACTTATAATTTTCCAAGAGCTTCATAAATAAATTACTCAAAGAAATATACACAATCAATTAAGTCATCACTACTGTATGAATTTGGAACTCATTAAAACATAACAGTTATTGCCAACTATGATTCGGTTAATATAAATTATTATATAATTATAATATATTATAATTATATATTATAATATATTACGTAAATGTAATATATAATAATTATAATGTTATAATTGTATATTATATAACATATTATAATGTTAATATTATTTTATAAGTGTTTTTAATCTTGATATTACTTGACATTGCTACGTTTAGATTTCTTCTTATCAGTTAGATGATGTACATATATTCATCATACTTTGCAATATAAGTACCTAGATTCAAATAAATCATTGAAATAAATTGATTTACATGGCTTTGATATTATGTTTAATTATAATGAAGTTGTGCAAAATCGTTCAATAGTAGTCATATAACTTACAAGTTCACTTGAAAAGTCAACAATTATATTCAATTGTAAACATTTTTATATATATTTTTTGTGTATATAGTTAGAAAATGCTGATTTCTAATAATGTTTAACATAAGAAATAGTCGATTTAGAGTAATATGGTTTAGTCTCTAGTTATTTTATTATATTTTAAGTTCAGATGAAAAAACAACGAGCAAAACATGAATATTATTTGAGATTAGATTAAAAAATATTTCCAAGATAAGTTTTTTCCAATGTTAATCTAATGTAACTGTATGGGTTATAAGAGATTTTGTTATGAGAAACAGGTGAAAATTAAGAAATATCTGTTCTGGAAAATACTCATCGCACTAATGACGGTAAAACCTAATTAAGGAATTTCTCCTTCTTTTTTCTGCTTAGTCATTGCTTTTCTCCAACTTCTTCTCTGCTAGTTACCAAAAACTTTGTTTTTGTAAATGGCGGAGGTCGTAAATAAATCAAACTTGACTGAACGCAATTGATGAACATGGAAGAGCAGAAAATATTATTAGAACGCTAAACTTCATTGGCAATATAACTAGTATTATTAAATTTTCATCAGAAACTGTCTAGACAGTTTCGTTAATAAATATAAGTTTTATTAAGGGCTAAATAAAATTTTTATTAAATCCTAAATTAAGTTGTGAATTTTACCTTGATTGCGTTTTTCAACCACAGCGACGCAGCAAAAAGAATTTTTTTTTTATTTTTGGTTGATGAAAAGCTTTGGAAGTTTTTGGAAGAAGTAACCTCGCCTTAGCTTCAAATATATTGAAAATATTGATCTACCAGCTGCTATATCTTTAGGTTCAATAAACAAACCAAAATTCAAGACTACCAATGTAGTTAAAGAAGACCTGATATAAAACAACTCAATAAAAAAAAACAATAATTAAAAATGTAACAATGTGCTTATTATTAGTCCTACCTAAAATACGTTTATAAAATATTTTAATTATTCTTCGTTAAAAAATCAATTTCACATAGGATATTCTTTTTACTTCACAGATTAATAGATTTTGTGAATTAGATAGTATGTTATTACTATAGATTGTCAAGATAGTAGAATATTATAACATGTTATACTCAGTGTGACACATGTTTGTAAACTATTTAATAAACTGCCAACCAGCAGGGGTACTGCTGAGTGGAAAAAAAACAGACATCATCGTAAAAACGTCATAAAACGAGTTTGAGGCTACCTCAAAGCATGAAAATTCATCAAAATTTAAAAATCGAAGGATATTTTGACGATCACTATACTTTACTTATGTTTAAGTACTAAATCATCCGTATTTTACAGTATAACTACAAAATACAATAGACATGGTTCCAACAAAGGAGGTATGAATTAATTCAAGAAAACTTGTAACCCCCTATTTTTTTATGATGAGGTTAATTTGAATAAATTTCACTAATATGTAATAGATTTGACAGATAAGTCAAATTCAATGACAGAAATTCTTTTTCTGTCAAATTATATTGTTTTGCTATGTAACAAATAAGTAATTTACCAAATTTTTTATTATTAATTTCTTATATTTATTTGCTTTTTAATATTAATGATTTCTCAATACTATAAGTCAGCTTTTTTTTAATTTTATGATATCATTGCAAGATGTACAATAGAGCTGAAGTAATGAAGCAAAGGAGGCTATTTAGCGGCGTGAATGTTGGCTGATTGCTTTGGCAATCCTCGTCAGACTGAGGGTGAAGCGTTTCTAAAGCCCAGGCACCAGTTAATCCCCCAGTCTCCCAAAAGCCTTTTCCTCCACTCAGTCTGTCTAAAATACATCCTTTTTCCCAGTTAGCTTCTTTAAGTCCAACAACAGAAGCATTTATTCTCATTTACTTTTTTTTTCTTTTTTAAAAAGATTTCTTAGACAAACCGAATTAAGTAAAACAAATTTATAAATGTTGTTTATGATTGTCTTTTCATGATAAAAACGACTTAATTGTGTTTAAAAAGAGACTATATTATGAAAGTCCTCAGAGTACAAATTTTATTTTCTACTATAATTACTCCTTACTATACTATAATACTGTAATATAAATATAATAATACTATAATATTATAATACTATATACACATATAATTTACTCTAAGGATCTAATATTTTCATAAAAAAATATACCATATCTATTTTTAGTAGAACCATAAAAACATATTCAAATTCAACAGTCAACAACAAATGTTTATTTTTCTTCTTATGATAAGTCAAAAGATTGTCAATATAGCTGATAATTATTCATCTCCATCCTAAGTATCTGGTTTTGTATTGGAAAGGTTTTTACCAGGGTGAAAAACCATAAGCTGCAACATTTTTTGGTAAATATTTGGAACTTTGTAAACCAGTAGCACAAAATCTCTCTTATGACACGATTTATAGAAAAGAAAGGCTTTTTTTTTAGTTTTAAAAAAATTACATATATACCAATTTTACAGAGAAAAATTTTTCAAAATTATTTTTTTGATGAATTAGCTTTAAAATAACGGAAATAAACAATCCCTGATAGTAGGTTGGTTTGTTCAAATTAAACCAGGTCAATTTTTATTTTTGAAATGTTAAACATAAACGATCTAACGCAGTATTGTTGCATCTATTTTAATACTTAAATATGATTCTTAAATAAAATACTTAAAAATTTTGGAAGATGTTCAGATTAATATTGCAATAAGACAATTAAATTCAGGTTGTCATACATTATTTTGAAAGTTAATAAAACCGTTTTTTTTTTATTCAGAAAAATGTTAAAATTATGAAACCGTAAACTTTAAAAAACATAGATTATATAGATTCAATTAATATTTCATTTCGTTTACTAACTACCACTGTCTTAAAAGTCTTCAGATTATTCAAAGCAACACTGTCTCATTGGGGCAACGAAAAGGCCATTAAAAATTTCCCGTGAAATTTAGGCTATAACAAAGTGATTTTTATTGGTTAAAATTACTAAATAACGCAGATTGCATTTAGATTTATTGCGCATAACTTCTAGAAAACTATTAGCGTCTCAATGATACACTTGTATTGTTCGAATGAAGTAGATGATAAATACAGAAATCATACTCTCTTGAACAGGAAACTTGTATCTGCGTTTGCCAACAAGTATTCAGTATGAAAATATTTTACTTTCCTTAGGTATAGCTTACTGTCAAAAAGTACAGCCTATATTCCGTGTAAAGTTATATTTGTATAAACGTTTGGATTTTCGTGTTCGAAAAATTCATATGAATGATTCATTAAAACGGAAGTAACTCTAAATCTATACTTAAAAATAGAGCCATATTTAATTGGATCCATGTTGGCTAATTTATAATTTTATTCAAATTTGATTTATTTTAAAGAATAATTGCATATATCTATTTTATATAAAATTACTTCGAATAAAATGAAAGGTCCGTGTGGAGAATAAACACTTTAACACAGAGAAAAGAACACTGAAAGACACTACAGAACTCACTTCGATATTTCGACATCCGTCCTCATCGGGAAGAAGTGCGAAGTTCTCGCGTTGAGAAGCAAACTGCTACTGGCCTCCAGAGTAACTCGTGGAACCACCGCAATGCTGCCCCCCAGCGGAGGAGTAGAAAAATAGAAATCCCTCCAATATTTATTTATAAAACTAAAAAAAAATATATATATATAAATATATATATATAAGTTTTATAAATAAATATTGGAGGGATTTCTATTTTTTCTCTCCTCCGCTGGGGGGGGGGGGGGGGGGGCAGCATTGCGGTGGTTCCACGAGTTACTCTGGAGGCCAGTAGCAGTTTGCTTCTCAACGCGAGAACTTCGCACTTCTTCCCGATGAGGACGGATGTCGAAATATCGAAGTGAGTTCTGTAGTGTCTTTCTGCGTTCTTTTCTCTGTGTTAAAGTATTTTATATAAAATAATATTTTAGGGTGTTTGCAAATAAGACTGCACTCTGCAGATGGCTTACATATATGGCTAGTTAAGTATTGAAGTGTATGTTATAAAAACCATCTAATAATTATTGATATTTAATTGATGTTATTGTATATTAGTGATGTAACATTGTATATTAGTTTTTTTCAGATTTTTAGTATCTCTCAATTAAGTTGTTTCTAGAAGTATTTACTGGTATAGTGTGCAAGTATATTGGTATAAAAGTAATAAATCTTCAATGGAAGGATTTAAAAATTTATATGGAATATCTTGTCGAACAGTATTCGCTTAATTAACACCTATAAAAAGGGAGTCAGGTTAGCCGAGTGGTTAACGTACTCTATCTTCGACTAGAGCTTGTAGCTCCCGAGATGCGGCGAGAAAGCTTTCATATAAAATAGGCATCAGTCTGTTTTTGTTGTTATTATCTGCGATATGGTACCGCAGATTTTATATTTTCAGGAATATAAAAAAAACAATCTATAGGAGATTTATAGAAACATGTTTTGATTAGTTTCATCCATTATTATCTAGACTTTAAGGGATCTTATTGACATGTGAATTGCAGGCCTCTGATTGGACAATTTTGTTTTATGGCTAAACAAAAGTAGTATTTTCTCCTCTAATTCAATGAGTATTTTACATTTTCTCATTGATTGTAAGGAATGAGAGTCGTAAAATCATTGGGGGTTAGGTAATTTCAGTGATGGTTGAGCTAATGCACACGCTATTTGAGTCTCTGTGAAGGACCATGTTGCAAGGCCATTAGCGAGGAAACAGTGCCAACCCACTGCATGAAATCTCGCCAACCCTTGATGGATTTCACTGCTTAATTGAAATTCAATGCTATTCAATTTGGCTTGCTACCACGACTCTCAACAACGATCGACACAAAGTCACCTCTTCATTGACATATAGAGTTAAACATAAGAAATTTAGTCAATATTTCTTAGTATGAACAAAAAAAAATAGTGATGATATAACAACTGAATAAGCCTCTACAAATCATATAGGTAATATATATATAATAAAAGAACCAGTAATCAATAGTCAAGTTAGAGTTTTTACAAGAATCTTCCAATTATACGGAAAGATTAGGAAATGAAAAAGGAAGGAAAAAGTAAATAAGCCTTTATCATACCATTTGTGATCAACTAAACAACATTTGTGAAGACGAAAGGTAACCACTAGCAGTGAATAACCTCACTATGCCCAACTACTTTCTTGTAACATCTCACAAAATTATTTAGTATGGATTTCAATGTTCTATTTATGTTTTCCTATCTTTTCTTAGTACAGATCATCTAGAGCCGTTTTAACTTGGATACAGAAATTTTGAAGAAAACATTTGACTAAAGTACAAAACTTCATTGATGATATTTTATAAAGAGGTCTATTGGTATAGAATGGCTTGCCCTGAATTAAAAAGATATTTATAAAAAATGAGTCCTATTTAATTTAGATTTGAATCAGACCAGACTGCCATTTCTGATAGAAGGGCATTAGAATAACATCCTCCCTAAAACATTAAATATCCCCAGAAGCAAGTAATGTTTAACTATTACGGTAGAGTTTATTAAAAGGATCATATGAATATATTAATGTAATAGTTAATAAAATTTTGATTTAAATAGAATAAATAATTTAAACATTATTGATAGTGAAACATAGTTCGACAAATTAATAAATACTGTAAATTTCACTGGGCTTTTGCGTTCATCCCCAGAAGAAAGTTACATGAGATACTGTAGACGTAGTAGTTTGCTAACAGGAAAGTTAAAGTAACTTTCAGACTGTTCGATTTCACATAAATTTGAGCAAACAAGATCCAGTTTCTTACATTAGCAAACTTTAAGCAAGCACATGTGCTTAAGAACGAAGGATGAATAAACATAATACTATCTAAAGTTAAAACTATTTCTCTTCCCAATATCTTATAAACATTAAATATATAACCTTCTCAATGATAACAATTTAATATCATAAACTTAAATCCTTACCTTTTTTAACGCATTTGAATATACATACATATATTGTACTTATAAACAGATAAATTTAATATATCAACCGTTTGATAGAATGGATATTAAGAAATCGGGAGTGGTCTATCTTCCAGGTTCAAAATTAAACCCTCGTTGTCAATATTTCGGTTTTTTTTTAACCGAAGCAAGAATTTGTTGAATAAGAAAATGAAATTTGAATTTAAATAATATTCTTATTAAAAGATATGTTAAATTACATAGTGTAATTTAATGTTAAAACTTGTGATGAAGTATCTGATTAAATCGTTTAGAGAATTAGTTTATACTGCAACTGAAAGAGGAAGTATTGTTAAGGAAATTAGAAAGTTTATCTAAAAACATAAACGTATGACAGTAAGCAGGTCGTTAAATCAAACACATTTATAAAATTTTTAACTTATTATCAGCCTTAATAATACTTTTACTTTCCTCTCAAACATTACTCTGACCATATCTATGGTTATTCCTTGCATTCTTCTCGCAATGGCAATTGTGACTGATTTGTACTCAATGTGACTAATATTACGTTGGCATGACTTCGTATAAACTGAAGCTTCCTGTGAATTCTTTTAGGGTCTCTGTTGATCAAAAGAGCAAACCTTCCTGTATTTATCCATGGGTATTTCTTTGGTCTCAGTTTAAATGACTGTTTCCATGTTTAAATTCTCAAACCAACTGCTGATACCTAATACTCAAGTTACCTTAGGCGCCTTGGATGAAGTACATATATGTAATACAACTCCTGTATTCAATCCCTGTCGTTAATTCATTTGTTTAATTTTATTTCCCTCTTTCGATGTACCGTTTTTTTTTTTTTTTTTTTTTTTTTTTTTTTTTTTTTTTAGCTTTCATTTGCAAAACAAATGCTTTGTGAAACTTCTAAAGGTTATCGTTTATTTTATTGCCTTTTTGAAGCAAATACTGATCCCCAACGACGCCTATTCCCAATGCCTCGTTGATGGTTCGTGCAGATTTTGCAAAGAAGAGGTATAAATACCGTTGCACCTGCTTTCGGGACACTCAACAAAAACTCTTACCGCTGGACCCAGCAAAAGTGCTGAGCTTCTTGGAGGTGTTGAAGCTAACTGCTGGGGTACTTTAGTACAGAAGAGGGGAAGTACAATAGTTTTTAAGACGCAGTGCTACAGCTGCCCTCAAATAAGAATAAAAAAATTATTATATTGCTTATTGGTCATTTTAATTACTACACATATTACGAAACTGCTTCCGGAACGAATTGCGTATGCAGAAGTATGACTGTAAAAAAAAAGTGAAAAAAAAAACTTGTTACAATTACAAAGCGGTTATAATTACATTTTAAACTTATTTTAAAAATATATATTTTTTTTCAAATATATAATCTATTATATTACATTAACTTAAATAACTTAGTGAACTTATAATCGTGTAGTTAGGAACTTAAATTGTAATTAATGTTTAACATAGATTAAAGAGTGAGGTTCTTTAATGGGATAATAATAGTAGTTGGTGTGATTGCTCTGGTTGGGAGAGGAGGAAACAAGATAAGGGGTATCAGACTGGGCTGGCATCGACCGTCGTGTCCTACTAGATAAGGGAGCTTTGTTACCATTTAGTTAAACTAGGCAAACATTTATCTTCTTCTAGACCTGTTCAGGGAGGCTATCTGATCTAGCTGGCTGGGCATCAATAAAAACGAATAACTTTCCCAGATTAATGCTGGGAGCAACAAAACACTACAGGATTGCTACAAAATATGTTCAACTATTAATGCTGTTATCCCATTATTAATTTTGATGAACGCGCATATTTGTTTACATAACTGATATAAATAATACTTATTTGCATTCAATTTAAATATATGAAAATTCAGCGCAGTGATAGGTCTGTTCTAACTTTTACCTAAAATAGAGGAAACTCATTATAGGGTAAAAAGCTAATGAGATGGTTTCCATATATAAAAATTTAATCACATAAACAACACGTTTCAAACACTTAGTGTTCTTTTGCAGGGATTAACTAAATTTGAGTGTCTAGTATAACTGATTGGGAATAGGATGGAAGTGGGTGAGATGGAAGAGAGTATGGAGTGGAAATAGAGGAAACTATTTCTTACCCTAAAAGTTTTTAACAGATTCTTGGAAACACATCCCTTTTTTGGGGGAGGGATGTGCTAAAAAGCTAGTTCCCTGACACCAATCCCTCATGAGAATAATGTGTCACCTTGGGAGTCTCATTACATACCATTCGTAATACAGCAGTTGGGTTTTTGACTCCAACGAAGACCTCTTGTTGTGGTTAAAACATCTTAGTCTTTTTCCCCCATTTCATATTGTGGTTTGATTAGTAATATATCTTATGTCAACACTAATTAATCTTGCATAATATTGTTGTTATGCATTCTATATTTTTTACAATAAAACAGCCAAATATTAGTTTTGATTTCATAAACACGATCAAAAGTTATTAAAACAGCTTAAATATTTGAATAGTAGCCCAGATAGATTCTTTAATACACAAACCGTTTTCTTTTATGATATGAATATATTTTAAAACTAATTCTGTTGTTTTCTTTATCTGATAAGCATTTTGTTAGTTATGAAAATGCTTTTTGATAATATCTTCTCATATTATTAAAGATAGAACCTTACTATTGTTATTTTTGGTGTATTTGTACACTTCAAATATCTACAAGCACATAAAAAATATAGAAAATACCTATAAAAATTAATATTTCTCGTCTCTTCATCAAAACTATAAAGCTTATTAACAATATTGCTAGTCGACATGTTTCAAATGTACCACATTCATCATCAGGACAATAATGTCGTCTAGCAATATTGGTGATAAGCTTTATAGTTTTAATGAAGAGATGAGGAAGGAATTCTGGAAAATTGAGAAATTGTGTAAGAAACAGATACAAGCCAAATATAGGGCGTTATTTAACTATATATATATATATATATATATGTATATAGCAGTACCAGTTTGCTTCTCAACGTGAGTATTCGCACTTCTTCCCGATGACGACGGCTGCTGAAATATTGAAGTGAGTTCTGTAGTGACTTTCTGTGTTCTTTCCTATGTGTTAAAGTTTATATATATATAAACTTGGTAACTTGGTAACTTGGTAACCCAGTGCGCTTGGTTTCCCTCTCTTATCTCTCCTGAAGACGGTTCAAACCGAAAATTAGAGACTGTAAGTGTGTTCTTCTGATTTCTCTATGTTTCTTTGTTTATATTGAACTATATTTGTCCGTTTTGGATCGTATTTCCAACGAAAAAAAGTGTATATATATATATATATATATATATAACTTTCAATTACACAAAGCACGACACAGAGAAAATAATAAAAGGACACCTACTGAATTTTCAAAATTTAGAACTGATGTTTATCATCAGGAGTAAGCTAGAAGAGAGGACGAAATGAGAGAGATATCCCCACGTCGAAGGACGGAGCACGAAATATATTTATAAGACCGATATGTTGAAATATTCTCTAATACGCTGATAATAACAACTATTGACAGAAAACAGTTATGTCAATATTTTAAGGATTAAAGGTTAAGAATGTCTACAGTTCATAGTTGAAAAGAAATTATTTGAGTTGTATTATAAATTAAAACATCATTATCTAATACCAGTATGTTCGAAAAGCTATCATTGTTTGGTATTGAAAAAGAAAAATATACAAAAATGTTTGGTTTGCAAAGTTTTGAGCACTTTTGGGTGATGGACTTCAAAGTAGTCTATAATCATTTGTTAAGTTGTTGGGTAGGATGAAAATCGCTTGGTGTTAAATTTGACAGGAAGTGATATGAGAAAGGTAGTTAGTTACTGATCCCCTGAGTCAGTTGGGTCCTACCTCCTTAGCTGACACAGGTGATCTTGTCCATTAGATGATAAGAATCGCTTTACTTGCTAGCGATTATTGAACTGATATGCTAATTGCAGGGAACCGTTTCAAAGAATTGGTCTAGTTACTGATAATATATTTTCAATCTAGCAATAAAAGAGTAGTATGACTATCACTTAGATAAATGTTATTGCTGTTTTAGTACCACACTCTGGAAATGACTTCAGATTTACGAATCCTGCATTAATATTACCTTTATTCTTGGTGACTGTACGTATAAAGTATAAATACAATTGATTGTAAGTAGTATTGAACTCGATTGTGGTTTATTTATCATTAAAGTTAGGTCAGTGTAATAAGTTTGACAGGAGAGGTAAAGTAGAAGGCGATAAGTTATTTAGGTGGTGGACTGCGGGGCTGGGAGATTTCCCTAGAGTGCTTGCCGGACCAGGATACCATGGGTCGCATCGCTACCACGTATTAGTTTTACTACGTCCCCTCTCCTGAGAAATCTCATCCACCCCTAACCTGATGCTTCTTTATCTATTATACTTTTCAGTATTCCATTATTATCACCTCGTCACAAAACAGTCAATAAAAAATTTACAATTGGTTAGATTCACGGAGGTTAGTAAATATTTTATTATCCTGATTCCTATGCTATACACTAAGCGCATTCAAATATAAATCGTTAAGTTTTAAGTTTTAGCGAAAAAAAATCGTTAAGTCAAATACTACCCAACTATTGAGAAGAAGGTAAAAATGAAGACAAAATTTAGATACCACTATGGATACGACTATGAATAATCAAGAAATAAACAAAAATAGTTGTTTAATTTACTGATGGCATTTGCCGTTCCTGATAATTCGTACCGTTTCCTGAGACATGGTTCCTTTTAGCCAGTGCCTAGTACAAAGTGCACAGTTAAATAGAATACAAAAAAGATTATTACGAATTATCATTATCAATGAAGCCGTGAAAAGTAGTTTGACTACTAGGAATCCAAAGGGCTTAAACTTAGCTACACTGAGTAATTCATGCATTTCGTTAGATCTATTCTTGTTGAAGATGGGTGACGCCCAAACCAGTCAGAGACCTACAGCAGCGTTGTACGAGGTAAGACGATGCCTTATACTTCTAATATTAATACACTGAATAATATCACTGGTGATATTATTAAACGAATTCAATACTAATCCAACTATTGGATAGAATTAGTGTATTATGTAATTGGGATTCGGTCAATTTTCTAGGTTCAAAAATCAAACTCTCGTTGCTGACGTTTCGGTTTTCTTTAAAACCTTCTTCATAGGCCTACAAAAAAAGGATTATAAGAAGTCATACGTAAATATAAAACAAATAAACAATAAGAGAATGGATTATTACAACGTTTGTAATATTACAAGCAGATGTATTTCAGAGATACATACAATTAAATAATATAACCTACAGAAGTAAGAACTTTTGAATAAGAAGATTGGATTTACATTATTTAAACGAACTAACAATGTTTACTAGTCAATAGTTTCACCTAGATTAATCAGAAAACATTGAAATTAACCTCAAACACTAATCACACAAATGACATAGCAGGAACAAAGGAAATCAAATTTCACTAAAACTCACCATATTACTCCTGAATAAATACTGCTTAAATTAGTAATATCATTTCTATGATTAATTTAATTTAACTAACGATCTTGAGATGATATTACTAGTAAACTGCAATACTCTTCACACATAGGACAGAAAATAGAAACTAAGGAAATCACATTTCGCCAAAACACAGCATAATGCTCCAGAATAAATATAACTTCAATTAGTAATATTATTTATTACAGTACCTGCTCTACTCTTAGATATAATACAGGTTAGGTTAGGTTGCAGAGGTAGTCCCACAAGGGAACACACCTAGGCCGAGCATTGCACACATTCACACATTACATTATTTCGTCATATATTACATTATATTAAAAGATATGTATATCTTTGTATGTATAATATACATATTATTTATAGATTATAAATTTGAAGTTTAAAATATATAAATATAATAAGAAAGTGATTCTTTATTTTCCCACCTGAGAGGTATTACATTGGTATTTCATTTCGGGGTTTATAGAAGGCTACATTTATCTGGTAACAATAAATAAACATAATTAACAAGTTTAACGGAGTTAAATATTAACTCAACACAAAACAACTGTTGGGATACTTTTAGAAGCATTGATCAAAATTGGAAGATGGTAAATAGAGTGAGGCTAAGCCGTGTCGTGTTTGCCAAGTGTGGATCCCTGCAGCTGGCGGAGTAAGGGATGTTGTGAATTTATAGCTCCTGTCTTATCTATACACTCTCCAAGCCTCTTTCCCTTCGTCTCCTCCCACTGCTGTAGCCCAACTATTTCCACAATTCAACAATTTTCGTCTATCTCACATATTGTACAAACCAAGATCGGTAGTGTCCTATATTCTTTTTTTTAGTTAAGACTGTATTCAACATTAGACAAATAAATATGACTCGCCTTAATATATATTACTAAATAGACCAGTGGTTTTCAACCTGTGATCCGCGGATCCCTGGTGATCCGTGACGTTTACCCAGGGGATCCGCAAGACCTACAGATTCACAATGTGCAATTAATGTATTATCAATGTGTACACGTCAATGTAAGTACAGTAGCACACTATCAATGTAATTAGTGCATCTTATCAAGATAACTCGTCGTTCACATCTAAAACCAGCAACTTTCGGTAACGTTAGGGAAGAACTGCGAGCCAAAATTTGAGTCGGCCAGTTCAGTTATGATGACGACCTACGTCATTTAATTGAAACATTTAATTTAGCTAATACGTGACGCTCTGATTGTTTACTTCTTGATCTGGACTCATTTTGGATTTTAACTGCAAAAGAATATCCATCAATCTCGAATAAAGCTTGAGCATTCTCCTACAGTTTTCTACGTCATACCTGTGTGAAATAGGATTTTCCACAGTGACGAACATTAAAAGTGAGAAAAGAAATAAACTACTAGCACTTGAAGAAGAGATGCGTGTATGTCTTTCTAAAACCAGGCCAAACTTTCCAGTTCTGGTCAAAAATCACCAAGGACAAATTTTACATTAATTTGTAATTCTCTTGAATAAAAAAATTCAGATAGTACTGTATTTTTTTTCGTGTTTATAAGCCGTTTTTATTTCATTAAAAAAACGTATATATACATGTATATTTATGTACAAGGGGATCCGCAAGAATAAATAAGCTCCTCAGGGGATCCGTGGCTCCAAAAAGGTTGAAAAGCACAGAAATAGACATTTAGATATAAATGTCTAAAGGTAAAATACTCCTACTATCATACTATAAAGCGCAAAGATTTATAATAACATATAAAGTTGGTAGTAGCTTACACTACGCTTTACTGTATGTTTTTTTTTTTAACATCTTTATTAGCAAATATACAACTACGCATATTATGCGTAACAGGCATATGTAGTAATAGATTACACAAAAACATCGATGCACATGAGCAAAGAATGGAACCCACTGGTTCAACTTTTCACTTCTACTGTAAGTAAACATAAATTCAAACACGTTGGAAATGAGTTGAGTATTCGTGTTATTATAAGGTGACTATTATGTAGATGTAATATCAAACCCTATAGATATCAACAATAATCATATTTATGTAATGTAACTATCTTAACTTATAAGTTAATGGAACATATAAAGTTAATAAACTTAAATTAATTCTGAGGCAAAATGGATAAACCAACAAAAGTCTCCACACAAATGAAGTTTTATTCAACGCGTTTCGAACACTTTGTGTTCATCATCAGGAAGACACTAAAATACAAATTATATCTAATTGGTTACAAAAATTAGAGTGAAATAATAAAATTCAATTAAGAAAATTCAAGATATACCCAAGGATGTGGTACTGACGGGTTGGTCCAGTGAACACAACTAGTAGGAAACAGATCCGTTGCGAAAGAGTGGGGATAGGCATTTAGGAGATAAGGTGACAAAGGCTTCGGGTATGCTTGAAAACCTTTAACTGAAATACAGAAGGCCAGAACCACTAATTTAGAGGAAAGAAACTTTTTTTTTTAATTTATTCTTTGTGATTCTAGGAACAGTTTAAGAAATTTTGGACACCCTGAAATTTGATTCATTAAGACATACAGAGGCAGACGGATTATTAACATTTCGGCCTTGTTTATTTGAAAAGCTTCCAAATTACAAATTTCTTTAACCTTACTATTCGCATGTAGGATGGTAAGGTTCAAGTTTGGATCAAAGCTGTGATTTTGTTTGACAAGGTGTTTCGAAAAATGTGAAAAAACTGCTTTATTATTCTTATTGTCATTTTTCCTTTGCAAGTATTCATTAAAATGTTCCTGGGTTCTTTTTTCAAAGGAGCGCACAGTCATGCAGATGTAAAAACATTGACAATTGTTACAGGACAACTTATATACTTAATTCTTAGGCATAGAACAATTCTGCATGTTATTACTGCAGTAAGTTCCTTATTAAACTAAGGTCCTGAATCTCATTGTACATGTGCACATCACGGCTATATCCATCCTTCAATTAGTAGCCATCATTTTTCTTAAAGAAGTAATATTCCCACTTTTGTGGCTTTTGGATATAAACTTGTCGTTCCAGTTACCAACTCTTGCGATGAAAACATAGGGACTCCTGAGACCTGAAGAGAATTCTGATTATTATACCCATACCACTTCAACTATCAATCAGATTTGGAAGTGAAAAGGTGGTAAGTTTATGAACACTATTAAAGTGAACTGCACTAATCTGAGCAGTCGTTTAGAAATTGTCGTCGAAAAAAAGAGGTTTGTTGTAAAAAAAAAAAAAACAGTTGTCAGAATTCCGTGCCTTCGTAACAGGATTCAGTATCAAGGAGGCTTTTGAGAAGGTCTGAATATATTACAGTAATGACCTCCCTCACTTTGGATGTGTGGTTTCTATTCTAACCCCTTATTCTTCCCAGACAAGAGTCACAAAAACATGACTTTTGTTATGGTTAAAATGAAAAACTTGTTTATCATTTGTTAATAGTACAATATTTATGCTCTGTTCTGAAACTCACACATTAAATATTACAGAAAAAATAAAAGACATAATGATAAAAAATCTATTTTGATTCTTATGGTGATCCAAGAATGCTATAATATTAACATTAGAATTGATTTAATTGTTGGCTATGCACTTCAGCCTATTGGCCAAAACTTAGCTTTCTGTAACACTATACGATTGAATGACAGTTTTTTGATAATGCACATGTTTATTTGTTTTATTTAACAAATAAATTCGTATTTTAGGATCAGCAAATGGGAAAGGCTAAAATTTAAGATAACACACTACAGATTAGCTAAAAAAATTAGTCAATGTTCAAAATTTAAATTTAAGAATATACGCATTATGCCCTAATGTTTTTATTCAAATCGTATAATACTCTATCTCCTGCCAATTTTGTTTGCTTTTAAGAAAAAAAAAATATATATCTACATTCAGTGATTATAAAAGTGCTAATAAATAATTTTTGAACTATTTATGAAACTATAATGAGTAAAACTTAAATTTTATTTATAATTCAAATTTTATAACTATTACAATATTGAGGAAAAGAACACAGAAAAATGGAATATAGTAGTTGGTTTCTGTTAAATTTCTGTGAGTTCTTTTTGTGAATATTGTTTATTTAGTTCGTGGAACCATTTCATTTAATTGGCTACTATTAGAATATTGGTATTCAGAAATTATTTTATGTCAGAACTATCATATGTCTGTTATTGTAACAGATAATGGTTTTGACAGGCAGTGTAGATGTTATCTATATAAATAAAGTAATCATTTTGTCTGTACATTGCTTACAACTGACTCATTTCAAGTTTTCTTTACGTTTCATACATTGGAGAAACCGAATCCACCCTTAGTGGATTTCTTATTATCATTGATTTCTTATTATCCTTTGTTTGTAGGCCTATGAAAAAGGTTTTAAATAAAACCGAAACTTTGGGAACGAGAGTTTGATTTTTTATCCTGGAAAATTGACCAAACCCCGATTAGAGAACAACTATCTATCAAACGTCGTATATATTCGAATCTGTTTATGATATATATATAATAATATAATCACTGTTGAGATCACTCTATGCAATAGGATTGTCTGTAAAATGATATGTCAATCTCGAGTGTTGTTAAAAGCAAATAATGTAATTCGTCTGTTGAATTAATTAATGCATAATACTGTTTAAATAAAGCGGCTGATAGAGAAGATATATTCAATTTTAATTGAATATTAATGGACTCTATATTAATGGATAGAGATTTATTTTAAATCAATAAAGCCTATTTTTAATATAAATATTTAAAAATGAAAAGATACTTCACATTATTTATTACTAATTGAATATTGGGATTATAAGTCTTTACGCAGGACGTTCACCAGCAACCTGTTTATTAAAGTCTGGAAGAAATAGTTTGGTGGAGCGTATGAAAGCTGAAGAAAACTTATAAATATTGATACAGTGTTGTTTTCAAATAACCTTTGTGGAACTGACTTAAAGGGAGAAGTTAAAACAGCACTAACCTTTTCCAGTTAAATGGCTATGCTGAAATGTATTTCTGGTTTGGGAGTATTGCTTGGATTTGTACAGTATTATAATGAAAACCACATTGATAAATATGTATTAAGCGAGCTTTGAGTATTTATACTGTAGTAATAACAATATTTATCTTACTAATTAAAAAGTTAATTAGTTTTTCAATTATTATTACAGTAGTAAAAGTATGCTCGAAAATATATATCACAATATATAAATTGAAACATAAAGAAATTAAATGCACACACTTGCAGTCTCTAATTGTTGGTATGAAACGTCTTCAGGAGAGATAAGACAGGGAAACCAAACGCACTGGTTACCACTTATCATTCCCTCTCTTATCTCTCCTGAAGACGATTCAAACAAAAAATTAGAGACTGTAAGTGTGTGCTTTTAGTTTATCTATATTTTGTATGTACATTTAACTATATTTGACTGTTTCGGATCGTATTTTTATCGAAAAAATATATCAAAAACCTATGTTTCTGTTTTTGATCAAAGCCATTTGTAGTGGTTTATGTCTGATTATTTTACAATTAAATTAAAACAATGATATTACATCAAGACCGTAAAGTGCAATAATATTTTGCAATAATATAATATAAAATAATATAATTATTTTGAGAAGATATAGGCAAATTTAATCATTCATCTTGAAATTTCATAGATGCTGCTCATAATTTTGTTTACTAGAAAATCCCCAAATTATAGAAATTCCATTTAGTGTTGTTATAGGGGCGGAAAGTGTGACTCATTTGTTAGTTGTTAGAAATTTTAGTTCTGATAGAACCACAATAATTGTTTGATTCTACATTAGGAATAACACAGCAGGGACATTGAACGAGTATCTGATATCGTACAGGTTTGAGACTGAGTACTGTATGCTTAAGGGGCTTATGGTGAACTCAAGATTTTTGATCCTTCACGTAATTTGTCTACAGTCATAAGAGAGACTTGAACCTTCAATGCTCAATCCCAATAGTAAACCTTCTTGGTAAAAGAATGTATTCTAAGCTACCTTCTTGAAGCGTTCTATATTGGAGTTCATCTTTTGAGGAGGACCTTTTTAAGGCTTTTCTTGGATTGATATTAATGTTATCATGTTAATTGTATGGTAAAAAGCTAATTAAGTGGTCTCGACATATAAAAATTTAATAGTATAAACAACGCGTTTCGAACACGTAATGTTCTCCCTCAGGCATTAACGAAAAAATACAATGTCAGCAGAGAGTTATCTATAGTACAAAATAAAAATAAAATAAAATAAGTAAGAGAGTACGAAACTAAGAGTGAATGTCTGTAGTACAACTGACTAGGAATAGGATGGACGTGGGTGAGGGTATGGGGTGTACATCTGTTTCATATTAGAAGGAAGGTACATTTCATTATTATTTTTTTCCTATAGGTTAGTCTGAGCATAATCTAAATTTTTATATGTGGAGACCATTTCACTAGGTTTTTTCCCTACAATGAGTAAATACAACATAATAACTGATTGCACTACGTTAGAATTATAATATTAATGATATAATATATCATAATGTTATAGTATTTATCGATATTAATTCAATAAAAGAGAAACAGAAAAAGGAATTATGCTTTTCTTTATAAATAATAACAATTTTTTATTTTTTAGTTTTCTGTGAGAGAATACAATTTGTGCAAATATAACTTATTTAAACCAAATATTTCTTCCAAAAGAAGCCCAACAATGGTTATATATTTTTTTATACATTTTTGTATTTATTTTGTTTGATGCTTGTTATTATGTTATTATATTACAAATTAAGAATGTATTTGCATAATCATTTTGTATAAGAACTTTGCGAAGTTACAACACTGATTGAGATGGATTTATGGGTAGGGAAGTAGTTGTCATGAAGCAATTTCAATATAGCTATGAATCTTCTCTTAATCTGCTATATCAAACTGATCCTAGGTTATGGAAAATTGATATCGGTGTTACATTTGTATCAGATCTATTACTTTGGTTTTGTATTTCGTTAGTTTGGTTAAATGAAGTTAAATATTCAGTGCAAGGTTCTATTTAAGAATTTAAACACAAATATGGATATATCTGGATCCAAAATAACGGGTGATGACGGATTAAAATAATTGATTATAGCACTTATAATTTTACTTATTATTATAATTTATAATAATTATAATATTTTATACAGGTTAAAATGATAATTCATATGACATCATTACAAAATTAAACATATGGAATAAATAGAAGAAACATAAGTTTATAAATAGTCCCGTTTATGTAGTTTTAGAATATGTATGGTTCTGGCGGTCTACCATGAAAACCCATATACATTTTGATAATAATGAATAGTTTATGGGGTAAACAAAAGCAATGCTGTTACTTTATTACATGAGACTATATTTTTGTTATACTTGTTATAACTTTTGTTATATTTTTGTTATATTGTTATATTTTTGAAATCGAGGAAAAATGATGTTTTTTCTACAGAAATTATTGATTGGAAGAAAAACTGTCAAATATATTTCCTAATGTTATATAATTTGTAGTACTGGCTAAAAATGAATTAAAAAGGCAAATTATATTAAACAATTTTTTTACTTATATCTAAACATAGCATTCATCGGAATGAAACTTTGAACATTCTAACTAAAAGTTTGAAAGATGATAGTTCCTATGGTATTATTCAAGAAACAAATATTTTTCCTCAGAATTTTCTTGTTCAGTTTAATCAAACCGTATGAAATTTAATATTTATTATCAATTTTCTAATGCAGTTACTTGAATATTCAAATCAATTTAATCAGAGTTTGCAAATGTTTGTTTATTCTTCTTTCCCCACGGGTATATGTACTTTTGACTTTGTATCTCATATCGAAGCAATTTCCGCATAGATTTCATCATATACGTTAGACTTCAACTAAAAAATCAAAATTATAATGTTTTTAATAAAAATAAAATGAACAGATTTCAACCAAATAAGTTTCATATACATTACCTTCTGTGAGCGTTCTATATTGGAGTTCATCTTTTGAGGAGGAACTTTTTAAATATTTTTTCTTGGATTGATAATAATGTTACAAAAAAAACTTCTACGTTAAATAAAAAAGAAACAAAAAAAAAACGAATTATCCTTTTTTTCATTAATAAGAAGAATTTATTTAAATAAATTCATAATTTTCATCGATAAAAAGATTTCACATAAACACGTTAAATAACAATCAATGATCAATTTGGAATAACGAATATTACAATAATAATGATTTAGAATTTGGAAACATAACTCTATATGTTTAGTTAAGGATCTTAGAAAAATCTTATATTATATTAGATTATGAAAAAGATGGCACACTTGGTTATCTTTTTAGTCAAAAAAAAAAAAAAAATCTCCATGAATAAATAAAAAAAGGAGTTGCTCTAACTCTGAGTTTTAAGAATAAAATATTCCAAATTCTTGTTTTTATCCATCAGCATATCATTTCACACATTTGAATAGTTCAGATTGACACACCTTTTAGGTATCTCTTTGCCCAGTTTTAAAACCGATTTTTTTTCATTTTGTATTTGCCATTTGACACGGGCCACTTACTGGATGGTATTGAAACTGGACATGTCTATCATTGATCCCATGTATGTTGTAAATTACTCTAATATATAGATACTACAAACCAAAATAACACTTTAAACACTTCTATTAAAACAATATGGTAAAAATATAACATAATACAAAGCAAATAAATATCCCTTATTTTTATGTGTAAAAAAAAATCATCATTTAAGGCTTAATTGCTACTGGTTTACTACCAAAGAAGTTTATTTTGATGCCATCTTAGAAAAAGTTATGATCTATAAGAAAACTTCTACAATGAAGTCAAATCCATTTGAAAAGAGAAAAAAAAACCGTTTCTTAAACACTTGAACTGTTTTGTCAATTTATGGGCAATTTAAAAGTTTTCTAATGAAACAATCCTGTTTTTTCTAGAAAAAAAGTGTTATTTTAGAAACTTTTACAATGCAGCCATTAGTGGAATATTTTCAAACTCTCGTCCCCATTTTTTTTAAACTAATTTTTAAGTTTTTAACCAACTTTATTTTTTATGTAGAAATAATTTGCTATTATACTGTTGTAACTTTAAGAAAATTGAATAAGTGTTCAGCTGTTTATGTTCTAGGCCATAATTTTAAAATTATTTTTTTTTTTAAGTATCCTTTAAATTCATTCCTGAATTGTATGGAGTCAACAAAGGACAGGTAATCTATCATATTATTTCTTATGGTATTTTGATATTCTTGGCAATACTAGAAAGGAAAATAAGAAATTAATCAGAAGTGTATCCTTATGTTATGAAACGTCACTAAAAAGAAAAATGTTCGAAATATATATATAAACAAAACTGTTACAATAACACGTGACATAAATATTCAGGTAACTCACCACAATGAATGAAGATAGTTGCTCTGAGGCCTTTCGTTTTCACGTCGTCAGAGCGACTATCTTCATTCATTTGTGGTAAGTTACCTGAATATATATATATAAATGAATTAATAATCAACAATAACTCTTGATATAATATATGAATTAAATACCACAATAAGCCATATAAATTAATTAAAATGCTCTTTTAATTACAGCAGTTAAAGATAATTTTAATTAATTTATATGGTTTATTGTGGTATTCAATTCATATATATATATATATATGAATAATAATCAAAATAAGACTTGATATAATAGACGGATTAATTTACCACAATGAAAACAATTTTTGAAACAATGCTCTAAGGCCTTTCGTTAACACATCTTCGGAGAGCAAGTGAACGTGAGCAAGTTCGCTTGCTCTCCGAAGATGTGTTAACGAAAGGCCTTAGAGCATTGTTTCAAAAATTGTTTTCATTGTGCTAAATTAATCCAAGAAATGAGAAACAAGACTAAGATCTTTCAACCGTAACAAGCGGTCTTCGTCAGAGTGAAAAACCCAACTGACATTATATATATAACAGTTCAGAATTTAGGATAGGCAGCACACAAAGTAAAGAAACACACTCACAGACTCAACATTTCTGGTAGTTGGTCTTCAGGAGAAAAGAGAATGGAGACCAAGCACGTTGTAGACGCAACGGCTAGTAACTTGTATAGTATATATATATATATATATATATATATATATATATTCACTTGATAAACGAAAACACAAACTGGACACAATAACAGTTTAAATTGAAGATAGGTAGCACACAAAGTAAAGAAACACACATACAAACTGAAATTTTCGGGTAATCCGTCTTCAGGAGAAAAGAGAAAGGGAGACCAAGCACGTTGTAGACGCAACGGCTAGTAACCGATACCGAATACCGAAAAGTCGATATTGAAGTGAGCCTTTGTCAGTGTTTATATGTCTTTCATGCTTGGGTTTCATTTGTTATTCCATCAGACATGTTTCATTGATCTACATTTCACTGAAATGTCTTACTCACTATAGGGACAATACTCGTAGCAATGTCTTTACTGGTGGGTAAGATTCTGATGGAAATCAAAGAGCAACCTGAATCTTTTCTCAGTTGGAAGAAAGTAGCGAAAAAGTTGTGAATGCAGTGTCTACTGTATAAAATGAATAAATGTCAAACGCATACAAACAAATTAAATTAATTTAAAATAATGAGAACAGGAAAATATTGGAGATATGAATATTGTATATGTGTGACAGGGTAATAAATCAAGCATGAATATTAATAACATAACAATAAATAGACTGAAACTGATTCCAATGTTATGATTATGTAATGACTTCCAAAACGGAAAACATAGGCTAATTTTAATGGGAAAATATATGCAAGTTAAATCATTAGTTGTGCAATCCGTAATTGTGTGGTATTTACTCATTCTGAGGTAAAATGGATAAACGAACAAAAGTCTCCACATAAATAAAGTTTTATTCGATAACAACAACGCGTTTCGAAATCTTTGTGTCCATCATCAGGAAGACACCAAGGATGTGGTACTGAAGAGTTGGTCCAGTGAAAACAGCAGTTGTTGTTCAGTGTTCAAAAGGCGTTGTTGTTGTTGAATAAAACTTCATTTGTATGGAGTCTTTTGTTTGTTTATCCATTTTACTTGATAATATGCAAGTTAATAATGATTTGCAGTAAAAAATAATTTTCAAGTCAAGTAAAATGAATATGTTTAAAACTTTCAATCCAATTGCTAATTTAATATAACAAAAGAGTTAAAATATATACCTTTGTGTCAAATTTCGTACTGTAATATTTCACCATGAAGTAGTAACGTACCTGAAAAAGATAAAATACCTTATTTAATTTTCGATCTGGAATGTAGATCTTTACATTAAAGGTAAAATTTTCAGTAGTATGCAAAAATATGGTAATTCAAGATAAATATAATGTCTGACCAAGAGGAATGCAGCTCCAAATAAAGTAACATTAAAGTTAAAACTAAATAGGTATATTATCGGAAAACATACCAGGAGAAATACACTGAAGAAATGCCAGTGGTGACCTACTGCTCGTTATGTTATCAGAAATTCATATATATTTGGTAATTTAATATTTTTCATAATCAAATACCTAAGGACTAAAAACAAAAAAGTTTACAAGATTTACGTTTTTGCTCAAAGAAAGAAAGAAAAGTGGATTGGGTTCATATGATATATACTCGTATTTATATTATTTCTTTGTCAGAGGTGATTAATTTCACTGAAATTTAACTATTATGTGTAAGTAACTAATAATTTAATTGATTGAGAGGTACTGAACAAGTCTTGGCCTACGTGATATACGAAAATATTCACACAGAAATATCGCCTTTAAAACCGATTTTATTTAAATTAGAGGAATCAAAATCTCTATTTATGTTAAACTGTGAAGATTTAAATTTGTACTTGCAAGCAATATCTTCTTTTCTCTATAATTGTCATTAGAAGTAAATAAAATTGTAAATGAAAGCAATAACATTGGCTGATAAATAGAGGCTGACAAACAAATAAATTATACCATTAAAATAATAATAAGAATAGTATAAACAAAAAACAAATTATAGCAATATAGCATGATTGATTTTGGGAGACGATTTAGTATCAAGTTTGTAAATATGTTTATTCACAACAACTGTTAAATATTAAGGTGAAGAATTAAGCCAGGGATCTCATTTAAACAAAGAAGAGGTCATTAGAACTAATAGAGAAAGACTGTTTTAGTGACTACATCCTTGTATAATTCTCAATCAGGTCACCGACTCTAACTCTCAAGTGGCTTTACCAGTATTCAAAAGGAAATCACATATTTATTTTGTGTCAGATTATCTCGGGGATCATAGCCTTTAGTAACTTAATGATTTTTTAATATTATGTATAATCTGATATTTATTATTATTACTATTTCCATTATGATAATTTTTTTACGTAATTTATATTTTATTTCCCTTCGTTTTGTTGGGCTTCGTTCATATTCACAGCCACCTCTAGTTACTTGTTATGTTAGTTTCTTAGTCAGTTTTATTGGTTAGTTTTGTTAAAATGAATGCCTATGATGTTTGTTTGTCAGTTTTGTTCAAACCTTTGCTAGTCATTAAAGTGTGTTTAAAATATTTTTTCAATGTGCTTTGAACAGCTTATTTGATATTACCATTTACCTTTTGGAAGGCTGTTAGGAGACTGGAACAGCTTAGTTTTAAAGTCGAGAATGCCGAAGCTACGGTATACTTTAACAAAATATGCCTTATAGAAGATTTGTTTCTATTTTATACTAATATATGTATCAAACCACAATATAAAATAGGGAAAAAGAAGGGCTAAGATCTTTCAACCACAACAAGCGATCTTCGTTAGAGTCAAAAAACCCAACTGATGAAGACTGCTTGCTGTGGTTGATCCTAGCCTTTTTTTTTTCATTTCATATTGTGGTTTGATCATTGATTATTATTTCCCATAAACACATGAAATGACAACCAATGATCAAATCACAATATGAAATGGGAAAACAAGACTCAGATCTTTCAACTGTAAGAAGCAGTTTTTGTCAGTTGGGTTCTTGACTCTGACAAAGACCGCTTGTTTCGGTTGAAAGATCTTAGTCTTGTTTTCCCATTTCATAATGTGGTTTGATCATTGATATATATGTATATATATATTCACTTAATAAACAGAAAAAATACAATCTGGGCACAATAACAGTTTAAAATTGAGGATAGGTAACACAAAAAGTAAAGAAACACACTTAAAAATTCAAATTTTCGGGTAATCCATCATCAGGAGAAAAGAGAAAGACCAAACACGTTGTAGACGCAACGGCTAGGAACCCGTGGGTTACTAGCACATAATATTATCAATATTTTGAATAATATCTCGTCATCAGGATAAGATAAGTAGAAAGAAGAAGTAGCAGTAGGCCTGTGTTCATACTGGACAATGAATGGGAAGGATGTGTTGAGGGATTTCACTTTGAACAGAAGGCACTTCATTTTAGTTAAACACCCTGTCAAGAGGATGTTACTGTTCATTTAATATTCTAAGAGGAATAGAGAGTTTAAAAAAATGATATAAATATAAAACAAATGAAAAAAATTAAATACATATAAAAGTATATAGGAAATACATGAAAGGTAGTAATAGAAATAAAAAAAGTAACGAGCAATAGTTCTTACTAATTTTGATTTAAATTGCATCAATATATAGGTAACCAGATCTGGACTTTCTTAGATGCTTTTGAAGTTAAACGTCTATTATCAAAAGAAACTTGGTTTGAGAATTTAAACTTTAAAATAGTCATTCAAGGAATCATGACTAACTTTTCTCTCTATTCTGCTTTTTGCCCTTTACTATCAGTATATTTCAACAACTATCTCACCTCTTCTGCAGAAAACTTTAAGTTTGGTCAACTTGTTTTTGTATGGAGACCATAAAACTCAATTTCTTTGGTGCTACTTTGGAAGTATGAAGTAATATGACTGACGTTTTAGTCACAATTTTTCAGCTACAAACGTCTCTTCTCTCTCAGTAATAATAACTATTTTATGTCGTGTTATGAATCAAGCAGTTCCATCATAATACTGCATACTGAGAGTGTCTAATTTATGCATGTTTACAGTCTATATTTTTTTCTCACTTTAACAATGCTAATTTCTGGTATGAAATACCATAAAACGTCAACATAAAAAAAAGAGTCAATAGACAATAAGTCAACACAGCTATTAACGGTAGTAGTTATGTCCTCGTATTTAAAGTCCAATATCTAAATACAAGTTACCTTCAAAGCCTCTCATGTAATTAAACTTAATGCCTGTCACCTAATGATCGACCTTAAGATCCAAACCCAGTTTAAATAAAAACCCATATACATAGTTTATTTATGTCATTCTTTTATATAGTTTTTTTATTCCTTAAAATTTTTCGAAATTATTTTACTTTGTTTTATTTCATTGATTTCTGTTTGCGTTCAAGTACTTCATTCTTTTTCTAGTTATTCATTTTTAATTTTCGGTTTTCTTTTTTTAATCTTCTTACCTTAATTTAGTCCAAATTTACATAATTAAATGACATAATAGTCATGAACTTATTAGGTATTATATATAAAAACGTATTATTGTGGTTTTTTTTTCGTAAGGAGGTGAAATGTATTAACGCACATAGTGTTGGACTCCAGATTATTGATATGGTAATATGTTATTATATATTAATAATTTATTAATAATTTTAATATGTAATTTTTTATATATTTATTTCATTATTTTTTTTTTGCTTTAAATAAAAAATAAATTATAGTGCTTAAAATAAATGGCACTTACATTTCCTTAGAAGTTGTTATATTTTTTCAGACATTCCTATGTTCACCACTGTTATGATTCAATTCAATTGATTTGTTAATTTTCTTGGGTTGTTAGAGTAAATGTTTTTCAATTTAATGTTGACAGCAACTATTTCACAGCCACCCCTATATCTGAATAAAGAGCACTTACGCAAATTACTTCAAGCTTGCACTGTAAAAAAAAAAACATTTACGTGCATCAAATCCCTGTATTTACCGAGGGATAAGGTTAGCATGGGTCCCTTCTGGATGTGACATTTACCAAATACTAGAAGTATCATATTGAAAACAATATAATATTCAACAGACCAGATATCAAATCAATAGTCTATTGGAGATATGTCGATGACTGTTTTATATTATCAAAGAGTACAAATGAGAGTGAAACCATTAAAATAAAGCTTTCAAAGAAGTATCCTGTTTCAAATATATAGTAGAAAAAGCAATGAATATAAATATCAATTTTTTTGATGTAAATGCAGAATCTGAAAAACGAACTTCAGAATACATAAAACCACCAATACTGTCAGCTACCTCAATGGATTGAGTGAGTGCCCACAACGCTATAAGGATGTAACTATAAAAACCTTGATTCATAGAATCTATAAAATAGCTTTCGATTAAAAAGAACGATACAATGGCTACTCTAATGAATAATTAGATAATATTCTGAAGGAATATCTACAAGAAACAGAACATAAACAATCTGATAAGGAAACAACTAAAAAAATTTACAAAATTGATTATAGAAATCAATACTCTGAACTGTATAAAACGTACAAAATGGTATTTACGTATACCATAAAGAATAATAGTGTTATAGTGTACAAATAAAGATGACAAAGTTTCTCTTGTTCTTTATTGTAAAAACTCCATAATGAGCAAGCTATTAATACAAAAAACAATTCAGTAATGAGGACTCTAACGAAGGAAACTAATCTACTGCAAAAAATAAATATGAGCCCATGATGACTGTGAAAATCACAAATGTTCGTATATTCAAGTAACCATCACCAACCTGTCAAGCAGGCTGAGAATGAATCTAATGTCTGGAACTCCCAAAAAACAAACATAGTAAATTCATAAAATCAAACTACCTACATAAATTATTGTAGCAAGTACCAATATAGCAAAAAAGGAAAGAAACTTTCACAGACATAAAATTACTGAAACAGTGTGGTTATAAAAAATGAAATCACGTATTAATGTAAAAACAAAAAGCAGTGATCAAAATTTTAAGTCATTTGGATCAAACAAAAATTTGGCCAAGCAGAACTGGCCCAGCTAGTGGGAGGTAATAAAACTTGATCCTAACTGACTGTATTTTGCCTATGAAAAAGGCAAACAATTAAAACAGTAATTTTCGTCTCGAATATTGGTCTAAAAATTAGTTGAAACACATTGGCAGTAGGAAATTTGAGATATAGTATAGATAATACTACAAAAAAAAGGTATTGAGGACCACAGAGAGAGTTCACAAAAAGCATGCTTCCACAGGGTATGGTTACATTTTTAATAAATACTTGTTTGTTAATAAATAATGGTCTAGAAAGCAATACTTTGATATATAATATAAATATATACATAATATATATATATATATATATATATATAATTATGTAATATATTGACCGTCTGATAGAATTTAATTAAATGTAAATCGGGTTTTGTGGTCAGTATTCCATTATCATTTGTCAACTATTCCTACTTGTAATAGAATTGTAATACCATTTTATATATGTAAGAATCGTTGTGTCCTTTCTTTTTATGTCGTCCGCAAAAGAGGAAGGTTTAAAAAAAAACTAAAAAATTTTTTATTTCAAAGTTCGTTTTAAAAACTAAAATACTGACCAAAAAACACGTTTTATATTAGCTGATATATATATATATATATATATATATATATATATATATATATATATAAAACCAATCAAAAAGAAGATAGCACACAGATAGACACAGGAATAACTCACTTCTATATTTCGAACATCGACGTCATCAGGAGGCAAAGAGTCCCGATGACGTCGATGTTCGAAATATAGAAGTGAGTTATTCCTGTGTCTATCTGTGTGCTATCTTCTTTTTGATTGGTTTTTTATTTAAAAATCCGCTGGACCATATCTTTTAATTACTATATATATAGATAAAGTAGTTAAAAATTGAAGATAAGTAGCACACAAAGTAAAGAAACACACTTACAAACTGAAATTTTCGGGCAATCCGTCATCAAGAGAAAAGAAAAAGGGAGACCAAGCACGTTGTAGACGGAACGGCTAGTAACGTTGTATAATATATATTCAACGTTGAGTAATATATATATATATATAATTTAAATTTACTTGGTTCCATTATTCAACTAAGAAGTATTATCTCTTCTTTGGCAACATGATAGTGGATTACTTTCAAAGGTCCTTAGAATAGCACCTTTCTAATTCTATAACAATTCTAGTTTTTGTTTCAGTAAAAGTTAATACAATTTTCCTAAGAAAAGAAAATATGATCCAATGAAAGAAATTAGTTGGTTGTTTGGGGAAATTGGGATCGTTTTTCTGAAGGTTTAGACGGACTGTAGTTTTACCTTTGGGATATTAGAGACCTTTCAACCAACGATTCCCAAAGGACACCGTGGGCTCCCAACTTATCTCTCCAATAACGCCTTTTCAAGTCAACATTCTTTAGTGCTCTTTTTTTCTTTTTTCCTGACCCCTATTTTTTCCTGTCTTCTACCGTTAATAACCTTTTTTTTTAATACCAATTATTTAATAATAATTTCCTTTTTAAAATCAAATAATATTAACTTAATATTAATTAAATATAATTGATCATTTGGTACTCTTAATCATGGTATATAAAGAAGAATTTAGATGAAATGTTGTAAAATAAATAAAAATAATATCGAAAAAAATCAATAATTTAAAAAAGTCACCTCATTAATCCAAATTGGAAAGCGGTATTAAATCTGCATATATTTATAAATAACAGATTCAATAATACATACACCTGTTTGATAGAATAGGTGTTTTCTCTAATCGGGATTAGGTCAAGTTTCTAAGATAACAAATCAAACTCTCGTTGCCGACGTTTTGGTTTTATTTAAAACTTTCTCATAGGCAGAAGTAAGAATTTTTTAACTAAGAAAATTCTTTCTTCTACTTATGAAACAATTTTTAAATAAAACCAAAACGTTGGAAACGAGAGTTTGATTTTTTATCCTAGAAAATTGACCGAATCCCGATTAGAGAACACACCTATATTTATAAATGTAAGTTTGAGTTCAAGGGGGACTACGAAGAAGGCCAATTTATTAGTTGAAAGATTTCATTCCGTTTATAAAATTGCCTACTTTAGATGAAACGCTGATTTTTTCACGTTTTTATGGTAAAATATTGTTATATTTATACATATTGTAGGGTAAAAAGGTAATGAAATGGTGTCCACATGTAAAAATTTAATCGTATAAACAACTCGTTTCGAACACGTAGTGTTGTTCTTGTTCAGGCAATAACAACTGGGTGAGTTGTACCACAGACACTCATCCGTAGTTAATGAATGAAGGAGAGCACAGCGAGTTCGAAACGCGTTGTTTATACGATTAAATTTTTATATGTGGAGACCGGTTCATTAGTTTTTTACCCTACAGTGAGTAAATACCACATAATAACCGATTGCACTACGTTAAAATATTTATAATTTTTTTATTGTTTATTTCATCCAACATTATGTGTGGGTTGGGTAGAGGCAATTTCCTTCAAAAGTACGTCAAAAAAAGGAGCATTATTGTATAATTTCTGTTTTAAGAAAATATTTTTTACGCTTAACAGCTCGTTGAAAAAAGAATAGAATTTTGCCAAAAAATTCGACAAAAAATTAGAAATTTATGAAAAAAAATCCTGAAATTTTATTTCCAGCAAAGAGCAATAAAGCTATAGAAACTGAATATTTATCCTATACTATTTACTTACTATAGAAATGGTCGGATTTTTTTACATATATTTATATTCTTTACATTGACTTAGACACTTTAGGTGAATCGACTGAAATGTTTTTGATATTTTGGATTTGGTGAAAAAATTGATAATCTAATGACTTAATATGAGATGTATGAAGAGGATATTCTTTTTAGTAGAAAAACCAACTTTTTTGTTATTATGAAAATCTGTGATTTCTTTCCTACCTATGTATTTCATGGTAATCTTAAAGTTTAACATTCAACATTTAGTTTTTTTAAAAAAAAAATGTTTTATACAAAACATATGGTGGTCAAATAAGTCATTCTGCATGATGACATATTGCACAAAAACAATAGAGTATACGTGCACTGAAACGCTTATTTTTTGGTGTAATATTTATGCTTGATGCATCATTTTGGCCTGTAGCGTGCCCACAAATTACTGGACACACACACACACACACACACACACACACACATACACCCATGTATTATCCCACTTACCCACTTCACAGATATTAAAATAAAAAAACGACAGAAAAAGGATTTGAAGGGCCTCAGAACAGGTAAATCTACCAAAATCTGCAGTTTGATTATTTTTTGACGAAATATTATTGTTCTAAAAATAGCCATTAGAGTAAGAAAAAAAAAAATTTTCTGGTGCCATAGATGAATACCAAATAAAATACAACACCCTTTAATTTGAAAAAAAAAAAAGAAATCAAGTCATATTTTAAAAATAAGCTAATTTTTCGTATTGTTTAATTCTCATTGGCTAATCAATGTGAACGGTATTTTGGATTCCAGATGAAAAAAATTTCGTTCATTTTATTTCAAAGATTTCCCCTTCTTTTGATTTAAAGATTAAGGTTTTATCAGCAATAGAATCTGTTAGTTTCAGAATAATCGCAAAATTTAAATTGCTCTTGAGGCAGCAGTTTAGACGAAAAAAAGACCCCCAAAATCATATTTATACAAAAAAAGTAACTTTTAAGTGATGCAATTGTACTGTAAACCCTCTAATACTTTAGACTGTTTTTTATCTGTTACTACTTTACATTCTATAACTTTACCTGCTGATGTCGTGTTAAAATAATATCAAGTATCATAACTATAAATTATAAAAGAATAGATAATCAAATTAAACATGTAATTTCTTTTATGCTTGCAATTCTATTTTTTCCTAGTTATAGTAAACTTTACTCTTTGATGCATATCAGTCTATCTAGCCCATTTTTTAATAAATTTGTTGTCCTAGTTTTACTGGACTCTTTGATGTTCTTTAGTTATGCTAAAGAAGTTATGCTTTAGTGTCCTATGAAGATGCTTATTTACTAACATGTTCATGTAAAAGTAAATGTTTTGTGAAAGAATACTGTAAGTTCAAGAAATATTTATACCAAGAAAATACTCAATACGATATTTAAGTTTATTGAATTACAATAAATATTAAAATTAGTAGCCGATTTCGTAAAAAGAAAGAAATAAAAAGCACCTTTCCGTTGTTTTAATATTAGCCGGAAACAATGGGAATTTGAACCATAAATTTCCAAATATATCCACTCCAAGGGCAATATATCTTATATTAATATTTCCTAAAGGTAGCAGCACGTAAACTAATAATATTTTCTATAGATATCCGTTTAAAATCCATGAAATATTCACAAAATATTATCTGATGGCATTAATTTTATAAAATTAAGAAATTTATACTGATTACATAATTACCTATTAAGGTATGTATGGTATGTATTAAACCATTAAACAACAATCTATATATATATTTTCGTAGTGTCTTGTTTATATATCTGTTTGTTCTCTATAGAAATCAAAACTACTGGACCAATTGGGCTGAAACTTGGCATGGGAGGTCTTTGGGGGTAAATGAACAAAACTAAGGGGGTACCAGAGGCAATCCCCCAAGTTATGGTGCAATAACTTCTAATTATGGTGAAATACTAGATGAAAATGGTGCAATTCTTTGAAATACTGGACCAATTGGGCTGAAACTTGGCATGGGAGGTCTTTGGGGGTAAATGAACAAAACTAAGGGGGTACCAGAGGCAATCCCCCAAGTTATGGTGCAATAACTTCTAATTATGGTGAAATACCAGATGAAAATGGTGCAATTCTTTGAAAAATAAAAATAAAATAAGAACAATGTTTAGACTAAATTTGGAAAGGTATATAAAGGACATTTCAATTTACAGAATTGCTCTTGCTGTGGCATCATCTGGAATTGCTGCCACTCTCCTACCAGGCGGTCGAACAGCACATTCCATATTTAAGCTGCCAATCAAAATGCTTGGAAATGAAAACTATGTTTGTAATATAAGCAAAATTTCTGGAATTGCAGAAGTCATCAAAAAGTGTCATCTCATTATTTGGGATGAATGTACAATGACTCATAAGAATGCCCTTAAAGCAGTAGATAGAACTCTAAGAGATATTCGTAACATTAATACTGTAATGGGTGGAATAGTAATGGTCCCATCTGGAGACTTTAGACAGACACTTCCAGTTATTCCAAAAGGTACCCGAGCTGATGGAATAAGAGCTTGCTTGAAATCATCAAACATCTCGTATCGTACTCAAAAATTGAGACTGTCTACAAATATGAGAGCCGAACTATTTGGAGATGCATCTTCAAGTCAGTTTGCAAACAATTTATTGACCCTTGGAGAAGGGAAAGTGCCTATTAACCAAAATGGAGAAATTACAATATCTCCTATCTGCACACCTGTGAAATCAGAGCTTGACCTGATGAACAAAGTCTATCCAAATCTTGCTCAACACTATCTAAATTCAAATCAATCCAGTTATGAAGATCTAAACCATTATCAAAACTGGCTCTGTGAGAGAGCAATTCTAGCGCCTAAAAATGTTACAGTCAATTCAATCAATTTTGAATTGTTGAAAAGGATTCCTGGAACTCTGCACACCTATAAATCCATAGATGCAGTTACAGATGAATCTGAAACCGTTCAATATCCTATTGAATTCTTAAATTCTTTAGATCCCTCTGGTACTCCACAACACAAACTAGACCTGAAAGTGGGAGCTCCAATTATGCTCTTGAGACATTTGGATCCTCCAAGACTCTGCAATGGTACTAGATGAGTTGTGAAGAAGATGTTTCCCCATGTGATTGAAGCTACAATTCTAACAGGATATGGTAAAGGGCAGGATGTCTTTATCCCAAGAATTCCAGTCATTCCAACAGATGTTCCGTTCAATTTCAAGCGTCTACAATTTCCCGTCAAACTAAGTTTCGCAATGTCCATTAACAAATCGCAAGGACAAACTCTTTCAGTTGCTGGCTTGCATCTGCTTGAACCATGTTTCTCTCATGGACAGTTATATGTAGGATGTTCAAGAGTTGGCAGTTCCAAAAATTTATACATCCTTGCACCAGAAGATAAGACAAAAAATGTTGTTTATCATGAAGTACTCTGATATGTTTATTATGATTTGATAGAATAAATATTAACTTAAATTCTTCCTTCTTAAAGCTCAAACCTAAACCTGACAAAAATTAAATGTTTTTTGTATCAGAATTTTAGTTGGGATTAAACCTCAATAATGGAATGTGTCTCTGTTTATAAGAAACTTAATTTGTTAACATGTTATGAAGTTTTGTTTTGTTAGAAAATATGTTGTACTGTTATAGAATTTCTGATAGAAATATATACTTAGAAGTTTAGATTCTTTGCTTCATTCAATACTTAGCCATAATTTCATTATTTTCTTATTTTGTCCCGGGCAACGCCGGGTAGATCTGCTAGTTTAATATAATTTCATTCTCCTTAAAGATTTCTAAGTCAATGTAAACAAAACCAATAAGTACAGCAAGTTATTTATTGTTTCAAAATAATTTCCCCTTTTTATATCTTTACTACCTTTGGTGATTTCAAAATGTATTGAGTATTTTTTTTGGGACATATTATAAACTGACAATATTTTCTGGTACTAGAGTTAGCCGATTATTGTAAAATAAGAATGTCTATAACAACTCTTTACATCCACGTAATTAAAAGAAAAAGAATAATCACATTATGTTCTAATTTCTTGCGAAGTTTCTTTTTAATCGGTTAAACGGTGTGAGATGTATCGTACCACAGTATTTAAGCATCAATCATAAGTCAAAACTTTTAAACTATATTACTAAAACATACATTTCATTTTAATGAAAAGTTCAAAAAGTTTTCTCCCTTATTTCTCCTATTCATTTTATAAAAATGACAAGATCTCAACACTACAGATAACTACAGTTAAGGAGAGATAATTGTTAAAAGCACATTATAGGCAGCAATTTTACTTTTTCACGATGCAATATTATTCGAAAACGCTAAAGCACATCTGAATTAGGAGGCCCATTTTTGTGAAAATATGAATTGGATCCTTTGAACCGTAGCACTTGCATGATCTTTGACCAAATACGCACTCAGTTAAATGACGTTAGTAAATGTTAAAAATAAATCTTGGGGGCAGCAAAATGTAAATATATCAACATCTCTACACCGATTTTTTTCACGATCACTATACTTTATTAATAGCAAAATAAGCAATATCAAAAAATTATGTTGGGCACCTAACACTTGTAAATCAATCAAAATACAGAGAACTAATCTTCGTGAATGCTAAACCGTATTAACAATAAAGTTAGAGAGGTGATTCTTGTTTTCTTTTCCTATCATGAAACGTCGCTTTGAATACTAAGTTTTGGTGTAATGAAGAGTTGTATATAAGAAAAATAGAATATTATCTACAGCTATTATCATTGTATAATGTAATACCCTGAAAAGAAATTGCCAACCTAATTTTTGAAATATGAGCTAAAAACAAATCTAATTGTATGCTGAAGATTTGAAAGAAGTGTAAATATGTTCCTTTTCTGTCATTAAATATGGCGGTTTTCAGAGTTACAGAAATTACACAGATGGCTATAAAGAAACATCCTGTAGATAATTTATTCTTCTCCACGACCCAACCCCCCTCGAAAGAGTCTAAAATTCTTTGGTAAATAGAAACTGTTTATAACTGCTTCACCCGATTCAAGGGATTCATCTAAGCTTGCTCAAACCCTTAAAGAAGAAACATTCTTCCTATAGAAAAGCAGATTGATTCAGTTTGGTAAATTATGCATAAATTTAAGATATTTATTTTAAAATAAATAAAGCAGAGGTGATTATTTTTACAAAAGATAGAATATTCAGAGCTAATGCATTAATATAACTAATGAACACATCTGTACAGAAATAGAACCTCATAACTTATGTTTCATAGCGTGACAGTGATATCAGCCTTTGGAGCGATTCACTTCTTTTCCTGAAGACGAGGACATTGAAATATAGTAGTGAGTTCAGTGATTTCCTTTCTATGTGTTCTTTTTAAATTTTAGTTTATATATATATATATATATATATATATATATATATATTATACTTATAATTTTTCATTATATGTTATATTATATATAATATAGACGGATTATCCGAAAATTTGAGTCTGTATGTGTGTTTCCTTACTCTGTCTGTTACTCTTATTAAATTTTGAACTGTTATATATTCAAAATTATTACATTTCAAGACTGTGAACCTATTTTATTATTTTTGTGTTTATTTGAAGAAAAAAAATGCTCTGAAGACAAAAAAAAATTTGGGCTAGCCCTTGACCAAATGACCTGTTATAAATTAAGATCACATGACTAGTGTAAAACAATAGGAAACTCAGTGGCTCTAGGATTCTGTCCATTACGACCCCTGATATAACTGCCTGTAAGTCACTGCGACAGTACGGTAATCATGTTTGGAGGTCTTTCATTCTGTCAGATTAACAATGGGTTCACATAAGCTGTTATTTCCTCTACCATAAAAATAGCTTTTGACATTTTGGCTATTATGTTATTACTGCGGTCTGGACAAAGATGTTATCTATGGAAAAAAAACTACAATATGTTAACAATATAAGCACATAGTTAAAACTTCCTTAGTGTGCAACTTTGTTTTTTATGAAACAGAGCCACACTGTATAGTACTATTAAAGTAAATTTTTGTTTTCCATTTTTGTCTTTGGTAAGTGTTTACTGTTCTTATGCTGGTATTATTGTTATTGATAAACTGCAATTTGTTGAGTTCTTTGTAGTCCTTGATTGTTTTCCAAAGTTACCAGACTGTGGGACTTCTATTCTGTATTTGCTTCAGTAATATGAATTTAATATTATACTAAATCATATTTATTTAAATATTGTCTTCTTATTATCTGGTACAGTCTTTTTCTCTGTGTTAAAGTATATATATATATATATATATATTATATATATATATCTGAGGCAGATTGATCAGACTAATTCGAAAGTTACTCTGAGAGCTTCAGAAGAAGCACTTATTAGTCTTCTGGGCGGTAGATCGGCTCCTGGGCTTAACCTCAATCGTTGATTTTTTTTTTTTTTTTCTTTAAAGTTGTTATCAGCTTTTAATTTTATTTTAGTTAAATGTTTTCATTTTTTAATTTTTATTTGGCTTTTATCTCTTTATCTTCCCTGACTACCTTTCCTCCGAAAGTTGGCTACACTGTTTGAGTGCTTCAGTTCGAACGCCAAGTCAGTCGTTATCAGCCTTTGGAGCGATTCACTTCTTTTCCTGAAGACGAGGACATCGAAATATAGTAGTGAGTTCAGTGGTTTCCTTTCTATGTGTTCTTTTTAAATTCTATATATATATATATATATAATATATATATATATATATATATATATATATATATATATGGAAGTAGGAGGGAAAAAATAATCCAAAAGTCCACTTCCTGGCATGAAAAATAGGTTATACAAATTAGATTAAATTTATAGGTCACTAGACTAATTCACACTTATAAATCTCTTGGCCACTCTCTCTTCATACCTTTTCTTGGAACATTTGTAGAGGATACGTTTAGGACTGAGGGATAATAATTATTAGAAAGATGTTTGTTGAAGCCTTGGTAGCAAGATATTGCTTCATTATGAGCTGCTAGAAGCCTGAGGCATGAACTGTAACGTAAGTAATACATCCAAGTCTTTTCATCAAAGCCTATATGATTTCCTTATTATATAGTATAGTTTGAGTTTCAACCGTTTTTAGTATAAAGGCATATAAAATAGTTTTAAGTACATAAAATTAAAGTGATAAACAGTTATATTTTTTAGTCTATTGGGATTTTTGTACATTGTTGAGCAGTAATATGGCAAGGAAATTGAACTTCCCATGTGCAGAATCTGTAGAATCACCGATCAAAAAAAAAAGCCGGTGAACTGCTGATGTTATCACCCGCTAAGAAATCGGTTTAAAAAATAAAAAAAGTACATACAAAGGCTCAGAACATAGAAATTTCTCAACCAGTTTACCAATAGTGCTAAACGATGAAAACCTGAAATCATAACCAACCATACACATTATCCATACCAAATCAGACATTCAAACATGTATACCAAAACAAAATCAAAACAGTAAAATTATTCACGATATATAAAAGATCACAATTTTAATTGTCTAAAAAAGATGTTAAAAGTATATTCCAATCGTACTAAATTATTTTATAAATATTAATTACTAAAAGTTAATATTTTTTTATATTAGTTTTCATAAAATCAGCAGCAATAGATACTCAAAGTTTCATATGAGGAAGAAAAGTCTAAGTTGAATATTTTTAACGGGGTGTGAAGGAAAAATAAATTTTTCATATCTCGACTGTAGTATGGAAAATTTACAATCCCAATCGACTATCAACTCTCCAGCCTGTTACTAAACGGAAATTAGTTTGCTCGATTTTTATTAAATTCATGTTGTTGCAGATTCAATTATAGACTATGAAAATTTTTCTATATCTTAACAACAGAAAAAAATTGTTAATTTTATACTATAAGATTGTGGAATTATTAAATTATTGAGTTATAAGTATATCGTTAAACTTAAAACACTTAATTAAAACCATAATATAATTAAGTAGCTCATTTTCATTTGTATACGCGTAATAAAGTTATGCATTCATGTTTATTCAAGTTATAATTAAATTAGTTTTTGAAAAAGGCTAGAATATTGGTCTAAATTATAAACTAAATTTTATAAAATCTCAAAAAAAAAGTATTAAAAATACATATTACTTTTTTAAATAATTTTTAAATACAGTCTATCAGAACAGCAACAAAGAATCAAATATAAATAATTAAAGAAAATGTTGAATAAGTAAAGAAATGTTTTTAATATTACTTTGTCAGTCAACTCTGACGAAAACCGCTTTTTACGGTTAAAATATCTCAGTCACTTTTTCCTTTTTTAATTGTAGTTTGACGTTGACTGTTATTTTATGTGTTTAATCCGAAATCATATATATAAATATATAGTTCATTGTACATAAAGAAACATAGAGAAATTTAAAGCACACACTTACAGTCTCTAATTTTTGGTTGAACCGTCTCCAGTAGAGATAAGAGGGGGGAACCGTCTCCAGCCGTCTCTGTACCAGTGCGCTTGATTTCCCTCTCTTATCTCTCCTGAAGACGGTTCAACCAAAAATTAGAAACAGTAAGGGTGTGCTTTTAATTTTTCTATGTTTTTTTATGTACAATGAACTATATTTGTCCATTTCGTATGGTACTTTCATCTAAAAAGTATATATATATATATATAGGTGTGTTTTCTAATCGGGGTTCGGTCAGTCTAGTCGAAGGTTTTGTCCGACTAACATTGTTGTTCCTTTAAATAATGTAAATTTCATTTTCTTAGTTAAAAAATTCTTACTTCTGCCTATGAAAAAGGTTTTAAATAAAACCGAAACGTTGGCAACGAGAGTTTGATTTTTTATCCTGGAAAATTGACCGAACCCCGATTAGAAAACACACCTATTCTATCAAACGGTCGATATATTATTGAATCTGTTATATATATATATATATATATATATATATATATATATATCTAAAATAAATTCAAAAGGAAGGAAACACACAGAAAGACACAGACATAACTCACATCGATATTTCGACCATCGTCGTCATCAGGAGGTGAGAAGAGCGAAGAGTCCCGCAGGACATATATATATATTTAATGTTTCGAGGAACTAAATACATTAAGCTGATAGAAAAAAACATACTAAAGGTAAAAAAAAATTCACTACTAAATTTCAACTGTGTCGTCATGAATGAGCCATTTTAAAGTTAATTGAGGATTGAAGAATGCCTCATTCAGCTAACGTACAAAGAGGAGGGAGGCCTGAGCAAATAATATGACTAACACAAGAATAAATATATTAGGATCTAAAAATAAATATTACAATTTCATACAAAACAGGAATAAGTGAATAATAAATAAGTAAACAAAGTGGTTTAAAATAAGTAATTAAACAAATAATTAACCTCCTGGGCGGTTAAACCCGGGAGTAGGTCTACCCTCTTGCTAACAATGGGAGACAAATAAATATATCTATTCTGAAGATGTCGAAGTAACATAATATTTGTGTCAGAAAACTGGTTAAGAACTTATACCGGAATTGTTTACAATTTATTTAGGTCAGTCACTAATGTAATGAAGCTACAAAAACATAATTCATATATTAAGAATGTGTTAATTTATGAAAATTAAGTTTTGGTCACTTGTTTTGATCAGTTTAACGGGCCATAGTCCAGTGCACGTTATTATTCTCTATGTTTCTTTATGTACAATGAACTTCATTTGTCCATTTCGTATGGTATTTTCATCTAAAAAGTAAATATATATATATATATATATAAAAGATTTTACATAAACACGTGAAACAACAATCAATGATCAAACCAAAATAAGAAATGGGAAAACAAGACTAAGATCTTTCAACCGTAACAAGCGGAAGTTGGGTTTTTGAATCTGACGAAGACAGCTTGTTACGGTTGAAAGATCTTAGTCTTGTTTTCCCATTTCTTATTGTGGTTTGATCATTTATATATATATATATACTAACCCGATGATGACTTGTGTAAAAGTCGAAAGCTTGTTCGCGCGCGTTTTAACTTTCTTTTGTAAGTACTTGTTTTTTGTCACTATAATTGTTTTTATTCTCTGTATTTGTTTTTTAATTAATTGTAATTGTTGTTGTTTCTTATTTATATTTTGTGTCGTATTAAAAAGTTTTGCCTTTCGTCTGGAAGTTGTGATTTTCTTTTTACATCTGCTCATGCCAAATTAAGATGTCTCTTGGGCAATTAATATGGCTTTTAACACCAGCCCACCGCAAGGTTGTTCGTAAATTGGAGCAGACCAGCTTAAAAGTCGTTAACGCAGAGGCTGCTGTGTACTTTAATGAAACATGTTTACGTGAAGACTTGCTGCCATCATACACAAATATATATATATATATATATATATTTATATATATATATTACCGACTGAGTTAAGAAATAAGTTTAGTACGATTTGAGATTATTAAATCACTACAAAGAAAAAGATGTATTTGTTTCTTTTTTTTAATTTTAAACGTACGGTATTTTACAGTAGAATATGCAACAAAAACAGTTATCTTTGAATGAAATGGAAAGATAAACACGTCTATTTATAATCAGAGTCCATTCAATACCATTTCTTTTTCTAGTTCTTTGGCAAAAGAAACAAGCGATAAAAAAAAAGTATTTTTCCAAGTATTGAGTCTGGTAAGAAAGGAATTTCATATATTGAAAATGGTTTAGCTCAGTTATGGAGGCAAGTAGTACGATAACTCGAACCTCTTCCAATATCCAGGGGAAAAAAAGTTATTGAGGAATATAAGAAACAACCTATAAAGGAATCGGTATAGCTGAACCAATAAGTGGTTTCAACCTCATGAATCGAATTGGAAGAAATCTGTATTCCATTTGATGTTTATTTACTTTTGTTTAATAAATAAAACTTTAGTAGAAGCATAAATCCTATAAATACTAATATGAAAAAATATCTATTTTTTTAAAATGCGAATTAACTCATGAAGTAAGATGACAATTAGAGGTAAAAATAGTATGTTAATCTAACATGCCTCCTTTACACGCATGTAATTATCATAAGATATAAGCGCCATCTGTTGAGATACATGTTAATGCCTGTAAAACAGAGGTTAGTAAACACAAATCGAGAGAGATACTCAACGCGTGTTGGACGTCTACAACACCGTTTTAGAAGTTATTACAAATTTTTATAATAATGTGGTATCTTAGAATCACAACTAAGCAAGTGATGCAATCAATGAAGTCTAAACCACAAGAACAAAGAAAAAGAAAAGAAATCCCTTCATGCACTCTGATGACATAAAGTAAAATATCTCAGAGCATTTTATTATTTTCTTTTCCTTTTTTCTTGTGGTTTAGGCTTGTGGTTCATATATATATATATATATGAACTCAAAAACGAAGAAAAGCAACACACAGAAAAAAAGGTTGGGTTTCCTGCCGTTGTGTTTCCGGCGTGCTTGGTCGCCCATTCTATTCTCTCCTGAAGATGGATCTTCCAAAAATTTGAGTTCGTAAGTGTGTCTCTTTCTCTATGTGTTGCTTTTCTTTGTTTTTGAGCTGATTTGCGTCCAGTTTGGATCGTTTTTTCGAATTTTAAGTGAAATATATATATACAGGTTTTAAGTTCTTTTGAGAGTTTTGGTCTGGATATTAAAAAACGCTTCTTCCCCAACGTTTCGACATATATTTATATCCTAAAACTTTAACACATTGAGAGCAAATATTATGTCTATTGTTGATAATATGTAACAAAAAAGATAAACTATGGATTTACGTATTCCAGTCTGGTTTGTATTATATTGATAAGAATTTCCAGAGATTTAAATTTGTTACCTGGGAAGTCTGTTGTGTATCCTTATTTTTTTCTCATTTGTATAAACTTCTCTAGATAATAAATAAATAACACACAGTTGCTAGGGTTTACTTCCCATACTTACCCATATTTACTTAGGGATTTACTATTGTTTACTTCCCATGTAAACAAATTTAAATCTCTGGAATTTCTTATCAATATAATACAGACCATACTGGAATACGTAATTCCCTAGTTTTGTTATAAAAAGTATCTTTTTGTAACAAATATCTCTTTTGTTACATTATTAGCAATAATAAACCTTAATATAGTAGTAATATTTGTGCCCAATATATTAATTATTTAGCCCTGAGGAGGACATAAATATGTGTCGAAACGTTGGCGAAGAAGCTTCATTTAGTATCCAGACCAAAACCATCAAAAGAGCTCAAAGCCTGTGAATATAGAGTAGTCAAAAAACCAGCAGAATGATGTATATATATATATATATTCAATAATCAACAGTAACTCTTGATATATGAATATATATATATATATATATATATATATATTATCAAGAAAACGATCCACACAGGACCACAAAGTTTTCAAAGCAAACTATAGGTAAACAGTAAATAGAAAAATATACTTACAATTTCTAATTTTTTAGAAACCGAAATATATATTCATATATATATATATATATATATATATATATATATATACACTGTTTTGATGAAAATCCGATCCGAAATGGAGAAATACAGTTCAATGTACATAAAAAAACGTAGAGAAATTAAAAACACACACTTACAGTCTCTAATTTTCGGTTGAACCGTCTTCAGGAGAGAGAAGAAAGGGAAACCAAGCGCACTGGTACAGAGCGCTCTGTACCCTCTGAAGATGGTTGAAGACGACCGAAACGTTGGAAAAATATAACTATTGAAAACCAAACGTATGGTTAAAATATGGTTTTTAAATGTTAATTTAAAAAAATATTAAGGGCTTTGGAAAAGTTATCCAAAAAATTAATTAAAAAAACAATAGGCCGTAAATTCAATCTGACGTATATATATATATAATTAACATTACTTCTATAGAACTATTGTGAATGCCAAACAATTTGTCTTTTTTTATGCATATGAGAAGGTTGGCCTCATTTCAGAATTAGAACGATTCCTTAGATAGCTTTTCAGAAGGTTTGTAAGAAGCACATTTGCTTGAGTAACACCCCTTCGTGTAGACCTTTAAGATTGATATTTGCTCTCGATAATGGTTAAAAACACAACTTAAGAATAGCTCGTCAGTTTACTCTGCCCTAATCAAGGGCGCAAGAAGGATCAAGTCGCGTGCTTTGCTTCTATTAGGCCTAGCTGACAGCCAATTTCATTACTTTTCTACTAGCTGCCCTGCCCCTATTTTTACAAATCACAAACACCTTGCTTGCTACTCGTGTGCACCATCTAAATATGGATAACAAACATCATCACCACTAATCATAGTTAAGTAGAAAATTCAAATATAACAACTTAACAGAAATAAAATTCCCCTTAAGTAATTTCTCACAGGAAGAAAAACAAGGGTGAAATTGGGTTTTTATTTCTTATTTGTATATATACGTATATATTGATAAAAGTTACGACCGAGGAACAGAAACAAATTTAAAGTTTATTGGGACTCGGTCAGTTCTTCAGGTTCAAATTAAACTCTCAATGCTAACGTTTCGGTCTTTATTTAATACCTTTTTCTTAGGCAGAATTATCAATTGTGAAACAAAATTTCAAAATTTTGTTTTCTTTTGAAATAGAAGTTTCAAATGCCTATGAAAAAGGTTATAAATAAAAACCAAAACGTTGGCATTGAGAGTTTAATTTGACCAACCAATCAAATTACTACAAAAACTTTTAAAAATAACAGAAAATACAATTCGATTATTCGACATCTCTAATGAAAATTAACTAACGGTTTAAGAAACAAACGAAGGGAAAATCAGATAGTCTGTTAGAACAATAAGAACTAACATGTTCTGTCTTTTTTTCTTCTTAGTCAATATTACTTACCTTAATCTGTTACCAACATTTTCTGAAAAAGTACTTCTAAACATAAACAGTATATTTTCACGTATCTCACCCAATCTTCTAGTGTAGTTAAAAGAAAGGTAAATGAAAATGTTATAGTTATTCACGCCTAAATCTTTTATACATGTTATAGTAAAGTCAATGACATTGATAGCACGTACTTTTTTTTTATGAGATTTTTCAAACCTCTTACCTAATCTTCTTACTTCAATATTGAAATATCCACCAACTCAATCTTGACAAAAGAAAATTTGCTAGATAGTTTGAAAACTTTATGAAAAAGGTACAAGTCATCAAGAGAATTCATTTTAAAACAACTTATGTATATATGATCAAACCACAATATGAAAGGGGAAAACAAGACTAAGATCTTTCAACCGTAACAAGCGGTCTTCGTCAGAGTCAAAACCCAACTGATTGTTGATCATTGATTGTTATTTCACGTGTTCATATGAAATCTTTATATATATATTTATATATATATATATATTTATATATATATATATTTGTAAAATTTGGAAGCAGTCCTTCATTTAAGCATATTTCGTTGAACAGCTGACCGTATTTCGCTGATGTCATTTTCTTCACTAGTTTTTCAAGGTTTCTGAATACCTTCTTCTTTCCTTCATCCAAACGTTGGAAAATGTTGGAAACATGTCGGTTTCAACTTAATTAACATTCTCCAACGTTTGGATGAAGGAATGAAGAAGGTATTCAGAAACCTTGAAAAACTAGTGAAGAAAATGACATCAGCGAAATACGGTCAGCTGTTCAACGAAATATATATATATATGTTTCTAATATTTCTATTATCTGGCTGGTCAAATCTTTCAAGTTTTCTTTCTTTGGTGGGCACACTCATTTATTGTTTAAATCTTCAAAAGGAATGTAGATTGATTTTTATAGAATTTAACTGGTTTCAACGTAGGTTCAAATCTAATATGTATATACATAATGATTTCTTTTCTTGACCCAATATTTGTATGATGTTATTTAGAGGGTTGAGGTCTAATGATCTTAAACTAGTCCTTTTGCCGACGTTTCGACATATATTTATGTCATCTTCAGGGCTTGGAAACCTGTTTATGTTCCAAGCCCTGAAGATGATATATATATATCAAAACGTCGGTAAAAGGACTAGTTTATGATCTTTAGACCTCAATCTTCAAAAAATTACATTATATATATATATATATATAGTATTCTTGATAATATATATTATATATATATATATAATATAATATATATATATATAGTATATATATTATAATATATCAAGTATTCTTCAAAGGAAACTATAGGTAAATAGTAAATAGAAAAATATACTTACAGTTTCTAATTTTTTGGTTTTACGGTCATCAAGAGAGAAGAGATAGGGACACCAAGTGCACTTGCAAGGCGCAAAAAACAATACAAAAATCAAGTTGATATTTTGACGAATCGTCGTCATCAGAAAAAGTGATTTGACTTTTTAAGGAGCGAAGTCACACTGAAGAAACCCATTTTTTGTTGCCGCAGTAAATTTCCTGCCAACATACGCAGGATAGGGACAAAAAATATAGTATCTAAATAAAAAACTAAATAGCATTAATAGATCAAATAAAAAAAAATTAAATAAAATCAGTAACAGAATAGAACTTTAAGGACAATAAGTAAAAAAAAACGTTCGAGTGTTACTTGAATTTATGAAGACATTAAGCATTACAGAAATGACAAAGTTGGTGTAAAACTATTTTTCACCAAAAGATTCTGTTGAAATAATTATAAAAATTTGTTAACAGGAAGGAAGACAGGAAGAGATATTAGTTTATCATTAAATAAATGAAAATTGAATTGTGGCTTAAGCAATTTTTTTTATGTGTCATGAAATTTCTTTCTTCACCTTTGCACGATCTCAAGGCCTATTTGAGCTTACGACCTCCCCCAAGGCTTCTTAAGCATGCCTAAAGCCGCCAAGGGAGAAGTATAACTGTCGTAAAAAACCTTTGAATTGAAAGATACATTCCATTATTTCTTATTGTGTTATTACTTTTTTCTATTAATATTCTATTTTTTTATATTATACTAGACTACCCGTGACCTTTTGTGTCACTCAGATATTATAACAATAGCTATTGAAATAAATTCACTGAATATGATTGACAGGGATAACTTTAATTGTTGTTTCTTGTTATTAAGACACGGGAACAGATTCTTATATGGCCCAAGCTTTTGATATAGTGTTCTTAACATTATTCAAGATATTTATTAAAATAAAAATCATTTAAAAGTAAAAAAAATATTTCATGTCATAATTAAATAAAACATCAATTCAAGTTATTTACACATCTTTGTATATTGAAATATTCAACACAACATAAAATTAATGAAAGAAATGTGTCTTTATGATATTTCTTCACAATATGCGTATTTTATCTGACAGCTGTGAACAAGTTTGTTTCTAAAATGATACTTTTTTATTCTCTAATGTAGTAGTTTATTATATATTTGTTACATTTATTTATAATACATTTGCAGGACTGTCATCAGCACGCACGCAAACCTCTGGGCTACTCTGGCTCCATGCCTTTATTTTATTACCAGTATTTATATTTTGCAAATTTAAAATTTTTTTTGCTAAATTTATATATAATACATTTTTACTACTATCACCGAAGAGTTCGCAAGCGACTGGCTACCCTGGATTCAGACCTTTACTTTATTACCATTGTTTAAATTATTCAAATTTTAAATTCAAAAATTTTTTTTTTTACATTTATTTTCAATATATTTGTGCTATTGTCATCGGCGAGCACGCAAGCCAGTGGCCTACCCTGGTTCCATGTCTTTAGTCTAGCACCAGTTTTTATATTATGCAAATATTAAATTAAAAAACCAATTTTTTGCTTCATTTATATATGATACATTTGCACTACTGTCATCGGCGAGCATGCAAGACACGTGCTATCCTGGCTCTAATTTGGGGAATATAGTGATAATTTATTTTTATGTAACATTATTTAGGTAATAAATAATATATTTTTATTTTCAGTGTTCTATCTCTACGAAAAATGGGTGAACAAACAAAAAAACAAACAAACAATCTCACGAACTTTATATTTAGAGATATTAACACTATCAGTTAATATAGTAAGCACACCTTCCAATTGTTACACGCATCTGATATTAGAGGCCCAATAAAATTTTACTTTAAAAACGATGAACATTAATAACTTGCACCTCTTTTATCATTGAAGTCACGTACAAAGAAAAAACTAAACTATTGATAAAACCATAATCCATTATACAACTAACCACCTGTCCATTGAATTATTTGTAGCACTGATAGAGCAATCAAAATGTAGCAAAGGTAAAAACAGATTATAGAACGAATAGAAAAGAATAAATAAGTTAACATTCAATTAAGTTTAATTTATAATTACATATTGTGTTAATTAATTGAAGTTAACTAAATTCTTTATAGAAAATAAGATATGATATCTAAGCCAAATGGATTTGAAGGGTAAGAGTCTACTATGGCAATGAGACAATACGACAGAATATCATTCAATCGGTCGTTTCTGATGGGGCTACGTCCGAAACTGGTCGTGTTTATTTTTCCACAAAATATTACTAACAACCTCTGAGATATTATAATATTATTTTATTTCAATACATGCATATTGTTAATACCACTGAGGTTATTATTATTTTTATTAGAAATAGGTAAAACCGTCATACCTCGTAAGATGATCCTGGAGTTGGAGCACTTTCGGACGTTGTCCATCTTCAATCGCAACAAACCTACTCTGAGGTTTTACCTATTTCTAATTATTTTATTTAAACTGTATAGTTGATTAAATGATTTACACTAAACAGTAAATGGAAATAATTATTTTTCAAACAAACTAATTTTTGTTATACTTACAAAAAAAAATATCTCATGTTGATATTCAAATGGACTGAAATATAAAACTTTTTTTTTTTACTACAACCTGAACTGGTTTATTTAGCAACGTTGAATTAACCCTTGTAAGTAGAATCAAGTGAAAGAGCTGTCTGTGTTGTACATAACAAGCAATGAAGAAAACTCATTGTCAAGGCGATAAGTGGAAAACCGTGTAAATCTTGATAATTGAATAAAGGGCCTAGAGGCTAAACATCTTTGAGGTAAATGCTTAGAGGTGGGAGCTGTTAAGGGAGGAGTAAGTCCTTAATCATCTCTTGCTTGTTCTACAGGTGAATGTTTATTGTGTTTTAAGCTTGCGTCCATTTAGTGTGTTATTTATTTCACCAAGAGTACTTAATAAAAATAACAGTTTCAAATCAGAGTGCACTTATATAAAATAATTAAGCAAAACTCCATTAACAAGGATAATTTGTTAAAGACTCTTTGTCTAAATATAGAATAAATTTTAAGCAAAGATTTCTTTCCATATGGAATTGCAAAATGCGTTGTTGTTTTCAACACCCGCTATAACAGGATTCCACTTTTAGCACTGGAAGAGGAATGTCTGAATTCAATAAGTTAGCATGCCTTCTATTAGTTCCTATGATTAAAATTAGAGTCTTGCTTATGACCTATTTTTTTCCTGAAGAAGTCCGAAAACACCTGAACACCATCTCTTAGAGGATGTAAAGGTACTGGTGATGGAGTAGTTGTTATATTATGGAGTAGCGATAGCAGTCCAATAATTAATTATTGGTGCATTGATATCATACATATAAATTAAAAAGAAGCTAATTGAAAATAGGTCTATCTAATTATATCCTTAATATACTTATGCAGTAAAGAATGTGTCAGATAAAAAAAAATGATAAGTAATTACAATAAATAGTTGTTGAATGAGGAAAAACGTGAAAAATATATCTGTTTGAAATGTTAAAAGATAAAATATAGGTTTGAGACGAAGGAAATATTGTTTATATGGAATAAGTGTGTTTGTTGGTGGCTGGAAAAGATTTGTTGGGTCGTTGGCAAGAGCTGAGACGGCCTCGGTAAGGTCACGTCGCTAGACATCACTAGCCCATTCTTGAAAACACAAATATTTTATTTGGCCATTGCCTTTTATAACTCTCAGATTTTGAAAGCAACAAGTTTGCTCTCATTAAGGATTACTTCAATTACTCTTATAAGAATATTGATAAATATAAATATATATATATATATATATATATAAAAAGATTTCACATAAACACGTGAAACAACAATCAATGATCAAACCACAATAAGAAATGGGAAAACAAGACTAAGATCTTTCAACCGTAACAAGCGGTCTTCGTCAGAGTTGGGTTTTTGACTCTGACGAAGACCGCTTGTTACGGTTGAAAGATCTTAGTCTTGTTTTCCCATTTCTTATTGTGGTTTGATCATTGATATATTATAATATATATATATATATATATATATATATATATATACAATCATCTCTTTAATTACAGTACTGTTTTATTGACCACAGCTATATACAAAGAATTGGTTTTCTTCCATACCCATAACTTTAGATTTTCACCTGTGGAGAATTATAGTAGCACAAAGTGTAGTTTATTCAAAATCCATCACTTAAGTCAACATAACTTAAGTTAATAAATAAGTTATAAACTTAAGTTATAAACACCTTAACACTCTTATCTATTCTAATGTAGTGCAATCAGTTATTATGTGGTATTTACTCATTGTAGGGTAAAAATCTAATGAAATGGTCTCCACATATAAAACTTCTAATGATATAAACAACGCGTTTCGAACACGTAGTGTTCTTCCTCAGGCATTAACTAAAAAATACAATGACACCAGAGAGTTATCTATAGTACAAAGTAAATAAGTACAAAAATTAATATAAAATAAAATAAGTCAGAAAGTACGAACCTAAGGATGAGTGCCTCTGCCAGTCAGTCTTATTCAGAGGCACTCATCCTTAGGTTCGTACTTTCTGCCTTATTTTATTTTATATTAATTTTTGTTATTTATATTAATTAATTAATTTGTTTATATTATTAGTTATCTACAGTATAACTCTCTGGTGTCATTGTATTTTTTAGTTAATGCCTGAGGAAGAACACTACGTGTTCGAAACGCGTTGTTTATATCATTAAAAGTTTTATATGTGGAGACCATTTCATTAGATTTTTACCCTACTCTTATCTACCACAAAATTCTTCCTAATGCCATGAGTTTTTTTTATTATTTTATATTTTATTCCAGCATGTTCCACTGTGTATTTCATTTATCAACGTTAATTTTTACACAATACTTCTTCAATTTACACTACAACATACTTACTAGGCACTAGTATAAGGGCCTTTAAAGAATGCATGATAGCACACAGATTTGTCTCCGAAGTCTTCCACGTTTTTTTAAAAGATCACATGCAAACTATTTCTTGTTTTCTTGTAAAATATTGACAAGAATGACTAAAATATATAGTTAAAAACATCAGAATTAAAATTATGAAATACTTTCAATATAAGCTATGAAGATATGAAGGCGTGCACTTTCGAAAATATTTTAAGAACTATCACATTATTTTTAAATATACATTATAAACTCATACTGAAAGTACTTATTTTTAAAATGGATATAAAACATTTATGTTAGGTAGTGTTAAGTGTAGTATAAAAATATAATAAATGAGTTTATTTTCCTGTATAGCTATGCTAAGCTATAGGATACATTGTTTCAAATCGCACTGATATCCTTTCACATTATTCAGAAGGTTAATAGAATGCCCAACAGTATCTCAATCAGCATACAAAAACATGAGGCGTCGCTTGAATTGGAATCCCCTAAATCGAGATTTGAAGGGGTCAGCGAGGGGTGCTCTCTGTATGAAAGCCAGCAGGCGTACATTCATTAGCTGTCTCTATCATTATTCACTTTTGAATATGCAGCCGAGCTAAATTAATTACGCTTGGTAGCAATAACAAACCTTCTCCTATCTCAGTTCCATGTCACGTAATCTAATGTAAATGAATCCAGTGCTCAACCCTCTTATACAAGAGGGAGATTTTATTTTTTTCCATGTGTCTTATTTAATTGAAATGCTATTTATCCCACAAGATAATTTATTATTAAAACAAATTTAATTACACATTTCTTTTTTTAATATTACAACCAACATTGAATTAAAATGGTGTTTAACTAAAAAATCTATAACTGAAGCGAATTAATAGTTCTTAGTACAATCAATACTGGGACAGTGAAAAAAAATTTCCGGCTTGTTTAAATTAGTAGACTGCCTATTTTAACATAAGCCTTAACTCCCACAAAAAACATCGTCTTCTGTTCTTAATCTTATTGCTGTTTTAGTTTATTTTTCTCTAATTTCCTTTGATGGTATTAGTATGAACACGAGTTTTAGTATCTTTGAATAATTCATTTTTCGATGTTCTAAAAAATGTCAGCACTCAACACCCTTTCTATTAATCAGATAGAATTATCGATCCACGTTTTATGTTTTTAAATATTTTTTTTCTGTTTTATTTCTATTTATACATGACTTAGAATTATTATTTGGTCAGATTTTTTTTTACTAATCTGAAAACTCACAACTCTTTGACAAAATGTTCAATGTGATATTCAACTTACCAAAAATTTGCTTTCAGTGAGCTTAATGACAATATTCTCTTATCTAAATTACTCAAGAAATTCGTACTGAATCTTGCCAAAGACGTTGAGAGTATTCTTTTGAATAGTTTTCTCATTTTGTCTCATGACTTTATAGATAACTCAAATCGAGGTACTAATATCCACTACTACTACTACTCCGTGGCGCTACAGCCCTTGAAGGGCCCGGGCTTCCTTAACGATCCTCCTCCATTCGTCCTTGTCTTGTGCCTCTCTTCTCCATTGCCTGGCATTGAGACTCCGCAAATCCTCCTCCACGTCGTCCAGCCATCTTTTCCGTGGTCTGCCTCGCAGTCTTCTTCCCTCAGGCTTGACTCGATGTACCTTACTGACAGCTCTGTACCTCAGCATTCTCTCCACATGCCCTAACCATCTTAATCGTCCTCGCTTGATTTCTGTGCCAGGTTTGCTTCTCTATAAAGACTATAAATTTCCTGGTTAGTTCAAATCCTCCATTTATTATTTATGCAGACAGGTTCATAAAACCTTCGAAGCATCTTTCTCCCCCATGCATTAAAAAAGTCTTCAGCCTTGCTGGTCATCACCCACGTTTCTGATGCGTACATCATCACACTAATATCCACTAATTTTGGTATTATTTAAAACAACATTCAAGCAATTATGAATAACCAGAGAATCACTTCGACAGTCTAATTTTGTTTGCTATTTATATTTTTTACAAGATGGTATTTTTTAACAAATATTGAGTTCTAAGTTTATTCAAAGAATATAAAAAAACAATTTACTAAAAAATTTAGTTCATATCCAAAAGCTATATTTTTACACTGTTTTCTTTGATTTCATTCTCCAGTATTGTTAGTTTTATTTTTGTTGCTATATTCTTTGTAAGAATACTACATATTGGCTGATAAATTTTAAGACCTGTACTTTTTATAGGTCTTAAAACTTTAAGTTTGGTGATAGTTCACCAATCTTTATCTATAAGCAATGGTGATCGATTGTTCGGTATTCTTTTTTCTTTTTTTTTCCTGTTTAAACCGAACCGCTAGCGGGTATTAACGTCAGCCATTTACCGGCTTTTTATTTCATTGGTGATTCTACAGAGTCTTAAATATTGCCTAACTCAAGTGTATTTCCAGCAGGGATCTTTAACGAGTACCTGACATCGAACAGCTTTGACATCGATGGCTTAACGTCCTTTCTGAGGAACGACGTTCTCAGATTTATTTACCTTCCGTGTGAATAAATCGAGAGTCAGATGGGGATCGAACCCCAGACTGCCAACTCAGAGGCAGTACGTTAACCACTGAGCTATCCTAGCCCTCTTATTTGGTATTACAAAGGAAACTGCAATAACTAAAACCAGCACAGCGGTTTTAATATTACAATTAATCAATTTTTAAATTATTGAAAACATGTATCAACAAAACAAAAAAAGACAAAAAATGGATAAATTCTACATAAAGTATAATCAAACTATGTGGAAAATTGTTTAACAATTTTAAAAAGTATAAATGTAATAAATCTTAATGTAAGTGGTTTATTCAACCAAATATGTCTAAATGAAGAGCTGCTTCCAAATTACTCTAATGTATAAATTATTTAATGTAAATGAGATGGGACTAAAAGGGTATTGTCACAATTAAAACAATTTTAAACAAAAATAAGCTTTTTGCGCCTCTGCATCGTATTCCTGCTATTAGGGTAATGTCACAAACCAGGCAAGCGCATTAGGGGAAAAAAAAGATTTTACTTGTAGTCATTTTTCCATCATACTTACCAATTTTAATAATTATGATGACTTCTACTAAATACTATTTTATGTAAAAAGTTTAAAATACATATAATATTATTAGTAAAAAGAAACATACAAGTAATTAAATTCTCAATACATGTAACAGACAAAAAAAACATTTTACTATTATTATATAGTTCTCAAATTACCAGAATATTGAAAAACCAAACCTGAAGCTTACAAGAACCTGTCAGATATAAAACAATTGGAATACTTGCAGCGATTATTAGTCTCTAGACATAAGTAGTATCACTCTCTGAAAAGTTAAAAATAAAAACGATATAAGCCAGTTATAATTTATCTTAAATCAACTTTTAACAACGATTAGATATAAATATACCAGTTATTTATTTATGTATTTTTCACAAATTTTCCACTGGTTTTTATTACAATTATTAAATTGATTTGCATTGTGTGTTCCATTAATCAAATAATGTAAATAATTTATTAGTTAATTTTGCAATAAATAATTAATTATATTTATTAATCTTCAAGAAATATTTATGTTGCAAGCTACTTAGATGATAATGTTTTATTCATTCTAACACTTATTTTTATGTAAAATGAATTTTAATTAATGTGTAAAAATACTAAATTATTTAAGTATTATCTTTTAATTTGATAAGTTTTCTTATTATTTTATTTGTTTTTTCTTTCAAGAAAAGCCCTCATGAAATAATAATTCTGATACTTAATTGGTATTTTTTTCTTTACAATAAGTCATCTTTAGTATTCATGGAAACATTCAATTTCGAGATCTTGATGGATTAAGATGTTTTAAGGTCTCGTATGTTCTATTTTCACGATATCTTGATAATGCCTTGCTCTTTTTCTTTCACTGTATGTGTGTAAAAATTGTATAAGCACGCTACAGGCCATACCGTTTTGTGGATCCAATTCGCATGCTACCAGGTAATTGAAGAACAATTGTTAACTTGCATATTATTATTACCACTGAGGTTAGTATGATTTATATTATTAATATGGCAAACTGTCATACCTCGTACAATGATGTTGGAGTCGTTGAAGCGCTTTCAGACGTTGTCCATCTTCAAACACAACTAACTAACTAACCTACTGAGTTGTTATAAAGGGTTTTCTGTCAAGTCCACTGCTATCCTAATATTATTACTTTGATTTTTCGTTTCTAGCTATTATGTAGTTTGATTTTTTATATTTTCTAACGTCGTCATGCTGGGCTGGACAGACAGTATGACGACGTTGGAACATATAAAAAAAATCAAACTACATAATAGCTAAAACCGAAAAATAAAAAATAACTAAATAAAATCAAAGTAATATCAGGATAGCAATGGACCTAACAGAAAACCAACCCCCTTTATAACAGCTCAGTAGGTTAGTTAGTTAGTTGCGATTGAAGATGGACAACGTCCGAAAGCGCTCCAACAACTCCAACATCATCGTACGAGGTATGACGGTTTGTCATATTAATAATATAAATTATTAACTTGTTCCGTTTGAAAAATTCTTAATACATCAGTTTCAGACTATTAGTAAACAGTTTTTACATCAATTCTTTATGTTGTAGATATATATTTTCCAGTTTTCTTTAATTTAACTTTATAGATTAAATGCTATAAACACTTGTAATGTTCTATTCATGTTAGGCTCTGTGTTGACGGAACAGTTTTTCGTACAAGGGTCGACAGCTTAAGTTGTTTTTCTAGGTATTTCAAGTTTTGGTTTACTCTTAAATGTATATGGTTACCTACTCAAATAGTTTTATAATCGCTGTTGTAACTTAGCACCGTACGCAATGTCTAAGTATAAAGATGTTACCATAGATTCTAAGATTGTTAGGTAATTAGGAAGTAAGACCAGGATCAGTTGGGCTGTCTCATCCCAAGCAGGTCACTGTATTAACTACCCATCCACCCCACAAACTTAAACTTTCCTCCTTCTTACCTTTAAATTTTACTTAAAAACTCCGTAAATTGGTGTTTTGTGATTACATTTTTTTTATTTTCACTATAAAGTTAGAAAAGAACGTAATTATTGAATCTTATTTATGAAGCCGAAATCTTGAATATTAAAATAGCAAGCTCCTATTAATTGATATCAGTAGTATAATTTTTTTTATAAATTATTAAGAAATTATGCTCGACTACAGCAATTTTGTGTTATAGGGTTTAGTGGTAGTGCAAACTCAATGTCTCTGTTGAATTCAGTCTGGGAATTGAACAACTCCAAAAGTCACACGTACATATGGAACAGCCTACAATGTGATAGTCAATGACGAAGCTAACGCAGGGTATAATTTAGCTTGCATTATACCTAGTAGAAGGTTAATTAAGCTTCTACAAGATGATAATTTGTAGTATGATCTGCAAAGTATAAAATGTAAGGATAATAATAATAATAATAATAATAATAATAGTAATAATAATAATGGATAATAATAACTTTTATTATTATCCAATATCTAAAAACTTGGATAATTACAATCATACCCTCCGACCCATTTTTTATTATACTACCCAAACTGACATTTTCATTTCACCTATAAACATATTACGGCCACCTAGTATCCGGGTATAATATATTGGGGTGTATTTAGATAAAATACAAATAGGTATGTTATAAAACATATCTATTGGTAGTATGTATATAACATATTAACAAAGAAGATAACAACATCACCGGATAGTGAAAGCAGCGGGTCCTTAAGAAGAGATCAGTAATGGGTTGTTGGTTTAAATAGGTTATGTATAAAACATATCTATTGGTAGTATGCATATAGCATACTAACAAAGAAGATAACAACATCACCGGATAGTGAAAGCAGCGGGTCCTTAAGAAGAGATCAGTAATGGGTTGTTGGTTTAAATAGGTTATGTATAAAGCATATCTATTGGCAGTATGCATATAGCATACTAACAAAGAAGATAACAATATCACCGGATAGTGAAAGCAGCGGGTCCTTAAGAAGAGATCAGTAATGGGTTGTTGGTTTAAATAGGTTATGTATAAAGCATATCTATTGGTAGTATGCATATAGCATACTAACAAAGAAGATAACAATATCACCGGATAGTGAAAGCAGCGGGTCCTTAAGAAGAGATCAGTAATGGGTTGTTGGTTTAAATAGGTTATGTATAAAACATATCTATTGGTAGTATGCATATAGCATACTAACAAAGAAGATAACAATATCACCGGATAGTGAAAGCAGCGGGTCCTTAAGAAGAGATCAGTAATGGGTTGTTGGTTTAAATAGGTTATGTATAAAACATATCTATTGGTAGTATGCATATAGCATACTAACAAAGAAGATAACAACATCACCGGATAGTGAAAGCAGCGGGTCCTTAAGAAGAGATCAGTAATGGGTTGTTGGTTTAAATAGGTTATGTATAAAGCATATCTATTGGTATTATGCATATAACAAAGAAGATAACAATATCATCGGATAGTGAAAACAGCGGGTCCTTAAGAAGAGATCAGTAGTGGGTTGTTGGTTTAAATAGGTTATGTATAAAACATACCTACTGGTAGTATGCATATAACAAAGAAGATAACAACATCATCAGATAGTGATAACAGCGGGTCCTTAAGAAGCGATATTAAATATGAGCCAAACAATCTTGGCCCTTATCCTGATAAGAAGTTGTTGGTTTAAATGAATACCGAATTAAATATGAACCAAACACTCTTGAGCAGTGTGAAACTTTCATTGCAGTAGCGGATGGAAAAAAAAAAGATTTATGGATAAATATATATGCAAATAGTAATGTGCATTAATAATATGCCAGTAATAATGTGCAAATAATAATGCAAACAAGTAATACTGAGTGAAAAAAAAATTAAAAATATATAAGACCTAAATCATAAAAATGGGACTCATAAGGTAATAAAACAAAACAAAAATTTAATGGGACCAAAAATATTTTGCTAAAAATATTATCATTTTTAATTAAATTAGACCTAAAAAAAAATAAATTTAATATAAAACTCTAGACTGGAAATATTATATTTCAGTCTTATGGAAACCCAAAGATTGAGAGAATACATTTCACTATGTTTTTTCTTTTTTTTTTTTTAATTAAATATAGCAAGGAAATATGAAATTTTCCTAATGGATAAACTGAAAGAGGAATGTGCTTAATTTAGTTTGGGAGTGGCAGTAATGGTTGGAGGTAGGTTCTAACGATCTGGGTATTACCCGGCTGAATTATTGGTAAAAACTTGCGCCTCCGAAATCGACCAGCCGACCGCAATCTTCCTTTCGCTTCGTAACGACTTTCCCCACAATCATACCCTCCGACCCATTCTTTATTATATTACCCAAAACTGACATTTTTCATTTCACCTATAAATGTTCATTTGAACAATGCTTCATGATTAATTTTTAAACAACAGGTGTACTCATAATAAATTTCTACATCTCTTTCTGTTATTGTTTTCTTTTTTTTAATAAGTTACTTATTTTTAGCTATCTTATAATAAATTATCATATCATATTAACAAATCACAAACATTGATAAATCATTAGTTGTGCAATCCGTAATTGTGTGGTATTTACTCATTCTGAGGTAAAATGGATAAACAAAAAAAAGTCTCCACACAAATGGAGTTTTATTCAAAACAAAATACGCGTTTCAAACACTTTTATAGTACAGTGTTTACTGAATTCATTCATATATTTCATATATTGATACAGTAAATTGCTCCTGAATAAATATAGAGAATCTAAAATAGTATGTATCAGCACTGCATTTAAAATATTGTTTTCTTGCACAGGACCATATATATACAAACTTATAAAACTCCTATGTTCTTGTTTAAATATTTGTATACGCTCTAAACTGAATAACATATTAGAAATTTTGTGGGAGTCGAACCCACGACCTTGGCATTGGTGGTCCAGCGCGCTACCGTCTGCCTTATAGGGGCTTTTGTACAATGAGTTTCCAAAACCTCATATAAATTGCGTCGAAAGTTTAAATAATAGTTGATCTACCTAAATTATAATTATTTAATTATAATAAATTTAGAAAGAGGATATTTAATGAAATATCGACGAGAATAGGAAATAATTATTTAATATATCAACAAATGATATTTATTATAGTTAATAGAAGTTCTAGAAATTATGAAATCATAATATGTAAAAAAATTATCAGCATACAATTATGTCCGTAATCAAAAAACACTTTGTCATAATGCCTATTTTTTCTTCATTTGATATATCTATTTCATTAAAAAGGATAAGAGTAAGGCTCCCAATGCATCGGAAGTTACAGAAAAGTTCTTAGTAAAGAACTCACAACTTTAGGATGCGCTGGTGTTAAATGTCATATCGATTGCCCAAGAGAGATATTAATTTATCATGAGCAGATGGAAAAAGAATATAACAATTTTCAGACGAAAACGAAACTTTATAATACGAAAGTAAATTCATGAGAAAAAAACAACAATTATAGTGAATAAAAACAAATACGTTGAATGAAAACAATTGCAGTGAAAACACAGTGCATACAAGAATTAAAATGTGCACGAACAAACTTTCGACTTCCACGCAAGTCATCGTCAGGTTAATTGTATTTGGATTTTCATATCCAATGAGGATGACTTTGTGGAAGTCGAAAACTTGTTCGTGCACATTTTAATTCTTGTAAGTACTGTTTTTTTACTGCAATTGTTTTCATTCACTGTATTCTTTTACTCACTGTAATTGTTTTTTCTTTTGAATTTTGTTTCGCATTAAAAAATTTCGTTTTTCGTCTGAAAATTGTGATTTTGCTTTTTCTATCTGCTCATGATAAATTAACATCTTTCTTGGGCAATTAATATGGCATTTAATACCAGCCCACCCCAAAGTTGTGAGGAAATTGGATCAGACCAGCTATAAAGTCGTTAACGCAGAGGTTGCTGTGCATTTCAATGAAATATATATAATATATATATATATATAATCTTAATATAAATGTCCATCGTAAAGTAGAAACAAAATAAAATTTATCAGCGCTCAGTCACTTCTTCAGGCTCAAATTAAACTCTCAATGCCGCCGTATCAGTTTTCATTTAAAACTATAATAATGAAAAATAAATATGGCAATTCATTATTAAATATATTACTCTTACACCAACTATAATCATATTTTGAACAATACACTGAGCCATCAAAATGATGGTTGTAAAAATGTTAGTTAAACATGCCAGAAGTTAAAGATTTATGGTATGCAAATTATATTAATAATTATATAACTTATATTCATTTGGAATATAACTATGGTGAAAGCTATATGATAAAGAAATGAGTACCTGTGCTAGCGCTGATAACATTCCCTGTCTCTGATTCCTAGAAACAGAAATACTTATTAAGATACTGAGATAAAGAACAAACAATTACATGATGATAATAAATGATGTAAACCTCTAAATATAAATTAAATATGGTTACAATATTACAAATGCAGATATATATGTTGAAATGATAGAAAAATATTATGGTTAGGTTATTAATAACAATTTTCTATTTTACATCGTATTTTATATATTATCTAATTCACATACTATCCTTTTAAAGATATATATATATATATATATATATATTATATATATATATATATAACGAATATATATACATGGGGGTTCCTTTCCTTTATGTAAAGGGCTTCCAATATTTGGAGTTTCTCCGCGTTCTGTTCCGCCTGTATGATGGCAGTGCCCTGAACCAGCATCTCCCTTGTCAACTGCGTATTGTGTTTCTCCTATGTGTGATTTTTGGGGGCTCCAGCATTCAAATGAAGAGTTAACCTCCTAGAGAGCTTCGTCGCAGTCATCCCAATGTACTTGGATTTCACATTCACCTGTGGTGCAAGTGTACTCGTACACTAGGTGACTGCGCCTACAAAATAGTTTGGGTTTTAGTGGCCGTCCGACCAGAGAACACATGCACACCACCGATTGGTCGTTTGTGATACCACACAACATTCTATATTGGGTATCCTAAGTTTTGTGTAATTTGAATTTTATTTACATTTCCAGTGTATGTCTAGCAGGGAGCTTTAATGAACCCCTGTCATCCTACAGGCTCGTTATCTATGGCTTAAGGTCTTCATTAGAGGTAGGATCTTAAGCCTGAGCACCAGTCCGACTGAACTCGACCCGAAATTCGGGCCAGGTCGGTCCCTAAATATCAGATATGACGTTCAGATCGGGACGGGTCTGGCCCGGGCTTCTCTTTCACTAAATTTGTTTTATAAATATAAAAATATACTAAATATTATATATAATAAAACGATGTATTGATATTAAAATAAGCAATATCGATATAAAATAAATAATTTAGATAAAACAATGACCGAGATTTGCTTGGCTAGTGGAGGATAAACTCCAATGAACTCCCTATTGGGTCGGATCGGGGCGGACTCGGGTCGAGTAGGGCTTGGGCTGTGTTGGGTTTGGGCCGGGTCGGACTCGGGTCGAGTAGGGCTTGAACTGTGTCGTGCTCGGGTTAAGTAGGGCTTGGGCTTTGTCGTGCTCGGGTCAAGTAGGGCTTGGGCTTTGTCGGGCTTGGGTCGAGTAGGGCTTGGGCTGTGTCGAGCTCGGGTCGAGTAGGGCTTGGGCTTTGTCGGGCTTGGGTCTAGTAGGGCTGGGCTGCGTCGGGCTCGGGTCTAGTAGGGCTTGGGCTGTGTCGGGCTCGGGTCGAGTAGGGCTTGGGCTGTGTCATGCTTGGGTTAAGTAGGGCTTGGGCTGTGTCGTGCTCGGGTTAAGTAGGGCTTGGGTTTTGTCGGCCTCGTGTCGAGTAGGGCTTGGGCTGTGTCGGACTCGGGTCTAGTAGGGCTTGGGCTTTGTCGGGCTTGGGTCTAGTAGGGCCTGGGCTGTGTCGTGCTCGGGTGAAGTATGGCTTGGGCTGTTTCGGGCTCGTGTCGAGAAGGGCTGGGGCTGTGTCGGGCTCGGGTCGAGTAGGGCTTGGGCTGTGTCGGGCTCGTGTCGAGTAGGGCTTGGGCTGTGATGGGGCTCGGGTCGAGTAGGGCTTGGGCTGTGTCGTGCTCGGGTTAAGTAGGGCTTGGGCTTTGTCAGCCTCGTGTCGAGTAGGGCTTGGGCTGTGTCGGGCTCAGGTCTAGTAGGGCTTGGGCTTTGTCGGGCTTGGGTCTAGTAGGGCTTGGGCTGTGTCGTGCTCGGGTGAAGTAGGGCTTGGGCTGTGTCGGGCTCGTGTCGAGTAGGGCTGGGGTTGTGTCGGGCTCGGGTCGAGTAGGGCTTGGGCTGTGTCGGGCTCGTGTCGAGTAGGGCTTGGGCTGTGATGGGCCTCAGGTCGAGTAGGTGATTGGGCTGTGTCGGGCTCGTGTCGAGTAGGGCTTGGGCTGGATGGGGCTGGATATTTTAGACCCCATCTTACCTCTAGTCCTCATCATTATATGACCAAAAGGCTCAAGCTACCCTAGCTCCTGATGATATTCATCACTTTGAAATCTTTCAAGACATCTATTATAATAAAAGAATTCAAAAGTTTTAACATATTCATTGTTTTATCTTTTCAATGACTTTCAAATCTAAATGAGGATTAAAAATCTGAAAAAAATATTTACTTTTTGGTGATGCCCAGCCTTGAGTAGTAAGCACTTGAAATATGTTGACTAATGTACATATATTATATTCCACAGCACCAATTAGATCCAAACAAGAACTTGAGTAAAATGTAAATTTTGTCATGAATAAGCCTAGTTTAGGCTAGTAAATCATTAAAAATACGTTTAAAAGATCAATAGAACGTAATTAGAGGTGATGTAGTACCTTTTTATTCCATATAAATTATATAAATCAAGATATAAAATTGGATAGAAGCTAAACTTTGATGGTGTTGAGAAATATTATTGAGTCCTCTATTATTAAATCTAATAGATCAATTACCATAAACATTAGTGACAGATTACTCACGGATTAGATTCAGTGTTAATAAATGCTATAGCGTCGTCTATTGTTGACAGCTTGCAAATAACTTTTGCTAATTTCATGATGAACTGCTTTGATTATCCTGGCTTGGTTGTCCCAGCCTTTTGTTTTCTTTACTCGCACTAAACGTCCTTTAAAGTACTTCTTATTTCTCTCTTCTTTCACAATACCATACGAAATGTCCTATATCACTTGTTTTTGAATGAGTTAAACTACAACAAAGACCAATACTTTTGCTTGAATTATCTTTTTATTCTTACTGTGGTTTAGACATTCATAATGATGATGCTAACGCTCTTTTTGATAACACTTAAAGTACATTAATTTTACACCAATTTTGATTAATTTTCAGAATTGACAAAACAATAATCGTCCAAAAGGGCGATGAGATCCAGCCCAGTAACTGTATTGATTAAGTTCAATAGGAAATAGAGGTAAATCTTAATTATGCTTGAGTAGGCTGCAAGTTACCTATTACTACATGTATTATTAAATTGATACTCTTGTTTGTAGCAGTATCATAGATTAAATTTAAGTTATTTACATGATTCAGGGGTTCCCATCCCTTTAATTATGAAATTGATACTCTTGTGTGTAGCAGTATCATAGATTAAATTTAAGTTATTTACAAGATTCAGGGGTTCCCATCCCTTTAATTATTAAATTGATACTCTTGTTTGTAGCAGTATCATAGCTTAAATTTAAGTTATTTACATGATTCAGGGGTTTCCATCCCTTTAATTATGAAATTGATACTCTTGTGTGTAGCAGTATCATAGATTAAATTTAAGTTATTTACATGATTCAGGGGTTCCCATCCCTTTAATTATGAAATTGATACTCTTGTTTGTAGCAGTATCATAGATTAAATTTACATGATTCAGGGGTTCCCATCCCTTTAATTATGAAATTGATACTCTTGTGTGTAGCAGTATCATAGATTAAATTTAAGTTATTTACATGATTCAGGGGTTCCCATCCCTTTCATTATGAAATTGATACTCTTGTTTGTAGCAGTATCATAGATTAAATTTAAGTTATTTACATGATTCAGGGGTTCCCATCCCTTTAATTATGAAATTGATACTCTTGTTTGTAGCAGTATCATAGATTAAATTTAAGTTATTTACATGATTCAGGGGTTCCCATCCCTTTAATTATGAAATTGATACTCTTGTTTGTAGCAGTATCATAGATTAAGTTTAAGTTATTTACATGATTCAGGGGTTCCCATCCCTTTAATTATGAAATTGATACTCTTGTTTGTAGCAGTATCATAGATTGAATTTAAGTTATTTACATAATTCAGGGGTTCCCATCCCTTTAATTATGAAATTGATACTCTTGTTTGTAGCAGTATCATAGATTAAATTTAAGTTATTTACAAGATTCAGGGGTTCCCATCCCTTTAATTATGAAATTGATACTCTTGTTTGTAGCAGTATCATAGATTAAATTTAAGTTATTTACAAGATTCAGGGGTTCCCATCCCTTTAATTATTAAATTGATACTCTTGTTTGTAGCAGTATCATAGATTAAATTTAAGTTATTTACATGATTCAGGGGTTCCCATCCCTTTAATTATGAAATTGATACTCTTGTTTGTAGCAGTATCATAGATTAAATTTAAGTTATTTACATGATTCAGGGTTCCCATCCCTTTAATTATGAAATTGATACTCTTGTGTGTAGCAGTATCATAGATTAAATTTAAGTTATTTACATGATTCAGGGGTTCCCATCCCTTTAATTATGAAATTGATACTCTTGTTTGTAGCAGTATCATAGATTAAATTTAAGTTATTTACATGATTCAGGGGTTCCCATCCCTTTAATTATGAAATTGATACTCTTGTTTGTAGCAGTATCATAGATTAAATTTAAGTTATTTACATGATTCAGGGGTTCCCATCCCTTTAATTATGAAATTGATACTCTTGTTTGTAGCAGTATCATAGATTAAATTTAAGTTATTTACATGATTCAGGGGTTTCCATCCCTTTAATTATGAAATTGATACTCTTGTGTGTAGCAGTATCATAGATTAAATTTAAGTTATTTACATGATTCAGGGGTTCCCATCCCTTTAATTATGAAATTGATACTCTTGTTTGTAGCAGTATCATAGATTAAATTTAAGTTATTTACAAGATTCAGGGGTTCCCATCCCTTTAATTATGAAATTGATACTCTTGTTTGTAGCAGTATCATAGATTAAATTTAAGTTATTTACAAGATTCAGGGGTTCCCATCCCTTTAATTATGAAATTGATACTCTTGTTTGTAGCAGTATCATAGATTAAATTTAAGTTATTTACAAGATTCAGGGGTTCCCATCCCTTTAATTATGAAATTGATACTCTTGTTTGTAGCAGTATCATAGATTAAATTTAAGTTATTTACAAGATTCAGGGGTTCCCATCCCTTTAATTTTTAGGGTCTATATTCCTGCACATTTTAAATTAAGGAACTATCATTAACCATATTTTTTAGATTAACGAATCAAAGCTACAAATTTTTCTGCCATTACAACCTTGGCATAAAAACGTTGAAGTGATTTCTATATTTCGTTTAGTTCTACATAAAGTAATGTCATATATGCTTCATTTAGGAAGGGTTCATATGAATATGAAGGGTTCATATTATGAATTTAGTTTTTTTTTATCCTGATGGCCCAGCAATCTACTACTACAATAATACACTATAAAACAAAGTGAAAAATTGAACCAGTGTGCCTCATTCTCTACTCATGTTCATCGTAGTTATTATGCAAACTCCTACAACATATGCTTGTTACGCAGAACATGCGTAGTTGTATATTTGTAAAGAAAGATGTTAATCTAAATCAGTGAGTTGAGAAAAGTGTACCAGTAAGTTGTATGAAATGTTTCAAATGTTTTTCATATTAATGAAGTTTCAGAAACCCAGTAGTACTGATTTATGCAATGATGAACATGAACATGAAGTTATAGAGAACAATTTTTTTTTTTGCTTTTTGATGTTAACTATATTAAGTCATGTGAACTTGATAATTAAATTAGAATAAACAAGGCATATTTTGCTAACTTATCAATAGCATTTTTGATGAAATTATACCAAAAGAGAAACAGTTGGTAAATGAATGAGTCAATAACTGTCATCAAATATATTTAAGTCGAGTAAATCAGTACAGCGAATTCTATTGCTGTAATAGAAAAGAAAAACAATTAGTACAGAATAGGCGTTATTTACACTGTGCTAAACAAAATTACTCGAAAAGACTGTTTTCTCTTCTCTTTAGCGTTTACTATCTGTATAAAGTCAATGAAAAACATTATTATAGCCAATTAGACAAAAAAAATGGCACATAACTCAATTAGATTCACAACTTTTGTTATTCTAAATGGCTAATAGAACTTTTTATGAAAAAAAAAACTACTTGGCCTTTGCAATTAAATGTAATTACTTTTCCACTTACATTTACTTTACCAAATAAACCGAACTTCTGTATTCACAAAATTAATTCTCTTGGAAAACTCCTTATATGATGATATTGTCATAGTGTATTCCCACGAGCCCTGTTCCACCTTTACCAAACACTCCTTGAATTTTAAGTCTTACCTAGGTCAGTACCGTTATTGACATTTCCAGAGTACAGCTAAATAAAATCTTTGTTACTTAAAAAATGGATCATGTTTCAGTAGGTTGCCATGTTTTATTAGGGTTCAGGATTAATAAGTCATTTTTCATATCAATTCTTTTTTTTAAAAACCTCAATAGTAGAATTCAACATTCATATTTTGCATCAATTTCAAATAATTCACTCTGATGTTTTTAAAGCTCACAGATATGCATATATATTTTTCTTAATGTAACATAGTGTAATCAGTTATTATGTGGTATTTACTCATTATAGGGTAAAAAGTTAATAAAATGGTCTCCACATATACAAATTTAATGTGTTTTTTTATAAAAAAAAAAAGAGTTCAAGAACCCCTTTCTCTTAGTATATAAATTTTCGTGCGCCCTTCACATTATATAGGCATGGCACTAATATCATTTAACAAAAGAATAAAAGAAAATGTACAAGAAGTTAAACAGAAAACCAAATCCCCACAAATAATCAATTCATATCGCATTTTGGCAAACATTTGGTCACCAATAATCACCAATTTTTCCCAAACCAAAATATACAAATATTTCATAGAAAAAATTTAATATAGTACTAAATATAGTACTTTATTTACTTTGTGCTATAGATAACTCTCTGGTGTCACTGTATTTTTTAGTTAATGCATAAGGAAGAACACTACGTGTTCGAAACGCGTTGTTTATACTTTTAAATTTTTCATTCTGAGGTAAAATGGATAAACCAACAAAAGTCTCCACACAAATGAAGTTTTATTCAACTCGTTTCGAACACTTTGTGTTCATTTGTGTGGATACATTTGTTGGTTTATCAATTTTACCTCAGAATGAGTAAATACCACACAATTACGGATTGCAAAACTAATGATTTTTAAATTTTTATATGAGGAGACCATTTCATTTGCCTTTTACCCTACAATATATATCTTTTCTACATATGTAAAACTGAGAACACTGTTTGATACACGTTGTTGGTTTCATATTAAACTTTTTCTTGTATGGAAACGTAATTTATAAAGTCCCCTAGAATGGCAAGAGTTGAATCTTGCATTGATTAATCATTTAACATTATTTATCCGAAACTTTACCTGACTATTTAGCTGTAAATATACCTATTATCTTTCATATGGGCTTCATGTAACAGTTTTTTATCGTTTACAATGCTGAACTGACACAGTAACGAGCAATGGACTGTTTCATACCATATCTCAAAAGTTAAGTACGAGATATAGGGTTTAAGCTCTTTTAAACCCTCGTAACATTGGGTTTTATTACTAGTTAGATAGAATACTGATTTTTGTTGGCATGGTAACATGTAATGATGTTTTTTCATGGCTAGATTAAAAAAAACGCCTTTAGAAACATATAAAAACAGGGTCTACTCTTTCTGTGGTAGACAAGTCAATATTAAATGCCGATTTCATAACTAATATCTAAGGTTCGTTTGTCAATAATTGTTCACCAACGTAAGCCACATGTTATTAGTATTATTAGTAAAACTTAAATGACAAAATTTGTTAGAGATATAAACAAATGCTAATGTCCACACTATTTATTTCAAGGGAGTATTAACGGTTAAGGTAAAAAAAATTTGTCTGATGAAAACTAAAAAAAGGATGGGTTTTTACACAAAACAAATTTTTAATCTGTTTGCTAAATCCTACATCAATTTCAGTATTATATATATATCCTAATATACTCTACCTCTGAATTAAGTTTTCTGGGAAATTAAACAAATTTTTATCTGTATAAAGGTTTATGAAGGCATTTCCATTGAAGTAGGAAATATGATTAGCATATAAAAACAGTGTCTTTCGTTACGATCAAGGCAACTTTCCAGTCATTTCATGTTACAGCTTTTTTTTATTAACCATTAAAAAGAACGATAAAGGTAAACCAAGCGTGAAATAAACCAACAGTTCTTTGACTCACTCAGTGTTATACCACGGCTTCAACTTGAGATCTCTCTTTTGGGAACGAAATGAGCGTGACATTCTATAACACTCTTAAACAAACTTTCTTTAGTTCATTATTTTATATAAATTTACAAAAAAAATACAACTAAGTTTATATGTATTACATAAGATATATATTTTCACATCGATTTTAATAGACCACTATTACTTCCATTAATTGCTTGCTTTTGAATGTTCACACTTATTAGGCTTTCACCTTTTTAGTACTGCTCTAGGGATGGAAATTGTAGCTCATTTATTATTTGGCAATCATTTTAGTAATAGGCAAACCGCATTACGTATTGATTCTCCATTTAGAGTCCTAAATTTTGCCTAACTCAAGTTAGATACTCAAGTGTATCTAGAGTAGGCATCTTTAACGAGTACCTGATATCGTACAAACGCGGAAACGACGGTTTAACATTCTCTTTGAGGGACGACATGCTCTGATTTATTCACCTTCTACATAAATAAATCGAGGGTTAGGCGGTTTTCGAACCGCAAACCTAATAGTTCAGAGGCAAGTACGTTAGCTCAGTACCATTGAGCTAACCTGGCTCCTATTGCTTCAATTAATGATAGTTGTAAGTATATAGAAATACATTGTGCTAATTTTTCCATTTTTAATGAACCGACCATTAAATATTAATTTTAAACATTCAATAATACTCATTTTTTTTTGTTTTATTTCAGCAGGTTCCACTGTGTATTACATGCATCATCGTCAAATTGTACGCAATACTTCATTAACATAACATTAACATATGCAATACTTTCATTAACACTACAAACTACTTATTTTAACTTATTTACATTCATTCATAATTCAACAATTAATTATCTTTTTCTTAAATATCTATGCTGTACAAAAATTTTACAAATTCCTTATAATAAACTTTTTTAATTAATGAGGAAGGCCTAACGGGCCACTCCTCTCCACACACCAAGACCATACGTATGAGAGCCAGTCTTTGTGGTTCCTCAAACAGCAATCGTACACCAAGTGTCTAGGAGAAATAATACTCATTAAATAAAAAAAAAGGGACACATTAAAAAAAAAGTAGAAAGAATCACATCGGTATTTTAACGAATCGTAAACATCACAGAAGAAATGTCTTCGATATGAGATGAGACTTACTGCACTGGTTATTCTTTAAGGTTTATTTTAATTTGATTTATAACAATAAGTATTTTGTTCTAACAATCAGTGACAGGTGTGCTTAGTTTTTTCTCTTTTGCTGATAGTTCAAACCAATAATTATAGCTTGTTACTGTTTCTTTTTCCACTTATTTGAGTGTCCAAGTGTATATTTAACTGATATAAATACATATCATTATGTAAGAGGAGTTATGATAATAATAACAACTTCTAGAATATATGCTGAAATAATAGCTCTCCTTCTGTACAAAAAAGCATGGCTATTATTTTAGCTGTATCTTTCATCATAGCAATGGGGGACACAGAGCCTAACTAGCTCAAATAGAGAAATTATTCTTATTAGACTATACGGTAATTTCACAGTTCCTCTTTGTGTTTCACACTGTTTTGAGATGGAGAATCCTTAAAGAAGAATGACTCTAATATTTGAATTGCTCTTGAATATTGCTAAGCCGTAAGAATTACTTTTAATCGACCAAAATTTACAAAGTTCACTCTCCATTTTCTTTTTTTACATGATTCTTTGCTTTTACATGATTTTGCATATGAAAAATAATTAAATAGCTATAAGTAAATACCCATGTGATCAGTAAAGTACGACTGTGCATTATTATGTCTGCATTGATGTTCTGCTTCATTGCTGTTTTAATGACTAGACTGCCATATATTAATGAGAATCATTGATTTGAGAAGAATCATCATATTCTACTTTTATTATAAAAATAAATTGAACTTATATTAGAAAAATGATTATGAAAATCATTGAAATGAGAGGAACCATCATATTCAAATTTAAATATGAAAATCATTGATATGAGAAGAATCATCATATCCAAATATGATTATGAAAATCATTGATATAAGAAAAATGATCATACTAATCTTTTATCATAAAAACTTGGTTATAAAAAATCATCATACTAATCTTTTATCATAAAAACTTGGTTATGAAAATCATTTATATGAGAAGAATCATCATATTGAATTGTGGTAATGGAAATCATTGATATAAGACGAATCATCATACTAATCTTTTATCATAAAAACTTGGTTATGAAAATCATTTGTATGAGAAGAATCAGCATACTCTACTTTTATCATAAAAATAAATTGAAATTATATTAGAAAAATGATTATGAAAATCACTGAAATGAGAGTAATCATCATACACATCTTTTATCATAAAAAGTTGGTTATGATAATCATTTGTATGAGAAGAATCATCATATTCAAACGTGATTATGAAAATCATTGATACCAATCTTTTATCATAAAAAGTTGGTTGTGAAAATCATTTGTTTGAGAAGAATCATCATATTCAAATGTGATCATGAAAATCATTGATACTAATCTTTTATCATAAAAACTTGGTTATGAAAATCATTTATATGAGATGAATTGACATGTTAAACTTTTAGTAGGCTTTATGAGCTTAATATTACAGTCCTTTTAAGTTCATTTAAAATGAATTAGCTGCTCTGTGAATATACTGCATGGTTATACTCTGTGGACATGCAGTTGACTGGTTATAACTGCAACACGTTCGCTTCTCTGGTTAATACGTTCAGTTCAATTTATGTGTTTATTCTAAAATACTGTTGTATTATATTTTATTGACCAAATCACAACAGCATTATTTTCAATTATTCAGAATGTAGTATCCATCAAACTTGGTTATATGTTGAATACTCCATAACTACAAGAGAACATCTTTATTTTATTGTTTTTTTTATCATCATTATTTACAAATATACAACTACGCATATTATTCGTAACAGGAATATGTAGTAATAGATTACACAATAACATCGATGTAAATGAGCAAAGAATGAAACCCACTGGTTCAACTTCTCATTTTGACTTTTTTTTTTTTTTTTTTATCAATATTATTGTAATAGTAGACCTCTGGGCCATTTTCTTTTGAGTCGTCTTGGGGTATTCTTGGAAGGTGAGGAGGAAGCAAGGATTCGTACAAATGGATTTGGGTGAGAGGAAAGGTTGTTGTGAAATGACTTATAACGATCAGAAGCAAGGTTTGGGATGAATGGAATTTTTAGGTCTTTATGAAGGGTGTAATTTTTGACGTTCTTTATTAATAACGGACAATTATAATAAACTTTATTAATAATACTTATTCAGTTTAAACCTCAACTGTAATAATTCATTCATCTTTATTTCTATCAATCTGTACTACGGTTTAAAAAAAATATTATTAATAAAGAAATAATTTAGAATAACTGATTCAAAATTCGGTTCCACAGTTTTATTGATTATTTATCATTTTTTCTACATAACATTAAGTTAAAAAAACATTAAATTGCTCAATATTGACGAATGTAAAATTCTAGTGGAATCCTTGACGTTTATCCAAAAAAAAAAAAAAAATACAATAAACAATAAGCTAATTCCTTAGTAGTCTTTTAAATGTTTCGTTTCATTTTATAAAACCATCAATATAACGTTCAAATAATCTACCTTTCTTTTAACATGAAAAACGATCATTGCATTTCAAGAAAACTTTTTCACAGTATTACTGTAAAAAATTTTAAATTTCATTATCTTTATTATTGGTAGTTTTTTATTTGACTGTTTAATATTTGAAAGTTCTTATCCTGAGCAGTAGTTTTTTTACTACACTTTTCACAAAGTTAGTGTCTATTGTCTGAGATGAAATGGTATAAGTGGATAAGTTATTCTAAAGGTAATTATTTGTTAACAGCAAAAAAATTGCCAAGCACACAAATACGGGTCTAGCCTTTATGCCTCGCACATAAGAACGTCACATGTTATATAGTTAAATCTGTAAACATATGATAGTGACGAATGTATCAACAGAAAGTGAATTGAAATTAGAGTGTACAGAGCGCGAAAAATTCAAAAAGTGTCCTTACCTTTTGATAACGCCTCGTAAATCTGTATCAAGATCTCAAATAACAAAATAAAATAAAAATGAACGCCTAATCCTCCGATAATTAGGAAATGACTAAGATCTTTCTGCAGGAAGAGCTAGTCTGCGATTGTTTTTTACAGTTAGATTTCAGAATGTTAGTTAGACCCAGAAGAAGAAAACTTATATGTCATACATATAAAGTCACAAATAAAACTGAGGTGTTTAAAAGGTACTTTTAGTCACTCTCTGAGTCACAAAAGTGAAATTAGAGGTATTGTACAGTATTGAGAAATTCACAGATGTATTGTAAAGGCTGTAAAAACTAACGAAAGAAAACAAATGGCTGAGCACGTTACGGTAATCAAAGGAGATCAGGAAGACATAACTATAACATTACCTGCTGGTCATAAAAACCTGGAAGAGAAGGTTATTCCTATCGTTAACACCAAGTGTGATTTGAATAAACCATTGATAACTTCATAGCAGTTTATGCGTTCAATTTAATTAAGTAATCTTTATGAATGCTCAAAAAATATTATTGAACAACATTCAAGTTTAAACCATTTCATCTTTTGTCCAGGATAAAGATCGTTGTTATTATTATTGTATTCAAGAAAAAAGAAATTGTACTTAATTCCTTATAACTACAGAGTAATTATGCAGTTTGCCACGTAATTAAACAGTTTAAATTATGTGTATTTAATAACAGCATTTAAATGAAATACCACTATGCTTGAGTTCTTTATTAGACTATTAATTAACAAATTACATAGGTTATTATCGTTAGAAATAGTGAACTCTTTTATTGAAAAAAATTTAAAGAGTGCTAAAGACCGTTCTCAAATAGTAGAGGAAACTTGGTTCATATCAAAAGTTATAATATTTCACCTTATCAGCGACCACGGATCTACTTTTTAGACTTTCTCGAAATCTTGACATTCATATATATATATATAACAGTTCAAAATTGAAGATAGCTAGCACACAAAGTAAAGAAACACACTTACAAACTCAAATTTTATTCAGGAGGAAAGAGAAAGGGAGACCAAGATCTTTGTAGACGCAACGGCTAGTAACCCATATATATATTGTATTCAGGAAAACGACCCAAAAGGACAACAAACGTTTCACGGTGAATCACAAAAACAGAAATAAGGAACAAACACACTTACTGTCTCTAATTTTCGGTTGAACCGTCATCAAGAGAGTTCAGATAAGGACACCAAAGGCACTTGTGACTCACCGTGAAACGTATATATATAAAGATTTCACATAAGCACGTGAAATAACAATCAATGATCAAAATCATCGTTCAGTTCGGTTCTTGACTCTGACGAAGACCGCTTGTTACGGTTGAAAGATCTTAGTCTTGTTTTCCCATATCTTATTGTGGTTTGATCATATATATATTGTTCATAAAGGAAAGAGAAAAGATAGATAAAACACACACAAAAGACTCACTACAATATTTCGGCATTCGTTGTAGTGAGTTTTTATCTGTTTTTTCTTCTTGTTAGGTAGTCCTGTTGGACCATTTAATGTTTATACATAATATATATATATAAATGTATATAAAATTAAAATCTATATCTTTAAAATAGAGTATAGTAACATGTACAACAGTCGGTGTAAATATTGTTACAAAATATACATTCTTATAATTTGTTTCCAGTATTTATTTTATTTTGTTCATATTTCATATTTATTTTTTTTGTATAATTCTATTTCATTATTCTATTATTATCTCATTTCTTTTATCCTTTCTCACTTTTTTCTTCTTCTCTTCTTTTTTTCTCACTTCTTTTACCCACTATATTTATAATCTCCTCTTTTATTTTGCTTTATAAGTTTTTGGTTTATTATCTTTCCTAATGTATTATATTTGTTTGTAGTTCTTTCCAATATTCTCTTGATTCTTCAATGTTTGATCTTTTTGAATCATTTTTCACTTATGTAAAGGTTTTACAGTACACAAAAAATAAAAGGGAAAGATGGATTTGTAAACAGAGACACCATTACAAAATCTACAAAAAATGTATAGTCTTTTCAAACTCGTTTTTTTGTGGTTCTCATCTTTTCATTTTTTTTAGGGCTAGCAAGTTTGGATCTTTTAATATTTGGCACCCACTTTAATCATAAGCCAGGCATATAACACTTTAATTATTCATTGAGAGTCGTAAATTTTACTTTATTGACTAAATAAACTATTGTCAATAAACTAGTTTATTGACTAGTCTTCAAATTTCTCATAATTACCAGAATATATAGTGCCATATAATCAACTGTGTATAGTGTCACCCTCCAAATAATGAACCATAGAAAACTATTTATCTGTTGCTTAAAAAATCAAGGGTTTGACCAAGATTTGTTCTTCTAACTTTTACTACTAAAAACAGCACTTTATTGATAACATCTGAGCTGTGCTCTTCTAAAATTAACTTTAGTCAAAAATATCTCGAAATTCAAAAAAAAAAAACTACGATATGACATAATAGATGACATATATACATAATATATGACATAACCTTTTGGTAGCAGCCTGTAAGCTACACTGTTTGTGTGGTTCATCAGTAATTGTCGTTCATAATCTCAGCTGAAAATATATCCCACCTTCATTGAAATTAGCAGATTCAATTAGATATAATACATTTTTTATGATTATATAGTTTAGTATTAAGCATTAAATGTAATTAATGAATTAGTAAAATATTGTAATTGGATATTGCTCAGTTGATTAATTGAAAAAAACTTATGATTGAATTTCCATTTTTCAGCCAATTCTGTTTTATCAATAGAACGGAAATAAATGATTGGCAATGTTCTAGTTTGATGGCGAAAGAGGCCGATTAATGGGTAAACAGACCGAGGTCAAAGGAAGCTATTTATGAGGGAAGCAAGTTATGTCAGGCGTGAAAACAGAGCGATCTGAAACGCCTGCCCTATTGCAAGTAAGTGACTGAATTTTAAGTGGTTTAGGTGGTTTTTTAGTGCTATGAACTGTCTGTCTTTGTTGTGTATGCTTTTCAAAGAAATGTTTGCGTTTATAAAACATCCTTTCTGGTCGTGAAATCTTAACGATGACTTATTTTAAGCCCAATATTTCTAACATGGCATTGAACTCGTAATTCAAAAAATAGAGTAATAAAGCCAGTACTCTTTTAACCTCCATTGATAAAGATTAAAGATCAGTAAAATATAATACAACTTTTTATATTCTTTAGTATAATATTTTAGATTGTTTGTTTCCTAGGGTATAATGAAACACAAATTTACTACTATACAAAACATTACTGTGACCGATCTGGACTTACGGACTTGAACTATGGGGTTGTGCAAAACCATCCAATATTCATAGAATACAATCATTGCAATCTAAAATCCTCCGCACTATCACAAATGCTCCTTATTGCGTCAAAACCTACACCTTTCATAAAGACTTAAAAATTCCATTCATCCAAAACTTTGCCTCTGATCGTTATAGATCATTTCACAAGAACCTTTCCTCTCACCCAAATCCATTTGTACGAATCCTTGCTTCCTCCTCACCTTCCCAGAATCCCCCAAGACGACTCAAGAGAAAATGGCCCAGGGATCTGCTATTACAATAATATACTTTAAAAAAAAAAAAAACCCAATGTGAAAAGTTGAACCAGTGGGTTTCATTCTTTGCTCATGCGCATCGATGTCATTGTGTAATCTATTACTAAATATGCTTGTTACGCATAATATGCGTAGTTGTATATTTGTAAATAAAGATGATAAAAAAAAAATTTCTGATTAATTTTTGAGAGTAATTTTTAGGCTTTCTTTTAGTCATTCAGTAGCAGAGCATGAGTACAGCATGATACAAGATATTCAATGATATGATTGGACACATACAAACATATAGTGTTCATATGAACTTTAAAAGCATCGAGTTGTGAACTGCGGCACTACTACTCTTTTCAAACTTGGACACTAGAAATGGCATATACTTACATTTATAAGTTGCTTATAGTTACAAATACCAAATAGTATTAAACAAACACTATGTAAAATATAATCTGAATATTATAATAATACATGAACATAGTTTATCCCAAACCATAATAAAGATAACTGTAATACAGAATTATAGTTTAGTTATTCCATTGAAATATATAACACCAACTTTTAAATTTTTAATAATTAATAATTCAATGGATCATGAAATTTGTGAACGATAATACTCCTGTGTATAAACTGCCGTAGAGTATGAATAGTAACTATCTCTTCCCAATTGTTCTTAATGCTAAAAAACATGGACTCCATTTCATATAGATTATAGATTCTGCGTTGTGCCGCATCACTCTTCCTGCATCACAGGAAACCAGTATCTTGCTGTTCATGGCGCGTACTTCTCTGGTCTAATTTCAAGTACCATATGTTTTTTTTATAGAATGTTTATAGATTAAACATATGTCATGACACAAGAAATGGCATATGTTTATATTTATAAGTTACTGATAGTTACAAATATAGAATTGTATTAAACAAACATTATGAAAAAAATAATATGAATATTATATTACAACAATACAAAAATCTATCTGAAATCATAATAAAGATAATTGCAATACGGAATTATAGTTTAGTTATTCTATCGTAATATGTAACACAAACTAATTAAATTCTTAATATTTCTTTTCAATGAATCCTGAAATTCTTGAACGATAAAGCTAGTTATGTAGTTAAGTTAAATAATGCTTCTTGTAATGCTAGTTAGAATCAAAGATAAAATTCTCGAAGAGTCCTCTCTCTTGTGTTATCTGACAGGTCTTGTCCATACGAGATGCCGATCCATGAATAAGATGTTGGTCTCCACTGACAGTCAGAAATGCATAGTTTTGAAGCAACCTTGTTCATACGAGATGCCGATCCATGAATAAGATATTGGTCTCCACTGACAGTCAGAAATGCATAGTTTTGAAGAAACCTTGTTCATACGAGATGCCGATCCATGATAAGATGTTGGTATCCAATGACAGTCAGAAATGCATAGTTTTGAAGCAACCTTGTTCATACGAGATGCCGATCCATGATAAGATGTTGGTCTCCACTGACAGTCAGAAATGCATAGTTTTGAAGCAACCTTGTTCATACGAGATGCCGATCTTATGCCTTCGTGCGAACCGGTTCTTAAAATATCATGAGTTCGGAAACTAAATTGTTTAGTTATATATAGGCTATATACATGCGCAAATTACGTTGTCATACATGCACAAGTTACGTGAGTCACGCAAAACTTGTGGAGTTTGATAGTGGGCTATACAGGTCTGAATAGCGGTTTACGTAATTTTAACAACCAGTTTACCGAACTCATAATATTTTAAGCACCGGTTCGCACGAACCGGCTGAATCCCGGTGAATCCCATCACTGCAGATTCCTATGTCAAGTAAGCAGCAGTATCATTCCGAATGATATTTTCATAACAGATTTCAAATATAACAGCAGAATAAAGATTTTTTTTTGTCTTTATAAAGATTAACTCCACCATTAGTATTTCTACTGTGAATTTTATAATTACTTTCGTAGTTTTTCAGAAATTATAAATTAATGAGCCTTATTTATTTACAAGAAATTATAAATTACTTATAAATTATTTAAGTTTTTGTTTATAACATTATCTTCTGTTCTGTGGTTCCTAAATCACTATAGTTACTCTAACATTCATCGGGTGAGTGCAGAGGCTCTAAGAGCCACCTACTGTCTGTTCTAATAATAGCCTTCCTACCAGCTCTCCAGATGCTTTATTACCCTTCTAGTCATAAAAGTGCTTCTGATGTCCTTTAAATCCTCACTATTGGAACATTAGACTTGCACTTAACTATTCTGACATACTTATGTCACAATAACATTGTACACTATAGCGATACCACTACCTTGATTACACATCCTTCTACCATTCATAAATACTTCTAGTTCCTTATCCTCAAATCTTTCACATATAATTAATATTATAAATATATTTACAATTTATTTACTTATTTTTATTAATTTTTTCTATTTTTTATAATTTTTTTTATTAATTTTATTAAAAAAAAGATTAAATATTTTATTATTTTTATTTATTTTATTAATGTATTAATTTTTATTTAAATATATATTTAAATGTACCTGGATATTAAAGAAAAATTCTCTCAAATAGTAGATTTACTAAAAAAAAAAAACACTAAGGGGGTTTAAAAGTGAATAAGCAACAACCTTCACAAATTTGCTTCACACTTCATGTTGGAATAATTTATTTTTATTTAAAAAGATATTTAAAAGTAATTGGATTTTAAGAAAATTCTCTCAAAAGGCATATTTAATAAAAAAATACTAAGGAGGTTTAAAAGCGAATAAGTAACGTACTCCATCAGGTTTTTCTTCTAATAAGCCTGATGCAGAGAAAGCTATACAAAAACTACTCATGTTGGAAACGCTCACATTATAAAATTCCTTTTATAACTGCTCATTTGAGTAGAAACCGCATGAAAACTGTCTGCATAAGTAGTACAGTAGTGGGATATTTATGATTATAAACAAACTGTACCGTATGTAACTGAATCTAGCTGTTAAGTTTACTGGAGTATAATATGTTTTGATCTGAAATTTTACAGAGGAGTGACAAACCTCTACGAGAAGAATGCTCAGTTTACAGGCTAAAAACCGAAAGTCCTAAACTTTACAGTAGGAGTCCTAAATTTTGCCAAACTCAAGTGTATATAGAGTAGGGATCTTTAACGAGTACCTGACATCGTACATGCTCGGGACCGACAGTTTAACGTCCTTCTCCAAGGGACGATGTGCTCAGATTTATAAAGAAAGGTTTCTTTCTTTATAATTTAAATATCTTTAAAGAAGGTCCTATGCGAGGGTTAGATAAGTATATTTGAAAGAGCGGAGATCACGTTTGGTGTATGGGGGTACTGTTTTTAGTAGTAGGTTAGGTTAGGTTGCAGTGGCAGTCCACAAGGGAACACACTTAGGCCAAGCATTGGCCCTTTGTGATACCACACAATGAAGATTGATTCTACAGTGGGAGTCCTAAATTTTGCCTAAATCATGTGTATTTAGAGTAGGGATCTTTAACGAGTACCTGACATCGTCCAGGCTCGGGACCGACAGTTTAACGTCCTTCTCCGAGGGATGACGTGCTCAGATTTATTCACCTTCCGCGTGAATAAATCGAGGGCCAGGTGGGGATCGAACCCCGGTCCTATCAGTTCAGAGGTGAGCACGTAACCACTGAGCTAGCCTGACCCCCGTTTTTAGTAGTAAACCTTAAAAGAGGAAATCAAGATCAGACATTTGATTTTTGATTCAACAGATAAATCTTTTGTTCGCCAATAATGGTTTAAGGTCACAATTAACAGTTGATGACAAGAGTGCAAATTTTATTTGCAAAAATTTATAGACTAAACTAAAAAGACAAATTGGGTAATGAAGTACATTTTTTATTGAAGTAATATTTCACAGAAATTATAGTGCTTATCTACACTAAAGAGGCAACTATTGGGTACAACATAAATTTAGTCCATCAAACGGTGTCACATATATCAAATTTTCAAACATTTTGATAAACGCACACCCACTCTTATCCATACAATAAAATTGCATGAATACATGCAATCATGAAAAAAAACATCAATGATAATTATTAAATGATGATGAATGTTTGCAGCATCGAAATGTTAAAAACATTCAACTGAATGTTCCCACTTCCACAGGGTTATTAGAGGTGATTAGAGTTTAAAGAAAATCAAACCTATTTCTTTCTTTCTTTTTTTGTTGTTTTAAGAACTATATTTTACAAATAAAAGTAGACATGTATAAAATTTCTAATTAACTTTGCGTTTTTTTTTTACATTTGTTATTGAAAATAATCATGAATACAATATTAATCTAAATATTTTATAATCAAATTATTACATCTTTTATCAATTATATTGTTTTTTTACGTATTATTGGCATAGAAATAAACTAAAAGCAAGTAGAAAGAACTTTTCACGACGTAATTAGTGATATAAATCTAAAAGTACACATATGTAAGGCTGATGAAATAAAGTGTCAATCACATAACATGTAATAAGTTAAAACTTTTTGAATTATGTATGAGGTATTTTTAATTATTTTCTACATCCAACTGTTACTCAGAACCTGGCAAGAAAACGGAATCCCATCTATTTAAATTTGACCCTCTTTTATCATTTTCATAATACAAGTAAATTATATCTTTATAGATTTATCATAAACGTTTTATTAATTTTTTTTTATTTAAAAAGTATTTTACAGATAAAAGGCTGCATCATTATATAATTAAATAAACTTTTATCTCAATAGAGTTTTACTAGGTGAGTAGTTTAATAGATGTTATTCAATATAATTGTCTTGACAAATGATTATATAAGTTGTAATAAAATCAGAAAAAATATAAAAACACATGAACCAGTAGTACTAATTTGATTTGAACTAACGCTGGAGAAGTTTTATGAAACCATAATTGTTAATATCAATGTATATGTATTATATTGGATGCTCAGGCATTGAAATATATGTCTAAGTTTTAAATATAGTCATTGAAATACTCTGTTCTTATTTTTTGTATTTTTTGATACACCTTAAAAATTTGTAAAGAAAAAGAACCGACTACTTTTATTGGTAACGTATGCTTTGATACAGTGTTCAAATCTTTATGCCCGTCAATGGTGGAAAATCAGTTCGTATTAAATATTTTTAAAGTCCATAATATCAAAGCTTTGTATCTTGCACTGGTTCAGCTAGTTTATAATTAAACTAAAGAATCAATTTCTACAAGCGACAGATTAGCAAGTTAGCGAAATACTCGTTTGGATTAGTCGAACAGTTTTTCCAAGCTTTATGTAAAAGATATGAATCCAGGCGATTATGTCGGCTAGCATTATTTTCTCGTTAACTTTCCAGTCTTTGCACGCGACCATAACTAACTCAAAAACGTGACATAAATACCTTAATCAATACTGTTTTTTTGATTTAATTTTATTATTTATAAATAAATAAGTAAATCTTCAAATTATTTGTGAACATGTACATCCAAGTTCAAAAGAATAATACATACACTATTGATATATAAAAAGATTTCACATAAACACGTGAAACAACAATCAATGATCAAACCACAATAAGAAATGGGAAAACAAGACTAAGATCTTTCAACCGTAACAAGCGGTCTTCGTCAGAGTCAAAAACCCAACTGAGTTGGGTTTTTGACTCTGACGAAGACCGCTTTTTACGGTTGAAAGATCTTAGTCTTGTTTTCCCATTTCTTATTGTGGTTTGATCATTGACTATTGATATATATATATATATATATATATATATATATATATATATATATATATATAAACTATATTGACACAAAGAACACTCAGAAATGAAACAGAAACTCACTACTATATTTCGATGTCCTCATCATTAGGAAGATAGTAGTGAGTTTCTGTTTCATTTCTGAATGTTCTTTGTGTCAATATAGTTTTTTTAGTTCGTGGAACAGTTTCATTTAATTGGTTTATATATATATATATATATATATATATATATATATATATATATATATTCGTAAATTTTGGTAGCAGTCCTTCCTTCACACACACATTATTGAAAATGACACCAAATTTAGCTGATAGCTGTTTCTTAACAAGTTTCTCAATTTTTCTAAATATCACTCTCGTTATTTCGTCTACACAATAAAGTACATCTCCTATGGTCGACATGTTTCTAATGATCAACATTCATCATCAGGACGTCAATAAGATCTAAGGTAAATTATGTGGTTTATTATATATACAATACCTTGTACCTTCTCCATGTATATATAATAAACCAGATAATTCACCTTAGATGTTATTCACGTCCTGATGATGAATGTTGATCATTCGAAACATGTTGACCATAGGAGATGTACTTTATTGTGTAGACAAAATAACGAGAGTGTTATTTAGAAAAATTGAGAAACTTATTAAGAAACATGTATCAGCTAAATTTCGTGTCATTTTCAATAATATATGTGTATATATATATATATATATATATATATATATATACCTATTATATACATTGTATTAGGTAGGTTTTGTTTTTGAGGGCTAGGTCACATAAAAGAAAATTAACTTTTTTCCAGGCCAACCTTTTGATGTATTTGTACATCATCTTCAGGGCTAAATCGCAACCTTGCGATTGAAGATGGACAACGTCCGAAAGCGCTTCAACTCCAGCATCATCTTACGAAGGATGACGGTTTTACCTATTTCTAATAAAAATCATAATAACCTCAGTAGTATTAGCAATATGTATATATCTATAATTGTTACGAATCTGACATTTTAGTAATTGTTTTATGTAAAATATTATTATAAACAATTTTACTGCTATTTCATAATATTGAAATGTTTGCTAATATTCATCTTTCTTCCATCAGTTCATATTTTTAAATCATCAGATACAGTTTCATTATAAATTGGAAAAATGTAGAAAATTTCATAAATAAATAATATAATTAAATTAAAATATATTATTATCAATAACTCGTCCTCTTTGAAGTACCTTTAAGGGTAGTCAACTCCAGATGTTAATAATTAAAATATTCAAAAAATATTGTTATGAAATATGTTTTCAAATAAATATTCAGTAAATAATTATTTTTAATACTGATTAAAAGAAGTATAAAATATTATTTATAGTATTTAATTCTAAATCTAGAACTTAACTGTTTCGTTCGAGCAGTTAATTATTTAAAGTTAATTTCATTTAATTAAATTAAACAGTGTTTCCAACATTTTTCCAGCTCTTAATTAAATTGCTTTTTTATCTTGTGTTTATTTTTTAAATCTTTATAAATCATGAAAAGAAATTAATTGTTGAGGAATAAAGAACTTGTAAAAAATTAGTCTGGCTTTACGGAATTCATTCATTTATTATTTATTGCCTTTGCAAAATGTCACATTAAACCAGAGGTTCCCAAAGTGGGTTCCGCGGAACCTAGGAGTTCCTTAACGGAATCTTCAGGATTCCGTAAAAAAAACTTAGTAAAAAATGTTTTTTATTTTTTTTTTTGTGGGCTTGTTGTATGGTATGGATTTATTCTATATTTATCGTGAATCATGAAACCGAATAATGTTTACATCTACATATACTCATAAGTAGAGGTCAAAATTTTATTTATATTTAGGATGAATCACTAGTCAGATTTGGAACTATCTGATTCCCGAATTTCCTGCTATTGTAAAAGTAGCACTTCACACATTGGTGCCATTTCCCACTACCTACTTATGTGAAACTGAATTTTCCCTTTAAACTGGCATAGAAACCAAATACCGACGTAGACTTAATGCTAGAGCTATCTTGAGAATCAAATTCTCAACTATAGAGACAAAAATGATTACAAAACAAACTCTGTGTTAATTTTATTTCATGTCTTATGCACTTATGGAAAATATGAAAATTAAAATCTTTTACTTTTGAATTTTTATTCTAAAAATACCCATTGCAGTAATATTACTTTTTTAATTGTTTTTCAACATGCATACTATTTAAAAAGGCGTATGAAAATATTTATAATATGATTGTATGAAATCACTAGAGTCTAGAGTTCCTGGGAAAGTTACTGGAAACAAAAAGGGTTCCGCGTCGAAAAAAGTTTAACAAACTCTGTATTAAACGAATAAATGGAGTGAGAAATGCTTCCTGAACAGCTAGAACTTGCTTTACGATAACAAAGTTTTTGTTATCAATTTCTAGTCAATATTGTACACTAAATGTTATAAAATAGAACAAACATAGTTTTCATTACTTGTCCCATCTGATTCGTTTTGTTTTTTCCTTTTCTTTCTCCTTAGTATGTTCATTTCATATTTCTGTTCCTAGTTTACTTCATCTATTATCTTTTCTATCAACCGTCTGTTTACATTTTTTCTTCATTTATTTTCTTCTCTGTAAATTTTAATAATTCACTTAACCAAGTAAGTATAACTTTTTTTTCCAAAACTGAACACAATGGTTTTGTGATGTAGTTCATGAAAGTTGGCCTTCTTACTGTCTATCTTAGGGACATGGCAGTTAGCTATGTACCCTATAGAGATAATACTGTTTGTCCCACAATGATATTGAAAAGCTTTGCAAAAAAAAAACACTCTATTTTATAATGTTATAGCGAAAAATGTTAAGTCCTGACAAAATGTATGACAGTTAAGGAAATCATAACTCCGTTAAAACTCTTTATTAGCCTCTTGAAGCATCATCCTAAGAATTAAATCTACTCAGAAGTTCAAAACATTAAGAAAAAGAAAATATCTGTGAGTAACAAAATTCGATTAACGTGCAGTAAAAAAAAAATGCATAGTTCAAAACAACGACTTGAAGATATAGAAATCATAAAGAATATTTCTAGTATTTCAGTTATACATAAAAAGGATTTCAAATTTAACAATGTGATGACATTGTGAAATTTAATCATATCAGATATAAATTGGAAGTATATTATGGAGTTGACTGAATCTAAGTATACTACACAACTATTGATTGCATACTAAGACACTTCCTTAGTATACTACATATATTTAATGCCTTCTACCGAGATTGAATCAAAGAAAACAGTTTTTCTCTTCGGCTCATGCCAAGATAGAGTACTTTAATCATGGTTAACCTTAAGACGTAGTTCAAAATAAGACTTCACTTCAAAATATTGATCCCAGTAAGTGTTCTTGTTTTTTATATATTTTTTTCAGTTTATATATATATATATATAATATATATATATATATATATATATATATATATATATATATATATATATATATATATATACAATTAGATGAAACGATTCTTCGAACTGAATAAACTAGAATTTAAAAAAAACACATAGAAAGGAAATCACTGAACTAACTACTATATTTCGATGTCCTCGTCTTCAGGAAAAGAAGTGAATCGCTCCAAAGGCTGATAACGACTCAGTCGTTATACATATATATATATATATATATTATATGAGTAGTAGTTTGCTTCTCAACGCGAGTACTTCGCACTTCTTCCCGATGACGACGGATGTCGAAATATCGAAGTGAGTTCTGTAGTGTCTTTCTGTGTTCTTTTCTATGTGTTAAAGTGTATATATATATATATATATATATATATATATATATATATATATACCACAATTAAAAGAAACGGTCCAGCGGACTTTTTTAATAAAATAAAATAAATTCAAAACGAAGGAGCACACAGAAAGACACAGACATAACTCACATCGATATTTCGACCTCCTGATGACGACGATGGTCGAAATATCGATGTGAGTTTGTCTGTGTCTTTCTGTGTGTCTCCTTCGTTTTGAATTTATTTTATTTTATTTAAATATATATATAGTCTAAACCGTGGTAAGACAACAGGAAATAGGTTAAGATTTTTATTATACTTCTTCCTGTGGTTTGGACATTAATATTTATTTCACCTGGTTTTTTGAGAAACTTTGTTTCTATAAAAATGAGAAACAAAATTCTTTTTTAAGTACTTCATAAACTAAGAGACGCTAGATATATAAATATATATATACTTCCAGAATTAAAAAAACATGTGCTCTTAAATTTTTATTTTTAATAACAAAACAATAGCGGGAGAAAGCAGAAGAAGAGTGATTAATTACAAAGGAGCTGTTTTCGACAAGAAGCTTGAAAGGCAAATGATTAATGCACTCCTTAGTGTCCTCCTACGGCTCGATATTCACTAAGGCAGCGTCACTGGCATTTCAGACCATCATTCAGTATTACTTCTCTCATTTAAAGGGCGAGCAATGATTAAAAATTACCATCGTTATGAATCATCAGGTTTCCTCCTTGAATTTATTCCTAACCATCTTCTTAGTATTCTTCAATTTGTATAAACTGTAAAGGAATTTTATTTTTAAAAATCAATGATAAATTCTAATTCTCATTATTATAACATATACAAAAAAAATACTTTATTTAAAGGATACTATGAATCTAGTTAATATGTATTTGTATACGAGTTAAACTTGAAGATGTCTAACACACACAGCAACAAAACACACTTGCAAACTAAAATTTCCGAGCAATCCATCTTCAGGAGAAAAGAGAAAGAGAGACCAAGCACATTTTAGACACAGCGCCAACTAACCCGGTTACTTATAGTTGTGCCTACAACGTGCTTTGTCTCCCTTTCTCTTTTCCTTCGAAAAAAAAATTGATTTTTTAGGTGTGTTTCTGTAATTTGTGTGTTACTCTTCTTCGATTTTGAACTCGTATTCGGGTGGCTTTCATTTATAAGTATAAATAAATATTTTTTTTTGTGCTTTATTTCCCAGTAATTCAATAATTACAGACAGCCAAGATTATATTAATTTGTTTCAATGAGAAATCAAATTATTCTGAAACTGTAAAATAATATTTAACATCTGGTTCATTGTTAACTATTCATTTCTCAGTTTGTACATACCGGGCGTGAAGGGCAGCATTGGCGATTCCTGGATTGGTTACTTGCCGAAGCATCAAACAATGTGCATCGTCTCCCTTTTTCTTTTAAGATAACAGAATAAGATAAAGATGAAGATAAGATAAACGCCTAAGCCTTTCAGATAACGGAGTCTTTGTTAGAAACTAATAATGAAAATCTATTTTACTAATTGACTATCTTGCTTGAGATACAAATAATGAAAATCTGGTTTACTAATTGACTATCTTGCTTGAGATCAGGACCGTAAATGTTATTTTTTTACATCTTCTACTCACTGTTTCAACAAATCTAAGATTATATCACTGAAGACACACTATAATCATATTATATAATAAGTCTGAACTGATTGGTTTCTTAAACATAGAAATACTGATTATAATATTCACTGTGTTGATTAAAAAACTTTATCCTCTTTAGACTGTTCTTTTTATGTTTATTTAATAGCTGTTAATTCTGTAATTCACCAATAATTGTCTTCAATGTAAACGTTTTGATTTCAGGAATCAACAATTGTTAAAAAAATAAAAATTAACAATACAATCATTGTTAGAAATGAACACATTGTAAACATTAGACATTGAAAACACATTAGAAAACAACCATTGAAGTGCGAGATAATGATTCATTTTAACAATTGAAATGTCTATATGCTGAGTATGAATAGTAAATATTTAATGGACTAATACGTCAGTAGACACAATATTATAGAGAAAAATAAGAAAAATCACAAATAAGGTTTACTTTCTAATTTATTCTACTATATTCTCTTTATCTTTCTTTCTCATTTTTTGCTGTAATTATCTGTCATTTCATAGTCTATCCATTGACCACCAAATCTTACTTTGTGACTTAATGCTTAGAATACTATCAGAATTCGAAAATAGTTGTAAAAGATAAGCAAAGAATTTCTTACAAGCTCACATTTAGTAATAAAATATTACTATAAATAAGTCTTTAGTCACAAAAGCAATCATTTAAATTAATTTAAAATATCATTAAGAATAGTCATTCACTAGAAAAGAATGCCAGAACAAATATATTCAAACATGAAACTAAAATAACGTATGTTATTATGAATGTAGATTCCTAAGTAAGAAAAAAAAAGAGTAATGTTGGATTACTCTTTAATCTTTAATTTTAATTACTCTTAATTAATCTTTAATTACTCTTTAATTATGAAACTCAAAAAAATAAGTAAGATATGTATTACAATGCTGGACTAAACTACTAAAGTACTAAGGTGGTACTACTAAACTACTAAGGTCGTAAGTACGGTCAGAAGATTTAAAAACAATCATATCACATACACCTACTAAATTTTATAAACATTTAGATTGCATTTTTATATGACTGGAACAATGTCTTAATATGGTATCTTACTGCTGTTGTCTTAATCTTAATTTCTCTGTTTTTTGTTTTTTTTTTCTTTTTTTTTTTTAAATGAATGTCAGAATACTAAAACTTTTGTGAAATTATTTACTAAATGGTAAACTAAAAGCGACATTATTTATTAGGAATGTTGAGATTTGGTCTTATTGTTTTCTAAAGGATAAAATACACTTTAAGTTTGTAAAAGCCTGAGCTAAACTCATTTAATGCTTAGTTTACGCTGGCACTAACTTTTAACGAAAATGTCAAACTAACTTTAGAATGCAAACGTCTCCCCCAAATACTCCATTGTTTATATCATTTTCCGTTTGGTAAAAGTTTTGAGTTAATTCAAGCCTCAGTTCAAACACAAGTTTTGAGTATTATACTCGGATGATATAATGTTTTTAGCACCATCAGGAAGTGATCCAAATTTTATATAACTATTTTAACAAAATAACCAAACATTGAATTAATCTAACCTTTGTAAATACTAACAAAGCACAAATTGCTTACTACAGACTTATAGTTACGCACAATCATAATTCACTTAACTTTAGCGTAAGGAGAATAATTTAATTATATATTTAATTAGTTCGGTATAAGCATTACATGGCACTTGTTAAGTTAATATAGACTCAGATTTGTTATTGGGCTTTCATTTTGTTATGTATATAGTTATAATTCTTAACAAAAAAAAAGTTATTCATTTAATAGAATATACAACAGTTTGATTTTAGAAGCATGAAATATGTGTTATTATTATTAAATTCAATATAATTGTAGTTTCATTAATATTAAACATATAATCTACCGTCTTACCTCGTACATTACTGCCGTAGCCGTAGCTGTGAAATGCATGAATTGTAGTTTCCTTAAAGATTTCTATAATAACTGTGAAGGTAAAAGTTTCACTACATAATGAAGTACAATGATCAAACCACAATAACAAATGGGAAAACAAGACTAAGATCTTTCAACCGCAACAAGCGGTCTTCGTCAGAGTCAAAAACAGAGTTGGGTTTTTGACTCTGACGAAGACCGCTTGTTACGGTTGAAAGATCTTAGTCTTGTTTTCCCATTTGTTATTGTGGTTCGATCATTGATTGTTATTTCACGTGTTTATGTGAAATCTTTTTAATGAAGTACAAATATAAACTCTCTTTCTATAAACTTTTTTTTTGAAAGTATTGCTTATTTTGCTATTAAAAACGTATTGCGATATCTGGGGATGTACATCAACAAAGGCTGACATTGAATTCACATACAAGACTGGAAAGACATTACCTAATGAGACGATATAGCATCCTATCCAGATTTCTCGACAAAAGATGTAATAGTGGCTAGTTCCAACAAAATACTGGAATATACTACAATACTTAAACCAATTTGGACTTACGAAATCGAAATCTGGGAATCAACCAAGCGTACAAATATCCAAGTAATCCATCAGCCCAATCCATAATTTTTCGCAAAATTGTACAAGCTCCGTTTTATGTTTCTAATGCTACCATTCATATGGATTTGAAATTTTTTTTTTAACCACAAAGAAATCTAATCACGATACTGGAAATTTTATGAATCTTTACCCACCAATCTAAACCCTTAAATTCAGCAATTATGATCCCACCAGATTCATATCAACCTTATTAGAAGGCTGAAAAATATTGGCCCCATGATCTACTCAGTAAAGGTAACTGTGAACACTAATTGTGAAGAACAATTTATATGGAGCTCTACAAATGTGTGGTACTAAAATCTTTTATTTAATTTTTGTATGTATCACTATTAGTTGTTACCCCTCTAAGGGTAGTTGAAATATAATAATAAAAAAAAATCAGGGTGTTATAGAGTCAGAAATTGTGTTTCATATATCAGTCACGTATCTATAGCTTAAATTGAATCACATTATATAGTTGTTCCAAAACAATCTAGAGCTAATGGTAAAAGACACGGCATATGGTATCTACCAAGTATCTGGCAGCGTAGATGGTCAGGCCGGATGCATGCTCTCCGGTTTTCTATTAATCATTAAAAATATTTTGTTTTGCATATGGTTGAAAAAAAGCTGCATTATATTCGAAATTTTTTAACATCAGCTTTTTAGAATTACTCTTTCTTAGGTTTAAGGAATGAAATTAACTCTCTACATGAGTATTTCATTTTTTCTACTAAACCCATGTAATTAAGGAACATTATCAACTCAATTCATAAGTTATTGAATTGATTTGAATTATGTATGCATTGTGTTACTTATTCTTATTAGAGAAGGGACATCTCTGATGCGAAGTATCCCACCTACTCGAGGCCGATGGCTTTACGCCTGTCCCAAATTTTCTTCATAAAATAGATTTATAGTAAATGTTGAAACATCAAATATTGAGGGCGAACGTAAAGGTGACAACCAATAAATCACTCCCTAATTGAACACAATGAAATCAACATCTTTCAAGTTTGACCTGAGAGTACCTGTAATAAGTGGTTGATGGAAATATTTTGCAAAATATATCTGTGTTATAATGCATAATACAGGTAAGTTAAACAAGAATAATGAATTCATTTCTGCATATCCAACTTAAAGAAGAAGAAAAAAACATTATAAACAGGTGCTCAAGTAGAAAGGGTTGTGCTGACACCTCCAAGTGGTAACCATTGATAGCACCTTAGTTGTGAACCAAATCACCAGTCGCTTCTCACGAAGCCCTCCGACGATAAATAACATGCAGCAAAAGTCAAAACTGAAACAGGTTGTATGGGTCACTAATAAATTTCTACAGCGTTTCAACTTATCTGATAACTACCTGAATGGAGCCTGCCTGTTAGTAGAGGACAGCCTGGAACACATTCTTATCCAGTCCTCCCATTCCCTTCGAGAGCGAGAAATATTAAAGGAAAAGCTTGGTGAAGTGACCACTCTGAAAAAAAAAGTCCTAAAGAATACCAAGTTTTGGAAAATCGCTTCTGATTTATGCTAGAGAGATTGGGTCATAAAAGTGAAAAGGTTTAAAAGTTTGATTTAAGAAGTAAGAAGTAATAAATCAATATCTTTCAATCATAGGTACTTTCAATAACAGTATTTTTATTCAGAGGAATGTAACTATTTTTTTACTTTACTATAAGTAAAGTAAAGTGATCGTGAAAAAATTCGATCTCGAGATTTTGACGGAATTACATGTTTTGAGGTACCAGAAGTCGTTTTATGACGTTTTTACGATGATGTCTGTGTGTGTGTGGGTGGGTGGGTGCGTGGGTGGGTGCGTGTGTTAGCATTGCTTGTTACCACGCTACGGTCCAGATTCTTTGATGGATCAAGTTGATATTTTACACAAAAATGGGCCTCATAAAGACGAAGATCCCTATTGTTTGGGAAGAATTATGCATGATGGGAAAGTCACTTTTTTTGCCAAAAACCGTTTTTTTTAAAACATTTATTTCTCCTAAACTGATAACCCTAGAGTTTTGAAATTTTGACATTATCTTTGAGGTTACAAATAAAACAAACGAAAAATATATTCAGAATTTTCAAACAACTGAAAATATTTTTTTTTCAATAAAATGTACAAATTTTGACATATAATTCAATCTAAAACCTTGTGAGAGCGATACAAGCCATACTGTTTGACGGACAAGAATGAAACTATGCCTATAAATAGAACATTATGTGGAGAATGAGTTGAGATATTTTTTTCTAAAATTACTTTCGCTAAAGGGGCGTTACAGTACGATTTGTGTTTTCAGAAAATGTTTTTTTGACGCTAAACGGCTCGTTAAAAAATAATGAAAATTTGACCAAAAATGGAACAAAAAATTAGCAATTCATAAAAAAAAAATCATGAAGTTTCAATTACGGGAAAGAGCAATAACGATATAAAAACTGTTTGTTTATCTTAGACTAAGAGATCACCTGCTATACTTGTCGAATTTTTTGTATTTTTTTACATTGTTTACATTGACTTAGAAATTTTTTGAGCGAATCCACTGAGATAAAATTGATGTTTCTAATGGAAAAATGAAAATATATTATTGACTTATAAGAGATGTAAGAGGAATAATATTGTGCAGGTAAATGATAACACTCATTAAAAAAAAAATTCGTATATATGTTATTTGACAAAGGGGAAGGAAAATGGTCTTATTAAATACTATGAAGCCATAAAATTCCCAGTATAATAATTCTGTTAAAAACCAAAAATGTAAAAGATAATTCCAAATATAAATCTTTCGTTTAGAGATTAATAACTGTAATTATCGTACATCTTTAATTAACAAATCACCTTAAAACAACATTTTCTTCGCTGTTTAAGATGTTTTTCAGAGAAAAAAAGGGTATTTTACTGTTTCAAATTTGAAAATTTTACATTAATATTCAATGTAGAAGGATGTCAAGTAAACGATGTAAGAAATCTACTGGCTATTTGAACAATAGCCATGTTCTCTTGTAGGATAATATTTCGTTTCAAGAAATGTTCACATTGGTTTTTCAAAAATGTTATTACTGCTGTAGTTATACTAATGAAATTATTTGCAAATAATAAATTATTTGTGATGTACAAAAATAACCTTATAAATTGATATATCCTTCAATCACTATCTGTACTACCTCACGAATGCAATGCTAATAATTATATCCCATTTAGATATTTATGTTATGCTTAAATGATACGTTATGTTTTATATATTCAATGAAATTTGGCATTGAGTTACTTATAGTAAAGTAGAGTGTAGGCCACTCCAGATTTTTTTCAGTATAACAGCAGATATTTATCATACCATTAACAAATATTCATTGAATAGCTATTCAGGAAAAAAAAAGACATAAATACAGAAGGGAGTCCCTTTCAAAGTCCTGGAACCGCTTACGTTGTTATGTAATTTTTTTCAATATAACAGCAGATATTTATCACACCATTAACAAATATTCATTGAATAGCTATTCAGGAAAAAAAAAGACATAAATACAGAAGGGAGTCCCTTTCAAAGTCCTGGAACCGCTTACGTTGTTATGTAATTTTTTTCAATATAACAGCAGATATTTATCATACCATTAACAAATATTCATTGAATAGCTATTCAGGAAAAAAAAGACATAAATACAGAAGGGAGTCCCTTTCAAAGTCCTGGAACCGCTTACGTTGTTATGTAATTTTTTTCAATATAACAGCAGATATTTATCATACCACCAACAAATATTCATTGAATAGCTATTAAGAAAAATAAAAAAAGACATAAATACAGAAGGGAGTGCCTTTTGAAAGTCCTGGAACCCCTTACGTTGTTATGTAAGTTAAACATTTTCTCCATCATTTATATCCACATTGCCTTTGAAATATAAAACTAGCTTTTCTTAGAACTCTATAAAAAGAACGATTAAAATAACTTATCTGAAGCTGTATAGACGGCACACATCTGTCAACACAGACAAGGTCTATGGCAAATCTCCAGTGCTTTCAAGGAAGTCCTTTTAAATTCCATTAACCAACATCACTTACGCCTTTAATAAAAAAAAAAGTATTAACTTTAACCAAAAATTATGATGCATTTTTTTTTCATAAATTTAAATCATATTGAGATATCAATAAAAATGTTGTTATACAGCATAACAAAAATTCTGTTATTATTTTGGAATCTCAACAGCAAGCTACCAAATATCTATCATTTGTATGCATCACCTGTTAATAAGTAATAACTAAATTACGTACAATTTTAAACAAAACGGTTAAAGAAATTGAAATCATTTCCTTTTTTAGGGAACTATGTAATGTATCCCACCATAAGGTTTGTAATCTATTTCTTATTCATAAAACCGTTTCAATCGTCAGCTACTGTGGTCTCAAGTGAGGAAGTTATTGCAGTGTAATGCTAATTATACCAATAGGGTTGTAAGTGAAGTATGAATTGTTGTCCAGACATAATGGAATCTCTTTGGAATTATAAGTAAGTGGATATTGGGCTCAAGTATACCATTTGGGTCATGCCTAGTAGATATCGAGAGCACAGACTAATTATACCACTTGAATAGTAAGAAAAGAAGATACTACAGTTCACGTATAATTCTATTATCAGAGCTTAAGTGAAGTAGGTATTGCAATGCAACAAAATTGAAACTATTAGGGTTGTAAGTGAAGTAAATATTAGTGTTCTTGTTTAATAACAACTTTGAAATCATAATCACAGTAGATATTGGCTAAATAGATCGCTAAGATTAAAAGTCAAGTAGATACTCGTTTCTTCAACTAATTAGATTATTGGAGTCATAAGTGAAGTAGAGGATAGTGTCCTAAAATAATTATACAATGAGGTCCTTGTGATGTGACTAATATACTTTAGCCTAATTAACTGTTGGGATAGTTAGCAAAGAAGACACAAGGGTCCAGGGATAATTGCATTATAGGGGGTCTGAAGTTGTTGCATTCAAACGATATTTAAAATATAAGAGAGATGAATGAAGTAAATATTAATGGTGTATGTTAATAAGAACTTTGGAATGATAACAAAGATATGTTGGGGTTTAGGCTCTATTTACAATTGCTGTAGTAGTTAAATAGATACTGGGTCCTGAACTAATTAAATAATTTTAAATGCTTGTTTGAAAGATCTCTCTGACCTCTCAACATTAAGTGGAGTATAAGCTGGTATTTTACACAGATTATAACACGTATTTATAAGCTCAGCAAAACAATATTACATCAGGTTTTTTAGGAAATTACGTCACATGGGTTCGTCATATACATATTATTACCTGAATGAAATCGTATGTTATAATCCAACGAATAGTATATCTTTGAGGTCTATATGAAGTATGAATCGATGTTGTTCGCACATTATGCTATTGATATAACAGGCATGTGGGCAGCAAAATTTTGCAAACTAAACAAGATCATTACAATGTTATACATCATCGGGAAATTAAATATTAATAGTAAATAATAAATACCTATAGTTATGGTTAGGTTAGCTCAGTGGTTAATGTGCTCGCCTCTGGGCTGGTAGTCCGGGATTTGATCCCCATCTTGCCCTCGATTCATTCACACGGGAGGTGAATAAATCGGAGTACATCGTCTCTCCGAGAGGACGTCAAACCGTTGGTCTTGAGCCTGTACGATATCAAGTACTCGTTAAAGATCCCTTCTCACAATGAGTTAGGCAAAATTTAAGACTATCAATGTGGAATCTGTAGAAGTACTGATCGATGAAAAAGCGGTAAATGGCTGACGTTATCACCCACTAGGGGATCGTTTTTTTTTAAAAAAAAAAAAAGATTGCATATAGAATCCTACAAATTATTCAATGAATCAAATGCTTTGCTTAAGTACTAGCTGTCTTAGCAATGAATGTCTACTATTGAGTTTTCAAAGCTATAAAAAAGCTACTTAATAACTAATATATGAAAGAAATCTTACCAAGTTCTAGTTAGCTCATCATGATTTTAAGTTTTTAAAAAAATTCAATAGAGGCCTGGTAGGTCTAGTGACAACGTTCTTACATCTGAACCGGTACAATACCCGCTCTAGTATTCGATTTATTGACGCGGGAGAGTCACCCTTGGAGAGAACGTTAAGCCATCAGCCCTGTGACATTACTATGTCAGCTACTCGTTTAGAATACCTAATCTAAATGAACATGAGTTGGGCAAAAATTACATGCTATCTGGAATGCCGTGGTACAAGGACCCAATGTTTGGCCTATCTGTGTTCTCTGGTGAGACTGCCCCTGTATCCCAGTAAATTTAAAATTTTTACCATGTTCTAAATGTTTGACAACAAATATAATAATGTTGAATGTATCAGCTACATGAATTACATTTTATACTTTTCATTTATAGGTAGAATAAGTAAGCAAGGAGTGTTTTATTATATCTGAAAATGATAATTCAGACATGGTTGACGATTCTAAGACAGATTCAATTCTTAGGCGTACATAGTAACTGTTTGAATTGTACGAAAAACTGTATTTTACAATACATATTTTTTTAGGGAGAATTATTTGTTATGATTAAAATAATTATAACTAATATTATAATTGTAATAAATAATATTATTATTATATTACAAATAATATTATAATTATATTATAGATATAAACCAAAGTGAGAAGTTGAACCAGTGGGTTTCATTCTTTGCTCATGTGCATCGATGTCATTGTGTAATCTATCACTAAATATGCTTGTTACGCATAATGTGCGTAGTTGTATATTTGTAAATAAAGATGATAAAAAAAAATATTATAGATATAATTTTCCTGAAAGTCATTGGAAAATGATCTGCATTTCTTCAGAAACAAAAATTCTTTTGATTCAGTTGACTTCTGGTTGAGGTAATCACTGATTATTCCTCAAAACTCATGTAATCAAATCAGAATCAAGTACAAGTTTTGAGCTTTGTACTTGAATGTAAGATCATTCATGGTGTTGAAAAAAGTGCAATCGAGTGACTGGAAAATAAATTCTAAGTTATTAATATACTTATAAAACTCTAATTTCTCTTTTAGATGTTTGCACGCAGGTGAAACTTGTAATACCTGTTAATTCCAGTTTATGATGAATTATTCAAATAAATATTAAAGAAAATAATGAGTAATATATAACTTTACAAATAATGGCATTAAAAAGAGAGAAGAATGAAAAATAAATTCTTTCAACTCAAATCAAGTAAAATTAATGACTGCAGATGTATATATTAATGTTATATATATATATATATATATATATATATATATATATATATATATTAATAGTAATATATAAATTAAATTAAATTTTATTAAATATAAAATTATATACATTAAATTATATATATATTAAAATATATTAATGTTATAAAATAAACCTGACCAGTTTTTCTATGAAAGATCTCAGTCCCATTTTTGAATCTTATCGTTGTCTGGACAATAGTTTTTTTGGATCACGTATTTACTGTTAATTCCTGTTGTATAACTATATAAAACTTATTATATTTGTTTTATATAAAGAATCGGTCAGTTTTCCAGATTCAAATTAAAGTTTCAAAACCAACCGTTTTGTTTTATAATTCGTATTTAGAGCTTTGGCATTAAACAGATGTATGCATATCTGAAAGTAAATATAATAAATCTATTACTTTAAGGGTTTAAAAAAAATAATTTTAGGAATTTAAACTTAAAGACAAATGTCAGCTTAGATAGGAATGTTCTAAAGTAATATTATAAAGGCACATTCCTTTCATTAATATTATTTTATATTTGGTAAAATAAATGGAGTTTTTCAATTTACGGATTTGTTTGTTTTAAATATCCTTCATTGTGAATATACCTTGAATTGATGGTAATGCGACATCATTTATCATCATTTATCTAATAAAAAAAAATTTTTGTTTTGTTTTAAAATAAATTTTCGTTTTATTAAATATACTTACTGCATATATATATATATATATATATATATATATATATATATATAAATATATTCTATTAATTAGAATAGATGATTAGAATAATCTTAATCTATTTATTCTCTATTAGTCCAGTTATACCGTTGGCCTTTCAACTCTTTTATTCTAACCGCTTGTTCTTGTTCATTATTGACCTTTGACCTTCTCTGTATATTAACCTGTACTAATCCTTTTAATCTATTAATAGCAATGACTAAGCATGAGTCATCGATTTTAATTTAACATGTCACTTGGCCAATTCCTTTTCCAGTTGAACCATGTTAGCAGTTAAATCTCCTGCCTATTTATACCAATATATATATATATATAGTGCTTTCACAGAAAACACGTGTAATAACAATCAATGATCAAACAGCAATATGAAATAAGAAAAGAAGACTTATTTTATTTTTCATCTTATTTCATCTTTCAACCGAAGAAAAGTTGAAAGAGCGGTCTTCGTCAGAGTCAAAAACCAAACTCAGTTGGGTTTCATTTCCATCCAACTCAGTTCCCATTTCATATTGTGGTTTATCATTTATATATATATATATATATATATATATATATATATATATATGTATATATATATATAAACTAGAATTTTTAAAAGAACACATAGAAAAGAAATCAGTGAACTCACTACTATATTTCGATATCCTCGTCTTCAGGAAAAGATGTGAATCGCTCCAAAGGCTGATAACGACTCCTTATATATATACATATATATATATATATATATATATGTATATGTATATGTATATATATATATATTGATTTCTGTCAAGCATATTATATCAAATGCTTGGACGAGATGAGAATCTTTGTTTGCATGGCTTAATAACAAAAAATAGTAATAACAGTTATTCCTGTCAATCACTATCATCAGTGAATGTATTTTATTAACTGTTGCTATAATTTCTTAATACTGAGTGACACAAGGATTCAAGGGTCGTCTAGTACATAATATATCTTCATTGAACCGATAAAGATTTATATTTTCGATGCATATGAAATTTACATAAGAAAGGTAAATCTCATTTTCCAATCAGATTATGTCAAAAGAAAATTTACCTAACATTTATTAATTAATATGGGGCTGTTGTGACGGTAATTAAACCCTGCTTCATTAATTACATTAAGTAATTAAAGGACGCTTGAGGGTTGCAGAGTGCTTTAGATGAGGGACCACCAGTCTCTCTATCAAATTAAGTGCTCCAACCCCTCTTAATGTACCAATAACTGATTGATGTTTATGTTTTAAGTGATTAAAATAAAAAAGGGTTTATATAAACTAAATATCATTTGTGTTAATTTGTTTTCCAGAAATAGTTTGATTAATTCTGATTTTTATCTTTAAAGAAACATTAATTGCTTATTTTATTGGATGCAATTATATGTTATAGTTGTTACGAAATATAAGGAAACAAATTAGAGTAGTTTATACTAAATTTAACTGTCATTTAAGTAAAGGAAGAGCTCTATAAGTAAGAATATTTTTTTATTATTCTATTTGTAATGGAAGTAGAACTGGTATGATTGTCCTAATGAACTGTTGGAAGGTATGTTTTTATTAAATGGTAATGATTTAATAAATAATTTCAATCATTTATATAAAATAATTTAGTAAATTAAGTCGAAATGAAAAAAATTGAATGAAATGCTGTAATTATTAAGTTGTTTTTGTTACGATCATGGAAGGGTATTATCAATCAAACCACAATATGTAATGAAACCCGCCTCAGGACTGGTATATCCTGGGTTCGATACCCTCTCTGGCCCTCGATTTATTCACGTGGGAGATCCTTTATCTTACGCCATCTCTCGCAGAAGACGTTAAACCGTCGGTCCCGAGACTGTAGGAAGTCAGATATTCAGATACTCTTAGATGTTAAATAATCTTAATACATTTGGACTAGGCAAAATTTAGGACTCTCAATACAGAATCAATGGGAGGTGCAATACTCCCTCAAGTAATCGAAGGGCTGACTTTGTTAGTCACTTAGCCCTATATATATATAAATTATATATATAAATAATATATATTATTAATAAAATAAATTAAAAACGAAGAAACACACAGAAAGACACAGACATAACTCACATCGATATTTCGACCATCGTCGTCATCAGGAGGTGTCCTGCAGAAAGGCAGGGCGGTGACTCTATGTTTCTTTTATATTATTATTATATATATATATATATATATATATATATATATATATATCAATGATTAAACCACAATAAGAAATGGGAAAACAAGACTAAGATCTTTCAACCGTAACAAGCGGTCTTCGCCAGAGTCAAAAACCCAACTGGCGAACCAACAAGACCGCTTGTTACGGTTGAAAGATCTTAGTCTTGTTTTCCCATTTCTTATTGTGGTTTAATCATTGACTGTTGTTTCATGTGTTTATGTGAAATCTTTTTATATATATATGTATGATCAAACCACAATAAGGAAATGGGAAAACAAGACTAAGATCTTTCAACCGTAACAAGCAGTCTTCGTCAGAGTCAAAAACCCAACTGTTGGGTTTTTGACTCTGACGAAGACCGCTTGTTACGGTTGAAAGATCTTAGTCTTGTTTTCCCATTTTCTTATTGTGGTTTGATCATTGATTGTTATTTCACGTGTTTATGTGAAATCTGTATATATAATGTAAGTAATGAAGATATCGTTAGCAATCTAATCAGTTGTCAGCAGATGAAGTAAATTTGAAGTAGTTATTATACAATTTTTTGTTTGATAATGTTTAAAAGTGGTAATTAAGAATTATTATAGAAAAATAAAATATTATATATATAGTTTTTGTACATGATTTTTTTTAATAACGCATTTTCTTATAATACAAATATATTCTTTTGGAAATAGAAACTTAATTTACGAATTACTTAAAAGAATAATTGAATATTGATTGCCATTTGAATTTTAAGAAAACAAATATTTTATTAACTTACTTATTTTGAACATTGAGATTTTGTCAAGGTTAGGTTTATAAACAGCAATTAATACTAATTAATTATTAATAATTATAATAAGTATTAATGTTAATAATTAAGCAGTTATGCCATCGAAGAAGACAAAATAGTCAATATTGTTCTAAATAACTCCTAAAGAATACTAAAGAAAGCAAAATTGATCCTGGTTACATCTTGAATGGGTAAAACTAGGTGTTTTGCGTCCTTGTAGGTAGGTAGTGCTTGTTTCGGTTCAGTGATGCCAAATCAGGAATGAAATCACACCTCTTCTTTTTCACCACATGAGTAACCATATAAACTTCTATAAGTGTGCTTCTTGGATAAAAGAAAACATCGAATAAAATAAATATTGAATATGGCCCCAAATCGTACCTAAAGTATTTACTAATAGTAAAAATGTCAATGTTTTTCCTTAATTGCATTCAACTTAAACAATAAACTATCATAGAGGTTGTCATATCTCATTATTTTTCTACGTAACAAAAATTCTGGTAAAAAAAAACTATATGAACTTGTGGCAACTTAAGTATGCATATGAAATTACACGCATCGTTTTCATTATTAAAGCATAAATTTCATATTACCTACCGATCCAATATATTTCAAAAGTTTTTCAACTAAAATAAGAATTTTATTTAAGCAGTAAAGAAGAATAAGCCTTTCCGGAAAGGGTCTGCCTTGTTAATATCTTTGGGTAAAGTTGGTGTTTTAAGTTGACGCAATATATCATATTTATTGCTCACCGACTCAACTTATGAGGAAAGTTTTCAAATTATGGTTGAAGGCTAGAGATAAGCTGTTTTGACCTCTTCGAGTCTCGGACATTATTTCTAGCCAACTTTGAATAACATGGCATATTATATCTTTTCAAATACATTAAGAGACATTCCAATAAAACTTTTTTGTATTGAAACAACAGTTTATTGATATAAAATAGCTATAAAACAAACATATGTGTGATATTTTAAATTTATTAAAAAATGCTTAAGTAATGGATTTTTGGAATTAAATATGTTACTTTTTTTAATATTTCATGTACTTAAATATCAGTGGGATGCCAGCTAAGTATATATAAATGCCATTGACTCTCTAGACAGATAGACAGATAGACTTTATATCTTGAAAGTTTAGGTAAATTTAGTTATAATGAAGTGCTTGTAGTAATTAATTCACAAACAATGGTTCTTCTTGCTTATAATCCAATTGTGATTTACCCACTAAGATTAAATTTTGGTTATTATTCTAACCAGTTTTTAATTCTAACGTAGTCTAATCCGTTATTATGTAGTATTTACTCATTGTAGGGTAAAAAGCTAATGAAGTTGTCTCCACATGTAAAAATTTAATCGTATAAACAACGCGTTCCGAATTCATAGTGTTCTTTCTCAGGTATTAACTAAAAGTGAGTGTTTGCACAAAGTCAGTTGTACAGACACTCACCCTTAGTTAATACCTGAGGAAGAACACTACGTGTTCTAAGAATAAATTTTTATATGTGGAGACCATTTCATTAACTCTTAACCCAACAATAGCCAGTTTTTAAACAAATTTTATAAATCCTAAAGAAATTTATATATATTTTTTTTTGAAAACATAATTGTTGATATGTGCTATCAGTGCTTAAAACTGATTTGAAATCAGAGATCTTAAAACTACCTGTTCAGCGAACCTAACTCCGTGGGGGTAAACAACGATCCAGGAGTGTCCCTGACCGTCTTGACTTGACTGTACTCGGTATGATGCGTTCTGTGTAGGTCTTCAGTCGGTCGGGATTGCACTCTACCAGTTGCTATTCACGCTAATTCACATAGCCTGAGCTTCAATGAGTGTTTCAGAGTTCAAATATTTAAAACAGTCCATTCACACAATAGATCCCGTAACTAGAAGAGCTTCTGAAGAAGCCCCTATATGGCTCTTAGGAGCATGTTCAAATCCTGGATCAACCTAAACCATTAAGCAGTATTCAGAGGTGAAGTTATATTACATTTAATTTTTTCATAAAATAATTATTAATTTATATTATCATAATGTTTTTTATTTAATAATTTTCTGTTATTTTGGATTTTATAATTATGAAGATTCAAAATTTTATTATTAATTTTTCTACTATTATATTTTATTTCGTTGCTATTCTTCTTCAGCATTCTTAGTAGTTTTTTTGTTTTCTTTGTGGCCAACCTGTACATATTCTGTGAAGCTGTCCTTTTGGCTTTCGTCTTCTAGCCACTCAGCTTCCTTTCCTGAGGACGACTGTTAAAAGGGTTGAAACATTGAATGTGGGTCCTAATTTCTGTTGTTCGTTATTAGTGTTTCTCAAAGTTTTTAAAGTATATATATAAACTAGAGTTTATCGGGACTCGGTCCGCTCTTCAGGTTCAAATTAAAGTCTCATTGACCGAGTCCCGATAAATTATAGTTTTGTTTCTATTCTACGGTCGATACTTTTATCAATATATATATATATATATATATATATATATATATATATATATATATATATAATATATATATATATATATATATATATATATATATATATATATATATATATAAGTGCCACTTAAAGAAGAACTTAATAAAAGAATTGATGAAGTAATAGACCAAAAATATATGAATAACTATATATATAATCAAACTACAATATGAAATGGGAAAACGTCCCATTGATTGTTGCTTTATGTCTTTATGTGAAATGTATATATATATATATATATATATATATATATATATATATATATATATATATATATAACTAAAAAATGATTGATCGGGATGCGGTCAGTTTCTTCCACTTTTAATTCAAACTCTCATTGCCGACGTTTCGATTTTATTCAAAATCTTTTTCATAGGCCTACAAACAGAGGAAAACAAGAATTTACTTCTTGTTTTCCTCTGTTTGTAGGCCTATGAAAAAGATTTTGAATAAAATCGAAACGTCGGCAATGAGAGTTTGAATTAAAAAGTGGAAGAAACTGACCGCATCCCGACCAATCATTTTTTAGTTGTATATCTGTCACACGGTTGAGAAGTTATTAGTGTTTATATATATATATATATATATATAACATAAAAACTCAGATGAATAAATTAAACACCGACCTCTGGTTCCTAATTTATGGTTAGAATGGAGAAAAGGGGAAAACAGGAGTAGGTTACCATCATAGGGGCCAGGATAGCTGAATGAAAAAGTGCTTACTACTAGAGTGATAAATACGGGGTTCAAAACCCACTCAAGCCCTCGATTTATTCTCTTGGGAGGTGAAAAAATCTTAGCTCTTCCTCCCTCAGACAGGACATTAAACCGTCTGTATAGAGCCTATACCATATAATGTACTCGTTATAGATACCTGTTCAGAATACATTTGAGTCGAGCATAATTTAGGAATCACAATGTTAAAATCCTCATGGTGTGTAGTGTCACAAAAAGCCAATGTTCGGTCTATATGAATCCTCTAGTGGGACTATCAATCCAACCCAACCTAATCCACTTGTTTAGAATTTGTTGTAGTTTGAGATTTGAGTTTGACAAACATCCGTTGTCTGTTTCAAAACTATTTTCTATGGTTAAAGTATGTATATAGTTAAATGTAAGTAAAGTGAAACAAACAAGGAAAACTAAAAATTAAATTTTTAGTTTTTAGTTTTAACAATTATCATAAGAATAAATAAATAACAGCTAAGTGCATTCATACTGAAAAGTTTCAAAGACAACTACTACAGCAAAGAATATACCCTTTTGAAAGTAGGAAATTATGACGCTATTAAAATATAAATTACGGGAAAATAATGTACAAGTTACGCGTGTCCGGAGAATAAAAGGGTTTTTAAAAAATAAAGAAATTTAATAAAACTAGCTCGCACGTGATTGAAGACAAGAATCCAGTTTATTAGTCAGCTCCTTCTATTTATAGGAGAGGCAATGTTGATACGGACTTCAACCCTCTAGTCTCTCGCGGGCCGGCATTACTGCCCCCTCCCAGTCCTTATCAACAATGCTCTCCGCACAAGTGACTGAGTTATATAACAAAACAAACATGACTCTAAACATAAGAAATGAATATAATGCTTTAACGTTCAAAACAAACAACAACAAAAAAAAATAAAACAACATCCACACAAGTAACTGAATTAACATTATTTAAAGAAATTACCGAAATAACAAAAAGATGAACTTCTATGATTATTTGTACAAAACAAAAATAACAAAGGTAAACACACATAACTACACTATATCGTTCGCACCATTGGTGGGACTTTCCTTCTCACCCGTCGAAGTTCGTGAAAATGAACAATCTCTTGTTTCAGGGTGTCCGCTCCTATTCTCCATATCCGTGCTCTGTACCGTGGTAACGTTGCGAGTACTTCGTATGGTCCCACGTATCTTGGGTCTGATTTTCTTCTCTTCTGCCTATTCAGTTTATATACGAAGTCCCCTTCTTGTATCAACCCTACTGCTTCTTCTGCTTTCTTTTGATTATATTGCTTGGTCCATCTTTCTTTTGCTGCTTTGACTCTATTATGTAACCTTTGTGGATCCACTTCCTTTTTCCGCAATTCAAATGGTGTTGCCTCTGTGGTCGAGTGAATACTACTGTTGTATGCTAGGACCGCCCTGGCCATTGCCACATGACCCTTTATGTTTTTTGCATCAGCCAATAACTGCAAGTGTTCCGTTAGAGTGTTATGTAATCTCTCTATTGCTCCGTGAGACCTTGGATGACCCGGTGTACACCAATGGGGGTTTATATTGAATTCTTTTAAAAGGGTTTTTATTTTAACATTGTTGAACTCTCGCCCTCTGTCCATATAGATCGTTCTCGGGCAGTCAAACGTGGCCAAATACGAAAGCAATGCCTCTTCTGTACTTTCACTTGATTTACTTGTGAGTGGCCATGCTGAGGCTAACTTCGTTAGTCTATCTATTGTTGTTAAATATTTGTTTCCCTCGTATGTAAATATATCGATCTCTAGCTCCTCAAAGGGTCCCTCGGGCGTCTGACTTTGTAATAATGGAGGTACAAGTGGTACTCTTTCATACTTCCTCCTTTTGCATATTTCACAGTCCTTTAGCACTTGGGCTATCCTCTTGCCCATTTGGAGCCAGTAATGCGACCTCTGTAGATGTTTAAGGGTCTCTGTGACACCACGATGGTTGGTTTTTCCCCTGTGATAATTTAGGATGACCTCTTTCTGCTGCTCTTCGTCTTCTACCGTTTCTACCTGGTTCTTGCAGATTATGAAATGAGCTCCTTGTCTCAGCTCTCTTTCCTGAATTAGTCGTAGTATTCTACCTTCAAGTTCTCGAGATTCTATAAAGAAATGGTACACCTTTCCTGGCACTGTTAGTTGGTTTATGACTGTACTTAGTTGTTCGTTATTCGCTCTCGTTCCTCCTGTAATAATATTTATTTTTAAGTGGCCATATTTATGCAATCGGGTGCTTACTACTTCTTCCGTGTCGCTTTTTATAATTATTTGATTTCTCTTGTTGTTTATTATATCCTGGCTAATCTCAGCCTCTGGTCTATTTCGTTGTTCATGGTCTTCATCTGCGTCTGGTGTCCAGTTTGCGAAGAACTCTCGCACGTCCCTGGAGGTACTTGGCTCACTCGTACTTCTTCTCGTAATGACATTGACGTTTCTGGACAAACAGTCGGCTACTTGATTATCAACGCCCTTTACGTGCTGGACCCTGAAGTTGTATGCAGCTATCCTTTCCTTCCACTTTGCTATCCGGGCTGACGTCTCCTTTAAATTCCCGATCCACATTAGGGGCCTATGATCTGTTCTAATAGTGAACTCAGCCGCAAAAAGGTAGGGTCGGAAATGTTCTACAGTCCACACTATGCCTAACATTTCCCTTTCTATCGTGCTATACCTTTTTTCTGCTGGTGATAATTTTCTGCTGGCGTAGGCTATTGGTCGCTCTCCCTGGATAGTTTCCTGCATCAAGACTCCCCGATAGCTTCTTGACTGGCATCTGTCATTACAATGAATGGCTTGTTTAGGTCAGGGAATTGGAGCAACAGCGGGCCCCGCAACGCCTTCTTACACTGCTCCACTGCTTCTCTTAGATCTTCTGTTTGTATAAACTTCTTTCCTTTCTTTAAACTGTCCGTCAAGGGATTCGTGATTGCTGCAAAGTCCTTTACGTACCTTCTATAGAAACCTATCATACCTAGAAAAGCCCTGATGTCTTTGGGTCCCTTTGGATAGGGTAATCGGTCTATTGCTTCAACCTTCTTAGGGTCGGGTCTTACTCCTTCACCTGAGATAAGGTGCCCCATAAACCTAACCTCTTTTTGATATAAGCGGGTTTTATCCATCGCTACCTTTAAACCAAAGTCCCTTATTCTTTTCAGCACCCTTGTAACATGTTCCTTATGCTCTTCTATTGACTTACTGAACACTATGATGTCATCCATGTAGATTTGCGTAAAGTCTTCTCCCAGTCCTTCAAGCAGTTCATCCATGAGGCGTTGGAACGTGGAAGGCGCATTCTTTAGGCCAAAGGGCATCCTCAAAAATTCGAAGTGGCCTCTATCGAACGTAAAGGCCGTCTTCTCGACATCTCTCGGGTGCATCCTAATCTGGTGATACCCGGCCTTGAGGTCGAAGGTACTGAATACAGTTGCTCCTGCCATATGGTCGAGTATGTCTTCTATCCTTGGCAGAGGGTATCTTTCAAGCTTAGTGTACTTATTTAACTCTCTAAAATCTACTACCAGCCGGTATTTAGGGGGTTTACCCTCCTCGACCCCGAAATAGGGCTCGAAAATTGCGACTTAGACCTCTGTATTATGCCCTGGTCCAGCATTTCCTTTATTTGCTCCTGCATTATCTTTTTCAATTGGTGTGGGTACCTTCTAGGTTTCACGTAAACAACTGTACCTTCAGGGAGTTCTATTTGGTGTTTGACCCTACCTGTAGCTGATAACCTCTGTCCTTCACTATAGAATACTTTTTCAAACTCCTTCATTAATTCACTCACCTGATGTTCTCCAGGTATCACTTTTCCACAGTTTACTGTTATTCTCTTCCCTGGTTTAACTCTCCCTTCCACGAAGTATTTCCTTTTACCTAGCTTAATATCCCATTTCCCTTTTTTACACTCAGGTTTTGCATTGATTCTCTCCAAAAAATCGCACCCCAAAATAACTCCATATTTCTGGGTCTCTAAGTGGGTCACATGCACTTTCATCTCCAGGGTCTCTCCTATTAATTCTCCCATCTCTACCTGTAATTCGCCTAACAAGCTTTTCCTCCCTGCCATGGTGATCAAGGTGCAGTCGCATGGTGTCAGCCCTGAATAATTGTCCATCCTTTTTGCCACTTCGTTGTCCATAATTGTGCTATCTGACCCTGTATCTACCAAACACTTAGTCTTCCATTTGGGGAAAAAAAATATAGGGAGCTTACCTCTTATGCTATTCCTCTGTTGCTCGCCTATATACCTCTCGCCTAACCTTCAATCCTTCTTCCTCTTCTCTCGAGTAGCGATCCTCCCACCACGAGTCTCTTCCAGTGAAGGCCACTTCCCTCGCTCGTACCAGCGCTCGTGTCGTTCTATCGATGTCTCTTGCTCCGACCCTGTTGACTCTGATGAGCTCCCGTCCTCTGAAGAGCCTTCCCCTTTTTGTCTTCTCCTGCCCCACATCTTTTCCCGTCGGGTTGTGTTAACTTCCATGGGCTCATCTCTCGGTGTTGGTCTATACTGTGTCGTTCGTGGTCTCTCCTTGCGATATAAATACGGGCACTCTCGCGCGAAGTGACCGAGTTCACCACACTCCCAACATCCTCTTCTTACTGGCTTCTCTCTTCGCGTGTAGCCTCCCACTGCCTCATAGCTGTTCCTCCTGGCTTGAGATCTTCTCTCTTCAAAACGTCCCCGTGGCTTCCTCTCCTGTGAATACCTCCCTTGTCCTCGATCCTCATAGGCTCTTGCTCTGAATTGCCTATCCTGAGGTACTCTCCTCCTGGTCACAACCGCCCATCCTCCTTCTGACTTCCCTCTGTATATAACACCGTTATCTTCTCGGTCCATTTCTTCCTCCCGGATGGCATTGATTGTCTCCTCGAGACAAGTGGGCTTCATGATACGGAGGGCCATTCTCACTCGTTCTGGAGCTGCCTTGAGGAGAATTTCGCTGGCTATCTCTTCGTATATTGTCGTTCTCCATTTCGCTTCTTGACTGTCTGTGCACTTTTCATTGATCTTCATAGTTAATTTCCTCGTCGCATCCCCCAATCTGCGCCCGAACTCAGCGCAGGTCTCTCCATTCTCCTTCCGCATTTCAAAAATTTTTAGCGCACTTCTAGCTACAGGCTTTGCGGCTCCAGCATATCTGTCCTTAAGGGCTGCTCGCACCACACTCCACTCTGCACAAAACGTAAGGCCTAACTCCAGCATCACCGTAAGGCTGACCCTGGCGAGGAAGTAGGTCTTGATGTTCTTGTCTGTAGCCGGGTCTAGTTGAGTTGTGACTAACTGCTCGTTGATGGAGTCCATTCTCTCTATGAACAAGTCCAACTCTCGAGCATCACCCTCGAATCTCTTTATCGAATCTAATAGGTTCATCAGGTACCCTGCTTTTGCTACTCTCGCTTGTTCTATTTTCACTGCGAGCCTAACTTCGGCTTCTGTTGTCGATTTACTCGTCATGTTGTTTTCTACACTGGACACAACACTACACTATTAAACAGTTGGCGAATGATCCCGGGTTTCGGCACCAGTTACGCGTGTCCGGAGAATAAAAGGGTTTTTAAAAAATAAAGAAATTTAATAAAACTAGCTCGCACGTGATTGAAGACAAGAATCCAGTTTATTAGTCAGCTCCTTCTATTTATAGGAGAGGCAATGTTGATACGGACTTCAACCCTCTAGTCTCTCGCGGGCCGGCATTACTTACATATATAACTAATGAAAAATATCAAAATGTTGTATTAAAAAAGTGATGATACTATTAATCACGTCAGAATAAGAGAAACTAAAATGTTAAGGGAAAAGAATGGATGTTAAATAGGTTTTAAAGATGTTTAAATAAATAAAATTGGTTATGAATTATTACAGAATATAGAAATATAAAGATACGTATAAAATGGCTTCACAGTGATATCATAAAAGAAGTACAAGAATTCTTATAATAGCAAAGTTAAAATAATAAATATAAAAGAAATAAATGGTAATAAAGAAAATACAAGACATAACTTTTTTAGTTGTGAGTAATGCAGTGCTTTTATTGGGAATCTAATTGGGAATACGAGTATATGTCTCTTCAGATTTGTGAAGGGATATATCTATTTTTATGGGGAGTCCGGAACCCAAAAACAGATTGATGTGGTATTTTTTAGAAGCTAATAATGATCTGTGGAATTGTTTCCTTTCAATTGATATAATATATATAACAAGATTTCACATAAAAATGTGAAATACCAATCAATGATCAAACTACAATATGAATTGTTGAAATATCTTAATCTTTATTTTCCATTTCATATTGTAGTTTGATCATATATAATATATATCAATGATCAAATCACAATATGAAATGGGAAAACAAGACTAAGATCTTTCAAACATAACAAGCGGTCTTCGTCAGAGTCAAAAATCCAACTGAACAACAGTTCCCAACCCAAATCAGTTGGGTTTTTGACTCTGACGATGACCGCTTGTTACGATTAAAAGATCTTAGTCTTGTTTTTCCATTTCATATTGTGGTTTGATCATTGATTGTTATTTCACGTGTTTATATGAAATCTTTATATATATATATTCATTTTATAAACGGAAAAACGATCCAAAACTGGACACAATAACAGTTCAAAATTGAGGATAGCTAGCACACAAAAGAAAGAAAACACCTACCAACTCAAATTTTCGGGCAATCCATCTTCAGGAGAAAAGAGAAAGTGAGACCAAGCACGTTGTAGACACACCGGCTACTTATCCACTAGCCAGTTACTAGCCGTTACGGTTACAAGCCGTTGCGTCTACAACTTGCGTGGTCTCCCTTTCTCTTTTCTCCTGAAGGCGGATTGCCCAAAAATTTGAGTTTGTAAGTCTGCTTTTATACTTTGTGTGCTACTTATCCTGTATTTTGGACTCATATATATATTTATATATATTATATATATAATTATATAATTATAATATTATAATTATAATTATTATATATTATTATATTATAATTATAATATTATATATATATATATATATATATATATATATATAACAACATTCAGAATATTAATTACTAAATCAGTCGATAATATGAAATATTAAATGTATAATAATCCTAACATTACGGCAGTGATATAAATATTCGTATAATTTCTGTCGAAGGTAATTTTTTATAAGTTAGAAAATATATTTTTAACGTAACCAGATGACCAGTTATATCAATTTAATTGGTTTTATAAAAGCTTGATTTTTTTGATGGTCAGTTCAATTTAATTTGGATTGTTTAGAAGTTTGATTTATATATTTGTGCGAAAAAAAATCAGGAACCTGTGAGTTTTATTTCTCTATTAACTCACTTTTTTTTTTATTTGGGGTAAATGCATTGTATTGAACATTCTTTAACTGAAAAAAAAATTTAATAAAATTACAGTGTTTATTGAAAGTGTTGATGCCGTTTAAAATCAATTAAATATATATAATAAAAGATTGACTTATAATATGAAATTAATGACATCTGAATGGATTCTGTAGTGTTGTTAATGAGTAATGTACTGGTTTAATAGAAAGGGATATTTACATTTGGAGTGGTAGAGAGACTAAGAATAGTGAGATGGTAAGATCTATATCAGTCAACGGAAGACGTTTGTTGGTTTCCACCCACTGGAGCCAACCACCTTTCAGCAATGTTATTGTGCCGAGCGGTTCTGTTATTTATACAACATGGTGCCCTGGCCGATGTCAACACCTCTTCAAATATTGACAACCCCACTAGGAGGCTATTTGATTCCAGAACACGAAGTATATTTAAAGTTGTCTAAAATAGCACACGTTATATTTTTTGCTTCTTTACTAAACCCGCTTTTATTTTTTAAAATTATTCTGTCAATATCAGATTTTTCTTAAATTATATAGCAAGCCAACAGATATGTAAATATGTTAGTGTATATTACATGATGTAGATTTGTTATTAATACGCTAAGAATATTTAGTATCAAATGTATTGTGACAATGACAAAAACTACAATATGAATTTTTGAAATATCTTAGTCTTTTTTCCTTTTCATATTGTGGTTTGATCATATAATATAATTATATATATATATATATATATATATATATATATATATATATATATATATATATATATGAATAATAATCAAAATAACACTTGATGTAATAGTTGGATTAATTTACCACAATGAAACAAATTTGGAAACAATGCTCTATGGCCTTTCGTCAACACATCATCAGAGAGCAAGTGAACTAAAAATAATAAAAATAAATAAAGTTGTTTAAAAATAATAAAAAAAAATATTGTGGAAAGTGCACTCATAAATAACATTTATGAGAAATTAATGAACAATGGCCTTGGACTCTATAAATTGATGGAATAATTAAACAGATGAAGACTTCTTCATCATTAAACACATTCAGGGTTACCAACAATTTTAGAAACTTCTATCAACCAGGTTAACAAGTATTTATTATTTTTTAGTTCACTTGTTCTCTGACGCTGTGTTGACGAAAGGCCTTAGAGCATTGTTTACAAATTTGTTTAATTGTGGTAAATTAATCTATATATATATATATAAATGAAAAAAGACAACAAATAGAAAAAGCGAGAAAACTTACTGGATCGATATTTCGAACTGAAGTTCATCGTCAGGGAGAAGAAGGGAAGAAGAAAAATTACGTGCGTCCACTTGTACGGGCAGAGAGCGACTGGGGGTTCCAGGCGGTATATATATATATATATATATATATATATATATATATATGTGTGTGTGTGTGTATAATATAATCGGGATTCGGTCAATTTTCCAGGATCAAAATCAAACTCTCAATGCCGACGTTTCGGTTTTATTTAAAACCTTTTTCATAGGCCTACAAACAAAGGATGACAAGAAATCATATATAAACATCAACATATAACTAACATCAAAATGGAATATTACAGTTGTGAAAAAACAAACAACAATATTCCATTTTGATGTTAGTTATATGTTGATGTTTATATATGATTTCTTGTCATCCTTTGTTTGTAGGTCTATGAAAAAGGTTTTAAATAAAACCGAAACGTCGGCATTGAGAGTTTGATTTTGATCCTGGAAAATTGACCGAATCCCGATTACATTATACACCTATTCTATCCAACGCTTGATATATTATTGAATTTATATATATAAAGATTTCACATAAACACGTGAAATAACAATCAATGATCAAACCACAATAAGAAATGGGAAAACAAGAATAAAAGTATTGTTACGGTTGAAAGATCTTAGTCTTGTTTTCCCATTTCTTATTGTGGTTTGATCATATATATATATATATATATATATATATATATTCATAAATTTTGGTAGCAGTAATTTCTTGATACACACATTATTGAAAATGACACCAAATTTAGCTGATACCTGTTTCTTAACAAGTTTCTCAAATTTCTAAATAACACTCTCGTTATTTCGTCTACACAATAAAGTACATCTCCTATGGTCGACATGTTTCGAATGATCAACATTCATCATCAGGACGTGAATTGAGAAACTTGTTAAGAAACAGGTATCAGCTAAATTTGGTGTCATTTTCAATAATATATATATATATATATATATATACAAAACTATAGTTTATCGGGACTCGGTCAGTTCTTCAGGTACAAAATTAAACTCTCATTGCCAACGTTTCGGTCTTTACTTAAAACCTTTTTCATAGGCAGAAGTATAAATTTTGAATCAGTTCATAATACTGACGTCTCAATAAATATTATTTATAATCAATGTTACCCCGAAATAATGTATACAACAGAATAATGATTACTTCATTTTCCAGAAATTCTTTTTCCTTCCTACAAATCTGACTAAAAATTACCATAAACCGTTTATAACTATCAATTCGAACTAAATATGATAGTAATAAAATCATATTTATCAGGCAAGAGAAAGGAAATTTACTATAGATATTAATAAGCTATATATATTTACTATAGATATTTATATTATTCGATGCGATGTTGACCAATGGGAGTAGAGTTACAGGTCCAAGCGTAAGGTCCCAGTTGCCCGCTGCTCAGCAAAAAGCCTTTGCGTTCTGCCAATAGGTATAGAGGTTGCACAGTCCCTCTGTGTTAAATGATGTTTGGCAGAAAACATTAGCCTCACTTTACAGTGAACTCCTGTTCCCTTTCTATTTTTGATTTTTGTGGTGGTTGGGTGTTGTTGTTGTTTACTATTTTCTGTTACGGATATTGCTGGATATTTAAATGATACTCTCGGTTGTTTACTGCGAAAAGCCGCCTTCATCTTCATGCCAACAGGGGTAGAGGTTGCACAGTCCCTCTTGATTATTAAGAGATGTTGACACTGGAATCCAACTTCTTCTCGTAGAAACATCTTCAAGTTGTAGGTTTTGTATATTCTCGTATCTACGAGAAGAAGTTGGATTCCAGTGTCAACATCTCTTAATAATCAAGAGGGACTGTGCAACCTCTACCCCTGTTGGCATGAAGATGAAGGCGGCTTTTCGCAGTAAACAACCGAGAGTATCATTTAAATATCCAGCAATATCCGTAACAGAAAATAGTAAACAACAACAACACCCAACCACCACAAAAATCAAAAATAGAAAGGGAACAGGAGTTCACTGTAAAGTGAGGCTAATGTTTTCTGCCAAACATCATTTAACACAGAGGGACTGTGCAACCTCTATACCTATTGGCAGAACGCAAAGGCTTTTTGCTGAGCAGCGGGCAACTGGGACCTTACGCTTGGACCTGTAACTCTACTCCCATTGGTCAACATCGCATCGAATCATATTCCTTTCCCCGGACAACCCATAGAAAACTGTATATTTATATTAATATAGATATTTAAAGAAAATCCAAAATCTATTAGTATAACGCGCAGTTCACTGTTGTTTTTATCTTTTTAGTATTGATTTTAATTTTAAATGAAAATTATTAATTAATAAATACGAGTATTTAATGTAGTATCTGTTGTTTTAATGTCTTCTTAATGTTTCTTTCAACACAAGAGACATAGTTGTTTCTATGATTACAATTTAAACAACAATCTCCTAATGGCTTTCTTTTCAATATAGATTGATTACATAAATAGGCACTAATCCATACAAGACTTATATCTCTACCAAAAAAAAAAAGGTTATATATGAAACTAACAATAAAGTTTTAATTTAACAATAAATTAGTTTTAATATGAAACTAAGTCGTAAGTTTCATAATTATTTTTTTATGTAGAGAAGTAATTCTTGGGGTCCTCCGGATTGAGTTAATACCATACTATAAAAGTTGTAAAAGTAATTAATATTTAACAGTACAAGCAGAAATACCCGGCGTTGCCCGGGTCTAGAAGTTTTAAGTATAAAATATGAAATGATCGAAATGAAAATTGGGTTCAATATTATTTTATGCACTTTTGTCTTACGATTCTTTATTCATGATCTACAGTCCCTTGGACGTTTTTTAACATTTTCAGGAGAATAGTGGTACCTAGGCTATGAAAGAAGCATCCTAGAGCAAAAAATCATTAAATAACATTGAGCTCGATTTTTATTTCCAACATTTCATATTTTATGCATTAAGGCCGTAGACGCCATATTTCTTGAGAAAAAGTGCAAAAACTAAAAATTGGCAAATTTTTGAGGTTTTTGGGCCCTAGGGGGCCGGGGTTAGGCTGCCCCCCAGAGTTTAATAGCCTAAAACCACCCCAAGACTAATAGTAAGTGCCTTGCAAAAGAATTTTTGAAAAAGGTCCATTGTAGGCCGAATGCATAAGGTACAAACATACATATATACATAAAAAGATTTCACATAAACACGTGAAACAACAATCAATGATCAAACCACAATAAGAAATGGGAAAACAAGACTAAGATTTGTTTTAGTCTTAGTCTTGTTTTCCCATTTCTTATTGTGGTTTGATCATACATATATACATACAGAGCCACGAAGAGAATTTAAATATAGATAAACAACAAGGATTTCATTTATTTATAATCAATTAAATCTTAAAATTTATAATAATTAATTACGATTTAAAATGAAAAAGATTCCATTTGATTATTGCATCTTCATATAAATTTTAGGAAGTTTCTGAAGAAAATTTCTTGATTAATTACATTGAAAGTTTGTAGGCATTATATCTTCTCCTACACCACTCCTAACTTTCCCTCTTACTCGTCGTATTTCTCATTAGTAAATTGCTGTGAATCTCTTAACAGAAATCATGTTGTTATTTGGTTTAGTCAATTATTTAAATGATAAAATTAATCTAAAATTATTCCTATAAATAATACTGATATACAGTTCATTTACAAAATTATATTTAAATTAAAAGAGCCAACCTTATGCCAGTATGTTTTGTTTTTTTTTTAAAATCAGTTTTAGACGTGCTATCAGTATTAGTTGTAAATTCTATCCTATTAATCTGCAAAGTTTTTCTGTATAAAGCTATTGCGTTTAGAAACGTTCTTTCATTGAAAAAAAAAAAAAAACCATCATAAGATGTTTACATACATACAGGTCTTTAAAAACACACAAAAAAATAGCATATTTATTAGAATTAAGCATTGTTTAAATTAGGGTATAAATTAATAAGTAATTATTACTAAGTAATAATTAGATATATAAGATATAATTATATATTAGATATCAATGATCAAACCACAATAAGAAATGGGAAAACAAGACTAAGATCTTTCAACGGTAACAAGCGGTCTTCGTCAGAGTCAAAAACCCAACTGAACACTAGATGCAGAACACATCTGGTGAGGAGTTGTGAAGAGTTGGAGGGAAGAGTGGTCTAGATGCAGAACACATCCTCACCAGATGTGTTCTGCATCTAGTGTTCAGTTGGGTTTTTGACTCTGACGAAGACCGCTTGTTACGGTTGAAAGATCTTAGTCTTGTTTTCCCATTTCTTATTGTGGTTTGATCATTGATTGTTATTTCACGTGTTTATGTGAAAGCTTTTTATATTAGATATATAATTATTAGTATAACTAATTGAGATAAGTCATACTTTAATTTATTAATTACGAGTAATATAAATTGCATAACTGATTACATAAGTTAGTACAAAATGTATTCTAAAATGTGTAAAATGAAAGGAAGCAGTTATTTATAAAATTTTGAGCTGATTAATTAAGTTGTAACAGTTTTATTTCAATTATCTGCCAAATGAACTTGTTTATTTAATTAGTTATTCTGTTCTACCGACAGATGTATTTTGATATTGCAAATATTTTTCGTCTCATATCATCATATGATTAGTAAAATATTTTAATGAATGTTACAAATGAAACAATCCATTCATACTCTCTTTTTTTGATTTTTGTTAGGCAATTTAATTGTCATTCCACAGGTTTTAAATTGGTGCTATTACTTGTTAGCATTCATTACCTGTAATTGTTAATAATTAATAATCATTATTAGCCGTAACACACAGAAGATTTAATCAGGTTATACAACATTACTAATAATTTTATTATAATCAGAATGGCTGGTATTCATAGGAACATTAATTTCATTGAAACATCATATTATTGCACGTCAAAAATAACGCATTAAAATTTTAATGTGTTCTTAAGGCTAGACCCTATATTTGCATTTTCAAAAAACTATTCGTTTACAAAACTTACCATGATAGTTTTTATAATTGTTATAAATTTGCATCAACCAAGATATTGTTCTATCGTAGTGCAATCAGTTATTATATGGTATTTACTCATTGTAGGGTAAAAAGCTATTAAAATAGTCTCCACATATAAAAATTTAATGATATAAACAACGCTTTTCGAACACGTAGTGTTCTTCCTCAAGCATTAACTAAAAAATAACTCTCTGATGACATTGTATTTTTTAGTTAATGTCTGAGGAAGAACACTACGTATTAGAAACGCGTTGTTTATACCATTAAATTGTTATATGTGGAGACTATTTCATTAGCTTTTTACCCTACATCGAGATTTTGTTTTAAAATATGAAAAACCTTCCTTAAAACTTAACCAATTATATATGGTTATGTGTAATATTTTGTTTGAGTTGTTTATAATTTTTAATTAAGTTTACAAGTGAGGTAAAAATCAAGATAAGTAAATAATTATTTTCATTTAATTGTGGGAGTAAACTTTTTTTAGTGTGCATTGCATAGTGTTCCATGCAATATAGTTTTATGTGGAGAGATGTTTATGAAGATAGGTAAAGCTAGATATAAACATGGTTAGTCTCTTCTTCTACAGTTTCGCGGCTACCTCATTACTTTGAATTATCTTCCAACATTTATCCCAAGCCTCAGTAACAGCTCCTGCGACTATTCACCCCTATCTCTTTCCTCTTCCACCACATTGGCAAACACCGGTGGTAAATTTAATTTTACCTTTCTACAGATAAAGTCAGCAAATCTGAATTTATGATGATCAATGCACCCTACTGCAACATGTCTACTGTTAACGATAAAAAATATTCTATTCCTTAAGTTAAAAATTATTTCCAATATTCTATTTGATTCAATTTTTTTGTTATATTCAAATAAATACATCAAACTAACATACCTTGTTGTCTGCACAGTTCCATAAAACTCAATAAAACAATCATTAGTTGTGCAATCCGTAATTGTGTGGTATTTACTCATTCTGAGGTAAAATGGATAAACCAACAAAAGTCTCCACACAAATGATGTGTGTGTCATTTGTGTGGAGACTTTTGTTGGTTTATCCATTTTACCTCAGAATCAATAAAACAAATGTTTCTCAAAAACAAAAACAGATTGCAGTAATTCATACATTTAAAAAAATTACCATTTAAATACAAATTTTAACCATTCTTTTATTAAATAAAATTTTTTTATTTAATTAAAAAACTTTAAATTTAATTTTGTTTAATTTAAAATTGCGATTTGTTTTTAATTAACTTAATAGTTTAGATTAGAGCTTCTTATTTTAAGTACTGGTTCTAAAGCTCACAGATTTGTATATTTTTTAAAGACCAACGTGATGAAGAACACTAAGTTTTCAAAACACATTGTTAGTTTTGATATTATACTCCTTTTTGTGAGGAGATGTAATTTTTGAACTTTCCCAATATTATGGATGCACAAAGAACTAATAGAGTTGTATCTAGCATCACTGGGTGAGGTCACTCCAGAGACCATAGTTCAAAAGATGCTCCAAAATGAAGATAATTGGTCAAAAGCTGCAAACTTTGTAGAGGCGGTTCTCCGTCATAAGAAGAACGAAAGTGGTGTGAGGCAAGGGCAATGATAATTCATAGGTGAACGAATGGGGACAAGAAGGTGAATCCTATTCAGGAGGACTGATGGACCGGCATGAAGTAATGTGCAAACAGTTTCCGTGTCGCGTATTGCCAGGAAATAGGATGTGGTTTTTTAGTGGGTCGGGACCCCCAACCCCACATACCCTAAGCAAGACGTCTTGCTAAGGGATCTGATGAACAGATTTTTCCACATCCTACGACGAAAAAAAAAATGAGTTGTATCTCATCTATTGATATTTAATACAGAGTAGTTGTTATACTTACTAATATCATAATATTGGGTTATTCATACTATATTTATTGCACTGTTTAAACCTGATTATTTTTAATTTAAAACCGTTTATGAATTCTTTCATGTTTACACTATTAGAGAGCAAACAGTGTTGCTCCTGCTGAAGAAGATTGTTCATCTGTCATTCAGTTCTTAACGATTGCTTCACATCACTCTATGAATAATAGTTTTCTTTCTTAAAGAAGGGACATTGTTTAATTAATGATGTTGTTCATTGGTCGTTGTCTCATCTCTTTGGATCTAACTCTGCCCACACAATCGTATTTCTTTCCAATAAACAGAAACACTCCTTCTTTATCTCTCTCCTGCACAGCCTTGAATATCGAGGTCACACTATTTCGTCCTACGGTCCCATAAATTTTTCTTTCATTAGATAAGCCCACTTACTGTTTGTCTAACATAATTAAGTATACTGCTACGTGCTAGTACTGTTTTTATATCTATGCAAATTTATTTGAACTTAAAATGTTGACCACTCAATCCAAAAATACTGATGACATAATTCTTTCCAAAGTTGTCTGACTGAGTAAATCTCTTGGTTAATAGATAGCTCAAAGTAATTGACTTTGAAAAAAAAAATACTCCAAACAATTTGAAAAATATATACAAAGAGAACTAAGAAAAACTTTAGTTCTTCTAACTTTGAGTTAGAAAAAATCAGTTTCTTTATTTAAAAAAAATGCACTTTTAAAAAACCACCATGTGTCACATTTCAGAAAAAAACATACAGTTTTAATTTCAGTATAATAAAGATTAAAGCTTTATGTTGAGTTATTTTGTTACAGAACATCGATTTGAGATATAAAACTGTTTAAATAAAATTATGTAAGAGAAGTCACACGACTTTCATTTACTTCATTATATATATGCAATCTTAAAGAAATTAAATTAATATCCATAAAAAAATAAACCCTTTGTTTATTGTTTTGAAAATATATTTTTAATGATAATATTACCATCAAGTTTGATATTTTGACCCTAAGAGTTAGAAGTTATAGAAAATGGATTGCATAATTGTGTATTTATAAAACGATTAGAGCATATTAACGAAGGATCAATTACTCACCAGAACTATAGCTGGATAAACAGACTCCAGTCTGTGTACCTTGATGGTTTATTATTTACCTAAAAAGCAGAATTCCTTGATTTTGTCTGAGTTTGTTTCATATTTAATATTTGTAGTTAACTGTCTTTTGTTTAATATTACGTGTTCGTGTAAAAATTAATGTAACACTAAAAATTAAGTTATTACTTTTCAAAAATGGTTTTATAAACTATTGCCTTTGGAAGGCAGTTCTACACTGATAACATCTTATATAGATTACATATTAACCAAGAATCCTGAAGCAAGTTGATTTTATTTAAACTCGTGGCCGCAGATTTCAACTAAATGAAAAAAAAAAAGATAATACTTAAAGTAATCCCTATGAGATGCAATACTAGTGTTATGTTTGTTTTAACGTATCAATGCTTGCAGGAACATAAATTTGTGATTTAGGTAAAATATATAGTTCTCATTTGACATACTTTGCTTTTAGCATATTCATGCAAACGTATACTCACATGTAGGTCATTTTACAAAAGTTGTGAAACACAAAATACACGCATATTATTAGTATTAGAGAGTTTGAAACACGAAATACACGCATGTTCTTAGTATTAGAAAGTTCGAAACACAAAATGCATGCATATTATTTATATTAGAGAGTTTGAAACACAAAATACACGCATATTATTAGTATTAGAGAGTTTGAAACAATAAATACACGCATATTATTAGCATTAGAGAGCTTGAAACACAAAATACACGCATATTATTAGTATTAGATATTGTAGGGTAAAAATCTAATGAAATGAGCTCCACATATAAAAATTTTAATGATATAAACAACGCGTTTCGAACACGTAGTGTTCTTCCTCAGGCATTAACTAAGGATGAGTGCCTCTGAATAAGACTTATTCAGAGGCACTCATCCTTAGTTAATGCCTGAGGAAGAACACTACGTGTTCGAAACGCGTTGTTTATATCATTAAAATGTTTATATGTGGAGACCATTTCATTAGATTTTTACCCTACAATGAGTAAATACCACATAATAACTGATTGCACTACATTAGAAATAGTATTAGATAGTTTGAAACAAAAAATACACGCATGTTCTTAGTATTAGAGAGTTCAAAACACGAAATGAATGCATATTATTTATATTAGAACATTTGAAACACGAGATACACTCATATTATTAGGATTAAAGAGATTAATCGAAATGACATTTGTTGATGATACTGTCTTACTGCGTCTACAGAAATAGGAGTTGGTTGTCCATCTTAATCGTACTCGTTTTACGTTCTAATTGAAGATATATAACGCCTAAAAGAACTTCTATTCCTATGTACGAAGTATGATAGGTCATCTACTTATGTGATATTTTATTTCAACAATGATATTTCAAAAAAATGTTCATAGCTGCTGATTACTAGTTATCAGAATGATAATCCTAAAGCAATGCTTTAACTTCTATATATTTCATATGAAAGAGTTCAATTCATTTGGAACAGTGCTTCTTCAAATGACTTAATGAAGATTACTGGGAGTCCGCAAAGAAAAATAGTATTTTGAGGGTCATTGGAAGTTAGTGATTGATCAATGTTAACTTCATGTACATATATCAGGAAGCATAACAAAAGATATACCAAAGCATATCAAGTATTCAAACGTAAGTTTCAATATTCTCGTCACTTTGTTATAATGTTCTAAAATTTCCAAATGGTATATTAATTTTTTTTTCTTTATGTTGAATTGAAAATTTATGCTGTAACAAAATATTTGCACAAACTTTATAAAATGTTTAATAAACCAATATTTTGCTAATACTTTATATGTTTTTTGCATGTCAATATCATAAATATAAGCATACCATTTTATAGGTTTTAATTTTTTAAGAAAAAATATTTGTTTGAAAATGTCCATCTTTTGTTTTAAGTTGTTCAGTGTTTTTTATGTTTTCAGTGCTTTTTTATGTTTTTTTGGTATTAGGATGCTTGGAGGAGGTTGAGTAGGCTTGAAGAGAAAAGGTTGTATCCCTAATACAGGTGAACAAAAGTAAAAAAAAAACTCACATGCCATCTTTAAGAACTGGCATGTGAGACAAGAACTTCGAATATATGTACTTACAACTATAATTGCATCAGTCTTCTGATATAATCGTCAAAATGTTTTACACTGACCCAAAATAAGGTTTCCAGGTGTACATATTATAACAAATAACACAATTACTAACTCTATAAATGAAAAACTATTAGCATGTCATCTCCGATTTTATTTAAACAGGATCAACTTAGTGAGTGTATAATATATATTTTACCAGTTGATGAAACTCTATTTTAAATACACTCCAATGAATATTATTTTATTGAATAACAGTAATTTTAAACATTAAATATATAAATATATTAAATATATTAAACAGTTTGAACATTAAATATTATCGTTTATATTTATTAAAGATCTTCTCTAAATATACTAGCAAAACTAATATATGTTACCAAAAACCAATATTACTTCACTTAAAATTGTTTAAAGCAGTGTTGAATATTAGTTTGAATTTGTAAAGTTTTAATTACGATATCCCTATTTTTAATTCAACAGTCTGCTACAGTCTATTGTATTGAGAAGGAAATACTAATAAACTAGCATTTCTAAATAATAATTGCGATGAATAAACAGGACTTTAGTGGTCATTCTCCTTTGATATCATTATCATGGGCTCTACTAATTTATTAATATATTGTGAAAAGAGATCCCTCAATTATCCTCTGATTAAACGCCTTGCAATATTCCACTTTATTATGATGAAGCAGAAGAATTTGATAAGTGGATTTGGATGGAATTTGAATTCTAGAGCAGTCAAATACTATAGTACTAATAATATATTTTAGTACTATTGTACCAATTATTCCAGGCATATTACTTTTTACATATAATAATAACTGTAGAGTAAATGATTACACATATTAATATTTCCTACTAATATGTAACAGTAGTATCTACTGCCACAAATGTTGTAGACATAAATTATACCTGTAATTGTAACAATGGTATTTACAACAACTACACAAAAAAGCGAATAATAATAATAATATAATGTGTTATTATATAATATTATATAATAATAATAATAATGACCTAATATATTATTATTATTATTATTATTACTCAGAAACTAATTTAGTTATTGAAATCAGTAACATTTGATGTCAAGCCGACGAGACGTTTCACCGAAATTTTTTTGGCATTATCAAGGCTAAAACAGTGGAGCTACCTCCAGTGGAGGAATTCCCTTACAGTTATCTTATAGCATTATTAATCATTTCAAATGTTTTTTAGCCCTAATATATTTTGTTTTTTGGTTTACTTTTCTTGTACTGTTAGTTATTGTGTTTCTGTTTTGGTATTTGGTATTCTGGATAGTTGATTATAGTATTACTTTTTTTTTTCAATAAATTGTTTTGGCATTGAGAATGAGGAAAAAATTTCCGCGAAATACTGGCTTGAAATCACAAGTGATCAACTTGGACCAAATACTCAATAACTAAATTAGTATTCTGAATAATAATACTAGTATATTATTACTATTCTACTAACAGTACTGAAATACTAATAGAAGTAGTAATTAGTGAGTATTATTCTAACCATAGTATTATTCTTAATTAGTATATTCTAAAGAATATTATTCTTTACATCCATATATGCCTCAGGTCTTAGTTATTCAGATGCATCCAAGAGTTTAGGTCTTTAACAAAACTATGCTTACTAACACATTCTAAACCAAGAATAAGCTCAATTCTTCTTGTTAGAGAAACGAATTCCATTAAAGCTTCTATGAAGAAAACAATAAACAAATAATCTTTCATAATTAGCATTGATTTCAGTACTAAACAAAAAAGGTAGGTTAGGCTGCAGTGACCTTTCTGCACTGTTTTTGAGAAAACATTGGTCCTATCTGATACCACACAATGAAAATTCTACATTGGGAGCCCTAAATTTTGCCTTAGTCAAATGCATGTAAAGTAGTGATCATTAACAAATGCCTAACATTGTATAGGCTTGTGACCACCCGTTATACACTTATACGATGATCTTAATCTGACGTTCTCAGATTTGTGTCACCTGCCGCGTGAAAAAAATAGTGGAACAGACTGGGTATTGAACCCCAAATCTACCAGTCCAGAGATTAACATAATGGTCTACTTTGGCCTCTCAGAAAATGTAACAGTCATTCCTAAACTAATTTATTCAATGAAGGATTAAAATCACATGAATCTAATTAATTTTCCACTCAAACAGTCACTATGATTTCATCAACTGTTTTGAAGTTCATTATTTAATCAAGCTTATTCAGCCAGAATTGGAAATTACTGTTTAGCCTCTTCTGCAGTAAATACCGCTGAAGAATGACGAGAAATAATTAAACACTGCATATGGGTGCTAATTACAACTGACTATTGAGAGGATTTGATCTTGGCCCTAAAAACTCATTTGAACAACACGCACACTTAATTTTAGATGCTCTTTATCAGTAAACTAACAATTTCTCCCAAATCAACGCAGTTTGCAAACAATTTGTTGCAAAACATTTAATCCAGCAAATAGAAGTGATGAAAAACATAATCGGATTTTCATGATAAATACAGTTTAGATTGAAAGTTCATATCATTTTTTTCATATTTGTTTAATTATATTCAAACCCAATTAACTTAAGTAAACATAATTCAAGATATGCTTTACTTGATTTGTACCATTATTTATGATTGGGTTAAAAACGTTTTCATCCAATTGTATCGTCACATTGGTTAAACTTACTTTAATTAACTGACTTTACTCTTCCACGGGATGAACAAACAAATTAAGTTTTTCAAACATACATATTGACTGGTGAAATATTAGGTAGGGTTATGTTGCCTTGACGTTCAACGAATGACCACCAAAAGCAAAAGATTGGTCATTTGTAACACCACTCAATGGACATTTTTCATTCAGAGTCGTAACTCATATGTATGAGGCCAGGCTTCCTACATGCTATTCAGTTTAAGGACTGCCATAGGATTTTTATGAATTCGGTCATCCCCCTCAGAAGTGGGGGAATGCCTGTTACCCCGAGGCCAGGGCTTGCAATGATAGTTAATTTGACACATCAGAGCCTCATTAGGAAGCCTTTAGTACAATAGTACTCATAGACAGATTACAAAGATTTCGTTGGCTAAACGCCACCTGGTCCTGGTGTTAGAGAGCCTTTAAGATCTCTCTATTCTTAATATAAAGGGCTCGGTTACAAGAAATCCCGAAATCTTGGGAAAATGCCAACAAAACAAACCAATTTTTTAAAGGTATATTTCCATCTGAGAGCCCTGAAAACGAGCGCACACTTTGATAACTTGGCTATTAGTATGATGAAACAAAGTACTTAAGATGTGGTTTTTCTTCTATTTCTACTTTCCACTTTTTTTTTCCATAAAGATCTTTCGTAAGATAGATGCTTCGTAAGAAGAGGCTATCGTATGGAGGGGTACCACTGTATCCCTGATTTATTCTTTATATCAGTGCTAAACTATCTTAGCATTGTCTTGATAGCAGGTCTCTTTCATATGAAACTGAAGAACAAGTTTATATCAGATGCCTAGCCTTAAAAAGTGCACTAAATTAACTGTCATTACACAACAGAAAAGGTATTTAGAACTTTTGTAATATTTTCCGTAATTTATAAAGCAAAAACAGTTGTTATATTATAAATTTTTTTTTTTAAAAACAAAAATGGGGTAACCAACGTTTAAGAAAAAATAAGACTGTTAAATGAAGTTGGAATAAAAAATGACTAACTCGTTTTGAGCCATAGAAAAAAGGTTATAATTCAAACTGGAAAGATGAAGAAAGAGGTGGGATTTGGATTGTGTACAATATTGATGTTTATTGCCGGCAGATAAGCACTGGACTCAGCTAGAGAACATTTGTTAAAAACATTGGGATCAAGAAAGGCCTTATCTTAAAAAATGGATTTGCTTCAACAACATACGGAGAGAAGGATTACAGAACGGTGGAAACAGAAGTAAAATATTACTTGTTGAGCTTCTAAAAGACTATCTTTCAGAAATCTTCTGTTACGTTTACTCTTGTATTTTTCTTGATAATTTAAAAGAAATACTTTTATAAACTGAGCATTTCTATCTTACGATCAATACACCATATTAAATTAATCAACTGAATCATGAAAACGTTGTCAATATAATATTAATAAATAAATAAATAATAATAAAAATAAGCACTTGACATTTTTTGACAAAACATTTTTGGTAAATCTAAAAAAATATTTATTTAATAAGAGTTAATAGAAAAGAACATATGAAATTGAAATATCTGATTTGTATGACTATTCCAATCATTCGTTACATTTTTATTTCATGTCTAAACGAATGGCATTGAACAAAAACAATCATTTGATGAAAACGACAGATAACAAGAAAATAAGCCAAAATAACAAACATAGAATAACACTAATCCTTCGGCGGAGAAGTGATTTTTTTTTAAATAGTAAGTAATGAATTAGTTATCGATATTTAAAAACACAAATGTAGAAATTATTGCAGAAAAACTATAACCAAAGAACTGATGTTCAATGTATTAAGGGTAAAATTAATCATTTTCCCATATTTTTCTTTTTGTTTGTATATGAATTTCTATACAAACAAAAATAAAAAACTTGAAAATGGTAGTTGTCAACTGATTGGCACGGTTAACCTGCTATTTGAAAATTAATTCTTAAATATTATTATTTCCAAGGTGTGAACAAACAACTGATTTTTCTCCAAATATTTGAAATAAAATTAAATCAATAGTTCATGTTTTCTGGAGTACAAAATTTGTTTACTTGTTACAAGATAAATCTAACAAAATATAACTGGATAATTATATTGGAATAAATAAGGGAATTAGCACCCAATGGTACAAATAACAACTAGGATATTCAATAATAAAGTTATTTTTTTTAACTATTCGTATATTAAATGAGTTTTACAAACTAATAAAAAAAAATTGATATTAAAAATACAAATAATTTAGTGTATAATCATAAGTATGTAGTTTAATTAATTCAAATTTAGTTTGGTAAATTTACGTATGATTTCTATCCTTTGTGAATGCTACGTCTAACTCCACAACAGTCACCTGACTCCAAAGGTATAGTTGCACTGATTTAACTGATGTATTATTGATTTCTTCTTGTTTTATTCAAATTTATTTAAATTATTATATTAATGCATATTTATTCATATTGTTACGATACTGTATTCCATTCAGATTTAAATTATTTAACGTTTATAAGGTTTTTTTCGTATGGGTGGGGTATAGAATGAATTATTCTAAGGTATTCTAAGGTATTATTCTAATGTAGTGCGTGGTATTTTGAATTATTTTCAGTTAGTATTTGGTATTTACTCATTGTAAGGTAGAAAAACTAATAAAATAGTCTCCACATACAGAAGTTTAATATTCTGAGGTAAAATGGATAAACCAACAAAAGTCTCCACACAAATGAAGTTTTATTCAACGCGTTTCGAACACTTTGTGTTCATCATCAGGAAGACACTATAATACAAATTATATCTAATTAGTTACAAAAATTATAGTGAAATAATAAAATTTAATTAAGAGAATTCAAGACATACCCAAGGATGTGGTACTGACGGGTTGGTCCAGTGAATTGTTGTACCACACAATACGGATTGCACAACTAATGATTTAGAAGTTTAATAATCAATAATAATAATAATTATGCCCAGTGTTCTTTTTCAGGCATAAAACTAAAAAAAATAGAATGACGTCAGGGAGTTATTTATAGTACAAGCTCTATAGTATTTTTTTTTTTTTAGTTTTATGGTTGAAGAAGAACAGTACGTGTTCAAAACGCGTTGTTTATATTATTAAACTTCTATAAGTGAGAAATACTTCATTAACTTTTATACCACCCTTTTTACCTAGAGAATGAATTATGCTGTTTACATATAAAATTTATTCTAATGCACGAAGAAATCAATCTAAAAAAGAAGCTCATTGGGACCAAATTATTATAATCTGATATCCTGAGTTATTATTGTATTAATAATGTAGAAGCCTCGAAAAAATATGTTTAAATGGAATTGAATAAATTGTATAAACTGTACGGTTTTAGGGAGAATTAATGCAATTAAATTATTGTAACAGTGGAATGCATCGCTGAACACTATAATTGAGATAACGACTGGCCAAGAATAGATGTTATATTGAAGGGTACAAGAAAGCACAAATTGACCCTAATGGATCGTTGCTTGAAATTGATGGACGTTTCTTTACATAGGACAAACCCTTCATTTAGCCCTGATTGCCACCTACTCAATCGCAGCCTTCTACTGCTTATATTACAAGGTTCTGATTTTAAAAAAAAATATGTTTATTCAATTTATAGGAAAATGTTAATAATGCTTTTCTTTTATGTACCGTTTGTAATAAATAACATTGTAACAGTCGGATATTTGTAGCCTGGGAGCAGGGGAACAATGCTTACTTAGTTTACAATGAAAAAAACTCTGGAGTAGCCTGCAAATCAATTATACTATAAGTAAACAATATCATACATCTTCAGTATATAGTAATAAAAAGATTTCACGTATACACCTGAAATAATAATCAATAATCAAACCACAATAAGAAATGGGAAAACAAGACCGCTTGTTACGGTTGAAAGATCTTGGTATTGTTTTCCAATTTCTTATTGTGGTTGGATCATTCAGTATATAATATGTAATGTTCTATTTAAGTATCGTATAAATTCTGAAGTAAAATGGATAAACCAACAAAAGTCTCCACACAAATGAAGTTTTATTCAACGCGTTTCGAACACTTTGTGTTTATTATCAGGAAGACACCAAGGATGTGGTACTGACGGGTTGGTCCAGTGAAAAACAACAATACCAAGAGTTCATCCTGTTGATGAACACAAAGTGTTCGAAACGCGTTGAATAAAACTTCATTTGTTGGTTTATCCATTTTACCTCAGAATGAGTAAATACCACACAATTACGGATTGCACAACTAATTATTTATCGTATAAATGTCTAAATGGGAGATGTTTATTAGTCTTTCATTTCAGGAGGTAGTACGGATAGTAATTCATCCACTTATCAATATATATGCTTATTTTTGTATGTCACAACACTGATGCATATAATATCATTAGTATAAATATAGCAATAATAACATTTTTGAAACGCCAAAATGTAGATTTTGTGTTAGAAATAATCTCTTACAGTAGAACAGGGCTTTTGTTCCAATAGCCAGTAGATCTCTTACTTGGTTTACCAGACCTCTTCTGAATTGAATCTTTAAGACAAATTTTCCTAATTTACACTTGAAAATGTTCCTATTATCTTTAAAATTATTATAAATATATAGGAAAAAATGTCGTTTTAGCAATTTTTTTAATTTAAGATGGAGTGTAATTACATTTATTATTCTTTAAAGAATGTTTTCAATTTTGAATTATTATTTACATTTTTGAACTTTGATAGAATTATTATCCTGGGAATTATAATGGCTTCCTATTATTTAAAAAAAAATCACTTTTCTTTCCTTTTGTCAAAAATCACATATACCAATTTAATCTAAGCGTGCTTTATCTTTATTCCTGCGTGCTTTACTCTGTTATAAGGTTGCTGTGAATATATATTCAGAAAAAATATTTTAGTAATTAGCCAATTTTCCATACTCAAATCAATGTAAAAGCCTGCTATATAGTATAATTTTAAACAAAATTCATAAAATGACTACTGGGGTCTCAAAACATATAATTTCGTGAAAATCTGGTGATCGAATTTTTTCACGATCACTATACTTTCTTTATAGTAAAGTAAAAGAATGAAATAATATCATAATACGAATAATCGTGTCAACTAATAGTTTTTTTATTCAATTATGGAAATTTACACTATTAAAACTTTTGAATTTGCATTTTTCCTTCAAATATGAGTTGAGAGGTTCATTGGCAGGTGAACCAGCCAATCACCGATTACAACTAATTTTTATTTCCTTCAACCATAACAGAATAGTATATACTATCAAACTTATCGAAATCTATTCTAATTTTCTATGACTATCTCAATATAAATAACAAGATTTCACAATAAACATTTTTTAATTGAAATAAATTAGTTCAATTGGGATTTGACTCTGACGAATACCACTTGTTACACTTGAAAGATGTTTGTTTTTTTTCATTTCTTATTGCGGTTGTACTGTTCAATATATATACACAGAAAAGAATATTTATCATATTTTAATCACCCTTTCAGATTCAAAATAATCATTCAAAATCGGTGTTTCGGTTTATTTAAAAACCTAATTTATAAGTGTCCAATAAATGTAAATATAACAAATCAAATATTAAATCAATATCAAATAGCAATCAAATATATATCAAAGAGTTCAAAGTTAAAGTATATTAATCACAAAGAGTGGAACTACCGTTGACAAAGAGTTGAATGCATGAGGTTGTATACTCTTTGTAAATTGAAAATGTATAAAGTTTACATGACAGCAGTGACATTAATAATTTCGAGAAATTATATAACTCTCAGGATTACTAAGAAGACTACTCTAAAAAATGACTAAACGCCATAAGTTAACTTTTATATATCTATATAAATAAAAGAGAGATTTTGTCTGTCCATAGCTAAAAACTTATTCATTTCAAGTTATTTTTACGTTCCATACATTAGAGAAACCGAATTCACCCTTGGAAAATTTCTGTTTGCCGGTTTGTTTGAAAAATTTTGCCACAAGTAAACTCAACACTCTAAGGCATAACAAGTTGAAACCACGAAAGTTGGATTGGATTGAAAATTCAACATTAAAAGCGATGTTATGGACTTTTAAGCTATCTTTGGCTAAATTCACAGACATGTAACATAGGGAGCCTATTGAATGGACATTATCAATGATGGTTTGTGCAGATTCTGGAAAGAGGAAGAAGCACTGTTGCACCTGCCGACTGACTGTAAGGCAACTTTACTGCACAAAGGTAGGTGCTTCGGGACACTCAACAAAACCATAGGAGGCGTTGAAGCTAACTACTGTGGTACTTTGGTACAGAATGAGAGAAATGGAATAATTTTTTTTTAAGACTCAGTGCTATAGTCACCCTCAAATAATAATAATAAGTCGAGGTCAGGTCGATATTAAACCCTCTACCTAGCGGTTCTGAGATGAACTAACCATTGAAATAACTTGTCCCCTATTTGAGATTAAAAGTACGCCGTAGCGAATAAAAAAGTTACGAAAATTTGATATAGTTCCTTTGAAGTGGATTATTTACTACTAATTAACTATTATTTATAATAATCCAGTATGTGCTATTCTAAACCAAATTCCGAAAGTATCATATACTCATTATAAACTGGGTAGCCAATAGTAGTTGATAGTAAATGTATGCTGAATTTGAAAAGAACAACACTATTATAAGCACACAATATAACCCAATTATAGATTTATGACTTATTTGGTGAGAATTCACCATTCTTCAGCTATACTAGGAGGTATAATTAAACAGAGCTAAACTTACTGGGGCTGAAAGGTAGCGAGGCAGAGTTTCCTATGACAAGTAATTTGAATGATTGAAGTCAACTGTTAGCCCAAATCCATGACGCGGTAAGTACACGAAGTCTCTCATCCAAAACTATCTCTCCAATTCGAAGAAAATTCTACTCCAAACAACTGAAAGGAAGTCAGATCCACATGTTTGACATAGTTATCTGAAATATTCAAAATGTTGGGAAATACATTTAAATCAGTCAAGAGAGCAATTTCACGTAGTTCTGCTAAGATACTTTTCCTTATGATTCATTTTCAAACCCACATCAATAAAACTAGTTTTCTATATTATTTAATCCACCTGATTGTAATGTCATGACTAAAATCCCCGGTTTATGATATAGAGTGTTTCATAATTGTAACGATCCTTTCTATTGTCTAATTTTAGAAGCAAACTGAGTTTATCTTTATGTATAATAAGCAATGTAGACTGATTAACCTATCTTGTAATTAACAGTAACCCTTTTTAAAGTCAACTAATAGTAAGCTCAATTACTCTCTTACCTTTGCTTGTTTTTTGCTCATGTGGCAACTGTGTTTATGAGCGGCCAGGGAAGCCTCTAACCAAGTAGTTCTAGAGTTCAATATACAATCTACTTTCAATTTATTTACGCAGGAGTTGTGGAAATCTGTGTTCGCCGTCCCTCAGAGGATACGTTCAACAATCGCTTTCGAGTCTTTTCGATGACAGCTACTCGCTATAGATCCTTACCATAAATAAACTTCAGTTAGACAAAAATTCAGGACCCTCAATGTAGAATGCAGATTATACGATTTCCAATGTTTCACCATTGCGTCTTCTAAGTAGATAATTTTTTCATCGATTTAATTTTATTAATATTTGAAAAAAAAGTATGAATTATTTTTTTTCACATTCTCGTTTGTTTCATTTGTGATAAAAAATTTTTTCGAATACATGTTTAATCGTCACTTATTTGTCCACCTCTTCCATCTTAGTTTATTTGACTATCATATTTTTTTCATAATAATCTATTTTCATATTATTTCCATCTTAATGACCACTGTCACATTGGAAGCACTATAAATGTTCTGTAAATTCTCTCATTTGTTCATCTTATAGTTTCTATTTCCCCTGGGGATAACAGAATGCCTAAATTGTAGGGAAATTTGAATATCCGTTCATTTTTGTATGATCCAATTCACGCAATATATATGAATATATGACAATGATTAATTGCAATTTACATTACACTTTCTTGATTTACTGATTATTATTTTCCAAGTTTCTTGATATTTATAATTATCAGAGAGGAATGACCACAAAAATAAACCAAGGAATATGGCATATAGTAAAAAAAATAAAGGAAATTACCAAGTAAATAAATACATTTAAGAGATGAAGAGAGGGATAGAAATCTATTGCTTAATACAACTATTAAAGTATATAACTTAACTATATAAAGTATATATTACAGTTAGATTTATAACTTTCTTTTCATTAATGAGTTGGCTGATAACTACCTTATGATTCAATAACATCATTAGCTTTTTAATTGTTATTAATTTATTTACTAACTTGTTTTTATATCTATATCGATTACATATTTCCTTATTACATAACATGTAGTTTTGTAATTATTCAATTTTTTTTCTTTATAAGAACAAATCATCAAATAACTTCAAAAATGACAGGAGCGGAGTTACTTTTGTTAAACATAGTTAAAATAATATTAAACTAAAAAGTAGTTGCAAAATATTGATAGGAATAGAGCTTTGTTGTAATTCATTAGTTGTGGAATCCGTAACTGTGTGGTATTTACTCATACTGTGGTAAATGGATAATACAAAGTCTCCACACAATAGAAGTTTTTGTAATTAAAACTACGCGTTTCAAATACTTTTTTATCGTCTTTTTATCGTTTTTTATTGTGACATCCAATTAGAGGAGTAGAACACTTTTAATAAATAAGATTGGACATTAGCCAGTTGTGGATCTTCCACTGCTTCCATTGGATGTTACCTAACAATAAATACAAAGTGTTTATACAAACTTTTTACACAAAGTGTTCGAAACGCGTAGTTTAAATTAAAAAAAAACTATTTTTGTATGGAGTCTTTGTATTATCCATTTTCCCCAGTATGAGCTTAGTTTTAACCTATAAATAATAAATCGTTGTCAACACAGATGTATAGAAATGACACTTCTGGTGTCGTATATGATTGAACTATTTAGAAAACCGTAAGCCAGTTTTTTTTAATTGTACCTCCTGTATGTGGATATTTATGAAATTATGTACTTATCACTGTATTGATGTTCAAGTTTTTGATGAATGCTATTTTAGACTTTCTCTTTATGGAGTGTGACAGGTTTACATGTTTGTAAACATAACTACATATGTTTATAAAAATAGAAAACATCTATACTAAACCTTCATCTATACTAATCTATACATCATTGATATTGCATATATTTTTAACGTTTATTACTTTGTAACTAAACTTACCTATTTTATCTCTGGAGAGTGCGTGACAACTATGACTCAAGTGTAAGTCAATTGCATATTGAACGAACGAAAATTGATTACTATTGATACGGAGCATTATTGCCAAACTTTATAAAATTAACCTTTATAAAATTAACACATTCTCATATACTTGGTACCGAGCAAAACATCCACTTCCTTGCCTTCAATAAGAGTTTATTATTATCATTATTACCACAAAGGGCGATTAGTTACTGTGCTATGCAAAATGCTGCGGTTATTCCTACTCTATAATGCAAGCCATACACCTAAATTCAACATAATGTCTATGATCCATTGTATACATAATTAAACAGAACAGGTTTTTTATTTCTGAATATATTTCTATATTTTTGATACACTTTGGTGAATACAAACAATAAATCAAACAACCAATTATAGCCAATTAAATATTATTTAATGAAACTTTCCTTCGTAGTGTAGTTTAATGATGTCCCCCTTTGAAACTTTAATTCTCTTTTTGTTATTTTGGAGGAATAAAGTTGGTTTAAAATTCTTATAATGGATAATAATGATGTTATTTAATATTGTGAAAAAAATATTCAATATCGTTTCCTAATAGTTTTTTTTATTTTTAATCTATGTTATTAATGATATGTTACAACAAAGAATTAACTTACACACACACACACACCACACATACACACACCATACACACACACAACACACACACACACACACACACAACACTTAAATATAAAAAATTCCCCTACTCAGTGTTGTTGAATTGGGCACGTGAAAAGACGTATCACGAGTGGGAGGCTATTTGGAATTGTTCTCCAGTAGGAACACATACAAGGCAGTATTTACCATCTCCAAGAATGTGATACAGGATGACATATATTGACATTAATTACAAGATAACCCAAGTGCTCTCAGGCCATGGGAAAATGTTGTCATACCTGCACCGGTTTAATCTAACACCGACAGACGCCTGCCCATGTGACAGAATCACACCTCAGACAATAGATCACCTACTATTAGACTGCTGTAGACTACAACAACCAAGAGCCCATCTTATGAAGACATAAAAAATAAGAAAAGGAAAGTGGCTCCCAGAAAAATCAAAACTTCTTGAAAAAGACATTTGGACTAATACTTATCATTATATTAATAAAATGTTTGAAATTGTTTTAGATAACAACTAAATAGATTTAAGTCTCATAACGTACTTTATAATGTAATTATAAAATTAAATATAAGTTTGAAGTATATATAAAAAACAACTGAATATACTATTGTAATCAAAGGTCAAAAGAACATGTAATACTGCAAGTGGAGCATGTACAATAAAGATATTTTCAAAACACACACACACACACACACACACACACACAAACACAGATATCATACATATGAACACACTAAAAATGTTTCAAATTCTATTAAAATTGATCCATCTAAAATTGAATTGTGTAGACGGTATAAAATCTTGGAATTCAATTTTTTTATTTTTATTATATTATATTTACAGTAGTACACTATGATCATATAAATTTCTAAAAAAATAAATAAGTTGTATTTGATTGTGTTGAACTGAATTCGTTTGGAAGTGTTTATCTTGAGCGTTACAAGATGTGACAATCATATTTGCATTTGAGCCAGAAATATTAATAAATGCTTGAGGGGAGAGAGGACTGATCTGTTCTTGAGGCATCCGTGAAGCTCAATTGTCTCTTCCTCAATTACCGTTCAATCTGGAAGGGTGGGGTCTGTGCCATCAAGAGATATCGTTTACTGCATGGAGTGCATGTGGCCCTGTTATATTGAGGACGGGATAAATTCTATTTGCTTTTCCCTCAATCAAATGGTATTCAATTGACAAATCAGCGAGATTTTAGTTAAATCTATATATTTGGTTGAGATGGAAAGCAATCAGTATCCAAGGGCAATCAAATCTATCGAAAATAGACTTCTCATTAGTGCTTCAAGTAGCCTGTAGACCCTTGATAAAGTAATTTAATCTATGTAGTCACAGCCAGTACTTCTCAAAATGTATCAAACGAAAGTCCTCGTACGGAGCATTATTGCCAAATTACAAACCCTTTATAAAATTAACACACTCTCATATACTTGAAACCGAGCAAAACATCCATTGCCATCCTTCAATAAGAGTTTATTATTATCATTATTGCCACAAAGGGTGATAGAGTTACTGTGCTATGCAAAATGCTGCGGTCATTTCTATTCTATTGTAGAAGCAATACACCTACAAGCAAGAAAATGTCTATGATCCATTGTATACATAATTAAACAGAACAGGTTTTTTATTTCTGAATATATTTCTAAAAGGCTAAACCTCTTCCAGGTTTTCTTTATAGTCTAACAGAAGTGTTTATGAGTCCTAAACAAAATATTCGTTATTCACAATCCAAAAGAAACTAACTCTTTGTAGGGATACCTTACAGAAAACTGTTCTTTTGTTTTACGCCTCTCCATTTATTTTTTTTGATAAATATAAAAGTTTTACAAAAAAGTCTTCTTTTTTGTTTTAAAATTCGATAAATAGGTCAGGTTTTAATTGTTCTTCTGTTTAGCTTTTATTTTGTGGTTTATTTAAGAAATCTTAGAGAAGTAACTCAGCTTTTCAGCGGTGGATCCTTTTATTAATTTGTGGCATGCTCATTCATTTCATTCAAACATTATTTATCTTACTATCAATATAAACGTAAAAATGCAAATTCATTTTTTAGTATATTTTTAGTTAATTCATGGACTAAAAAGTGACTTCAATTATGAATTGTCAAAAGGTTTAAAATTTAGCTTCGTGTTGACTAACACTCACAATATTTAATAAAATGCTTAAATTTAATGATTTACGTATACAGCATTGATTCGTAAAGAAGTGATAAAAATAAAGGAATGTGAAAATTCCTAATTTCTAAGAAAAACTGAGTTTGACGATCAATATCCATATTTTAGAGCAAGTTCCTATTCACTAACTTAAGTCTGTCTTCACCATTTAGATTATTTTTAAATATTATTTTATCAAAAATATATATGCACTAATATTAAAATATATTTTCAAGTTTATATCAGTAAAATCACCACTACTATAAAAAAAATATTCTATCACATTTACTTATCACCCATACATTATTACATTATACTTACCACCCATCCTCTATCACATTATACTTATCAACCATACCTTATTATATTATACTTATCACCCATACATTATTACATTATACTTACCACCCATCCTCTATCACATTATACTTATCAACCATACCTTATTATATTATACTTATCACCCATACATTATTACATTATACTTATCACCCATCCTCTATCACATTATACTTATCACCCATACCATATTACATTCTACTTATCACCCATACCTTATTACATTATACTTACCACCCATACCTTATCACATTAGATTTATCACCCATACCATATTACATTATACTTATCACCAATACCTTATTATATTATACTTCTCACCCATAGCTTATCACATTATACATATGACCCATACCATATTACTATATACTTACCAGCCATACCTTATCACATTATACTTATCACTCATACCTTATTGCATTATACTTCTCACCCATCGGTTATCACATTATACTTATCACCCATACCTTATCACATTTTTCTTGTCACCTATACCTTATTGCATCATACTTATCACCTATACCTTATCGTATAATACCTATCACCCATACTCTAATACATTATACATATCACTCATACCTTAACACCTTATCCTTATCACCGATAGGTAAATAAATCACCTTTACGAAAAAAATTAATTCTTTGTTTACCACAATGAAATATTTTATACTATGGTTGTAATGGAAAATATTTTTCTTCACATTCACAATACTGAGAGAGTTTCAAGCCTGATGAAAATGTATGAAAGGGGGCATTTAGTTCCATTAAATGTTGGATAATTTGCGATAGCCATCTGCTTCCTGAATATAAATCACAGCGTTACTTGATTTACAACAGAAGTTCTCTTTAGTAATGGCTCTGTAACTGTTTTTATTAGGTCACTGATATTAGGCAATCCTCTTGAATAAACTTCCATATTATTCTTCTTATTTCATGTTCACCAGTAATATTATTTTGCATAAAATAACTAGTTTTCCTTTTTCAAAATGAATATTACTTGACTAATTTTCATTTATTTTAGTTCTGGTTTCTTTCATCCTCACTAGAAAATGTTCTTAAGTTATATATTTCATAATAAAATATATTGTTATAGCAATTAGAGATTTCTTTTTGCAAATTCAGCTACTTTGTAAAAAATAATAAAGCAAATCATTACTTATCAACTTTATAAATCTTTGCTAATTCTATTTTACTTGCAAGTTTTTCATTTCTTTTCTTTTTTCCTGGCTTGATATTCCGTTGAAAAGAAACATTATATAGTGATAGATATCATATTAGGTACCTTTTAGGAGGCTATGTTGTGCATGGAGGAATGAAATATTCTCTCAAAATATTATCTAGGTGCCGATCACTTGATAATCAAAGTTTTTGTTTAACAGAAATATATCGAACTAAACTTTGCATTTTTTTAGATTGAAACATTGATTTACTTGTATATACAAGAGTAACGAAGTCCAGAAAAGAAAGATACTTTTGTTGTTTTCAAACAAATTCATTGTATAAAAAAGTTTATTTATAAAAAGTTAATATTTTTTGGTTTCACAAGATTAAAATAGGTGAGTAGTATTTAATTTGGTACTTATTACAACCACTAAGAAGATACAGTACCGATGGCACCATTGGAATATAGTTTTAAACATAGGTATTCTAACAGCTCTCAACTTAACTTTAATTCTGAATTAAATATTTTTAATATTCCAATGATTCATGGATAATATAAGTAATGTCGAAGTAACTTAACTTCTTAATCATTTATAGTTATGATTCAGAAGTGGTACAGTTTTCATGAATGAAAGGCATTTAATGATGGCTTATGCAGATTCTCTAAAGAAGAGGAAGAAAAACAGTTGCACTTGCTGGGTGACTGTCAGGCAACTTTGCTGCACAGAGGTAAGTGCTTCGGGACACTCAACAAAACCATATACAAACTTTTACCTCTGGGCCCAGCAAATGTGCCGAGGTTTTTGGAGGCGTTGAAACTAACTGCAGGGGTACTTTAGTACAATAGGTTTTTTCAGACGTAGTGCTATAGTCATCCTGAAATAATAATGATAAAAAAATAAACTTATTTGTAATTAATTATTCTTATAATGAGTTTATCTTCAAGCTAAATAAATAAAATAAAAAAAAATATTTTTTAAATATTTTTAAAAAAGCTGTTCTAAATAAAAAAAAGCCCCCCCCCCCCACACTATCTAGTGACCATTGCCTATCTAACTGCATAATAATTCATTACGACTGTACGACTGCCCCAGTAATCCTACAATTAAACAATTAAGCATTTGAGTACTCAAATTAAAATGTTAATCAGTTCCATTCGTTTTAATGGATTAATTTATAATTAAAGTTTAACTGAATTACTATTCCCACACAATAGAATTCATTTCCTGCCTACTAAATTCCAACGTGCTGCATATTATCTACCATTTCTCTCAGTTCATGAAAATCGATCTGAACTACAAAGATTTACAATTATTATTACTGTATCCTGTTTAATTACACAAGTTTTTCAAGAACCGTATAAGTGTATAAGCAGGTTTTACCTGCATTTACAGCCCCCTTTATTTAATTGTAAATTTCTTACAATGCGTCATACATAACACGAAGTAGTATAATTTGTATATAGGAAACAGTTTGTTTTCATCTGGTAATTTTTAGGAGTCCTGCACTTGTTTATTTGGGAAGCTTATCAATGCAACTTAGCAAGTGGCGACATGTTAAGTTATAACATCACAAAAAAAAAGTTTTGCTTTCATTATCTCCGAATAATTTTGATTTCAATGAACGTCGCCCACAGAAGAAAATATATTGCTGTCAACTTTTTTCAAATATCCTGATGTATTAGCATATGTATGGGGGTCAGGCTAGCTCAGTGGTTACGTGCTCGCCTCTGATCTGATAGGACCAGGGTTCGATCCCCACCTGGCCATCGATTTATTCATGCGGAAGGTGAATAAATCTGAGCACGTCGTCGCTCGGAAAAGGACGTTAAACTGTCGGTCCCGAGCCTGTACGATGTCAGGTACTCGTTCAAGATCCCTACTCTAAATACATTTGAATTAGGCAAAATGTAGGACTCCCACTGTAGAATCAATCTTCATTGGGTTGTATCACAAAGGGCCAATGCTCGGCCTAAGTGTGTTCCCTTGTGGAACTGCCACTGCAACCTAACCTAACCTAACCTAGAATATGTATAATGTATAAATATTGAAATAACGATATTAGAAATATAAGTAGAGCAGGTATAACCAGTGACGTGCAGTGAGGGTAGCGGTTGGGGAGGCACTGACTCACAAGTCAGATTTACAGACATACAGTAGGGTGCCAATAGAATAAGATGAGAGAATAGCAAGAAATAAGATGCTTCAAACCAAGAAAAGAGCTACTGCCTGCTTCAAACCAAGCATTATCCCTGTGGATTTATGTCATATCAATAACATGAAAATATTACACACATAAATGTAAAAATTTCCAAAAAAACCATTGAAAAAGACTTATACTTTTATTACATTAAGTCTTTTTAACAATCATATTGGAAATATACACAGAAATGGAAACAAGCACATTTGCACGAGCTTAATCCAATTCCTGAGTGATTGAGCTATCTGACTGTTCATGTCTCACCTGTCGTCTGCGAAGGATACAAGGATTATTTAAGTTGGAATTAAAGAATTTTTTGCGATTTTTGTTATAAAAATGTTTAACATACATTAAAAACCACACTAAAACCATATTCCAGAGAACAAATATAAATATTTGTGTTATTTTATTATTTAATTTCTTTTTTCTTTTCTCATTATCGCAGTGGAGACTGTGCACGTCACTAGGTATAAGAATATGCTATTATGCATTACATAGAGCGAAAATATTTGATAGCATTATACTTCTCTGTTTTATACCCATCAGATCCTAAATGAACAACTAACAGTACTATGAAAAGAATGAATTCCTGTTGGAAAATACTGATAACAATGGTAGCTTTCTAATGAATAAATTAATTCATACACTATTCATTTCTGACGATTAGGCTATTATATATTTAGATGATAATTATGAAAAAAACATGATCTATTAATATTTCATTAATTTGTTTAAATATTAATGTAAATAAAGAAATATTATTTCAATAATTAATTACAATTAATTTATACTCCTGCATACACAATGCTATGAAATGTACTTATGCAATCGATACTTCTTTAACTATTCATTATAGTAATACTGAAATTGAAAACAATCGTCTAAATGAAATGTCCGTTTATTACTCACGTGCAACTTTGTTAAAGTGCTGCTAAATTATTTATTACAGAACATCATTCCAAATTACATTTACAAGTCTGAATTTATATAGCCAATAAACAGCCAATTTCATTTAAATTGGAAAAATAGAGTTTATTGTTTGTCGTCAATTTTTTTTTATGCATTCATTCTTGAAATTATACAGTCAAATATGGATATAAATATGTATGTATAAATAATTATATATTTTTGCTACCATAAGAATAAGAATAAACAGCAGACGTTATTGAGAGTTGGTCTACACAACAAACACTTCACTTAGGCCAACGATTCGTCATATTGGTATTGCATAATCAAGACCGTACAACAAACAAAATATACGTCAGACAGATAGGTATCCATTTTATTGTATCTACGAGTTGAATACGTCAAATCGTACAAAAAAGAAATACCAAAATTAACTGATGCGATTCCCATTCATATTAGGAATGTTGTCGTTATCAGGAGTGGATCTATTCAATAGAGATCTCAAAAAAGGCCAGATATATATATATATATATATATATATATATATATATATATATTCAGGTAACTCACCACACATTAAAGAAGATAGTCGCTCTAAGGCCTTTCGCTTTCACGTCGTCAGTTGTATTCACAACTTGTATTCACTTGTTCTCTGACGACGTGAAGGCGAAAGGCCTTAGAGCGACTATCTTCTTTAATTTGTGGTGAGTTACCTGAATATTTATATCACGTGTTATTGTGACAATTTTCTATATATATATATATATAAATAAAGTTTATCAGAACTAGGTCAGTTCCTCAGGTTCAAATTAAACTCTCATTGCCAACGTTTCGGTCTTTATTTAGAACCTTTTTCATAGAAAGAAGTGTAAATTTTGAAACAGAAATTTAAGTATTACATTACAAATTACTTCACAAAGAAAAATAATCTGTGGATTTGAATAACAACGTAGTTTGAATTTACACTGTAGTTTGACATTCAAACTGAATTTGACAACAAAATTTATACAACTGCCAATGAAAAAAGTTTAAAATAAAGACCGAAACATTGGCAATAAGAGTGTAATTTGAACCTGAAGAATAGTCCGAGTCCCGATAAACATTATTTTTGTTTCTATTCCACGTCGATACTTTTATCAATATATATATATATATATTGTTAACAGGAAAATAATCTAAAAGGAGAACAACCGTAAAGTTTATTTAGTATGTGGAATCGTTTCATTTAATTGATTTCTTGAGAACTGTTCACCGCCTTTGAAGAATATATATATATATAATATATATATATATATATATATATATATATATATAAAGATTTCACATAAACACGTGAAACAACAATCAATGATCAAACCACAATAAAAAATGGGAAAACAAGACTAAGATCTTTCAACCGTAACAAGCGGTCTTCGTTAGAGTCAAAAACCGAACTGAGTTTTGGGTTTTTGACTCTGACGAAGACCGCTTGATCATTGATATATATATACGAGAATAGAAATGGGATAGGGGATCCGTTAAACGGTATGTCTTGTATCGTTCTCACAAACTTTCAGATTTAATTAGAAGTCAAAATGTTTATATTTTATTGAAAAAAAAAATATTTCCTGTGGTTTTAAAAATATGAATATATTTTTCGTTTTTTGCTACTGTAGCATCAAAGGTAATGCCAACAATTTCAAAACTTTAGAATTAGTAGTTCAGGAGAAAAAAATGTTGTCTAAAACCATGTTTTTGGGAAAACCATCTTACCTTAAAGGGAAGAACGGGATTTAGACTCTAAGGAAGAAAAGCTGCCATACCTAAAACAAATAAAACAGAAACTGAACTAAATAATATACCTGAACATGATATTAATTATAATGGTATACTCAAAAATAGAAGTTTGCTTAACCATATTATTCATTTAATAAAATACTTCAATAAATAGAATTATTTCAAAATTTATTAATCGAAAATAAGTAATTTATTAATTGTTTTATTAGTATCCGTACGTATACTTAAGCATTTATTGGTCTAAGTTAACTGTGATACGAGTAGCAAATTGTCAAAATTGATTGACATTACATTATACGTAAAATGTATAACAAAAGTGATTAAAACATAGAATTTATTACAAATTTTTAAAAGAATATTGACACTACTATTTATTTATGATATTTTGAAATAATTAAGATTTATTGTATTATGGCATGCTATTTTCAAGGTATTTGTGTTCTGCTGTCTTCTAGTTATACTTGGTTAAATAGGTTAAAATGTTCAATCAATTTTCACTTTTTTCCTCAGAGAATTTTTAGAATATATGTAAGAGATTTGTCATTCAAACGTAGTACTAACAAAATTTCTGATTTTTTTTTTATCCTTTTAAGGAAATATTGTTCACCTTGTTTTAGCGAACATTTTTAAAAGCGAAAAATGCAGCTCATTTGTTAATTCATGTCAATCTTAATTATGGGTGAACCACATAACTAGCTTGATTCCACGTCCAATATATACATACATATAATATGCTTTCACACAAACACGTGAAAACCCATCAGTTGGGTTTTTGACTCTGACAAAGACCGCTTGTTACAGTTGATAGATCTTAGTCTTGTTTTCCCATTTCTTTTTGTGGATTGATCATTGATATATATAGAAGCCTCTGCGTTAACGACCTTTCTACTGATTGTCTTTATTTTTCGTACAATCGTCTGTTGCTCTAGAGGTAATTTCCATCAATAATTGGCCAGAGACATACAAGCAAAACTACTGATAAAACTAAATAACTATATTTAAAACACGATACACTAAAAAGAAACAACCTTTCAACCATACATTGGTCATCTTCAGGTTAAAACTATGTATAATATTAATAAAAAATTAATAAATGAATCTTTAACACTAAGCAAAACAGGTGTAACAAAAAATGAAACAGGAGAGAATTCGGTACGTGAAAGTAAGACAAAACAAAAGAAAGAAGGTTATAACAGAGTTGTAACAACATTCAGGTTGGACCCTCAATTGTTGCCAACCCTATATATATATAATATATATATATATATTATATATTGTTTTGCATAAACTTATTATACTGTATCCAGTTTAGTTGTTAATTGATACCCACAAATATTTCGACAGTCCACATTAGTCAACGGCAAACATGATCTGTTCTTTGCTCACCTCAGTTCAAAAAAGTTGCAAGCCCTTCACTTCCAACTGTCCAAACCCTGTTTTTGATTTTCCACTACTAATGTCTTCTTGGATTAGCATGACTTTGTTTATAAATCAGTTTTCAATAACATTTTTATATTTTATTGTATTTTTTGTATATAAATATTGCAAAGGATACTGCATATTTGAAAACCATAATTTTGAAAATAGAACTTGTTTATGTCGAGAATTCTTTTCATGAAATAGTTGTAAAGTAGTCATCGTGTGTCTCTGATAAAAAAACGTTACTTGGTCGAAAGCACATAATCATTAGTTTGATTTTTTTTTCGATTGTCCAGACATATAATTTATATACGTATAAATGCGTTTAAAAATGCATGTAACGTTTTTTTACAAATGTAAAAAGCTAAAACGCACTATAATAACGCATGTATTGAGAACAGCTTCGACGGAATACAAGCAAATAAGGTTTATTTGCGTAAAACTAAAATAAAAGAAATGGTAAGTGTTGGTCAGAAAATAGTGTTATTAAAAACATGATCTACCTTGAAGCCGTGTTGAATGCTATATCAAAGCAGATTAACCTTGACTGCGATTTGATCACATAGAACAGGCTATCTTTATGCGTAAATATTTTCTTAATTGAGCCTCTTACAGGAAATTTTGTAGAGGAAGTAAGAGGCAAAATGAACAAATTGGAGTCAATTTAATTGTGTGACTCGAGGCCGCGAGTGGACAAAACAGGTTCTTCAGGATACATCAATTAACATATCATCACTACTAACCTGATTGCTAAATCAGTACGTATTTGAAGCGTACATACTTCCAGAAGAACGTACAACACAACACAATTTTTTAATGTGCATACCAAAACTTCACAAATATGATTATTTCCAACACTTCAAGTACTACACACTTTGTCTGCAATATAAGATAATGCGCACAAATATATCAATATAATGCTGAAAATAAATCCATAGAATAGAATTGAATGCAAATTTTTGAACATAGCCATATGGAGCTAAAAAAAGTCATAATTTCATATATAATTTTTTAATTCATGAGACATTTGTCGTTATTTTTTTTTATTTACTGCATGTGGACTATAGTAATCATCAATTTTTCATGCATTTGCAAGTTTTAAGTTCCCTTGGGTCTATTTTTGATATTTTTCGCAAACTGTATGTGTGTGTGTGTGTGTTGAATTTCAAACTCTACTGAAAATTTAATTACTCAACAAGTCGAAGATTTTTACCGATCGTAATAAAATTTTTCTGCTGTATATGCTGTGTGTATAAATGTGCTCTACTGCATTTAGTAAATAATTAAAGGTAAAAAAGTAATTTCATGAATATTACATTTATTTAAGGTTTTTTTTAACTTTACTTAACTTCTGTCAATGTTTAATAAATTTACAAAATGCATTAAATATTTCATTACATTTCATGAGATAAACTCTATAATTTTGTCAATTATTGGCGGACGTGGTGATTTTACACATAAATACATATGTTAGGAATAATACTTCCATAACTATTAAATGATTTATAAGTACGTTTATCCTTTATCATAAAGTCGTATCATTTTATTTTTACGTCTTCTTTTATAAAATGTTACGTCTTTTATTGTAATAGAAATTTCTCTGACTCCATTGGTATTTATTTAGCATTGTCACTACAAACACTGTCTATGGTAGGAATTTATTTTACTCCTTTTGTATTTTTAAAACCTGATAGCTCCAAAAATCAACAACCTCAATCTACTTCTAGTCTCAGTTGAATTTAAATATTTGAATCTCCATTATGTTAGCTTTGTAAATTTATATATTTTACCAGCAGTAGTTTATTTGAAATGTGTTTAATTTTAATCTTACGATAATATGATATATCAAAATAATCATTGAAATAATTCATATTTTAAAATATTAATTACAAATCTGGTATAATCACTCAAAATGTTAAGAGAAATTTACTATACGAAATTAGTAATCAAATGAAATAATCATTTCTAAAAATATGCTTTTCATTTGTTATATTTCTGTCGTGTGTTTCAAATGATAACTAAACAACGTTCACTACAAAATTGATTAAGCACTACATCAGTTACTGATAATCTGTGAGACTAATTTTATTCAATAAATGTAGAGAATTCATTAATAATATCTTTCAATGACTTTTGCATTTATATTAACATAACCATTCGCTAACTACTAAAAAAAGTTTGTACTAATACCATTTAAAACAATTCATTGGATACTCAATAATTGAACCACATTTTTTTTACTTTAATCTGTATACTTACAGAAAAGTTCTGTATACAGAATAGTTCTGTATTTTAGATTTAGAAATATTTTTCCAATTTAAAAATTAAGGTAATAATAAGTGTGAGCAGTTAAAAATTAATTAAAATAATTGAAATATTAAGAGAGTCACATTAATAGACATTATTATAACCACGTAGTTATATATATCATAAACAACACAAATACGAAATAGTAAATTTATGTATAACATTTTCAGTTGAATTATTACTGAGTGAATGTTTGATCACACGGAGAGAGGCTCTTCCTACTAGAGGCACAGACTAGCAATAAAAAATAATTTTTTTGATTAGAAAATTAACTCCTTAAATGCGTATTTGAACATATTCTTATGAATATGTATTTATATTATATAAAATATTTTTTTCTTTATAATTTAGACTCTTAATGGACAAAGGAGTGGGTGTAAGTGTGGCTTAATTGGCGAAACCATTGAACTGCTTCGGCGCTCCAGGGATAATTACTTCCCTTCTGTCATTCATTGCATAAAATTTAGAGACTTTTATAAAAATAGAATGACAAAACCAGAATTAATACAACAAATAAAGAAAAAAACAAATAAAATACTTACCAGCATAGCAAGCAGCAGAACAACTAACTCAAATTCTTAATCAAACTATCGTCAAAATATGAAAGCATTGAACATAAGATTACTTTTTTGTTTTCAATAAGTTTTTGGTCCCAAGGTAGTACGATGTCAGATACTCGGTCATAATTTCTACTCAAAATACATTTGATTTAGGCAAGTTTTGAATTCCCAATTTTAAAATGTAGAATTTTCTGATATCACAACTTATGGCATTTGTGTCTTCTTTCGTTGTCCATGCACAGTGACCTAAGTTAACATTTTCTTTTAAAAAAACGTATATCATATATGAAAATCCATAATATTGCAATAGACAAATCCAAGAATTAAATTATAGTTCCAACATATAATTGTGTTTTCTTTTTTTTTCTATTTAGAAGCTCATGATCGTTATGCAGGATTTCTCAAATATTAAGCATACAAAACTAAAAATACAGGAATACAAATATAATATTACAAATTTATTAAATAGCATGGGAAAAAGAGAAATATATTAAAATTTTTTGATATAAAGTACAACGAAGTACCCTTGCCAATATACTGCTAAAGAACAATGAGGAAAACGTCCAGAAGAAGAAGTTTACTCTGATAATCTTCATTTATATTAGTTTGACAGATCTTCAGCAAAACTTTATTGATATTAAAAATTTAGCTTCCACTCAAACTAAAGACATTAAATAACAAAAGTATATTACAATGAATAATTTTATAAATTAACAAAAAAATATTATTTTAATGAAAATACATTGTACATTGTACTAAAAAAGATTAGTATTTTTTAAACTTTATTGTATGTTTACTATTTCCAAATAATGTTAATGCTAGTGCAGTGTATTTATCGTTCAACGTATCAGGTTTACACAACAAAATAAAAATAAATGGGTTTATTTCCTTTAAAAGAAGAAAATTTAATATTCTCTTAGAACCTTGAATTCGAAACAAGTTATGGTAGAGTCTAAATGCGTTCTACAACAGAGGCAAAAGATAGGGCAATCCAATATACTAGCGGAGAGTGAACGCAATACAGCTATGGAAGAAGCTCTCATAAGAGATTTATGTGTTTTCTGCCCTAAAGGCCAATGTATAACTTCAGTCTATTTTTGCTCCTGTGTTTTCTAAGCAAATATGATTTTCCGTGTTGATCGCTAGGCATGCATCTGTTTGAAAAGAGTATGTATCTTTAACTGTTCAAACAAAAATATCCTGTATTAAAATATTCGATGAAACAAATAAAAACATTAATAAATATAAGTTATAATATTTCAGGATAAATTTAAGAGTACACACACGCACACACACACACATATATATACATAAACTTTAATACATAGGAAAGAACACATAAAGACACTACAGAACTCACTTCGGTATTTCGACATCCGTCGTCATGGAGAACAAGTGCAAAGTACTTGCGTGGAGAAGTAAACTGCTACTCGCCTCCAGAGTAACTTATTGGAGAGTAACTCCAATATAGTAAATATTGGAGAGTAACTCCAATATTTATTTATAAAACAAGATAAAAATATATAATACGATATAATGAAAACAACAATAAGAATGCAAATGAAATTAAAAAAGAAAAAGTGTAAATAATGAGAAAAAAAATAATAATAATCAAAATAATAATTAATGTTAGTGGTTAAGGCCAAGAGGAGAGCGAGCCCCAAGGAGGCATATGAATGCCTCTTCGGAATCTCTTAGGGTGACATGGGAATTAGACTCGGACTAGATATATATATATATATATATATATATATATATATATATATAATATATATACATATTTCACATAAACACGCGAAATAACAATCAATGATCAAACCACAATAAGAAAATGGGAAAACAAGACTAAGATCTTTCAACCGTAACAAGCGGTCTTCGTCAGAGTCAAAAACCCAACTGACGAAGTTTTTGAACCATCTTCAGGAGAGATAAGAGAGACCGGGTATCCAACCGTCTCTGAACCAGTGAGCTTGGTTTCCCTCTCTTATCTCTCCTGAAGACGGTTCAAACCGAAAATTAGATACTGCAGTGTGTTCTTTTGATTTCTCTATGTTTCTTTGTCTATATTGAACTATATTTGTCCGTTTGGATCGTATTTCCAACGAAAAAGTGTATATATATATATATATATATATATATATATATATATATATTACATTTTATTATAACCAATGAGATAATTTTCAATTGAAGAGGAACTTTATGCATTCAGTTGTAATTGAATCAATCGACCCCTATAAAATAGATTACTATTTGCTTACTATTTTTTTTTTCAAAGAGGTCTTATTGGAAAAGTGCTTGAGAGTATAAAAAGAATTTATTCTGTTGATAGGATAATAGCTCCAATCTCAATCTTCAAACAGTTTTGCAGAATTATGCAGAATATTGGCATAAACAGAAATTCTAATATATATGATAATAGTATTCTCATATACCTACCCGTCAGGCTTCCTTGCTCGCGTAACCGAATTTTCCCTGCAGTTTTATCATGATTTTGTTATATTATATATTGATATATTTTATTAAAACTTTTATCTTCATTTCATTATGTATTGGTTTTGAATTCATAATCATAACTGTTTTATTTCATAATATGAAATACATTGATTTTGTTTCATATATCTTATAGATTATAAATGTTTTTAAATTGTACAATTTTATTATAAAGCTATAAATTTTAATTTTAAATATTTCAAAAAGTTTTAGATAAATATGGTAAATATAAAAACAGAAAATAGTCATCAATGACGAAAAAATATCATCAGCATTAATAACTTCTACTTGAATGAATCCACCGAACTCAATTTTATAATTTCAATGACGCTTTAACGTCCAGCTCATTTTGTTATATTTCTTTCACTTACCATTCCTAGAAGCAGTTAGGCTGTAAATAACTAACCAGCTAGATTGCAGAGGGCAAAAGCGATATTCATATCAAAACTTGAAAAATATAACTCTAAAGGTGCTCTGAACTGTATGATGATATAGTCATCTATACACAACAGGTATTAATGCTAGCATAAATTTGTCTTTCATACACGAAAGTCTTTGGAAGATGAGATGGTACTCTACGGATAAGATCTTGACTATTAAAACTTGGAGGATTTTCTTGGTGCCTTCCACTCCCAAGAAGGGAATCTTTTTTTGACATATGTAATGTTATAAATTATTTTTTTTTTGGAACACCGATATGACGAGTATTATTAATTATCCCATAATAACACTGAAAAGATGATAAAAATGAAAATTATATATTGATAAGGAAAGTGCTCAAGCAGAACTGCAATATTTTATTATAAATAAAAATAGTTGAAAAAACTTGAGATTTGAAGCTGAAAATAAAACTACGCCTATTTAGCAATCAGACCTATAAAAATGTATAGGGCAGTTATTTGGTGGAAAAGAATAAACTAGCGACTGTAAAGCCTGATCTTGGTATTCTTCAGAATGATACTTACTTAAACAATGCAGATTCTATGTCTTCTACTCACATTAGAGCAATGAATTACCTGCATTTCTTATAAATCTCCAGTTACTCCTTCAGATGCTCTCATTTGTGGAATCTGAAGGTAAAACTGTTATTAGTGGACAAACGTTGGTCTATGGGAAAGATATTCATTCTGGAGTCAGATACCATACTAATATTCATCGGGAAATTTAAGATATTTGATACAGATATTTGACATCATAACTGTAAAACACTTATTCCAGAGACACTCTTAGATGATAATCAGTCCAAGAGTTAACTGGATTAAAATTAAAGAGTACACAAAGCATACATGCGAGATATTTTGTGGTACATAGAATATAGATAAGTCTATGTGAAGTGATGTGGAAGGGAACAGGATCTGTGGTAGCAAACCTGTTTTGAGTTTATACTTAAGACTGCGGTAAAACAACAAAGTTTTTCAAGAAAAACTGGCTGTTATAATTTACTACCTTTATAAATAAATATTGATATTCTATGAAAACACGAGGACTTTAATCTTCATAGTTGGTTGAACGGCACGTAGAGCACGTAACACCAACAAGGTTCATTTAAAAATAGTGTGGGTCTGCACATTTTTACTCAGAGGTAGTGTTGACTCATCATGGAGTTATTTATAGATTAATAACAAGCTACTGTAGAATGAAAGGGTAGCAAAGGCTAGTAGAGGACAGAGGGTCTCCCTCTGGGTCCTTAACCCTTTAGACATGTATCTGGTATCTATAAAGGTATCTGATACCAGGTAGTTATAAAATACTGGATACTATATAAAAAAATAGTGAAATTAACCACTATACATCCCTATAAATGCAGGGATATATACCAAAGCACCAATGGGGAAAAAAACTAACATCTTTCAACTATAAAAAGCGGTCTTCGTCAGAATCAAAAACCCAACGAAGAGAGCTTGTTACGTTTGATAGGTATTAGTCCTTTTTTCCCTATTTCATATTGTGATTTGATCATTGATTATTATTGCACGTGTTTATGTGAAATCTTGTTATATATATATTTATATATCATAAATACATACAATAATTATATTTAATTTTAGATAATTTTCATTGTAAATAGCTATTTTTTATTTTTTTAAACTTGAATATAGGTTATATTTAGTTCTTGAAGAAGTAAGATAAGTGTTTCGTGCAATCTACTAAATTTGTTTATAGTTTCAAACAAATAATGAACACATTTAACTTAAACTATTTCCGATGATAAAGATATTAAGGTTTTCACTTTGTTTTCTATTCTTCAACCAATATTAAATGAATAATGAGTGCAGGAAAACACAGAAGAATGTCAGATCGATCTGAGAGGTTCAACTGAATGCAAAACAATGGGTGCAACAAAACAAAAATGCAAATGCTACAAGTGTGAAATGAAACTGTGCCAGCACGTTGTCTAAGGGACCTACCTAAACTAATATAGCCAGTCAGTAATGGCTCCCTTTGAAGAAAATGGAGCAAGAGACCTCTATGCAAGATGAATGTCCCTGTAAAACACCCTGAAATTAGGTTTGAGTAAGTGCTGCTTATGTTTAAAACCTTTGGTATGTTTTAATTTAAATGAAAGCGCATTTTCTTAAATTGAGGATGAAAGAGGATTTCACCTGTGTGTTAGTAGGAAGCTATTTGTTCGGGTGGTGTTCATTAACATATCTGTCATCAATGAGAACAGATATGAAACAAACAAAGTAATGGAAATAAATGACGAACTTAATAATACCATACCTACTGTTTTGTTAAATATCCAAAAGTAAAATTAATTATATATCAATAGAATAAAAATGTCTGAGGATGTTCAAATTTATCACTACTTTCTATTCAAAATATTAATTTCAGCCTCCTTCAAAACATGAGCCTACCTAAAAAAATAGAATTTAATCTATGGAAAGAATGTTTTTTAACACCCCAATAGATAGCATATTTCATCAATTATGTTCCAATTGTTGACATTTTTTTTTTAAAATCTTGACTGCACAGGTAAAATATTTCAGTTATTTTCACAATAAGTTAGAAGCTAATTGTGTTTTATTATATAAAATTCAAAAATTAAGTTATAATATTATATTTTCAATATTTATAACAAGTATGCAATTTAGTAGAGCCCTTAAAATAAATGTATTCTCACTTTGGAGTAAACAAATGAGCAGGTGTTTTCATTCATTTTACTTTACTATAAGTAAAGTATAGTGATCGTGAAAAAATTCGATCTCGAGATTTTGACGGAATTACATGTTTTGAGGTCCCAGAAGTCGTTTTTTGAAGTTTTTACGATGATGTCTGTGTGTTGTGGGTGGGTGGGTGGGTGGGTGCGTGGGTGGGTGAGTGTGTTAGCATTGCTTGTTACCACGCTAACGGTCCAGAATCTTTGATGATCAAGTTGATATTTTACACAAAAATGGGCCCATTTAGACAAGATCCCTATTGTTTGGGAAGAATTATGCATGATGGGGAAAGTCACTTTTTTTGCCAAAAACCGTTTTTTTTTAAAACATTTATTTCTCCTAAACTACTAATCCTAGAGTTTTGAGATTTTGACATTATCTTTGAGGTTACAAATGGAACAAACGAAAATATATTCAAATTTTATATCAACAGGAAATATTTTTTTTTTCAATAAAAATGTACAAATTTTGACTTATAAATCCAATCTCAAACTTGTGAGAGCGATACAAGCCATACTGTTTGACGGACAAGAATGAAACTATGCCTATAAATAGAACATTATATGGACAATGAGTTGAGATATTTTTTTCTAAAATTACATTCGCTAAAGGGGCGTTAGAGTACGATTTGTGTTTTCAGAAAATGTTTTTTTGACGCTAAACGGCTCGTTAAAAAATTATCAAAATTTGACCAAAAATGGAACAAAAAATTAGCAATTCATAAAAAAAAAATCATGAAGTGTCAATTACGGAAAAGAGCAATAACGATATAAAAACTCTTTGTTTATCCTAGACTAAGAGATCACCTGCTATACTTGTCGAATTTTTTGTATTTTTTTACATTGTTTACATTGACTTTGAGCGAATCCACTGAGATAAAATTGATATTTATAAAGGAACAATTTAAATTGTTTATTGACTTATATGAGATGTAAGAGGAATAATATTGTGCCAGAAAATGATAACACTCACTCAGAAAAAATTCGTATATATGTTATTTGACAAAGGGGAAGGAAAATGATCTTATTAAATACTAAGAAGCCATAAAATTCCCAGTATAATGATTCTGTAAAAACCAAAAATGTAAAAGATAATTAAAAATTGAAATCTTTCGTTTAGAGATTAAAAAATGTAATTATCGTACATCTTTAATTATAGATCACCTTAAAACAACATTATCTTCGCTGTTTATGATGTTTTTCAGAGAGAAAATGGGTATTTTCCTGTTTATAATTGAAACTTTTACTTTAACATTCAATGTAGAAGGATGTCAAGTAAACGATGTAAGAAATCCACTGGCTATTTGAACAAAAGTCATGTTCTCTTGTAGGAGAATATTTCGTATCAAGAAATGTTCACTTTGGTTTTTCAAAAATATTACTGCTGTAGTTATACTTATGAAATTATTTGCATCAGCTGTGTGATGTACAAAAATAAGGTTATATATTGATATGTCCTTCAATAACTATCTGTACTACCTCAGGAATGAAAGACTAATAATCATATCCTTATATCAATATCCTTATGTCAATGTGAAAAGAAATCCTTAGTTGAAATAACTCATTTATGAATCAATTCCTTTCTGTTTCTGTACATTTAAAATGTAATAAAGAACCAAAATAGTAGTAATAGTAGTGATAATTGTAAAACAATCATGTTTTACATTGAATCCACTGAGATAAAATTGATGTTTCTAATGGAAAAATGAAAATATATTATTGACTTATAAGAGATGTAAGAGGAATAATATTGTGCAGGTAAATGATAACACTCTTTAAAAAAAAATTCGTATATATGGTATTTGACAAAGGGGAAGGAAAATGATCTTATTAAATACTAAGAAGCCATAAAATTCCCAGTATAATAATTCTGTTAAAAACCAAAAATGTAAAAGATAATTCAAAATATAAATCTTTCGTTTAGAGAATTATAACTGTAATTATCGTACATCTTTAATTAACAAATCACCTTAAAACAACATTTTCTTCGCTGTTTAAGATGTTTTTCAGAGAAAAAAAGGGTATTTTACTGTTTTAAATTTGAAAATTTTACATTAATATTCAATGTAGAAGGATGTTAAGTAAACGATGTAAAAAATCTACTGGCTATTTGAACAATAGCCATGTTCTCTTGTAGGATAATATTTCGTTTCAAGAAATGTTCACATTGGTTTTTCAAAAATGTTATTACTGCTGTAGTTATACTAATGCAATTATTTGCAAATAATAAATTATTTGTGATGTACAAAAATAAGCTTATAAATTGATATGTCCTTCAATCACTATCTGTACTACCACACGAATGCAATGCTAATAATTATATCCCATTTAGATATTTATGTTATGCTTAAATAATACGTTATGTTTTATATACTCAAGAAATTTGTTATTGAGTTACTTATAGTAAAGTAGAGTGTAGGCCACTCCAGATTTTTTTGTATAACCCTCTTGGAAAATAAAATAAATTCATTAACTCTCTAATTTAAAGAATAGACAGTGACTTTATAAAAAGTTGAATTATTTAGTAATAAATTTTAAAAAATACTTCTGTGGGTAAATAAAACTGGTTCAATATAACATTATTAGGTATTAAACTACCTCTCCTTTACTTGATTTTGTAGCTTTAAAATTATTTTAATATTTATAACAATAATCAGCATAAATATTAATAATAGTAATAATTGCACAATTTATAGTTTAATAAATGAACAATGAAGCATACTTATACCTATTGTAGATCCCGAAATTTGTTTAATAAAATTAATTGGTAAGTGTCTTATTAGCATGAAAACAGTAATGTTCTTGATGTCTTCAGAAAGCCAAGAGATTTAGGATTGGTTTTTAAAGATAAAAAAATATTTTACAATATTTGACATTTAAACAAATGACGAGCTGCTTTATGGGAAATTAGCATTAATTGTAATATGGAAACAATTAGAAATAGTTTTTCACGTACAAATCAAACATTTTTACTGATAATCTAGTGACAAATAATCTAGTGAAAAATAAAAACTTAGTTTTTATGTATCTATTTATTTAATGTAGACTAGGGTTTGTCGGTTTTTAAAATCCAGTTTTTTGGAGAAAATTATGCAATTCGAAAACGGGTTTTTTAGTAGAAAATATCGATTTTCAATGTATGAATAACACTTAAAAAAAATTTGAAAATGACAAATGTAGCCAAATGTACCAGATTGATGAAAACACTGTTGCAAGCGGTTTGGTTCTTGGAATCATATCGGTCCGATTTAATAATATGGTTACGAGTATTATAATATGGTTATTAAAAAAATATGAAAATATATTGTTTTTATTTATTCAAACCCTTTGCTGAATAACTCGTTTCACTATTATAAAAATATTTACATTCTTATATGTAAAAATTATGCATAATCAACGAATAATTGTTTTTAAAGTTATTTAATCCTGGCCAACTAGTATTTCTTTGTTCTACTAAATTGCATAAAAAATATTTACTATAAATAAAACTGAACAGTAAATAATTTCAGTCAAAAACTGCTTTTAATCACTCTAAATTTTCTGTTAAAATTTTTTGTTCGAATTACAGAGTATTCGAGCAAAAAAATTATTAAAAAAAAATATGAAACCGGTTTAAAATCGGTTTTCTGGAAAAATTACTATTTGAAAACCGGTTTTCTAAAATATCGGTTTTTGTATAAACCTTAATGTAGACCCTTTACATTACTCTATTTGACCCTTCAAGTTTCATTATTGTATTGACTCTTCAATTTCTATTATTTTATTTGACCCTTGTTTACTCTATAACTAATGATGTCAGGAATTATACTTATATATTGGGTTTATACTTCTATGTTATGTATGTTAGATATATATTTATTATATTCAGTTTTAAAGGGATAAGTGCTCTGTAAGCGAGAAGAATGGTATAATCAGTATGTCTGCACTGTATGTAGATCAGATTGAATTACAACTGCCACAGCTTCGATCTGTCAGGATGGAAGATAAACAGTGTTTCCCTCTTGTACCGTGCGAGGTATATTTTCCTTTCCAGTCATAAATCCTTTCACTTTTGCTGTCACTCGTGACATATGACAAAGCAACTTAAAAAAACTAAAATGTTTTCAACTGAAAATCTGATTGTTTGGTAGAATTTGTATATTGTTATCCTTTCTTTTTGATATACAAACAATTAATCTTTTTGTTTTTTTTTTATTTCTTTGTTAATATTCATGATGATTCAAGAACACCAGGTATGTATATCGATTACATCCGAATACATATAATTATGTTTTGATGAAAATATGATTCGAAATGGACCAATACAGTTCAATGTATATAAAGAAACATAGATAAATTAAAAGCACACACTTACACTTACACGTATCTAATTTTCGGCTAAACCTTCTTCAGGAGAGATAAGAGAGGGAAATCAAGAGCACTGGTACAGAGACGGTTAACAACCATCTACTGGTTGTACGGTCTTCTGGTAAAACCGTCTTTGTACCAGTGCGCTTGGTTTCCCTCTCTTATCTCTGCTGAAGATGGTTCAACCAAAAATTAGAGACTGTAAGTGTGTGCTTTTAATTTCTCTATGTTTCTTTGTGTACATTGAACTGTATAATTATTTTTTCTTATAATTATAACTGCATAATTTTGTTATCGAAATATTCTTGATGACCGAAACGACTCTGTATATTAAGTATTTATAATAAATAATTAATAAATAAATACGATTGCAAAGCAAAAATTTTGAGGAACTTATTTATAGTGTTCTCTTCAATTGGAAATTATAACTATGAAAATTAGAAAGGACCTCAAGATTTTATAAATGAATTAAATGCGAGAAACTAAACTCTAAGACCTCTGCCATTAAACGTCGCTAGAGAGCAAGTGAGATCAAATACCATGAGGAGCAGCTCGGTACGAATATAGTGAACTGATTAGGTGCAACATTGCATAAATAATCATGCAATTATATGTACCGTCTTCATCTTGGATAATAATGTCTATTCAAAAGCAAGCAATATACTGGTTTATTTATGTTACATTAATACATTTTGTATTCTTTGTGTTCATTTGTATGCTCGAGATATATTTGATTACATGCCTTCTGAATAGTTAGTATAATTATCTAATCGTTACCTGCTTATGCATTCTTGTAACTATTTATATTTGCTTGTTATCTTTGCAGTATGAACTTTTTATCAAGTGTTGATGACTTCAACTTAGAGAAGACACACAAAAATAGTGAAAAATAAGTTATGTGCTTTGGTTAAAGTGTTGTCAGAAAACAGACTTAGAAATTCATGTTTGATTTGCAGTGTTACCAAATTAAGGAAATGATAAAACAAATACAATTAATTCTTTCATAAAAATTGAAAATTTATGTTAGATGAAAAATAGAATAATGTATTTTCATAAGCAATGAGAATTAAAGATTACAAAACAACCTCTATAATCTACGCTAGAAGAAGGGAATGAACTTATTACAGGAAAATATAATAAGTTATTTCTTAATGTGTTCTACTTTCTGGGAAATGCGCAAACTTTTTTTCGGTTACCGTGAACAAAGAAAGGAATAAATAAGCCCCCTTATTTTGTTTGATCGAAAAAGTACAATCATAACTCTCATATTGCATGCTGTTAGCACTTGGGTAGAGATTATTTACTTTTCACTATATTAACATCCTGAATAAAAAAATGCGGTAAATGTAAAAGGACTTTGTTTCTTAAAAAAATTGTTTTATAGTAATCATTTATACGGTAAAATTAGGCTAGAAATTAAAATTTGATAAAATTAAATGGGTTATTTATTTATCGTGAATAAATAATTCAATGAATATACAGATGACAAATTATTTCATGAAACGACCAGAATAGAAAATATACAAATATCGCTTGTCCAGGGTGTAGTCTAATTACACTTCATATTGAGGAAATTGTCTTCACCCAAAAAATTTATCATAAAAGAAAACTAACAACGCGTTTCAAACACTTGATGTCTTCTTCAGGTTACATCAAAATTAATATATGCGTGTATGAGCATTAAGAACATCAGGGTGAACTAATTAAAATTGAATACAATATCTGACTGTTGAATATATGACACAATTGAGTGATAACATGGAAATAGTGTTAAAATGGATGAATTAATCAAACTTTAAACATACTTCTTTCAGTATTGTAACTGGTAATGTTACATTTACGTTGTTGTGACTAAGTAAAATAAAAATAAAAAAAACTTTAGACAACATACAGAAACATGTTTCAATTTATAAATTAAATAGATTCTTAATTACCTGCTTTGCTGGGGTGGTTATTCAGTAGGTGAGACCAAGCAAGGACTGAGGGTGTCAGGGAGTGATTTAGGGGTGGGAGGCAGTTCAGAGGTTTTGGCAGGTATATTTGCCTAACTGTAAAACTTTGAACATGGCTGTTTTTGCACGAGGAAACCAATGTTTCTAAAGCTCATATATGCATATATTCTTTAGAAGAAGAAAAACATATGTAACCTGAAGAAAAACACCTACTGTTCGAAAAGCGTTGTTAGTTTTTTTATAATAAACTTTTTTCTGTGGAGCCATGATACTTTCCTCAATATGAGTAAAAACCATACCATAACTGATTGCACAATTAATCAATGAAATAGTTTGTTTTCTACATGTATCAGTGTCTTTCACAGCAGTGATTCTAACAATACAATAGTTCTGAGGAAAAATACAGTGATTCATTAAAATATAGTTTGTTAAATATTTTTGATTAATGAGAATTAAATAGAAAGAAAGGAAATGTTAAATCAATAGGAAAAGGAATATCTGGGATATTACTCATGTGTAGAACAATGATAGCTGACAGGGCTTGTGACAACCACGTACTAAATCACCTTCTCAAACCATTCATTTAAATAAAATCTTTTATCGATTTGTTTCCCAAATGCTCGTTAATCAATAATCCTTATACAATTTATTTTCGACTGGTAAAATCCAAGATATTTATCATATTACAATGCTATACATATATTTTGATCAAATAGACATTTTGAATAAATAAGAATTTCTCAATTTAATCTCATATAACAAATAACCATCCTAAGAAATTTTCTAGTATCCATTGTTATAAAAGCTCAGAGTGTACTGGGTAACTTCAAAAGACAAAATAGTCACTACTTTAATTCTCAAATAATAATTAAATTCATTAATGTATGATAAATACATATCGTTCAATACTATACCCTAATAAGTTCAACTTTAACTGTTGTATAATTTTTACAATTTTCAGAAATCTAAGAATGTTTCTTTTTTAAAACTGAGAAAACGCCATCTATGTTACTTGGCATGTTTCAAGTGATACTTTATTCATTATCAAAGCATAAATTATAAGTGTGTTGTAGACTATTGATATTCATATTCAAAAGATGATAGTGTAATGGTTGAAAGTTTATTAAGAATATCAAAACATAGACACCATTTATGTCATAATGGTGAGTAAAGAACCACTTGAAATATGCAGACCAGTAAAATAACTGGTGTTCCACATATTGAGGTAATACAATTATAATAAAATAAACTTTACATTATATTTGTCTAACTATAAAGTTAACTAATCGGGATTCGGTCAAAATTTTCTAGGTTCAAAAATCAAACTCTCATTGCCGACGTTTTCGGTTTTATTTCAAAACCTTTTTCATAGGCCTACAAACAAAGGATAATAAGAAATCACATATCAACATCCATCATATAAACAATAAGAAATGAATTGTTACAACTTATGAATATTGTTTTCTTATTGTTTATATGATGGATGTTGATATGTGATTTCTTATTATCCTTTGTTTGTAGGCCTATGAAAAAGGTTTCAAAATAAAACCGAAACGTCGGCAATGAGAGTTTGATTTTTGAACCTAGAAAATCTGACCGAATCCCGATTAGATAACACACCTATTCTATCAAACGGTCGATATATTATTGAATCTGTTGTATATAAAGTTAACAATGTAAAATATCAGGTATGGTGTTTTATTCTACATAGAAACAATACATTTCGTAAAATAACTGTTTTGAAAGGATATGAAATTAAAAAATTAGTGAGCGATAATTATACTTGACCCAATGAACAAATTCCTAATTGTACAACTTTTTTTATATATATATATATATATATATATATATATATATATATATATATTTGTGTATGATGGCAGCAGATCTTCTTTCAAACATGTATTATTAAAGTTGGCAGCAGCTTCTGCGTTGACCAATTTATGGCTGATTTTTTCTAGTTTCCTAACTAGTTTACGGTAACTTAGTTACAATCAGCCATAAATTGGTCAACGCAGAAGCTGCTGCCAACTTTAATAATATATATAAAGTTCTATTTTCTCCTTATTTCTATATTTGTTTGTATTTCGTTATAGTTCCCTGTGTTATATTTTCAATATAATTCCTACACTTAGTCTTAGAGCAATTGTAAAGGCTCAGCCTAACCTTTAGGAAAACAAAATAACAATGCAATTTACCTGTCTTCTAATATGAAACAGATGTACCCTCACCCATGTCCATCCTATTCCCAGTCAGTTGTACCACAGACACTTACTCTTAGGTTCGTATTCACCTCCTTATTTTATTTTATTTTTATTTTATACCATAGATAACTCTCTGATGTCATTGTATTTTTTAGTTAATGCCTGAAGAAACGCGTTGTTTATACCATTAAATTTTTATATGTGGAGACCATTTCATTAACTTTTTACCCTACTATGATGTTTATTTAAAATATTGTTTGAAATACAGTAATTTTAAAGTTAATTCTTTTTTTTATAAAAAAAAAATATTTCACAGATATCATTTCAACTTTACACAGTTTAACTAGGTTAGAAATGAAAACAAAGGTTATGTTGTAACAAAGGTTCTTAAATGACATAAAAATCTATTGGGACAAGCACTTTATCTAAACGGTTTTTTGCACTTGTCAGATAAATTCCAGAATATATATTATTATATTTATTGGATTAAAATTAAGAATTTAAAATAATTTACAATATATTCTGAATTTATAGATAAACCTTATATCTTCCTACCACTGTTTCTCAACCATTCCCTCTCACAGACAGGCTGCATCCGACCATCCTCTGTCTTTATCTCTCCTATTCTATTGACGTTTTCTTCTCCATTGACTCCAATTCTCTCTCCCATTCCTTCTACTTTAATTTTGATTTATGCATCATTCTTATACCTTACATCTTGAACAATATTAAATATATACACCATTATAATTACTGCTAGCTTAGATTGAAGACAGTTTTCCTTTCATTACCAGTATAATTTTAACATTTTGCGAGTTTTCAATCAATAGATATAATTCGTTTAATGTTTCATGAAGAATCACATTTTTGTTTTATAATTGTTGCATTTATTTAACAATTTAATTTATGAAATAAACATTCCAGTCTGCACTCTTAAATTAACAACTAACGGAATTGTTAATCCTTGAATAGATAATAATCTGGTTTACAATCAAGTTGATAGCTGACTAATCAATTTATTTTTACTCATTGTTGACGTATGTTATTACTTTTTTTATTCCATTTGCCGGAAAAAGATTGTATAGTACGGAAAGAATTAATGAAATTCTCGCTATCTTCTAGTGGAAATCAGAACACGATTGTAATAGTTTTGCGTATTTCCCTAATGGCAGGTAATAAATTAACACAGTTATAGTTAATGCTTTGCTTCCTTTAGGAAGTTATCTTTGTAATCATGATGTGTGACGTATTTTTATAATAAAAAGATCTTTATAAAACTGCAGCCTTGAGGATATAGGACTTCCTCCTAGAGTCCCAATAGTCCCAAGAAGTCTTCACAATTAGAAGCTATTGTTGTTATCAACAACACACCATCATAGCGATTAAAAGAAATTACAATATTCAGCTACAAGATAAAACAAAAATATGAATGGGAATATAGTGAATTGTAAAAATGAATAATTCAAAGAACATTAATGACAAACACTTTGCAATTGTTCTTTCCTGTTTGGGGAATACCAATTCTATATTCAGCTATGGAATGAAAAAACTTAGGACTATGTGGATAATTGTTTCATGAAATAGTTTCAATGTTTCTCAAACTAAAATATCAACTGTAGAATCTCATTTGAATGTGAGGAAGTGATTGTTATAAGAAATAATTGAAACATTTAATAAAGTGTTTTTAAAGTCCTGCAAAAAAGAAAAAAAATCAGAAAGAAAGGAGTTATCTTTTAAATCATTGTAAATTAAAACTTCATTCATCTAATTTTTTGTGAATAAAAATTGTTATAAATTAATAATACACATCTTAATTAAGTAAATCCAGAAATGATGGAAAACATAGATAATATTTATTATCAAAGATATAGTAAGATTCTTCTCTCAACAGCTAACGTCTTTGATCCTTCCGGTTAGGATTCCCTTGGGATACAAAAGTTAAGTAATACTTTGGATGCGTGATAAATGTATCGTTATGCTCTTAATAATGTGATACGTCCAAGGTTAAAATAGGTACCCAAAATTGAATGAGGCCAAATTCGAACTTTTCCTGCTAGAGAAGACGTGAAGATATTTTAAACATTAATCATGGCTATATATATATATATATATATATATATATATATATAATAATAGCCATAATTAATTATCATGGTTAGCTTCAGCTACTCAAAGGGACTACTTCTGGCCGATGACGACGACTGTCGAAATATCATTGTGAGTCTTTTGTGTGTGTCTTTATTTGTTTTTCTCTTAATATGAGACAGTTGCAACAAACGGGGAATTTAACTAGGATAGAAGAATTTGAAGACACCTGCTCACATGTAATGGAAATACCAACCGACCAGTTTGAATGTTTTCATTCTATTTAGTAGTTCATTACAAACTTTGACAGTTACATTTAAGTGTTTAAAACATTTTCAATAGTTTTTTTAAGATATTCTATATACGTTTCCTCCCTGAAGATGGTTGAAGAAGACCGAAGCGTTGGAAAAAATAAAAGGATTGAAAACAAAACATATGGTGAGTTGATGTACCTTGTTCCTGGTGAAATTAAAGGACTCTTAACGGATTTGGAAAAGATATCCAAGAAATGAATTAAACAAACAATAGGCTGTAAATGCAATCTCACACACACACATATATATATATATATATATATATATATATATATCAATGATCAAACCACAATAAGAAATGGCAAAACAAGACCAAGATCTTTCAACCGTAACAAGTCGTCAGAGTCAAAAACCTAACTCAGTTGGGTTCCCATTTCTTATTGTGGTTTTGATCATTCATTGTTATTTCACGTGTTTATGTGAAATCTTTATATATATATATATATATATATATATATATATATAAAGATATATTGATCAATGATCAATATCTAACAATATTTCACAATAAACAAGTGAAATAAAAATCAGTGTCGATACCACAATAAAAAATGAGAAAAATACTAAGATCTTTCAATCTTATTTTGAAAAAAAAGTAATCTCATATTACTATAACATTTCGGAAGCTCTCGTATTCATGGTTTGAAATGTGTTCAAGTGGTACACATTGCTGATTATAACAAATGTACATAACTTCGAAAAATAATGATATTTTTGAAAGAGTATTATGACACAGATAGTAGATGTAGGCTTCCATGTATTTTAGAGAAAACTGATCAGTTGATATTTGTGTTACCAATACTGAAAGAGAATATGCTGTCCTTTAAGCATATATTATTAAAATATATATTTGTGGCAGTATTAAATAATGGAGGTAAATACCTTATACGAATCATTAAAATTTCGTATTTATAAATTTGTAATAAGGTATTTACAAAGGCAATAAACACATTTATTACTAAAAATATGCTATAAATTATGTTGCACATAATTTCTTAAAAGTAATTTTTAAATGACTTTTTAAAAAAGAAAATATTTTTTTCAAATAAAAACCGAAAGCATTTTAAAATATGTAGACGATAGAATGGGATTGAATGGCATTTTGAAGACCACTATCAAGTATGTTGTTATAATGAAAAAATTTTATTATGATTTTATTAATTTATTTTGTAATTTAATATTTTTTTTTAATTAAATGCATTCATTTAGTTAAAAATATTAATGATGAACAAAAAAATGAAGTTATTAAGCTGTATTGTGTTTGATGAGGCTAACATCACATGTATAGTTTTTATTTATTTTATTTTAACATGTGCTGTCTTTGTTTAATATGCCATCCTGTATGCTGGAGCAATAAGCACTTATGTACTTGAACAATCAGCAGATTCCGGCCTCTTAGTTTAGGCCAGTGCAAAGAGTTGCTATCCGTGGTTGTTCTTCATGTCCTAGCGTGGAATAAATTGTCAATCAAATATTTACTACAGTTAATTTAAGTATATTAAACCACAAGGTAGTTTCAGTATAATATAAAACAGTTTTAGTATATCATACTGTTGTCAGCAACATTATCAAACTCCTAAAGGAGAAGAACCAGGGTAAACACGAACAAAACTCTTATTATAGTTTTTAAAAAGTCGCAGGGTGTAAATTTTAGTAGTAAATTTTGGGTGATTCGACCTGGTCCTCATCAGATGTTATTGATGTGAGATAAGTAAGCAAGATAAAGTTAAAGTTAATTAAGATTTCTATCATAAAACATTATCAGAGTTCATAGTAACGAAAAATCAAGTGCTGAAATACTAGGTTCGCTGCATCACAAGCATTACTGTAAAGTGATTGTAAAAATGTCCTCAAATTTAAAGAAGTTATTTCACACCTTTATAGTTCTAAAATTTTCGTTCACTTTCTTAAATTATTGTCTATTATAGTCAATTTTTGTCAGTTACCATCATTTATTGACAATTTTAATCAATTTTCGTCTATTTTCTTTATTTTTGGTATCTTATTAAAGATTTTCGTCTACATTTTCGTTGAAATTTTTGTCGATTTTTCGTCAATTTTCGTCATGATACTAAATATATTGTTGTTGCTTTATCTCCGTTATATTGCTTAAAAACCTGTACATATTTAGACGTAGATGGGATGTAAGAAGTCATGCACACAGAACCCTTCAGAAAATAATCAATGACACCTACTGTGTTCGGTAATAGCTTACACAGAGCGTAAAGCGATTAAACTGCTCAAATCAGGGTACTTTTTCTGTACAAAGGAACAGTGTGAAATATTTTGCAACGCATACAATAAAAACGTATAATTTGAGGAGCTGACATCACACAATATTGGAATATATATTATTATTATAAACTTCTGTCATCCGACCGGTTTTGCAAAGGTTGTATTATCAATGGGAATAAACTTACTTCTGTAAGCCAGGGATATAATGATCTATTTAATTCAATAGTATCAATCCATGCCTAAAGTTCTTATCTACTTTTTTAATCTGTTTTTTGTTCTTCTATAATTGAAATCCTCTCTGTCGTGTCCGTCCCATCGGCGTTTAAAGTTTATTATTTGTTTGAATATTATATCCGTTTGGTGGTTGATTTGTTCGTTATTTTTCCTGACATCCAGAAGTAAGTTTAGTCCTGTTGATGATGCAGCCTTTACATAATCCGTCCAGTAATGTATGGGGTATGATGGAAGTTTATGTAAATGTTATCCGTTGTTTTTATGTAAAATACATAAAAATTGTTTTTGGTGTTTTTGATCTTCAAAGCTCTAGTGAGAATTTAATAACAGTCAGACAGATAACACATCAACTGACTTATATTGAATACTGCTTTCTTATAATTATTTTATTTGTTGAAAAAAGTTATAAGTTTAAATAAATGTATGAATGATGTGAATTTTACATATTCTCTATTTTCATCCTAAAACACAAAAACTAATTAAATTTCAAAAGTAGTGATTATACAAGGATTTAATTTGAGCAGAAAGGAGAATAGATTAGGAAACTCTTGAATGTTGTATTAATAACAGTTTTCTGCATTTGTTCACTTTATCTTGGATGTTTAATAATTTCATGCAAATTGCAAGCAACCAATGAAGGTTATTTCATAATTGAACAGTGTTTTATTTTAATCTTGAATGAACCACCCTTTACAATTCTTCATTACGAATATGAATTGTTATATCTCAAATAACTATATAAATACAATAATAATTACAAAATAATTAGAGGAATTTCAAAAAATTACATCTCCACACAAAAAAAAAGTTTCTTATGAAAAGTAATAACCAGTTTCAAAGACTTAGTATTCTTCATCAGGTTTACATAAAAAAAAAACTATGCATATATGTAAGCTTTAATAAGAGTAAATTATTTGAAATTGGATACAATATTTGAATGTTAATTGTACAATTGAGATGTTTAACAAAGAAAACAGTATGAAAAATGACTTGATTAAAAATGATGTAACCTCAAGGAGAATTCTAAGTGTTCAAAACGCTTTGCTGGTATTCATATTAAACTTTTTTTTTTGTAGAAACTTAATTTTTTTTAAATTCCCAAATAAGAGTAATACCACACTATAACAGATTGTACAAGTTATATTTTTTTCTATTGTAATTTCAACTCAACTTCCTACTTCTTATAGTTTTATAACATAGTATTATTTGTCAATGTACAGTTTTACAAGTTTCTGAAGGTGGGAAATAGTAATTGTAATTTTTAGTGTTAAGTTCTCTCTTTCGATATATGAATGAACTTATTAAATGTGAAATAATAAAACGAAAACAATATTTATTGTGCAGTTTAAGTTTTTCTTATTTTTGGAAATTTCTAGATGATTGGATTAAAGTTTATCATGGGCATAAGGTATGACTAACTACATTTCCATTTTTTTTTTTAATTTTACCAAAAACCATAAGCCTAATTTTTTTTACCTGTATCATTGTTAGCAGTTATACTAAGACAAATATTTTCCAAAAAGTGCAATCAAATATCTTTTAAATGACATTAAGATTTTCAAAAATTTGTCTAAATGAATTGTCAAGGAACTTTTGATGTGAAGACATAAAATATCGAAACATTACTTTTCATCACTATATATTTCAGGAGAGTCGTTTAAGCCACACGTCCCAGCTGTCATTTATATTTTAAAATGTATATTTACTGTCAAATTCTCAGTTCTAATGTTAGATCAAGCCAATCCTATGTTTGAATAACCAAACAAGATCAAATAATAGACTATACTAAAACGAAATAATTAGATTAAAGGATATTATCTTCCAAAGTAGGGTTTTATATATATGCATATTTTTTTCTCTCAACCACTGCTGCGAGAGTTTTTATCACATCCTTCTTAACTTCATGTAATTATTCCATTAACATTCTAAAAAACCTTTGCAGTCAGTTATCGGAAAATAGCAACACTAAAGAAACGCAAAATAGAAACTGGGTGACTGTAAAGGATTTGAAGGATGATGGGAAAAAGAATATTTCTTAAAATATATTCGTCTAAATTAAAGAAGTGTCTGTTAGCTTCTTAATGAAGGTGTTATCATCAAATTATAGCTGGTTTGAAGAAATCATAAAACTAAAAATAAAAATACAGTGAATACAGTGGTACTAAACATAGACAAGAAACTAACCAAAGAACATCTACCCTGAAAGTATGTTGTTGTATGGGGCTAGGTTAGCTCAGTGGTTAACGTACTGGCCTCTGGGCTGGTAGTTCGGGGTTCAATCCCCACTTAGCCCTTGATTTATTCAAGCGGGAGGTGAAATAAGTCTGAGTACATTATTCTTTGGAGAAAAAGTCAAGCCGTCGGTATCGAAAAGTCGAAGCCGGTAAATGGCTGACGTTATCACCCTCTAGGGGATCGGTTAAAAATTGAAAACAATATATTGTTGCATGGTGAAATTTTTTGATATGTTGAACCTATAGTTATCAATATGGGAGATTTCTGAAACTTTATCAGAAGTTTTTGAAAAGATCGGAGCATAAAGGAGTAAGCGTTGTGAATGGAGAAGCTGCTATGACAGTGAAAAGGCTGCCATGTTGTACGACAACGTAAAAGAGCAAGAAAATAATACTCATAGAAATGCACTCTATAAATTCACCATTTACAACACTGGATGTGTTGATGAACACTTCTGTAACAACGGTGAGGATTATTTAAGTCCGCAGATAGTTTCACTCTCTACTATCTAATGCAGGGGTTCTCAGCCCTGCATGACCCATGCCTCCCTTTCTTCATTTGTCACAATGTCTCCCCGGACTTCCTTTCCAAGATAGTCTTTTTCAAAGAGTCCATTCTAAACAATATGGAAATATTACTAAAAAATCTCTTAGCTTTTCTTAACTTGGAATCCTCATACTCATCTGAAAAGAATTGACTTAAAACGACGATTCTTACTACTGTAAGAATTAACCAGGTTTAACCTGGTTAAAGGTGACAAGTGCGATTAGTTAGAATTTGAATCCCATTTCTATTATAGAGGAGTAAAATTACTTGATTCAATATCCAGTTTTATAAAAATCAACAGTTTTGATTTCAAATTGTAGAATCATGAGTATAAATAAAATTTCAATTTTCTCTATGAAAGGCCCAATGAACTAACTAAAGGCGAAACTAGAAAAAATGTTGTAATGATATTGACACTCCTTACACCAAAATTTTTATTTTTAAAGTTTGAGGAGGTAAATTAAAAGTCGTTACTTCATACTATTTAGAAACAAAAAATTATATGATTACAAAATATAGGAATAAAATATTACAAGTCATGTTGAACGAATTTACAACATTCTTTGATTATGATCAGCTATATAATGAAATGAATAAATATATGCTAAGGGTGTTAGATGCTTTAATTATTGCTTGTTTTATAATATCAGAAATGAAAAATATTATTAAAAAAACAAATTACTGGAGAAATCGTCGGTTTAGAATGGGATTAGTAATGATATTATTTCAAGTACCTTGTGGGCTCTTCATTGACAAAAGACTAACTTGGAATCCTCATACCCGACTAAAAAGACTTGACGAAAAACGACGATTTTTACTACTGTACAAACTTCTAGGGAAACACTCGAAATTGACGCTACATAACAAAGTACTACTATACAAAACATTACTGCGACCGACCTGGACTAGTGGACTTGAACTATGGGGTTGTTGCAAAACCATCCAATATTCATAGAATAAAATCATTGCATTCTAAAATCCTCCGCACTTTCACAAATGCTACGTATTTCGTCAAAAACTATACCCTTCATAAAGACCTAAAAATTCCATTTATCTAAAACTTTGCCTCTGATCGTTATAAGTCATTTCACAACAACCTTTCCTCTCACCCAAATCCATTTTTATAAATCCTTGCTTCCTCCTCACCTTCCCAGAATCCCCCAAGACCTCAAGAGAAAATGGCTCAGAGATCTACTATTACAATAGTATATTAAAAAAAAAAAAAACAAAGTGAGAAGTTGAATACGTAGTTGTATATTTCTAAATAAAGTTGATAAAAAAAAAGTTTATCTTTATTAAGCTTTAAACATTAAATGCTAATTAAATATATGGCAATTCAATCAAAATAGTATTTTTTTTTTAATTTTTCATTAAGAGGTTAAAATCTATAAGTACTTTCCTCACTCTGTAAACTTACTGTGGAGGCAATTCACTTCCTAATACCCATAATTCATACATGGGGGTGAATTTGAACCCAATTAATATCCCTTGATCTAATGTATACGCTGAATAAAGGATGCACCATACAACTGTCATCGTGTCAGCTCACAGAACCATACCTCTGTACTGCAGTGATTTTATTTGTTGAGATGTGAAAACAACCAGTTTTTAAAAGATATGGCCGATTTGTTCATAAAAGTAATAATATTTTGGCTTGGCAGACCTGGTAATTTTACTTAATTTTAGTCACACATATCAATGATCATTTTTATAATTTCAGTAAATTCTGTTAATATAGAGCCTACTGAAATCAAGATATTTTATTAAAAGACAAAATATTGAGAATTTATTAAAAATGTTTGGTAATTAGTTATACGAAAGATTTTATTTTATTATAGGTATTTAATAATAAATACTAAGACTTGCCGTAAATTATATTACCAACTTGTTTTTAGTATTCCACAAGTTTTGTTATTTCAAAAACAAGTTTCCTTATTAAAATGTTGCTAAAGACTTTAAACAGTATGTTTAAAGCTTTATTTTGCTGTGAAGTGTCATAAAACTTGAAAAAAACTCTTCTGTAACAGAATAAAACAATGAACCTATACGGCAACTGAGTCATACTAGAGAAAATTACTGCCATTATTTTACGAAAGAATCAAGAGAACATTCTAAGCAAAATTTACGAGCTTTTATCTCATAAAATGTCACCTGTTATTTGAAAAGCCGAGGATTTACTTCTAATTATTTTTTCTAAAGAAATAAAACTCAATCTTTATTTAATACTTTGAATCAATATAAAAAAAATGCATAAATACCAATTCTCTGGAGTAGAAAATATGTTTTATTCTATATGTAAATTAATTTGTACCTTAACCATTTGAATTAAAGAATGTCATTACAATTTAATAAGTAATGAATGAAAATGACTGTCCTTTAGTTACCGAAGTAGATCATCAAACATGTAATAAATATTTACTTTCCCACAATATAATTAAAAACTTAAAAAAATAATAAAGTAAAAATAAAAATTAGTATAAGAGAATTATGAGAAAAAATAAAATGGTATAACAAATTATAATAATAACAATCATATAGTTTTTAAACTTTAGTTACATGTTACAGATTTATAATATGGTAACAACTATCTAAATTTAAGTTATTTATGTATCGTTACGTTATACGAATTGGTTGTGAATAGTGGTTTTATACCATTATACAGTAGAACCTCCCAGAACGAGTTTAATTCATTCCCTGACCGACCCGTTTTATTATTCACTCGTATTATGACGCAATTCTTCACATTGAAATTAGTATGAAAATAAATAATGTATCCCATCACCCAAATATTGGTTTTTAAGTATATTTTTTTAATATAAAAGTTGCAATTTAAAAAATAAACAATAGTGTACATGTAGTATGAATAAAAGTACTTGAAGAATATTTTCATGCAAGAAATAATCACGTTATATTAATCTACTAAACCTTAGATATCATCAAGGCGTAAGCAAGGCAGTCACTCATACTATGAGTCTATACTCGTCGCACGAGACCAACATTCTTACTAAGGCTGCTCGTAAAGCGAATTACTCGTACAATGAGACACTCGTCCTACAAGGTACTACTGTGCAAATAAAAACAATTCCTTTGAAAAGTTTTTATTTACTTCAACTGCCCTCTTTGTCATTTTCATATGATATAAAGCCCTCACTAATTTTCAAGTCGTAATGAATTTGTAAAAAATAAACTATCAAATAAACACAAATACAATTCATCATAACATTTGGAACATTCTGTATGTAGGAAAACAGCGATAGTTTAGATTGTTGAGAAACATGCCGGCTTAGGGCTGTCTAGTGGTACACGCCCTCCTAGCTTTGCCTAATGTTACCTGGTCAGTCTCGAACACTTCGCCAATGCATTCCCTTCCCAAGCACCAAGAAGCACCACCTCAAGCATTGGCTTCCCGACCATCAAGCAAGCAACACCACTACAAGTCCACTCTCTCCCCCATCAGTCAAGTATCTCCTTCACCACAGGCCAAGCAACTCTCCAACCAAGCATCAACTACTCCTCAAGCATCCCCAGTTGTGATACCAGCCACAACAGCCATCAATTTAAAAAAAAAACATATTTCAATAATTACTGATAATATAACTGTTTTGATATAGATTCTAGACCACTGATTGTTCAAATACGAAATTAGTTCTTGAAGATAAGGTCAAAATTAATAATTGCTTATTTCAAACCGACGTTCCGCCTAAATTCGTTCGGAATTTTCAAGGGATATTGAAGGAACTATTCAACGCATTACCAAAACCTCTACTTTGTTTTATAATATATATTATGTAAAATAAACTGAATTAATATGGATAGCAATGGAACAAATTTCCATTTTAATGACGTCTTTTTTTGATTATATATATATATATATTTGATAAAAGTATCGACCGTGGAATAGAAACAAAACTAAAGTTTATCGGGACTCGGTCAGTTCTTCAGATTCAAATTAAACTCTCATTGCCAACGTTTCGGTCTTTATTTAAAACCTTTTTCATGGGCAGAAGTATAAATTTAAAGAGGAAAAGAAGTATAGAAAGTATAAAAAAAATTATACTTCTGCCTATAAAAAAGGTTTTAAATAAAGACCAAAACATTGGCAATGAGAGTTTAATTTAAACCTGAAGAACTGACCGAGTCCCGATAAACTTTAGTTTTGTATATATATATATATATAGTATACGCCACTAGGAAAAAGTAAAAAACACAGAAAATATGCTCTAAGGCCTTTCAAGAGAAATTGATAGGTCTTAGATCATAGTTTCTGTGTTTTTTCCTTGAGGCTTATACTTTCATTAGTTTTCATCACGTGTTTATTGTGATTATTTAGTATATATATAATATATATATATATATATATATATATATATATATAAAAGAAGAAGAGTCATGGATAATAAGTTGAATAGTTCCTTCAACACGCGTTGACAATTCCGAATAAATTTTGACAAAACGTTTGCTTGAAATTAGAAGGTATTAATTTGGACCTAATTCTCAACAACTAAATTAGTATTTGAGTATACTTGTTTTTCATATTACTCCAACAGAATTAATTACAAAGATATTAATTATTACACATTCTTAAAGTTACAAAATTGATATGACATACTATTTAAGACTACTTGGATCACTTATAAAAGGATATTGAAGTCTAGATAAAGAAATAAGGTTTATTTTCAAGTTATTTTTTTAATATTTTGAGGAATTTGATGACGTTGTAAAAGAAAAATTTGAATCAAAGGTTGTTAAGAATAATATAGGTGTTGTTAGCACATGGATGAGTGAAAGGAAGAGTTGTTAGTATCCTAGGTAAACTTATTTATGGCTAATGACTAAGGAGATAAAATGTTAGAGACTTTTGTCTCTTGTAATACTCAAAAGGTACTCTGACTCTATGAAGGTAGACATTGGAAAGGATATTGCTTTGACAATCTGACTGTACAGTTAATTGAAAAGCAATTCAACTGGCGAGTTAATACATAGTAAATAAATAAAAATAATTAAAGCTATTAAACTAATTAGCAAATATCAATGGAATGAGAGTACAAAGATTATATTTAAAGGCTAGCTTTTAAGTTTTTATAAGCGATAATGACAGACAGCTCAGAAGGGAGCAATCAATGGCCACAAATGCACCAGCTTTGTCCCTTCTCCATTGTGTCTGTTCAGCAGTTTTCATTGTGAAAACTATTACTCCAGCTTACCAGCCTGACCACCATTTCAGTTTTCTTTCTTCTCTCTTTGCCAAATTGAACCATTTTAATGATCTCTTCAAATCCTAAATGAAATACTCATTTCAACAACTAAACTATCATTTATAGAATATAATATGACAGAAATTAAAAAAATCATTATAGCGTTGAAGTATAGTAAATTCTTTTACACTGTATTATGAACAAACTCAAATGCAACAAAATAAGATGGTAGAAAAAACTGAGGAACCAAAATCTTAGCCTTTTTCTCCTATTTCATATTGTGGTTTGATCATTGATATATATATATATATATTAGTGCATTTAGATAGCAAAACTTCATTAATACATGCACAGTTCAATTTCTCTTTGAAAGAAAGGAAATCTTTTGGGCATTTATTGCATTTAGTACCTAACGAATAGAAATGTCAAATCAGAAAACTCAAGAAGCTATACCGAAAAATCATTCATAGAAAAATTGGCAAGAAATTTAACTGTGCATATATATATATATATATATATATAATAAAAAATATTCAATAATATATCAACCGTTGGATAGAATAGGTATATAATGTAATCGGGATTCGGTCAATTTTCCAGGATCAAAATCATAATCGGGATTCGGTCAATTTTCCAGGATCAAAATCAATTTTTGATTTTGATCCTGGAAAATTGACCTAATCCCGATTACATTATACACCTATATATATATATATATATATATATATATAATATATATATATATATATATATATAATAATAAAATAAAATAAAATATAATATATATATATATATATATATATATATATATATATATATATCAGTTGGGTTTTTGACTCTGGTGAAGACCTCTTGTTACGGTTGAAAGATCTTAGTCTTGTTTTCCCATTTCATATTGTGGTTTGATCATATATATATATATATAATATACATTTTAAACAGGAAAACGATCCAAAAGGACCACAAACGTTTCACTAGGAATCACAAACACAGAACTAAGGAACAAACACACATACTGTCTCTAATTTTCGGTTGAACCGTCATCAGGAGAGTTGTGATAGGGACACCAAGCTACTTGTGAAGCGACGGTTGGAGACCAACAGTGTTATCACACGCATACCCGATTCAAGCAAGATAAGAAAAATTAACTAAGAATAAGGCAATAAATAGAAAGTGAAAATGAAAAAAAATAGGAAATACCATTAATAAAAATTTAAAAGGTAATAAGAGGAAAATAGCTGAAACAAAATAAAATCCAGGAATATAAATAATAAATACTTAAATAATAATAATGATGAGGTTGATTGGAATAAAGTTGTATAAATAATAATTTAAGATAAAAATAAAAAGTTGATAATCAAAAAATAATAATCAAAGGTAAACTAATCTCTAACCATTCAGCGTTGTAAACCAGGTTTGATTTGAAAAAGATAGGGCTGTCTGAATAGTTTTTAAGATACTATGGATATGTGTTCAAAAATCAGCGTGTAGATGGTCAAAGAAAACCGAAACGTCGGTAATAATAAATACGATTAAAAATTGGACAGCATATAATATGGTGAGTTAATATACCTAGAGCCTGGAAAATTTAATGGACTAATACGAGATTTGGAAAAGAAATCCAAAAAACTAATCAAGACAAAAGTAGGCAGAAAATTTAATCTAATGTCACATCATCTGTTTTCCACTCGTCTTTCTTTCCATGTTCACAATATATATGTAATCAGAACTTACAACTCAGAAACAGAAGAATAGATTAATCGTGCCTTCTTCGATAAAAATTAAGAATACAGAAGAGTGACTAATCGGAGAGGTATATCTCTATACTTACGTACAAGTATAATATTTAATATAATACTAATATATCCATTAGAGATATAAAATACACAAATAAAAACCCTTGGTCTATAAAATAAGGTTAAATTTTGCAGTTAACATATCAATTATTAAAAAATGGTTGTTGCTGTTATAGATGCTGTTTGTTGTTTCTCTCCAAACTAAAGATAATGCCTCCACAAATGGATATATACCAGTCTGAACTCCAATAATGCCGTGATACCATCATCACGTACCCATTATTAGTTAGATTTATTTTATTTTATTTTTTTTATATAAAATTGCTATTTTGGTTATTCCATTAATCCTCAAAATTTAGAAATACACATTTAAATTTAATAATTTTAAGAGTAAAACGTGCTATCACTCTATTGACTCAGATTTGTTGATTTCACTCTTAATTGTGTCTGGAATTTGAAATATTGCTTCAGAGCATAAAATAATTAGTAATCAAATGAACATACAAATAATCACTTTTTTGAAAATTAAAGTTACGTTTTATATTACACTGATCATTTGGATTTTAATGGAATTCTCATTTTTACAATCTCATTTCCCTCTTTTAAAAAACTACTAATTTAAATTTAATTTCTGGATAGCAAATTTACCTTAAAAATAATTATATATATACAGTTCAATGTACATAAAGAAACATAGAAAAATTAAAAACACACACTTACAGTCTCTAATTTTTGGTTACAACGTCTTCAGGAGAGATAAGAGAGGGAAACCAAGCGCACTGGTACAGAGACGGTTGGAGACCGTTTTGTGAACGTTGACAAGTTCTACAAAAGAAATTAGCTGACTCAAAAATTTACAAACTTCCTTGATATAAACTATCAATCGAAATAAATAACAATAAATGAAATTCATAGTTTGTTTTCTGATAAAATAACTTCAGTTTGTTTATTGAAAGTTTAGAGAAATTATTTTCTACTTCGTTGGAGTAAAAAAGTTTTAACTACGTTAAACAATTTTTGTTTAACTTGTAAAAACTTAGTTTAAAATAAGTTAATTCAATTATTTATGTTTTAAACATCAGATCATAAACTAGTTTTTTGTAATTAAAAAAATAATTAAAGGTGTATTTTTTATTCAAAATATATTTTTTTCCTGTCGGAAGTTTTTTGGTACACTTCTTTACTAGTTGGGAGCTACTAAATTAAATCAGTGAGAAACCAGAAGAGATTGTTCCAATTATGTATTGTAAGGATGCTTTCATATGTCATTCTATTAAACAAATCAAGTTGTTTACTAGATGTAGAAAGTCAATCTATGTAGTAACAAAACTTGCCGTTCCTTTGGATTGCAGGTATATTGTTTGTTTAAACTAACAGTAGACATGTTTAATTCTGCCTTAAGTATGTAAATGCTACAAATCAGAGAAATAAAAAGTTAAACAACATATCTCCTTTTCTTACGGTAATGATAGAAAAGAGACATTTCTTTTTCTAGACTTTCACTTTAAATGCACAAAAACCGTTATGCTCACTGAAGAATGCAAAACTTCCTGTATGCTTAATGTTATCTCATTAAAGAATATATTCACTAAAATAATGTAAATTAATTTTGTTTTTAACCTGGTTGAAAAAAAAATTTTACTGATATACATGAAGAATAAAATTGAAGCTTGCTTTTGAAAATTTTATCAACATAAATGTAAAAATATACCAAATTAAGAAGATTGTTTTCCTTGGTATCAAACAATACATTTATTCTTCACAGAAGATGACCGAGAGATATTTACTACGATTATCTACTACAATCAAAAAACGAAATGGAAAGTTGAACAAGTGGGTGTTATTCTTTACTCATGTGTATGAAAGGTATTTGTGTTACTTCTACTCCATATGCTTGTTACGTAAAATATGCGTAGTTGTATATTTAAAAAACAAATATGTTAAATAAAATTCCTCAATGTTACAATGATGTTAAGAGTTAAAAAAAAACCTAAAACAACATAAGTTTACGAATTTTGAGAAAAAAAAACTATATTAAATTAAATAAATTTTAATCTCAAATTAAAAATTTTTTCGTACAAAAAAAACAATGTAATAATTTTTCAAAACCTTAATATAACTGCTTATGAGGAATTTTGTTTTTTGTGCTAGAATTTCATATTACTTGGATTCATCCCTGATGTAACATGAACAGAAGATTCTCCCCAGTGGTTTATTAGCATCTATCTTTGTTTGAATAGTAATTTAATTAATAAGACTCTCATTTTAGCATCAACAGGCAGTGTATGTTATTTCTAGTCTACATTACTCCTTAATTAAGGAATTCACAGCAGGATTAGTTACTTTAGCTTATTATGTTTCCAACCATTTTACATCTCCTTGCAACTTCAACTTAAGCAACAGAGTAAATAAACTTCATCAAAATTTGTTATAACTACATTAATGAACAGTTAATATATTAAATTAATTAACACTCTTTTATTTAAACGATAGCTATATTCATGGTAAGTCTTAAAAATGGTTTCTCAATTCACATATATTGGTTCTTCTAGCATTCAAAGCATATTAAGTATTATATATTAGTATTATCTGTTATAGAAATCAATCTATAGATAACAACTCAGAATATATTATATTCTGTTAATACTTACAGTGCCTTTGTGCCAATAAAATTCACTGTATCCCATATTAAGGTTATAGTCAGCTGTATTTGTTGTATGACAGAGTTACATAGAGGACTGGTTGACTAAATACAAGTTATTTTCGGTACAAGACGGCAAGAAAAAAGCAGTTTAACATACCAGACGGCTTTCACTTATCTCATTATGCAATTCTTTATAAAGTAAATGATACATCCTTCTCAATAAACGGAGAAGAACTCTTCATTGCAATGTAAATGAACAATATTATTAATATTAATAATAATATAATTATTAATAAAATTATTAATAATAATTATATATACCACATACATTAATAAATGTCAGATAACCGGAGTTACCAGTTTTTCATGAAAGAAAGCTTTTCTGACTCTCCAAAGAAGTGCTGACAGAAAGATGGTATAGCTACCCTTTAAGAACATATTCTCACCAAATAATATATTTTAATTTCTGTCTTATAATTAGAATATTTTTTGGATTTTGTTTCTTGTCTGAGTCACCAGAATCAGAATTATTTCAAAGTTGATTCAAGAATTTCTAGAGCAGAACACTAAACCTTTTTGATCCTGGAAGTAAATTTTATGTTAATAGTAACGATACATTTTAACATCAACAAAAAGAGAAGAACATTAATTAACATCAACACCTCTTTTTAGAGCAGAACACTTAACTTTTTGATTCTGGAAAGTAAATTTTATGTTAATAGTAACGATAAATATTAACATCAACACAAAGGAAAAATATAAATAAAGATTAAGATACAAAATTTCTCTCAAAAATTAAAAATATTGGTGTAAAAACTTCAATTCTATTATAGGACGAACAGTAACAAAGGTTTAAAATTTTATTAGTATAAATCATTGATTGTTTATATATTTTGCAGACATACACATTCTTTCCCTCTTCTACCCAGAAAAAACACACACGCATGCAGAAAGACGTGCTAATTTTAAGAGTTCCTTAAAATATGTATTTATATTGAAAACTGCATATAAAATTTGTCACTTAAACGCGTTACCTTTATTATTCCATACTGCACAAGGAAGTTAAATAAATGAAAAAAAAAAAGGAGGAAATCAATTCAAAGCAGTTTATGATACTATACATACATAATAATGAAGCAAATATTTAATGGGCATTTTAAATAAGCAATGCATAAAGAGTATAGATGTGGTCTAGTATTTCATGTGTCACGTTTATAAGTGACCACTTAAATGATGGTTGTGTTTTGAGAGCCAGTGGTAAGTGTTGGCTCAGTGGGAAATGTGATCGCCTCTGAACTGGTCTGTCCAGGTTCTATACCCACTCTGGCCCTCGATTTATTCACGTTGGAAGTGAACAAATCTTAGCATACTGTCCCTCAGAGAGGTCATTAAGCTGTTGGTCTCAAGCATACGATGTCAAGTAGTCGTTAAATAAACCTACTGTAATTACACTTGGGTTAGGCAAAATTAGGTCTGCCAATATACAATCAATCTGCTTTGTGTGGTATCAAAAAGGGCTTAATATTCGTGCTCCTTTGAGCAATATTCACTCCAACCTACAGTCTTGTCTACTACTGCTGCTACTACTATGCAGTCAAAACAATATGTAAGAACAATTTCACAAGTAATAAAAGAAGTGATACTAAATACATAATAATAATTGATTGGCAAATCACACAAATTTTAAAAACAAATATTTCAATAAATTATGCACATTTATAAAAGAGGTTTAAAAACACATATGAGCCCTTTATTTTGAAAGTGGCCTAATTCCATTTTCCAAAAAAATTTAGCTAGCTATTTAAATAATTACATTTTTACGTTATCTTTACCTTTTGCAGCAAATTGTACAAAATTTATTTAAAAATACTAAGAATTTTTATAACAAAAATTAGTTGATAAATAAAATGACAATATTTTTAAATTTTGTAAAACGCAAACCCTTAAATATCTCGATTTTAACATAAATGGAATTAGGCCACTTTCAAAATAAGCGGCTCATATACATATTAATTGATTTTTCGAGTTAGACATATCCTTGTGGCTCCTGTTTTAATTTTTGTGTTTACCAAATATTATATTACTCTTTATGCAGTTTTATTTTGCAAACTGTTTGTAATTGATAACTATCTTGCATTGGCTATCAGTGCTTCCTCATTTTGCGCAGCCAGTGTGGTCAGGCTATATAACTTGACAGACTTGTTAATCTGACAGTAGACAATACCATACACTACACGAAACAATAAGATGTACTAGAATAAAAAATAATTGAACAAATATTTTCAATATATTACATATATCAATGTATAACATGCATAAATATATAAATAATAAATATACATATACAAATATATAATAAATTACATTCTGAGGTAAAATGGATAAACAAACAAAAGTGTCCACACAAATGAAGTTTTATTGAACAACAACAACAACGCATTTTGAACACTTTGTGTTCATCATCAGGAAGACACCAATGATGTGGTGCTGAAGGGTTGGTCCAGTGAAAAGAAGTTGTTTTCACTGGACCAACCCTTCAGCACAACATCCTTGGTGTCTTCCTGATGATGAACACAAAGTGTTCGAAACGCGTTATTGTTGTTGAATAAAACTTCATTTGTGTAGAGACTTTTGTTTGTTTATCCATTTTACCTCAGAATGAGTAAATACTACACAATTATGGATTGTACAACTAATGATTTAATAAATTACACATTGAAAATATATATGTAGTTATTATTTTATGTTTATATTTATATACAAATTTTTAACTAGTGTATTTTACATTTTTTTTTTACTGTTTGAAAGAAAAAACCTAAATTTGATTCCATCTGTATGTCCCTTTTACTGTAGAAAAGAGTATAACTGCAAAGCTGTGTTTATCAAAAAAAGAGAAAGCAGCTTATTTTAGTGTACTTCATTTCTAATATCTAATTTAATGATATTCATCTTTTGTAGGCAAAACTGTTGTGCAAAGGAACAGCAAGTTCAAGAGAAACCAATAAAAAACAGTGAAATTATAAATATGTGGATCCAATGGTTGAGTTATAATATCTAAATTATAAATAAATATTAGAAAGATATTACATTAAACCTTGGACTCTGAGCAGTTTACTTTAAGCATTGGATAATAAACCCATAAAGTATAGATGATTTTGTGTCAAATAAGTTTGAAAGCGATATTTAATATTTAGTAGTTTCCTTGGTTGAAGTGCCAAAGGTCTTTGACCCCTGAGATAGAAGTAAAGAAGGCAGAATAAGGACGATATCTGAACTCATCTCCTGCCTCAACAATGCTGCTTGAATAGAAGTGCGGTGTTGAAGAATGCCAGGGGGAGGGCAATCAGAGGAATCTGAAGCATCTGGCCTCTTCATAAGAGTCACAACCCTGCTCTTAAATATATCTTCACTGGCATATAATACTCAGCTTCGGACTGCCTAATGCAGAAAACTGACGAATTCATTTTAATCATACGCTATCTTGCAGGCATACACAATAACTAAAATTTTACATTAAGTTTTTTCAGAATAAAGCAGAAAATTATGTTGAATATAATTTTCAAAATATGTCGAAAGTATACATATATATACTTTATATATATATAAAGTTTTATATATATATATATATATATATATATATAAAACTAAGTTATATCAAAATAAGAAAGTTATATATATATAACAGGTGTGCTCCTAATAGGGATTCGGTCAATTTTCTAGGATAAAAAAATCAAACTCTCGGTGCCAACCAAGTTTGATTTTTTTTTTAACCTAGAAAATTAATCTCCTAAGGAGGAGACAGTAACTGTGTTTGTTCCTTTGTTAGGTGTCTGTGATTTACCGTGAAACGTTTGTTGTCCTTTTGGATCGTTTTCGTGTTTACAATATATATATATATATATATACTTTGAATTGAAATCAGACGGTCCAAACGGACAAATAATTAAAGTTACAGCTAGAGAACACAAGAAAAAGGACGAACACTCACGATTCTCGATTTAGACGTGGACGCATTTACGTCTCCGTTCCTTCATTCTTTCTCCTTTTATTTTCTTTCTTTCTACTCTCCTGAAGACGGCAAGACGCCGAAATTATCGAGATTCGTGAGTGTTCGTCCTTTTTCTTGTGTTCTCTAGCTGTAACTTTAATTATATATATATAATCCCATAGCTATCCATGCTAATTCCCATGACCTCCCTTTCAATGATTGTTTCAGGGTACAAATCCTCAAACAAATCCCCGAGTCTAATTCCCATGTCACCCTTAGAGCTTCCGAAGAGGCATTCATATGCCTCCTTGGGGCTCGTTCTCCTCCTGGTCTCAACCTGTACCGTTAATTATTTTTTATTTTTTATTTTATTATTATTATTTTTTTATTATTATTTATTTTTGATTATTATTATTTCGTATTTTATATATTTTTTATCTTGTTTTCTAAATAAATATTGGAGGGATTTCTATTTTTCCTCTCCTCCGCTGGGGATCAGCATTGCGGTGGGTCCACGAGTTACTCTGGAGGCCAGTAGCAGTTTGCTTCTCAACGCAAGTACTTCGCACTTCTTCCCGATGACGACGGATGTCGAAATATCGAAGTGAGTTCTGTAGTGTCTTTCTGTGTTCTTTTCTATGTGTTAAAGTATATATATATATGAAAATTGCTAAGAAATTAAAAGAAGGGAAGAAATTAAGGAACCAGCACAAATAAAAAAAGAAGGCAATTTTACCGGTAAGCATGTTCCCATAAGACTATTTGTTTCCTACTCTGTTTTGACGTCATACAAGTTATTAAGTACGACTTAAACCAGACTTGAACAGTCAATTAAGTTATTATTGTTGTAATTAGCTTGAGCAGCAACAAGAAGGTTACTCTAATTGGAAGTGACCAATTGATAACATTTGATTATTGATTTGAAGGTTTAACCTTGACTGAGCCCGTAGCTCGGACCTACGTGTTCACCTACAACTATACGAGAGCTCTATTTTTAAACAAGGCTCAAATATTATCTTGGTCACATTTTCATACTCACCCTGAAGTTAAATAGATGCCAGTCAGTGGTATGTCGCACATACCAAATCTAATGTACACCAACATTTGGGACAAGGAAATAAAAAATAAATACACAACTAGAAGAACTAACAAACAAAACAACTTCCTCATAATATTGCCAATTATTTAATTATATATATATTACATGATTTCACATAAACACGTAAAATATCAGGCAGTAATCAACCCATACTTTGGTGGTTTAATCATTTATATATATATATATATAACAGTCGTTATCAGCCTTTGGAGCGATTCACTTCTTTTCCTGAAGACGAGCACATCGAAATATAGTAGTGAGTTTAGTGATTTCCTTTCTATGTGTTCTTTTTAAATTCTAGTTATTATATATATATATATATATATATATATATATATATATATATTAATGATTAAACCACCAAAGTATGGGTTTATTACTGCCTGTATATTACTTATGCCTGTTAATTACCTATATATATATATATATATATATATATATATATATATAATTAAATGAAACGATCCAACAGACTTTTAAATAAAATCCAATTAAGAAAACATAGCACACAGATAGACACAGGAATAACTCACTTCTATATTTCGACCATCATCGACATCAGGAGGCTTACCTTTTTTGAGAGTTTCTCTAATGTCCTACAGGCTCTTCTCAGTTCCTCGGGGAATAAAAAAAAAGAACTGGACCAAACTTTTCTTTTCATAACAACACATTTTAACACTATTTATGAACTAACAAAATATTATTAACTAAATATTAAATAAATAGTGTTAAAATGTGTAGTTACGAAAAGAAAAGTTTGGGCCAGTTGATTTTTTTTTATTCCCCGAGGAACTGAGAAGAGCCTGTAGGACATTAGAGAAACTCTCAAAAAAGATAACCAAGCATGAAATTGGCATAAAATTTTTAGAAACTTGTTTGCAAGAAGGATTGCTACCAACCTTCACTAATATATATATATATATATATTAGTATATATATAATAGAATCACAGAAAAAAACAGAGAAACTCAACCAGGAATATATTTCAATGGACTTATGTTATCATCACATGGTCATTTTTGTGGCTTGAAATAAAAAGGAAGACCAGTGTGTTAGCATTTGTTAGAGATTCCCGACTGCTCATAGTAATTTAAAAATAACTACCTAATTTGGTATCCTAAAAAGTATTTATAAATACCATGAGGAAATACAATTATATATGACGTTTTCTGACTTCTTGTATAATTTTATAAGATTATTTCATAAAATATTATATAAGCATACATTTCTGACTATGTTGTTTTTCTTTATGCACCCCTTCAGATTGAGGATAACTTTTATTGTTTGGATGATTTTATAATTTTATTTGTCTTAAGATAGCATAATGTATTTTTTTTCATTTAAGAAACACACTTAAAATTTCATTTAAGAAATTTTTATGTTACTATGTAAAGAATATTTTTTTTTCAGCCTTTGATATCCTTTCTATATTTTCAGTTTCTATACGTATTCCACTTGTAGTAATATTGATTTACTGAACTAACACCAAGTGAGAAGAGCCCTTATAACTGATGCATAGAACAGTGCCCACATCTACAGCAGACAAAGCCACAGAAAGTTTGAAACTAAACACAAGTGAAAGTGAACTACTTCTAACAGATATTAGTTTTAAGCAACGCATACAAGATTAAGTAATCAATTAGATGAAAGACTTCAAAATGTGAACAGTTATATAAAACTTCTACAGGAAAACTATACTATGAAATTATATTACATCTTCCAATGTAGCAAAACTTACAAAACAGAAAAGAACGGTGAAGCTAGTACTCACTCCACAGAGGAAGTACTATTAATAGTGGTTATTTGAATGCATTGCAAGTTGCCTGGAATTTAAAAAAAATTGTTAAAATTATATAAAATAGGAAACAAATGTTTACATATAAAAGATGTAAATAAGAAACTACTTATGTATCTATGTAAGCAAAAAATTTATGTGGAATGAATAAAAAACTAGTCCTATGGAAGAACTTTTATACCAAACTAATGTTATTAAAAAATTAAGTTTAAACATTTAAATTTTTCTCTGTCCCCAATCTTTCCTGTCCTAGCCAGAGTGCCTCAAGGTAGTATACTAGGTCAAGTTCTGTATAATATTTACATTTATGATATTCCTCTTCACCCTCAAACTCTGCTCTGTACTTTTGCTGATGATACAGCAATCCTATCTCGAAATAATGATCTAATTATCGCCACAAATACTCTCCAAGATCACCTACATAGTATAGAAGCCTGACTGAAAAAGTGGCACTTAAATATTACTATAAACAAAAGTTTTCACGTTAAAAAAATGACTATGTCCGAATATCACTATGAATGGCGCTCTCCTTCTAACTGCAGATGTTGTCAGGTACTTGGGGCTCTTCATTGACAAACGCTTGACTTGGAATCCCCATACTCGGCTGAAAAGACTTGACCTAAAACGACGCTACTTACTACTGTATAGACTTTTCGGAATACATTCAAAAATTGACACTCCACAACAATGTACTATTATATAAAACATTACTGTGACCTATCTAGACTTACGGACTTGAACTATGGTGTTGTGCAAAACGTTCCAACATTTATAAAATACAATCACTACAATCAATAATCCCCGTACTATCACTAATGCACCTTATTATGTCACAAACCACACTCTTCATAGAGACCTAAAAATCTCTTTAATACATAACTTAGCCACTGATCGTTACAAGGAGTTTTATACCAAACTTTCCTCTCACCCAAATCCACTCGTACAAAACCTTGTTCATTCCTCACCTTTCCAGAATCCTCAAAGATGACTTAAGAGAAGATAGCCTAGGGACCTACTGCCATGATGATCCACATTCAGGAAACAAAGTGAAAAGTTGAACCAGTGGGTTTCATTCTTTGCTTATGTTTGTCAAAGTTATTTGTATTGCTCATAATAGATACACTTGTTACGCATCATATGCGTAGTTGTGCATTCAAATAAATATGTTAAAAAAAATTAAATTTAATTAATAGTTATTTCATCCAGTTTAGTTTGATTATTTTAGTTATTGCATTGTTACAATAAACAATTCAGTTTGATTTGTAAGACTTGAATTATTTTGAATATATATATATATATATATATATATATATATATATTCTTCGTGATCGTTTTTTTGTTTAATATTAAAGAGCAAAAGCATTATTCATTTGTCTTATAGAAAGATTTTTCACATCTCTTTTCTTCAACGATTTTTTTTTCTTTTTTCATAAGGCTCCTTTCTCATTAACCATCCAACTTTTGACAATAGAGGTTCTTTTAAAGGGAAAAAAATCCCCTTTTAATTAAAGAAGAAATTCTATGTCAAAAAAAAAAAAAAAAGAAGATAATTTTCGGTTAAAGGAAAACAAAACTAGACTTTACCGAGCACTGAAACTTATTCTTCTTTGAGTGTACCTATTAGTTTTTTTTTATAGTTAGTAATAGTGTACAATTGCTTGAATGTGCTTTGATTATATGTAGAAACAGTGGAGTTTGCATTCGTTACTAGTATTCTTTTAATACAAAGATGGCACAAAACTGATTTTTAATCCAAACTTATTTAATGTTTTGATGACATCCAACATTATACTTACGTGCGTACGTATCATAGAACAGCGTACGTGTTCTAGATACAAAAAGAAATTAAATCATTTCTTTTGTCGTCATAACTGCCAACTATACTATGCCTCTGCTTCATAGTACTTCAACAAACCCTATATATAATAAAACACTCATACATTGAAATGATTTGAACCAGGAATTGAATGATTGAATTTACATTAATGTTAGATAATGAACTGATTTCATCTTAAGTTAACTACGAGTATTTTAACTACACTCATATTTAATATTGAACTACACTAATATTTAAACTATCCTTAAATTATAGTTTAAACACATAAACAAATATCAAATTTAAAAGCAACTCAAAAATATATATTCATGTTTGGTATCAAATTTATTTTAAATAAAAATAAGAAGAGTTCTTCCTAGTATGGGAATAAACAATTTTAACTAAAAATTGAATAGAGTGTTACCCTGAAGTTGTAGTTTGTTAGATCTCTATATGAAATCAATTATAAGGTCTACATTCAAGTTTAAAATTGGAAATTTTTAAAATATGAAAGAAAATGAAATTCTGAATTCAAGTTTTGTAACTAATTGATTTTAATTAGGTATAAAATATTAACAATATATTTTTATCAAAATTGATCATACTTCGTTAATAGGGGATGTATCTATGCGGCCAGTTTTGAACGTTGAGCATTTCTGCGAATATAATTGTTAAATGATCCTGTATATAAATACCTACCAAACAATTAGTCTTAACATTGGCCTAAAGTTCCTCTTCTTACAAATATGTTGTTCTTGCTGATTTTGTTTCTTTGAAATTCTTATCGTCATTCTAAAGTCCACCTAGTAGGCCTTTTAAATTTATAAATGGTTTGAATAGTGTGTAAATCTGATAATTAATCTGAACATTTATTAAATTATCTGTTTTCTTATGTTTGTAGGTTTCAAATCCTTTATTGTATTTAAATTTTGCCTTTCTTTGTCCAGGTTTTATTAAATGAATTGAATTTTTGATATTATCTGAATCATGTCCATGTTTATTGAAAAAATTAGCAACGTTTGGCTTGTGTGAATATTTAAGTAATCATTACTTGAGTGTGTGTGTGTGGTGTGTGTGTGTGTGTGTGTTTCATTAAACGAGATACTTATTATTATTTTTCATTGTTTCATTTTGAATTTCATTAAGAATGATGATCTACTCCTGAAATATAAATATATATATCAAGAAAATTAAAATACCTGACAGGACTACTAAATCAATAACGAAAATAGAAAAACATAAACATAGATAAACTATATTTCACTCCTATATTTCGACAAGCATCATCAGCAGGTAGCTTTGTTCCTCAAACGAATCAGCTACTGCTGCTACCTGATATATAATCAAATAGAAGCATAAAATAATTATTATATTCATTTTTTGAGAGAGTAATTGTATATATCAGTCGCATGAAAGGCAACTCAATTCAATTGCTCCTTCTTTGATGTCAAAATATTGAATTTTACCTTTTCTCGTTACTTTATCTATTTTGTTTCAAATTTTTTCCAGTTCATTTTTTAAATCTGATACAACATATATTTCATGATAATATAAGATGTATATTGACGATACAAGAAGGCACATATATTATTTATTTATTATATTAATAATAATTATATTTGATTATATTATATTGGAAATATAAATATATATATCAAGAAAATTAAAATACTTAACAAGACTATTAAATTAATAACGAATATAAAAAACATAAACATAGACAAAATATACTTCTCATATTTCACTACTATATTTCGTTAGTTAGAAATCGATCTAGTGATCTAATTCGTTAGATCATTATCATCAATGTATTGCATTCATATTGGTAATTAAATGAAATTCCCAAGATATTATTTTGCATAAATTACTAATAAAACTATTCTTAAAGTAATAATTACAGGAAATCAAACCATTAGGGGTCTTGATTGCTTTAAGAACTGCTATATAAAGCTTAGGTGCTGAAGAAATAGCGCAAAGAAAGAAATCACGGTGAAATGAAGCGATATTTCTCAAGATAGGGGATTGTTAGGAAAAGCTATTGGCAGTCAGTGCCAGGTAGAATCAGGAAGAGGTTATCAATCTAGTTGGAAAGGGGAGGCAGAGCTCGTTTAAGGCTTTTAAGGAATTAGAAATGTCCCTTTATCGATCTAGCCCTAGGCTGGGTAGATTCGAAACAGATTTGCAAAGAGCCAAACTCTCGTGATTGATGCACCTCTTTGATGGTCTTCTATTTTCTTCTCTTAAGCCTTTGCTCTTAGCATTGAATTGATTAAGTTGCTGACAACACAATTAATAATTAATGTTCTTTATATTTATACATGTTAAAAATAAATCAAAATTATATGCATCTTTGTAATAGTGAGATCAAAACTTACCTCAACTCAAAAAAATATATCTTAATGATCATCTTTATAAACCTGAAATGAATAAAAAATTACTCAGTGACTTTTTTCACTCTACATAACAGTACATAATAACGTACGTAATGATAACAATTATGTACGTTACAATATTGTTGTAACGTCTTGGTGCTGAGTGTTCTCCGAGAAATCCACAAAGAATTTCTCTTATTTGGAAAGTTTAATTTTGTACAGAAGACTCGCCTATTAAGCCTTCCAATAAATTACTTTTTTCACTCACATAACAGTACATAATAACGTACGTAATGATAACAATTATGTACGTTACAATATTGTTGTAACGTCTTGGTGCTGAGTGTTCTCCGAGAAATCCACAAAGAATTTCTCTTATTTGGAAAGTTTAATTTTGTACAGAAGACTCGCCTATTAAGCCTTCCAATAAATTACTTTTTTCACTCACATAACAGTACATAATAACGTACGTAATGATAACAATTATGTACGTTACAATATTGTTGTAACGTCTTGTGTGCTGAGTGTTCTCCGAGAAATCCACAAAGAATTTCTCTTATTTGGAAAGTTTATTTTGTACAGAAGACTCGCCTATTGAGCCTTCCAATAAATACTTTTCATCACATAACAGTACATAATAAGTACGTATGAAACAATTATGTACGTTACAATGATTGTTGTAACGTCTTGTTGCTAGAGTGTTCTCCGAGAAATCCACAAAGAATTTCTCTTATTTGGACAAGTTGTTATTTTGTACAGAAACTCGCCTATCGTAGCTTCCATAATTACTTTAATTACTAACAATATAATACAATTACGAATTATCATACAATGATATGTACGTAGTACAATATTATTACGATAACGTTATATACGATAAGTACATTACGAGTAAAAAACTAGTCAGTTTTTCTTAAAAGCGTAAAATTTCTATTCACTTGTTTACGACGCTATACACAAACTATGAGTCGCTTATATGTTCATAACATATACATTGTATTATTATGGTCATTTTATTATATATTATATTTTTTTTATGCGATATTTAAAGAACGATATTTTATTATCCTTTATTAAAGAAGGATAATAAAGCAAGCATGCCTCACCTAAGCTAAGCTACGACCAAGCCTGAAGTAATGTGGAAAACAGTTCCAGGCTAGGTCCTAGGTGAAAAAGGGGGTGTTTTAGTTGGTAGTCTGGTTTCATACTGGGAGCCCAGCACTATGTGCGTAAATACATTTCACCTCCTTACCCAAAAAAAAAAAAAATTATATTTTTTATAAAATACTTGCGTTAAATTTATAGCAACGTGCCAATAAGTTATGCTTATTGCAATAATAAAAAGAACGTAACAATTTTTTTCAAGATCATTGAATTATAAATGTAAAAGTCACACTCTATTTTTCTCTTCTAGTTTAATTTTTTGTGGTTTAACTATCCATTATGCACAAATTTACTATTTTTGATGTATTCATATTAAATCATAACAAAAACTCAGAAGATATAATTTTACATTATGGCTAAAAGGATTTTGCTGTAAGTGATATGGTTTCAAATCACAGAATAACATATTCTTATTCCAAAACAAATTATTTCTATTTTTAATTCAATTTGTGATATAACACTCATTTGAAGGAAAATGAAATAACTTTTAGTTACATGTGTTTAACTACAGTTTCAAGCATATATTTAGTAGCAAATATACGATAAAATCTATTCGGGTATATATGTAACTACGTAAAATAGTTGTATTTTATAGCATTGATTATCCATAGACTTAAAAAATTTGGGGAAAACAATTATATTTCGAAAAGTCAAGACACACGAAGAATCATCAGGAATGAGTTGGTGGATGCTAGAGCAAAAAAGTGTGCTCAAGACAACAACTTTTATATATACAAAAATATCCCCCCCCATCTAACATAAAGAAATGGAGTTAAATTATGGGCGGAATGTACTAAAGACCACCTCTAACCACCTTATTCTAGAAAACAAACTATCAATGATCATTTTGAAATAAACTATAAACTATCCCAATATATGACTCGTCGTGGGTCATTCAAAGAATACCTGGAAATGATACAAATAGCTTCTAGCCCATCATGTACGAGTATATTTAATCCGGAGAAACCCGAATCTTCTGGACACTTAGTGCTGAGTGTTCTCTGAGAAATCCACAGAAAATTGCTCTTATTTGGAAAGTTTCACTTTGTACAGAGGACTGCCCTATTAAGCCTTCCATTAAATTACTATTCATTACTAAACAATATTATAATGAATGTTAAAATTTTTGTAGAGTTTTGAACTTTAAAATTTCTCATTTACAATTATCATCATAATATTTGGATCAACAAATATTTATGTCATTTTATATAAAATTCTCAAAAACAGATAGTGTCTGAATTATGTTTTATATAAATATATAAACATCCTTAAAGTGTCAAATAAATATAAAATGATATAAAAAATAAATACACTAACGTAATATTCAATATAAATAAAGATACAGAGAAGCACACTTTCAGTCTCTAATATTTAGTTTAAACCGTATTGATGAGAGAAAAGAAACGGAAACAAGGTATGCAGGCGAATGAAGTTTGGAAACGACGTTATAAATTTGTATTTTTATTTATCTATGTATCTTTGTTTCTATTGAATTAAAGTTGCCTGTTTCATATTGTTGTATACTTTTTTATCGTTAATACTTTTTTTTCATTATCAGAATGCCGGTATTGCGTTTTATCATGTCTATATCATAAGAGATTAATAAAATTAAAGAAAATAAAAACAAATGTAAAATTATGCTATTAATTTCATTTTCTATAAATTTGTTGTGCTATTCTTCAATTTAGAAATGAGTGCATCTCGATGATTACTATTAAACATTTGTATGGCTCACTCACAAAAAAATTGAGTGATAAATAACAAATTTAGCTCAGCTAAATTTCCTATCCCTCAGAAAATGGTGGTGCAAGCATGTAAGGCATAAAAGCGATGAGGACAAAACTATGAATTAACTTTACACTCCCATATTTTCCCAATAAAATAAAAAATAGATGGTTGAAACATTATCTGATGTTAAAGAGGAAAAATTAACATAAAGATTGCTTTTTTCAACAGCTGCTTTACTGACGTCTGAATGTCAAAATATAAAAACAAAATTATACAATTTATTTTACACATTAGAGTTTTTCACAGTTTAATATGTTAGATGTCTTAAGAGTGGTAAATTTCATGAATGCTAGACATATTTCATAGAATTTTTAATCAATTGTCAGTTTTCAGATTTGTTCTAACGTCTATTTTTAAAACAGTTATATTCTTTGTATTTATATATTTCAGTTTATATACATTAGTTTTATCATACCATGACAAAGTTTAGATTCGTTATGGTATGATAAAACATATTTATCAATATGCAAATTTTGTTTATAATTTGCTTAATAATTTCCCTTTGCGTGATCAAATGAATGCCGAAAAATCGAATTACTATAATCCAAATCTTTTCCACGATGTCAGTACATATAATACGTAAATAAATAAGAATACATGTGTTTACATATCTGCTGGTTTAGAATTATGTACAGTTGTAGAGGATTATCTATATACGGTTAATTAGATTGAAAAATTTCACTCTAAAATTTTAGAAATTTGAAACCTACGGTTCCTGCAAATTTACTAGATTAGGTTGTATGGAATGACCTACTTTCTAATTATCAGTCGTTTTTCCTATATTATCATGTCCTTATTGTATTATATTAAAATTGCAAAATAAGAACAGTTACCCACAAATAAATTACAAATAAAAATTATGTTAATGAGTTTAATAATACATATCACAGTGAGTTCGAATGTGTATTTCTGCACATTATTTATTTTGATTATGTGAATTGCAAAAACAAGTGTTCACAAATTCTTGACTACGTATTATAATATTTTAATAATAAAATTCTGTATATATGTATATATATATATATATATACCATATATAGAAATATATATATAAAGATTTCACATAAACACGTGAAATTACAATCAATGATCAAACCACAATAAGAAATTGGAAAACAAGACTTAAGGTCATTCAACCGTAACAAGCGGTCTTCGTCAGTGTCAAAAACCCAACTGACTCTGACGTTTTTTGACTCTGATGAAGACCGCTTGTTAAGGTTGAAAGATCCTAGTCTTGTTTTCCCATTTCTTATTGTGGTTTGATCATTGATTATATATATATATATATGATGTAATTTTTTTTTAGGGTTGAGGTTTAATGATTTTAAACTAGTCCATTTTGCCGACGTTTCGACATATATTTATGTCATCTTCATGGCTACAACATGATTGTTTTACAATTAGCACTACTATTACTACTATAATCAGTTATTTCGACTATGGATTTTTTCGTTGTATTGCTTTATAAAAAATAAGGATATTGTTATAATTATTCTATTGCTTTTACAAATATTTCATAAGTATAGAGATCACTATTTGATTACCTTTGAAATCTGTTTATGTTGCAGCATACCTTAATTTACTACTGTTACATGATTAACACATGCAGGCTACTATTTGTTTGATTGGAGGTTTCTTTACAGCTATGTTCTCTTTTGCAGTTAGACCTGAACCCTCAAAAAAAAAAAAATTACAGTGTAAAGAAGACGATGTACTGAAAGAAAGTGGACACTTTCTGTGGCAATAGTGTCAATCTGTTTGGTGTTTCACTTTCTGGATGATTACTCAGCACTAGATATTCACATAATAGAGGTCTAGGGCAACATTAAATCTGGCAGGTCTTCACTTACTAAGCAGTGATTAAGTTCAGAAAAAACTTAAATTCTTTTATAGTTTGTTGAAAGTTATGAAAAAGATTGGATGAAATACATAGATACCATTAACCTATCGAAATAAAATAAAAATATTGTCTCTTCATTACATAGAAGCAACTAATTTTAAATATCTTTACGTTTTATCATCTATTAGAGAACCTGAATTCACACTTATAGAAATTTCTGTTTGTTTGTACAGTGATTTTGTCACAAGAAAACTCAGACACCAGAAGTTATAACAAGCTGACACTTTGACAGTAAATTTGTGTACCTCTAACTTAAAAGCTATGATTTCAATGAACTGGAAAGTTAACCTAGAAAGAAAGTTGTGCATTTTTAAGATGTGTTTAGGTAACTACACGGGTATACAGGTATGTAGCTATAACTGTAAAAGTATTTGTACTGTAGCAAGTAGGTATTTTTTAGTTTATTTTAATATTGCACGTTTATCATAATTTGCACAGCTTAAAAAGAGTGAGCCCTACCTACACTTGAGCTAAATAAGATGTACGCCTAGAATAAAATCAAATCTCAGCTCAGTACCTAAAGCTAAAAAACATAAAAAAAATCCAGATCTGATGACAGTTATGGTCGGGACTAATAATGATATTTTCTACCATGCTATAATTTTTAATAATCTTTGGTAATTCCATTTATCATTTAAAAATTTTTGTAAAGAACCCATAAAAGAAGAGCACGTTTACTAGTAGAAAATTAAAAGTGCCTTGATGACCAATAACTTTTTATTTTTTTAAAAAAATATGCTGCCACATCATTCATCAATTCAACTTGCACAAAAAATCCCCCCTCTCGCGTAAAATTTAATTTATTTGTATAAAAGCATATTTGATCCAAATGATCATAATAGAAAAGTACTTAATTTCAATGTTAATTAGGCTGTGTATAGCTTCTTTCAGACAATATAACATATATTCGATATTTAAATATAGTAGCAATATATATAGAGATTTTACCTCAAAGGCTCATCGATCGCTCGATGCATATTAAATGCTCTAGTGATTCAGTTACCAGAGCTTCTTAAGAAAGGCCTGTCAGAGTTGACATTATGAATACTTGAGTACAATACAAGCTTCATTCGCCACCCAAGCATACATCAAATGGGAATTTTTGACAAAAGATTAGCCCTAGGAAAGGCAGGGTCGATGTAACATCCTTCCTTCTCCTGTATTATTAATGAAGACTTGAATAGAGTTTCCCTTCAACTTTTTCTAATACATAGTTCTAGTTATAAGAATAAATTTCTTTTCTGTATATACACATTTCTTTCATGTAAATTTATAAACAATACATTTTATTTAACTACAGATATATTGTAATTACATATCACAACAATAATACAAATTAGTACAAAGTTACATAATTGTCAAGGATATGTTCTTAAATATGCCACAACCAGGTCAGACATGCATATATAAAGAACTACAACTTTTCACTCTATCTCACTCTCATAATATATAACTATAAGACAGAAAAAAATCAAAACGGGAGTAAGATCATTCGACCAATACCGCTTTAGTTTATTTTGATTCTTCCCTACTGCATTTTATCTCATATACATATCTTAGGTGTTACTGGTCTGAATGCTTGGTAGTGACTGGCTGTTGGCTTGGCGGGTAGCTGGTAGTTGGTCATCTAGTAGCTGCAGTGTGAGTGAAACCCCGGTGTGTAGACGACTATTTAATGGGTTATGTTTCATGATTTTCATGGCTTCGTATATTTGTAGTCTGGCTGGATCATTAACTAACTTTAAAATGATGGTGTTTTGTACAAGGTCCTGGCGGGTGAGTTTTCTTTCATGTTCTTGGGAGGTGTGTCTATATATGTATATATAAAACGACTAAATGAAATGATTTTTCAAACTTAATAAAATAGAATTTTCAAAGAACACATAGAAATGAAATCACTGAAACTCAATACCGTATATCGATGCCCTAGTCATCAGAAAGATAGATGTGAATTGCCCTAAAGTCTGATAACGACTGATAAAGACGTCGTTATTAGCCTTGGGAGCGATTCACACTATCTTCCTGATGACGAGGGCATCGAAATGTAGTAGAGATTTTCAGTAATTTCTGTATTTTTTTTTGAAAATTCTCCTACATTAACACTCCTCGTTTGTCTTGGAATGACACACATCTTCAACCTCATGAAAAGCTTATTTTTTTGATAAAATATGATATTTTTAATTATTCTGCATTTTATTCCTTTGGTGAGATTAGGAACGACAATTTATTCAAAAGCAACTGATATCAACTCACAAACATACAATCACACACATACCTTCTAGTGTTTTTATGAATGATGAAATATATAGCTCATTTGTTGCTTGTCAACTAGTTTTTCTTCATAACTATAAATACATAGATTAAATCTTAAATATTAACATGTATTTAATTCGTTGATTTTACTTATTTATGCTTTAATTTCATTAAATTCCGATTGAGATATTATTTTGTTATAATTACAAAAAATTCTAATAGATAGTCTTTACCAGTTCTCTGGTAAAGGTTAGCACAGTGCTAACATGCTTGGCTATTGACAGATAGATCTAGGATTGAAAGTCCACTCCTGTCCTGGATTTATTCATGTGAAAGGTGACTAAATCTGGGAATGTCGTCCCTCGGAGAAGGACGTTAACCGTCAGTCTTGAATTTGTACGATGTCAGGTATTCGTTAAAGATCCCTACTCCAAATATATTTGAGTAAGGAAAAATGTAGGACCAGTAATGTAAAATTAACAGATAATGAGGTACGCCCATTGCTAAAGTGAGTGAAAAATAATAAATGAGTCCAAAATTGTTGCCACCTGAACAACAGAAAATGGTCAAAGCGAAATAAATGTGGGTGCTGGAAAACAATCAAACAAACAAACCGTACATCGGTACTGATGCTTCATTCTACAATTTTATTTCATTTTCTAAAGGATGAGGTAATCTCAAAACAATTTGCATAAAGTGGCTATTTGTGAATATAAGTATTCACATTAAGCAAGCAATCTACAGAAATAAAACGAATATCCATTACTGATATGTTTTCATGTGCATTTTGATTGGCAGATATCATACTCAAAAGACAAATGTGTTTGGCGAGGAACATATACTGAAAACAAAATGGAACAACTAACTTATTAAATAATTAAACCTTCTTTTTAATTATTAGACTAACATCTAGCATCTTTCGTTATAATATAATATCTATCATGTTTTATCAAATTTGAAAAAGTAATGCTATAGAAATTAAGAGGTAACAGGATTTACATATTTATGCTTGTATTAATTGTCCACTTAGATACTGTACATATATAACACTATCTAAGTTAACAATCTTTTCCATTTGTTTTAGTTAACCTAATCCTACGTTTATCAGCAGTAATTGATAAATAGAGGAACAGAGATTAATTCAAAAATTTGCAGCAAAATTAAGATATGTAAAATTGCATCAAGATCTAATTGGGATGACTGCAAGCAAAATGTATACAATCTTTAAGAACAAAATTACTGGACAAACAATTTTCGTAATCACTTTTAAAAGATCGAATTGACATTGATGAATTGACATTGATGTACACGTGCTGAGCACGTGAATTACTGTTAGATAAGTAATTGGTTTTAAATTTGAGATAAAAGGTGCTATTACAGACTAATTCCGGGTTTGTTCTTTCTATGCAAAGTGACCTCCACTCGTCTCCAAGGATCTTGATCAGTTTCTCTTAAGTTGCAACCCTGAATAACGACAACCAATTGCAAAAATAATTAAATACATTGAATTAAATTTGGACCGGTGGGCAAATTAGTTTCACCTTATGGAGACTATCTTGAAATTTACTTCCTTTTTATCTTTTCAACATAATAAAGTCAATCTTTCAAGTAATTATAGACCCCTGAGTTTTATACAGTATGTTCTAATGTCTCAAACAATATATTCCTGCTTACCTGTGACGTTTAATTAAAACTGACATCAATTATATATAATTTGAGTAATATATTTGAAGAATATATTTAGTCACTGAAATCCACTTGTTGCACAATAAATCCTACTCAACTAAATCCTGTACTTATTATGGTTTACCATAAACTTTTCATTTACAGAATCATCCATAAAAAAAATACTATGTATAATCAATGCTCCTGCAGGACAGCCAACAAATGAATCTGATTTTTTCGGTGCATGATTCAAGTTCAATCATTATAAATCAATATTTATCTGACCTTATAAAGACAAGTATTTATATTTACCATCGAATAGATATACTAATATCACATTTTATGTCAGCCACCGCGATCTTCCATCGTGTTGATTTATGCTTAAAACAGTAAACAGTGATAACTACTAACTAAAAACTAACATACATTGGTTTTGTTTTCTTATTTATACAAATATATATCCGTTCATTTTTTTCAATTGAAATAAAGCATTTATTTAAAAAACATATTTGATATTTGGACTGAAACCAAATTTTGATGTTGTTTAACCGCAAACTAATGTTCTTAGTGGAACTAGAAAAATTAAAGAAACTGTATTCCAGAAACGTTTGTTGTTAGCTTTAATATTGCTGTCATTCTCTCACATGTCAATACATATATCATAAGGTAAAAAGAAAATACAAAATTAAATCTTATTTTGGGATAGAAAAACCATTTGACACTTTAGAATATAACAGAAAGTTTTGTCAAGATCTTTTTTTTATTTTGAAGGTATTATTATCAAAAAACAGATTTTATTGACTATGTAATTCGGTAAAAGTTATTTGAAAAAAATATATACACACTCACTCTTTTTCACTGTCTCTCTCTTTCTCTCTCTCAATCTATCTCCCTCTCACGCCCACACCCACATACGCCCACCCACGTACACACACACACACACACACACTCACACTCACACTCATACTCACACACACACACTCACTCACTCACTCACATACACACACACACACACACACACAACACACACACACACACACACACACACACACACAGACAAAATTAAGATTATAATATGTAAGGTAACATAAAAAAAATGTAATTAATATGTAACATAAAGTATGTTATGCAAAATGCGGAGCATACTGAAAATCTAATAAGCTCCCGTATGGTAGAGTTACTACCCGTGGGAGAAAAAACTCATACTCTCTCACACACACAAGTACACATAATCACGTGTATTATGTTGATAATAGTATCCTCAAATATATGTTGAGGATACTATTAAAGAAAGTGTCCTAATAATGAGCACATAATTTCCAAATTATTACACTTTACTTTCGATGATACAGTGAATGATCGCAAATGTTCAAAACAGTATTAAGAGGAGAATGTTAATCTAGAATAACTATTATCACGCTCATACTATGTGCATTCAAATAATTAAAATTCTTACTTACGAATTTTAATTTTAATTGCACCGAATGTACTTACCAGTGCAATTTTATATGACCTTGGTTACAGTAATGATAACTTTATATGCAATCCATTTAAGATTCTGACGGCAAGCGCAATCATTTAAACAGTACAATTCATTCTTGTTTTCATTCAATCAGTATTCTTTGGTCACATCTATTGTTAAGTCCTCCATTGTACAGTAAAGTCAGTTGGCAAGATTTCATGAATGACTCATTTTTCATTTTTAGCTGTATTTTTCACGATTAGAAACAATACACTATGACCCACTTTCAGTATTTGGTAATAATAAAAATTAAAATTTTACACCTGATGAAAAAAGAACAAGTGTTATTAATAGTTTCCCTGATAAGACAATTAATCCTTATATAAGTGGAGAATTTCTCCCTTACTTAACTCATTAAAACTGAATTTATTGATATGTAAAGTCTGAAATGTTTAAGAGACTTGAACTTAATAATGATTATTAGTTAGATATAGTTCTTATTATAACTTCTCTGTTTTGTCATTATGCAGGGACAATTGCACTTGTAACGACAATGCGGGTGCCATTAAACCCGAAGCCATTTGCTTTAAATCTAAGCTAAACAAGGGAATCTCACTTTCAGTGTTAACAAATAACGGAAACGTAATTAGAAACGGCCAACTGAGAGACGTTGCAATTCCGGAAACAACTCCACGACAATAGGTATAAAAGCGAGTGGACACCTAGCCTTTTTCTTTCTTACCACAAAAGTTGATAGTGTTAAATATATCTAAATTCCAGGTGTATTCAAAACTGGTTTTTGTCATGACAATAAACATAGAGAACCAATTTCTTTATGAAATTGTGTTTTCTATAGAAAGAAGGTGATGAAGTATAAGTATGCATGTCTCATTTTATATATGATATAAAAAGATTATTTTATTTGTTTTATATTAAAATGCATTTTTTTATTTGTTTATATGTTTATTATTTTATTAAACAAAAAAATAAACATAGTATCATACAAACCGTAACTATATAAAAGTAAAATTATTAAGAAAGCAGTAGAAATAGTGAGATTATCTGTGCATAATTCTGTGAAAGCTATGAAAAACAGGTTAAGTAATAGCTTCAATTATAAAATTTGCTGATTTCTAAATTGTGACATTTACGCACCGCGACTGGACCCACATTTTTCTTAAATTCGTGTTGTTCCAAATAAATTACTACTTGTTTAGCAGGTTTTATTTTTTCTAAAGCAAGTTTTTTTTTGTCATTGTCAATCTTTCAAGTTTCTATTTCATATTTTTTAATATCTTTCTTACATATTTATACAAAAATAATTAATTCAAAACAGAAGATCGTTATTTGAGAAATTCAAAAAAGTATAATTGATGAAAATAAATAATGAGTAAACATCATAAGACGATAAGAATACTCAGAGAAAAGAAAACAAAAAATGAATGACTCATTTACGTAAAAGTAAAGGTTACAAAAAGTCAACTGTTAACGTAATCTCTGAATACCATCAATGAAAATAGTTAGCGATGAGGTCAACAGAAAGAATGACGGCTTATTTTTTCTTTTCCCACAAGAGGTTTTTTTTTTCCTTTTTTATGCTTAACATAGTTCCATCTCCCATACATCAAAATTTATGAAGAAGAAACTCTACTTCTACATATAAAACACCCACACTAATTAATTTATATGTGATATTAGCCACTATCATCTAAAAAATATTCTCCCAGCAACACATATTTTAGATAGCAATTTTTCAAATCTAGTTTAAAGTGAATTGATAGTTCTCAGAATTGACGAATCAAACAAAATAAAACAAAATGTATACAGATTAATAAAGCTGCTCAGAAACCGCATATAGGTCCAGAACCATACTGTGGTATAGGACAACACACTATATAAGAACTCCATAGGAAAGAGGATAGGGAAAACAGGAAGCAATACTAGGATTCTCTTCAAGGGCACAGACAATCAAAGATACTTCTCAATAAGTTTGAGAATAGGCAAATAATTGATTGGAAAGGAGCAGGAATAATCTTAGGATTTTAACCGGTTTTCTAACGGGTCACTGCAAACTTAATGGCCATCTCCGGAAAATGGGCATTATCAATGATGGTTTGTGCAGGTTCTGCAAGGTTGAGGAAGAAACACCGCTGCATTTGCTGGTTGATTGTCAAGCCACTGTGTTACACAGTGGCAGGTGCTTCGGAACACTCAACAAAACCATAGAAGAGCTTTTCCCGTTGGACCCAGCAAAAGTGCTGAGCTTCTTGGGGGCGTTGAAGCTAACTGGGGTACTATAGTACAGAAGGGGGGAAAGTACAATAGTTCTTAGGACGCAGTACTACAATCACCCTCAACAAATAAATAAAATAAAACAAATACAGATTAATAAAGTTATTGAGTATAGAGTGATATTTATTCATTTTTAAAAGATTGATTTTAACAAATATTACTAATTAATCAACGGTTCTTTAACAATAGATTAAGTATAAACTGATGAAACATTTTCACATTCTAAAGTATTATAGTATACTGTAAATTATACTTGCATTTCTATCAAGTTAGTGACCAAACAGTGGCAAATTTTGTAAATTGGTTCGTAAAAGTACTCACCATTTTGATTGTTTAAATGATATCTCACACAAAGAAATTTTTTAATCAAATTTATTATGAAAGAATTTGGAATTGACAAATTGACATATATTAAATTCACATATTTAATAGTTTCTATAACGTGAGATGTTTTTAGATATGTCAATCTTAATATTCTGTTATTTATACTTTTTAATTTTGACGATCATAAATTAAAATTTGACAGGATACAAAACAACTTTCATATGGGTTTCTTAAAAAAATTGACACCGTTTTTTTTTTTTATTTATACGACACAAAAAGCAAAAAGTCGTAAAAGCAAAACTGTCATACATTTTTAATCCAATATATATATATATTAGTGTATTTCGGCAGCAAGTCCTCTTTCAAGCGTATATTATTGAATTTGATGGCAGATTCTGCATTCACGACTTTCTTACTTATAGCTTCTATTTTCCGTACAATTTTCTTTTGACAAGGTGATAATTACCAAAGCAAACTAGCATACGACATTCAGAAGGCTGGAAATAACCACTTCACTGGGGATTTGCATCGGCCAGTGGACGCATTTACGTCTCCGTTCCTTCATTCTTTCTCCTTTTATTTTCTTTCTTTCTACTCTCCTGAAGACGGCAAGACGCCGAAATTATCGAGATTCGTGAGTGTTCGTCCTTTTTCTTGTGTTCTCTAGCTGTAACTTTAATTATATATATATATATATATCAACATAGAAACCACAGAAACAAATCATAAACATGACTAAGATCATTCAATCGAAACAAACATTCAAACTGATACCCACTCTCTAACAGATTAACTCTGATGAAAATCACTTTTTTTTTTTAAACACCTTAGTCACTTTTCTAAATCCTTACTGTGATTTGGATGTTGATTTTTATAATAAGCGTTAATTATAATATATATATATATATATATATATATATTAAATTAATCTGAAACACTAGATGCAGAAAACTACTAGTGAGGGGTTGAGAAGAGTGGGAGGAAAGATTGGGATTTTAAAAGATGAAAGCGCAGGAAAGGACTAATGTCAAGAAAGGGATGTTTTCCCATTTTTTATTGTAGTTTGACCATTGTATATGTATATATATATGAATAATAATCAAAATAACACTTGATATAATAGATGGATTAATTTACCACAATGAAAACAATTTTTTAAAACAATGCTCTAAGGCCTTTCGTTAATACATCTTCGGAGAGCAAGTGAACTAAAAAAACAATAAAAACTTGCTAACTTGGCTGATTGAAATTTCCAGAATTGATGGCAACCCTGAATGTGTTTAATGATGAAGTCTTCATCTGTTTAAATATCCCGTTAATCAAAACTTCATCTAATTTGTAGAGTCCTAGGCTATTGTTCATTAATTTCTCATAAAAGTTCTTTATGAGTGCACTTTCTACGATATTTCTTCTTCTTTCTGAAGACACATATATTAATTCATTTGCTTCATCCCAGTTAATCATATATATATATATACATGATTGGTTATACACGACTGAATATTGTCGATCGATGATCTTCTTCTCCAACTTTTCATGTTTGCGGAAAATTATAAAAAATTATTAAAAATTACGGCTATATAAGGAGACCGGTAACCCACCTGTTTTGTGTCTTGAAAATGACTGCAGAAGACAGTCGAAACGCGTCGACAAGAAGAATTCATTCCTTGAACCGTTGTTCTCACAACGAAAAATTAATTTTCCGCAAACTTGAAAAGTTGGAGAAGAAGATCATCGATCGACAATATTCAGTCGTGTATAACCAATCATGTATAAAGGAAGGACTGCTACCGAAGTACACTAATATATATATATATATATATATATATATATATATATATATATAATATATATATATGATCAAACCACAATAAGAAATGGGAAAACAAGACTAAGATCTTTCAACCGTAACAAGCGGTCTTCGTCAGAGTCAAAAACTGAACTGTAGTTGGGTTTTTGACTCTGACGAAGACCGCTTGTTACGGTTGAAAGATCTTAGTCTTGTTTTCCCATTTCTTATTGTGTTTTGATCATTGATTGTTGTTTCACGTGTTTATGTGAAATCTTTATATATAATATATATATATATAAACCAATGATAATATAATAATGATGATATAATCAATGACCCAGTTGGGTTTTGATGGTTGAATGATCTTAGTCTTGTTTTCCCATTTCATATTGTGGTTTCATATTGTGGTTTGATCACTGATTGTTATTTCACGTGTTTTTGTGAAACCTTTTTGCATATATATATATATATAATAAATACAAGGTTTCGGAATAATGACGTAGAATAACAATCAACGTCCAAACCACATTAAGAAATGAATAGAAAGACTTAAATCTGTTGTAATTTTTTGGTGGTTATATACTTTTATTACATATACTGTACATATAGGTCACTTTACTGGTTCAGCATTTTTTTGTCAGTTAAGGAAGTATCTTTAGGTCACATTGTTGCTTACTCGGTAAGATCGTTCCCCTTGGTCACAGATTCATGGTTTCGGATCTCATAAACATCAACTGTTATTTTTTCCTTTAAACGTTTAGTTGACTTACTGAATCATCATCAATAGCCACAGATTTTAATCAGCTTTACGTTAAAAAGGCGTCTTATTTATATTATATATCACTTAATCTTTTAAGTAGAATTAATACCAGAAATTACTAAATAGACATTTTGATTTTTATAATAATAAAGATTACAAATGATACATATGAATATCTTTAACTCATTTGTTTTACTTGCAAACAGTATGGTAATTTAAGGATTTGTAAAAAAAATGCTATAGGAATTTATTTATATAAATAAATGCAAACGACTTTATAGAATAAACAGAAAGGTTACTGAAAGAACATACCATGAATAAAACATTTCTCCTGCAAGTATTAGGATTTCTTGTGTGTAATGATTTTATACATTTTATATAACAGTAAACTTCAGTTAGCTAGTTACCTTGGTATAAAAATAGTTTAATGTTGCCATTGCATAGTCAATGTGTATATTCATCTTTAACCAAAATTTCAAATTTGTCTAATAATTGTGCTTCAAGATATTTGCATTTATAAATCATTGATTGTTTTTTATAATTATATATAATATATATATATATATATATATATATATAAACAATTAAAATAAGCAGTGACACATAAACAGAAACGCAACAAAGACTCACTTTTCAATATTTCGACCGCCATTACGGTCGAAATATTGAAAAGTGAGTCTTTGTTGTGTTTCTGTTTATGTGTCACTGCTTATTTTAATTGTTATTTGTCCTGCCGGACCGTTTTTCGTTTATCATGGTATATATATATATATATATAATATAAATACAAATATAATGACGAATAAAGAAAAATGAAAAGCTATTAACTAAAATTAATTTTATTGTCTCATAAAAATTACTAATCAGAATATAGAAAAAAAAAATGAATAAAAAATCAGATAATTCATCATTATAATGTTAAAATGAACGTCAAATGTATATGCTGGTGAGATATTGCTAAATAATTCACTCCCGTGATACACAATTCACTTCCTTATGTAACCATTAGAATAGAGCAGATAGTCGGCCCTTACAATCAATTTTTCTATTCACCTGCACATATTGACAATAAATTAATCGATCGAACTTAAATTGATTTTTATGCTAATCAGGTATCATATTAAATAACTCTAGAGTCGTACATTTTTTTTCGTTATCATAGAACTAACAAAAGCAATAACTGAAGAAAATTGTAAGATAATCGTAAGGTTTTTAAAGCAACTGGAAATAATTTTAAAAAAAAATAAACATTTTGACTTATGATTCAATCTGAATGTTTGTCAGGGATATATACACTATATCGCATGAGGAGATTATACTTAAAAATGGTGTGTTATTTTGTGGATGAGATGACGTATTTTATTATAATTACATTAAGAAAAAGGGGCGTTATGGTAGATTTTATGTTTTCAGAAAATGTTTTTTTAAGGCTGAACGATTTACTATAAACTATTAATTGTGTTAAGGAACTAAACTTAAAATTACCAATTAAACAAAATTAATACATTTCCGATTACGACAAAGGCAATTTACCTATAAAAACTGTAAATTCATCTTGGAAATGGATCACTTGCTATACTTGACGAATTTGTTTACTTCTGTAACGGACGGACAAACAAACATGACTTCTTTTGTAATAGTATAGATTACTAGTGTCGTAAAAAAAAGTTAATCATTTGTAATAAGTGAAATTTTGCAGATGTTTGATTCTTACAAACAAGTATCCAGCAGTGCAAAGTAACAACAAATCAATGTCAATTGACTTTATTACAGTTAATATTCATATCTGTTTTATATGTTAATGAGATATGAATGCTTAAATTCTCTGCGTAGTACACAGGTCACTCAGTGAAATTCAGCAGATGTTAGTTTGTTATAATGAGGTAGCCAGCTGAACAAAGTAAAAGTCAATCAATTTATTATAATAAAGCTGTTATTTATGCAAGATTTCTATTTTAATCAAATATTGCTGAAACAATTACTTTTGTAGTTCACAAGCTACTTAGATTGTGGGAGAACCAGTGAGAAACGACAGATATTCGGATCTTACAATAAGAAGTCAGCTGAAATTTTATTTTGGTTATTTTTGTAGATCTTATTTTTGCTTCAATTATAATTTTATTAAAAAAACCTTAATTTGTCTAAAGAATATAAATAATGAAAATTAAATGTTTTTCTAAATTGTTCAATAGGGGGCCAGGCTAGCTCAGTGGTTACGTGCTCGCCCAGGAACTGATAGGACCGGGGTTCGATCCCCACCTGGCCCTTGATTTATTCACGCGGGAGGTGAATAAATCTGAACACGTCGTCCATCGGAGAAGGACGTTAAAACTGTCGGTCCCGAGCCTGTACGATGTCAGGTACTCGTTAAAGATCCCTACTATAAATGCACTTGAGTTAGGCAAAATTTAGGACTCCCACTGTAGAATCAATCTTCATTGTGTGTTATCACAAAGGGCCAATGCTCGGCCTATGTGTGTTCCCTTATTGGACTGCCAATGCAACCTAACCTAACCTAACCTAAATTGTTCAATATGTTGATAAATCTGGGAAATATTTTCTTGTTGAAAATAAACTTGACACCGTGAATGCATGAAAATGTAACCATTTCTTTGAGAGCGTTTACAGCAATCATTTATATTCACTTCAAAAATGTTGTAAACTATAAATTGTATGTATTAATTGAATTTTCAAATTTTCAAGACTTATGAATCACATAAAAAGGAATGATTCATCTCTAGTTAAGTTAGACGAGACAATCGGTATGACAGAGTAATTGTACTTTGATGTGATAAGCAACACGAGATCTCTGCACTGACGACTGATGGCCACCTCAGGGTTGCCTGCCTTTGAAGCAAACAATAATTTAATTTCAGTCCTTGTCTCTTGTTCAAGTATATACTCACATCTATTTTAATTTCAAGGAATATAACACTTAAATGTCAAGCTTATCTTCATGAAATAAGTTTTGATTACTTTCTTAAGAACAGATTTTAAGTTTTATCAAAAAGAAAAAGAAAGAAAACACAAAACATACGTACAGAAACCACTCAAAACATCGAAAAACTATCATTATGTACATACAATGATTGCATGTTTGACAATCTAGATAAATAATTGTTGTTTTCTTTTTTTCACAATGATGATAGGGTAACACTTGCAAATGTCAATGCTGGTTTTTAGTCAGATTACGTATTTTATTGTAGTTTTGATAATGAAAATATAAATTTTCGCAACGTTGGGGGACAGAGTTGAGTTTTTTTGACCTGATAACCCTCAAAAAGTTCAGCAACAATAATTGTTTCAAGTATTCAATTTTAAACGTATTTTTATTAAAAATAATAGTAACCATAAGTCCCTATAAGACCAAAACTAATACATGAATCACTTACATTTACCGTAATTTAGATGGTATCTGGATTTAGATATCATATCAGTATGATTGTTTTTAGATCATTCCAGAAAGAACTAGCTTGTAATCAAAATCAAAAAAGTAAATACACCAATAAAGCAAGTCCACTTTGCATGTGTTAAAAGAGTTAGTTAGAACAATTACAAGTTTTATTTCATTGGAACATAAACACATTGCTTTCTGTATTTTACAACATGCACACATGGAACTTAATCGACAGGAAATTAATTAAAAAAATAACAAGTATCTCAGTTCTACAACACTATGTATAACAAACAAGAAAAAAAAAATAAAAACTTACAAGAACACGCACGCTTGAAACTATCAAGCCGTGTTAAATTCATGCATGAATATAAAATACATAGTTCCATTGAAATTATTATTTACAAAATTTGTTCCCTTTAATTTGTTATAATTGTTATTTTGTTTATCTCCTTCCACTGAATACGTGATGTTTTTGTAATTTCAGGTATGCCGATTTAGCTATTCAATTATTTTAACTTTCTCCTTTAAAAATGCAAACATAATTTCTGCCGTACAAGCTGGTATTGCAAATTAAGGAACTGAATTCCAGAAATATCATCCCGCATTTGTTTTTTATATTTTTTTTTTTGCGAAATATTCAGATATTCTAGAAACATTTAGACATTAATTCATAAAGTGGTATGAATATTATTTAATAGTTCTTTCAGGTTATGCTTCTGTTTGATAAATTCTTTAATATACATTTCAATTTTGGTTAATATACTATGTTAACCTTTTTCTGTACACATCAACTTCATTAAATTTAAATCAAATTGAAATGCCTTTACACGCAGACACTTCATAATACTTCCTGCATTTCAATTAGAAACCAAATTATTATTCTTACAATAACACAGTGGAAAAAACTTTCTTAGGGAGCCAAAAATATTCTTTTATTTATATTGGGTTATTATTTCATTTACTTCTATTTTTTAAATTTAACTAGCAATCTGTCTCTATTTTACCTGTGATAAATATAATAATAATTTTAGTTGCAATAGTTATTATTAAATTAAGCGTTTTTTTTAAACTAATATAGTTATTTATTAGAAATAGGTCAAACTGTCATACCTGGTAAGATGATCCTGGAGTTGGAGCGCTTTCGGACGTTGTCCATCTACCTACAGTTGGTTTGTTGCGATCGAAGATGGACAACGTCCGAAAGCGCTCCAACTCCAGGATCATCTTACCAGATATGACAGTTTTACTACCTATTTCTAATAAAAATCATATTAACTTCAGTGGTATTAACAATATGTATGTATTTAATATAGTTATGCTAATATTGCATATTTCTTTCATTTCTCTATTGTAGGTTATTTACTCTAAATTTCATGTAAATTGTTCAGTTAATATCAAATGAAAACACTTAATATCAGATCAAATAAAAACGAATATGATTTGTAGTAATAAATAAATTGCTGTCAATGAATTCACTGTTGTTTGAATGATATTGGAGATGATAATTTAAACAGTCATCAATAATTGACATCCAGTTAATTTCACAAAGTCAACAATGCACATAAATGAAGCATTATCATATAACAATGTGATAAAACATTAACTTAAAACATCATGAGTAAGAACACTTGCATTAACGACAGGTAAGTGTCAAAATTCAAACAAAGGGAAATGCAATTCCAACTGAGTTTCTAATGTTACAGCAAACATTTTACTATAATTGCTATGGAAAAAAAACTTTGCCAACTCCTTTGTGTGATCATATTTTCTTTAAAACCATTGTATAATTTAAAATGAATATTTTGTAATCAATAATTAATGTATTTCATCACAGATAAGTTAAATATGATAAATGAAAACTTGGTATTTCCCTTAGAAACCGGTGACAGTATAAACTAATTTACTTACTACTACCATAAGTAGCTAACAGGTACCACTATTGCACTTGAAGAACTTTGACTTTTTTTCAAAATGCATATCAACTTTAAGAAATAATACCATGGACTTCCTGTACAGTATATAACTTCAATTTCATAAGAATCAAGATATATCTTAACATTAAATGTATTTCTTGTATCCTAAACGTACAAAAATATCATTGATTCTGAATATTAAAAATCTTGTTTTTATTTGCCTTTTTAATTCACCATCCAGGAGTTTAACGGTTTTACAAATACTTCGTAGGACTATTTCATAAGCAAAATATTTGATTGTATATTATACATTCGTTAAATAAACAGGAATTAAGTATGAGAAATTATGAACTGAAATCATCTGGCACAGATATATATAAGACACATGAACCTCTATAAAATGATATATTATTTCATATCTACCCAGAGAAGTTATGCTTTAATAGAGAAGATACATTGAAGCACTTTACCTTTGAAGCTTCAATTATATTGTGCTATGTGTGCGAATCAATTAAACTTCTTCTCTAGAATTCCAGCAGTTAATTAAGAGGAAAAGTATTAACAACCTACATTTGAGCATTGCTCCCGTCTGACTGGTTCCATTATAACCTTAAATTAACATAAAGCAAACCTGCTGCTAATTCCAGCAAAATTCCAACTAATTCTCCATTAATATGTGTAAAATTTCAGGAGCTACATTGAACGTATGGAAGTTTAAAATGATTATAACATTAAGTCTGCTGTATTTCTTTCTTTTTGTAAACCATTCAGTTTTTCTTTTCATCCTTCTTTCCTTTTTTTTTTTTAGATTGTTATATCAATGACTAAGTTTCCTCTTCTGTCTCTATATATCCATGTCACCATTTCAATAAAATTCTTTTCTTTTTTATCACTCCATTCTTTTATACTCACATTTTATTTGCATAATTATATGCAAATTTTTTTTTAAACGGGTTATTGTAAAGTCCAAAACAACAAATTATTTGTATGGCTAGATCATTAAATTTAAATTATATTTCTCTCAATTTTGTATTCATAGAAATCTCAGATATGATTTCTATTCTGATACAAACTTTTTTTATTCAAAGCTATTTTCAAACCATATTTTATTATTAGATATCTTTGACTAGAAGATAAAACCACATCAGTATATCAGTATTTCAACTACATTAGGTAATCTCTTTCAGAATCTCGTTTATTCCATGTTTTACAGGGATATAAAAATATCAGCTGAAGTAATATTAAAACAATTACTTACAGAACAACATTATATGATCCCTTGTTTCAGTCTCTTTCAAAGTTATTGTTTTTTTTTTAATATAGTTAGGTTAGGTTAGGTTAGGTTGCAGTGGAAGTTCCACAAGGGAACACACGTAGGCTGAGCATTGGCCCTTTGTGATACCACACAATGAAGATTGATTCTACAGTGAGAGTCCTAAATTTTACCGAACTCAAATGTATTTAGAGTAGGGATTTTTAACGAGTACCTGACATCGTACAGGCTCGGGACCGACGGTTTAACGTCCTTCTCCGATGGGCGACGCGCTCAGATTTATTCACCTCCCGCGTGGATAAATCTAGGGCCAGGTGAGGATCGAACCCCGGTCCTATCAGTTCAGAGGCGAGTACGTAACCACTGAGCTAGCCTGGCCCCTTTTTATTATAGTTAAATAACTCTTCGTTTTACATTTTCATTTAACTAACAACCCTTAGGATTTTAGTTAGTTACCCTTTATGATCAATATGTCAGTTTTTATTTTAATGAAATTGAGCACTATTGAGGTTGGGTACAGCTTGGAGTTGTTTTCGCCACACCAGCAATATGGCTTGCCAATGATTAATGAATACTGAGTCACAAAAGACACAATCATCTCTTCAATAGGACGAATGACGCAAACGATCAATAATTAGATATTACCTAAAAAAAAAAATTAACTTAACTAAAATTGTTACTCTTTTCTCAATTAAATAAACAAAAGCTATAAATTCTTCGATAAATTAATTTAATTATAGTAATTAATTAATTTTTAAATTCATCGAGTTATAAATTTCTTGATCAACATAATTCACACTTGTACGCTTACAAAGTGCAGCGTTCCGTCCTTCAAAGTGGGGAGATCTCTTTCAATTCGTCCTCTCATCTACTCTTCTAATGAGAAACATCAGTGCGCAATATTGAATTGACTCTACCATATATTCGCTATCAATCTAATAGGGGAGTTTATTTTTGGACATTTTAATTTTCAGTGGTTTAAAAAGAATAGAAACTTACTTCATATTGAATAGAGTAACTAAGTTACATTTATTCTATAAAATGGAGAAGTGATAGGTGTATTAGTTGTGTTAGGCTTCGATTAGTTTATCGAAAGTTTTGTTTAAGTTTTTAAGAAGTTGATGATTCTAATACAAAACGATGAAACCTTTTACAACAAATGACGCCATCTAAACAAGCTTTAAAACTTTTCAGTGAAATCCTTTAAAACTAATTCAAGAAACAATGAACAACTTTCTTAGTCAAGTCCATTGAAGGAAATGACTTGACGTTAAAGTCATTAACATTCCACCTTAAGAGGCACAGGTGAAAGGCTTTGTAGAAACCTAAAAAAAAATTAAGGGTATATAGAAAAATATTTCAGGTATACTTCTTACAGCCTTAACAAAATATCTTAAGAATATTCAGGTAAGTATACTACGACATAAAATACAGTCATACTGCTTAAATCAAATCTTTCTTAACAAATATTCCCCACCATAGTATTTGGCCCAATAATATTTTTACATCCATATGTACAAAACAAATATCTCACTCTCTTATAGCACTTTTTTCTGTCTAATACTTTTATATATATCAGTTAAAACATAACTTTTGGAAAGTACCAAGATTAATTTAATTAATTAATGATAACATAAATTAAGGAAATAATTAGTTTAAGCAACTTTATATGTTTAAATAATTAACACAAAGCACTTTAATAAACAATACTGATTTTAAATTTCATTTGTGGCTAACATTTCAGGATGAATTACGTGCTTTCTACGAAGTTTATTAATCAATAACTATTTGGATAAAATAAAGGCTAATGCTTCAGGATGAATTACGTACTTTCCACAAAGTGTATTAACCAATAGAAATTAGATAAAATAAAGGCAAACGCTTCAAGATGAATTACGTACTTTCCATAAAGTGTATTAACTAATATAAATTAGATAAAATAAAGGTAAACGCTTCAGGATGAATTACGTACTTTCCACAATCTTTATTATACAATAGAAATTTGAATAAAATAAAAGCTAACGCTTCATGATGAATTACGTGCTTTCCACAAAGTTCATTAACCAATAACTATTTGGATAAAATGAAGCCTAACGTTTCAGGATGAATTACGTCCTTTCTAAAAAGTATATCATCCAATTGAAATTTGGATAAAATGAAGGCTAACGCTTCATGATGAATTACGTACTTTCCACAAAGTTTATCAACCAATAACAATTTGGATAAAATGAAGGCTAACGCTTCAGGATGAATTACGTACTTTCCACAAAGTTTATTAACCAATAACAATTTGGATAAAATGAAGGCTAACGCTTCATGACGAATTACGTTCATTCCACAAAGTTTATTAACCAATAAGTATTTGGATAAAATGAAGGCTAACGCTTCAGGATGAATTACGTCCTTTCTACAAAGTATATCATCCAATTGAAATTTGGATAAAATGAAGGCTAACGCTTCATGATGAATTACGTACTTTCCACAAAGTTTATTAACCAAAAACAATTTGGATAAAATGAAGGCTAACGCTTCATGATGAATTACGTACTTTCCACAAAGTTTATTAACCAATAACAATTTGGATAAAATGAAGGCTAACGCTTCATGATGAATTACGTACTTTCCACAAAGTTTATTAATCAATAACTATTTGGATAAAATGAAGACTAACGCTCCATGATGAATTACTCCTTTCTACAAAGTTTATTAATCAATAACTATTTGGATAAAATGAAGGCTAACGCTTCAGGATGAATTACGTACTTTCCACAAAGTTTATTAACCAATAACTATTTGTATAAAATGAAGCCTAACGCTTTAGGATAAATTACATTCTTTCCACAAAGTTTATTAACCAATAAGTATTTGGATATAATGAAGGCTAACGCTTCAGGATGAATTACGTACTTTCCACAAAGTTTATCAACCAATAACAATTTGGATAAAATGAAGGCTAACGCTTCATGATGAATTACGTACTTTCCACAAAGTTTATTAACCAATAACAATTTGGATAAAATGAAGGCTAACGCTTCATGATGAATTACGTACTTTCCACAAAGTTTATCAACCAATAACAATTTGGATAAAATGAAGGCTAACGCTTCATGATGAATTACGTACTTTCCACAAAGTTTATTAACCAATAACAATTTGGATAAAATGAAGGCTAACGCTTCATGATGAATTACGTACTTTCCACAAAGTTTATTAACCAATAACAATTTGGATAAAATGAAGGCTAACGCTTCAGGATGAATTACGTACTTTCCACAAAGTTTATTAACCAATAACAATTTGGATAAAATGAAGGCTAACGCTTCATGATGAATTACGTACTTTCCACAAAGTTTATTGTCCAAGAGAAATTTGATTTTCTGTTAATGTTTCAGTTGAAAGCATAATAAGTATAATTTAATGTGTATTATAGAGTTAAACTACGATTTTTCAGTCATTCACGATGCACTTATACTAAATGATGTATGGAGTGTAAATATTATTTTAGATCCATGCTTCATAATGAACTTATACAAAGTGTACTAGTTAGCAGAAATATGATTTTTTCAATATATTAAACTTTACACAAAAATTGGACTACCAAAATGCGCTATTTACTAAGAAATCTGATCTTTGATGAAAGCCTCTGGATGCACTCAGACAAATCACAGCAAAGTGTATTAGGGAATTCAATTATGCTTTCTGGGTAAATCCTTCATTATGTACGTATAACAAGTTTAATATGTAGTTTAAATATGATTTAAGGTCAATGCTTTAGAATAAAATCATACGCATTGCACTAGTTCTATAATTTTGGTCAACGCTTAATTGTGCATACATACAATTTACAATTTCATACTACATATGATTCTGCTCAGTACTTTAAGATGCACATATAAATAGTGCAATAACAAAATTACTATTGTGCAAAAAATATAATCTTTCGTCAAGGTTTTAGGATGTACACAAAAAAGTGCATTAAGAGAATGTACTATTGAGTTCAAATATGTGTTTTTGTCGGTGCTTCATAATGCATGCGTACAAAGTTCACTACTGGGTAGAATATGGAGTTAAAATGTGATATTTATCAGTACTTTATAAAGGATAAAAACTATAAAATATATCAGGACTGATATAAAGGCTCTATTTGTAATACTTTAAAAGGTTTATTTTACTGTAATTAAACTATAGTAGTCACAAATACTCTTGTTTAATATTTTATCAGAATTACGCATTTTGATGTCTCTTGAATCATTGATGATATTTTTAGGATGATTGTGAATTTCAATGTATGGATATAGTAGGATAGAACTAAGTTTCTGTAATACTGAACAAATTGCATTACATGAGGAATATCTATGAATAGTGTCATATCAGTGGAAATGTACTGCAATCGTTCCTGGTCAGTGTCACATCATAGAAAATATAAAATATTTTACTTCGTACAAAAAAAAACAGTGGCTATTTTTCTAGTTCTTTACCTAATCTTTTTGTTAATCTAAAATAACACAATTAGGATTTAATACAGTATTTATATAAGTAGTTTAAGCTATTGATTTAATTAATTTTAAATTACCAAATATATATCAATGTAAACATAACACCAAGAAGTAAAATTATCATGCCTACCAATACCTACTCTCAGATATATTTGCCTTCATCCTAATTAACAGGATTTATTAGTAGGGTAATTAATAAAACATCAAGTATCCCAATTTGTTGAGTATTACAAAGATTTAGTTCCATGTATTAATCAACAATATAATAAACAAGATTGTTTCAGTCCATGTAACATATTAAAAGTAAACTTTCTCTTTAAATTAGAGTAATCATTAAAAACCGACAATATAATAATAATAATAATAATAAGGAATAAGATTAATTAGTAAGAATTTCAAATAATTATCTAACACAAAAATGAAGTATTTTAAATAACTATTCATTTAAATCATTAGTTGTGCAATCCGTAATTTTGTGGTATTTACTCATTCTGAGGTAAAATGGATAAACCAACAAAAGTCTCCACACAAATGAAGTTTTATTCAACGCGTTTCGAACACTTGGTGTTCATCATCAGGAAGACACCAAGGAAGTGGTACTGACGGGTTGGTCAAGTGAAAACAACTTGAGTGAGTTGTTTTCACTTGACCAACCCGTCAGTACCACTTCCTTGGTGTCTTCCTGATGATGAACACAAAGTGTTCGAAACGCGTTGAATAAAACTTCATTTGTGTGGAGACTTTTGTTGGTTTATCCATTTTACCTCAGAATGAATTATTCATTTCTTAGATCTTTTTAACTTTTTTTGAATATAAACCTTTCTCTTTTAACTACTCCATTTAAATATTACTCATATTCTAAAGTTACTATGTTTATAATGTCTTGACAGTCTATCATGTGACGAAAGGTTAACTATATTCCATAAGAAATGTATAAAACAAGTTAAACCGATAGATGAAATTTACAATCAAATATCTTATCAGTTGTGAAATTCGTATCTATGTGGTATTTACTCATAAAGGAGTAAATGGATAATATATAGTCTCAACACAAAAGAAGTTATTTCTAATTCAAACTAAGTGTTTGGAACATTTTCTGTTGATCGTCAGGTAAACTATAAATGTTAGAATTAGTAATAATACAAGCCGTCATACCTCGTAAAGTCTCTGAAAAGCTCGACCGGTTTCGGGTCCGTCTGGATCCCATCTTCAAGAGCACCTAACTGACTGTGACTGTTATTTTCCTATAACCTACCTATATATATATCATCTACATTGTGTAATCGGTGTTGTCTGTGTAGTTAATTTTTTTTTCATATTTCTTTAATTGCTATGCTTTTTTCCTTTTAACTACACAGACAACACTGATTACACAATGTAGATGATATATATAGGTAGGTTATAGGAAAATAACAGTCACAGTCAGTTAGGTGCTCTTGAAGATGGGATCCAGACGGACCCGAAACCGGTCGAACTTTTCAGAGACTTTACGAGGTATGACGGATTGTATTATTACTAATTCTAATATTACTAACCTCAGTGGAACTAACCCATTAACTGTATTTAAATTTTAAATGATTACCTGATGATGAGCACAAATTGTTCGAAATGCGTGGTTTGAATTAAAAAAATAATTCTTTGTGTAGAGACTTTATATTTATATTTACTCATTTACCTCAGTATTAAAATAAAATGTAAAATAAGTAACAGTTTTAACTAATATAATTGGCTATAAACTATGAAGAAAATACGCAGTATATTAGATTAGAAATTATTAGATAAAATTTATTAAATAATAAACTGCATATTTTAGACGCTTGATATATTAAGGAATGAAACCCCTCAATTAATCTTTAAGTGGAAAAATGGGAAACGGGAGAGAAAAACAAAGTTATTTCTTAATACATTAAATTGTAGTCGATGTATCCAAAAATACAAAAAACAAAATAAAAGTTATTTTTGAGATTCCTTGTTCAATATTGTAAATATTTACTCTCTCTAAATGTAAACTATTTTTGATTTTTCTCTAAATGTAGCCTCAAAAAGAAGCTTTATCTTGTAACAATTTTATGAAGAGTCTGGATTATTAATATACATTATAATATTAAAATTCTATAAAAATATTGAATATAATATAGATATTAATATAGAACTATTTGAATTATTTTCAGAAGATGTATACAGGACTGATAGCATGCAGTGTGAAATACTAAAAAACACAAAGTAGCAGGCAATTTCAAAAGGCTTATAGCAGGAGTGCACTCGACGTAGTAAAGATCAATAACGTAAAACCTCAGGCACCTCACAAATGTTTCCAACGCGTACTACTTTACTAACGACTAGGATCGACACAATTTTTATTAAAACTTTTCACGAATTCAACAAACTTGCTAGCAAATAATATTTATTATTCATATACCTCATAAGAAACAAACAATGCATATCGTATAAATTTGTGTTGTCCATGAACTGTCTATAAGAATCAAAGAACCCAGATTACGTGCTTGGTCAAAAATTTGAGTATATCACCATTCATGAAATCAAGTTCTATTTAGATTTGGCAATATCATGATAGTCTAGAAATTCAACCATAAGTTCCTACTTCTAACATATAAATAAATATTACATCAGTTTCTGGATTGTAGTTTAAATAATCATTTTTATTTCAGTTTTTTATTGTAACATCACGTTTTATAACCATGTGAGTCACATTAGATTAATAATAAAAATGGTTACTACAAAAGAATAAATTTTACCGTTCCTTAATTAATTTAATACAGTATATATTTAAGAAGTGGATTTATATCACGCATTATAAAACCAAATATATGCCTCCTCGAAAGCTGCCCTAATCCCGGAAGGCATATACTCATATATATATATATATATATATATATATATATATATATATATATATAACTTTAAATTACACAAAGCACGACACAGAAAAGAGACTAAAAAGAACACTTACAGAATTCAATATTTCGAACTGTTGTTCGTCATCAGGAGAGTAGACTGGAAGAGAGGACGAAGTGAGAGAGAGCTCCCCACGTCGAAGAACGGAGCGCGAATGATATATATATATATATATATATATATATATCTACGTGAGGTGTCTGGTTCTGATATCTGATTGGTTGATGCGGGACCAGATAAGGTTGACTCTTTTTTCCGTTGAAGGCTTCTAGCTCTCATCGAAGTCACGTACAGCGGTTCTTCTCATATACTATATATATATATATAATATATATATATATATATATATATAATATATATATATATATATATATATATATATATATATATATATATATATAGTAAACACGAAAATGATCCAAAAGGACAACAAACGTTTCACGATGAATCACAAACAAACACACTTAATGTCTCTAATTTTCGGTTGAACCGTCATCAGGAGAGTTGAGATAGGGACACAAGCGCACTTGTGAAGCGATGGAAGGAGACGGTTGGGTCTCCAACAGTCGCTTCACAAGTGTGCTTGGTGTCCCTATCTCAACTCTCCTGATGACGGTTCAACCAAAAATTAGAGACAGTAAGTGTGTTTGTTCCTTAGTTCTGTGTTTGTGATTCACCGTGAAATATATATATATATATATAGCAGATTCAAATTAGAGAACACACCTATATATATATATATATATCATTGTTGAAAGCGCCCTCATAAAAGACTTTTCTAAGAGCTTAGTCAACACTAGTCCAGGCCTTTTTAAATTAGATGAATTTCTAATTGAATGAATTGTCGAACAAATCAAGACTATTTCAACAGTTATAGGGAAAAATACTGTCAATGATGCCAATCTTACTCCTTCTTTAAATCAAAATTCATAACCTGCTTACAACTTGTATTCACTTGCTCTCTGACGACGTGAAAGCGAAAGACCTTAGAGCGACTATCTTCTTTAATTTATGGTGATTTACCTGAATATAAATATATATCGTGATGACCACGATTTTCTTTCAGTAAGTGGACATTAATGTATACCGGTTTTTCATCAGCGACTATCTTCTAATTTATATGTCGCAGATTTTTACTGTTATAATTTTTCCAAGAAAATTTTTATGAAAATATTGAAAATAACATGTAATATAGTATGTTATATTAATCTATAAGTTATGTTATGTTCATCTATATAATAAAATAGTTATACATACATACAAAAATACAGTTATAATGAAAAATACTTCTACTTATGGTATGCAGAAAACATATTTAAATATGATAATCCCGACTACTTTTCAGTAAATATCTGTGGTAAGATACGTATATATGCTATACCATGATTTGACCTCAGACATTGACTACACATAACGAGACCTTTGTGTGATCTACCATATCTAACAACATTAAGTTTCTTTAAGTAATAATAGTGACTTCTACGGTTTTTAGCCGTATTTAATATAAATAAAGTTGATAATGTTATATATGGTCATTAGTGTAATGAATTTAAAACATATTACTGCTACGCTTACATTCATACCTTGCAGTGATGTACTTTCAAAGGTGTAAAATCTAACTTACTATTATGCAGGGCAAAGATCTTAGAGAACTCTTACATACCTGAAACACAAACATAACTGTATTATTTTAATTGTAGTGTTGAAGATTTTATTGTAAACTACAACTTATTACATGTATATAAAATGTTCGGGGCATAAAGTCAAATGTACTTACAATAGCACAAATAAAGAGAAACGTGTAACCCTTGGTAAAGGCAATTTGTATAAACTAATGGAACTACAAATCTAATTATGGTTAATTAGCACAAAAAACTTTCACAATATGTTTATGTAAATTAAATATGTTTATATGTTTATGACTATAAAAAATATTAAAAATACAATCAACGTGCCTGAACAAACTATAAATAACTAGTATGGTGCAAGCTTTAATTTGATCTTCAGATTTCCATTCATTGATCTATCTTGGGCCTTATAAAATATTTAATAAATAATATTGCATTTTTAATTCTCTTCAGATGAGAATATTAAATAAAAAGTAATTATGATAATCATAATCATAAATCATGATTATTTCATGAATGGAATTATGCTATTTCCAACAGTTCTTTAATTATTCTATGAAATTATAAAAAAAAAACTAACTCATTCATCAAACTATAGTATCATTAGTTGTGCAATCCTTAATTGTGTAGTATTTACTCATTTTGAGGTAAAATGGATAAGCAAACAAAAGTCTCCACACAAATGAAGTTTTATTCAACAACAACAACAACGCGTATCGAACACTTTGTGTTCACAATCAGGAAGACGCCAAACATGCAGTGCTGAAGGGTTGGTCTGATGAAAAAAATTTTTTGTTTTGTTTTTTTATTTCACCAGACTAACTTTCAGCACCACATCCTTGGTATCTTCCTGGTGATGAACAAAAACTGTTCGAAACGCGTTGTTGTTGTTGAATAAAACTTCATTTGTGTGGAGACTTTTGTTTGTTTACTTTATCCATTTTACCTCAAAAACTATAGTATACTTTCATCTACGTAATTCAATTTTTATAATCACAGGAATTGAAAAGTATTAATAAAATCAAGAATATTTTCTAGTGCCTGGTAAATATTGCTATTAAATTACATTCTGATAAATTTCTGAAACTTCTTTTTCAAATATTTGTTTGTTTTCCTATTAGCAATAATTAGTTTTTGATTATTTTTGTAGAAACGTTTGTCAGTTTTGACGATCAAGTTTTTAGGATAGACTAGATTGATCAACAAACAAATATATCCTCTCATTTATTAGCTATGCACAAACAATGCTTGTGATATTTGATTACAATTGTCTTAAGTAAACTAGTTGTTTTACTGATAATTCATGCTACCGACTTGACTATGCTTGAAGATTTGTGATATAAAAATTGAAAATACGTCATGAGAGGGGTAATACTTCATGAATTGATTTTATATTTGCTAAGAAAACATACTATAAATCCTCTAGCATATTTGCAAATGATTTGGGAGAGATATATACTGGTGTAAGATCGTTATTAATATAGGCTAGACATCTTTGAATACTGTTTAACAATAAAATCACTTTAAAACACCTTAATAGAAATCGAATTGATTAGAAACAGGTTATAATATTATAATATACTTAAGCTGTAATGACCTCACTTATTAGGTTTTAGTTATACGTAGAATGATTTTCAGCTGTTCAACTTGATTGGAAATAGCTAAAACCAATAAGATCGTCACCCAGAGATTCCAACATAGATGTGTTCATATTTTGGCTGAGGCTTCTTGGTATGTCAGAAATGTGGATATTTAAAAGGACCTAAGGTTGGAATCTATTGATGAATTCAATATCGAACTAGGGACTCATAAAGACAGGGAAATCAATTTTACAACAATCCACTTGTACAAAGGCTATTCCTGAGAGCTTTTACTCTTCTTGATCAGAAAAATACATCGCCAGCAAGGCAAATGAGCAGCTATACAATTAGAATTAGTAATAATACAATCCGTCATACCTCGTAAAGTCTCAGAAAAGCTCGACCGGCTTCGGGTCCGTCTGTATCCCATCTTCAAGAGCACCTAACTGACTGTGAATGTTATTTTCCTTCACTTTATATGTCATCTACATTGTGGAATCAGTGTTGTCTGTGTAGTTAATTTTTTTTTCATATTTCTTTAATTGTTATGTTTTTTTCCTTTTATTTCTTATTTCATTATATATTTCCAGTTCCTTGTGTCGTCATTTAAATGTTATTAGTGGTTTTGTATAAATTTAGATGATATATATAGGTAGGTTATAGGAAAATAACATTCACAGTCAGTTAGGTGCTCTTGAAGATGGGATCCAGACGGACCCGAAACTTTGTATTAAATAACGTATTGAGGTAACTTTATATATATATATATATATATATATATATATATAAGAATTTCACATAAACACGTGAAACAACAATCAACTATCGCACAGTCAAAAACCCAACTGTATATATCTACATGTACATGGTCCCTTTTTTTATTTTCTCCTGATAAAAGGAGATAATATATATATATCAATGATCAAACCACAATAAGAAAATGGGAAAACAAGACTAAGATCTTTCAACCGTAACAAGCGGTCTTCGTCAGAGTCAAAAACCCAACTGTTGGGTTTTTGACTCAGACGAAAACCGCTTGTTACGGTTGAAAGATCTTAGTCTTGGTTTCCCATTTTCTTATTGTGGTTTGATCATTGATTGTTGTTTCACGTGTTTATGTGAAATCTTTTTATATATATATATATTTATAAAATTACCTCATTGCGTTATTTAATACAAAGTTTCATATAGATAGAGAAACATAGAAGAATAAAAAATGAGGCACTTACAGTCTGTAATTTACGGTTTGAACCGTCTTCGGGAGAGATAAGAGAAGGAAACCAAGCGAACTGATACAGAGACACTTGGGCAACAATGTCCAATGAGTACGCGCTCGATCACAGAGAAAAAGGTTGACCAGAATCATCCTTATGTACTCTAAGTGTCTATGGAGACTGAAAGTTTCCGATTTTAATTTCTCTATGATTCTTTATATACATTGAACTTTATTCATCTGTTTCGGATAGTATTACCATTGAAAAGTTATTTAATATAATACTATTCATAGCACATTAAAAAAACCTTAAATGAGTAGTATGGCTTAAAAAATATTGATTTCTATGGTTGACTGTTTTATCTTACAAAAAAAAATTAATCTTTATTATTTAAATCCAGTTATAGTTAATATATTAATCAACGTATTTCAATGATTTGTATTCATATCATAACTTATAAAATTTCATTACATTCCAAATAACTTCCAATTAATTTAACCGGGTGTTTCATGATTCATTACATAAAATATACATGTATAGAATGTAAAACGTAAATTAAATTACTAAACATCATAAAGAAATCAATAAATAAATAAATATTTAATCAAACAATTTTGATTACATGAAGGGATAGATTGTAAAATAAAATTATTCATCTTGTCTAGATTCATCAAGCCCCATCCTTATATAATGCTTAATCTGTTGTGATGATAATATTTGTTAGTGTGTTGTGTTCCAGGTGAAGGAATACATTTTATTGATTAGTAGAGATCAAATTAGCAAGCAGTGGCAGCCGTATCTTAGCGTGTCAGGTAGTCTTTAATCTCGTCCTTCAGATTATATGTTCTTTCAGAGAGAACGTGTTAACTTTCTTTAACAACCCGTAATGTAAGATGTAGTAGTTGTTCAAAAAGGAATAGATAAAGTATCATTTATGAAAATTGACTTTGAAAAGTTACCAATTCATTAGATATAAACTGCATAGAAAGAACTCATTAAAAGAATGACATTCATTTATGTACACTTTTTCGTTAGAAATACGATCCAAAACGGACAAATATAGTTCAATATAGACAAAGAAACATAGAGAAATCAAAAGAACACACTTACAGAGATGGCAGATAGATGGCATAACTTAAAAGATCTTAATATTTTTCTTGCATTTGGTTTTTCATTGAAGCTATTTGTGTCATTCATTTCCATCACCTCTGTACTGTGAACCACCTTGAACACTAATTAAGAACAGAAACTAGGATTCACATTCAATAGGCGACCATTTTAACGGTCTAATGTGAATCTTGGATTAATGTGAATGTGAATGTGAGTCTTAAATTCTATTTGCCCAGCTTGTTTCTAAAAGCTTTTAAAGTAAATAGTCTAATCATTTGATTTCATTTGATTATATATATATATATATATATATTATCAAACCATCAAACCACAATATGCAATGGGGAAAAGAATACTAAGAAGTTGGGTTTTTTACTCTGACGACGACCTCTTGTTGTGGTTGAAAGATCTTAATCTTTTTCTTTATGTCATATTGTACTTTTATAATTGAATATTATTTCACATAAACACGTCAGTTAGGTTTTTGACTCTGACGAAGACTGCTTGTTATAGTTGTAAGACGTTATTCTTGTTTTCTCATTTCATATTGTGGCTTGATCATTGGTTTATATATATAGATTGTAATAAATTATAGACCTTTCGATAGATATATAACTAAAACAGGTGAATCGGGATGTCTTCGATTAAAACTCTCGTTGCTGACAATTTGGTTTTATTTTTAATATTTTCGAATAGAAGAAACAGTTTTGAATTTGCCTTTGAAAAAGATTTTGAATCAAATCAAAACGTTGGCAATGTTTGATTAGAAGTGGAAGAAACTGAATCCATCTCGATTCATCTTTTTTAGTTATATATCTATTCCACAGCCGAGAATTTATTGCTGTATAAATTATAGTGTATAATTATTTATCAACCATGATAAATTTCCAACTTGCTAATATATTTGTAATCTCTTTCAGTCGTTCAGCAGTTGGGATTAAATTCTTTTTAGAGCCGTTTGGAAGTAATACTGTTCAATGACGGTGAAAATGTTAATAATAATGAGTTGTTTGTTAAACATTTGAAGTGTATTAGTAAAAGATATCTGTATTATATCCATTGTAAGGATGATAAGCTCATTGGCTATAATCCATACGATCATACCTTTTGAGAACCCAAAGTAAATTGTTGACAGCAACTGCGTGTTCTATGAGTTTCGTATCAATTGAGGGTGATTATCTAAAGCATTTTATGCGTTATAACTGCTTTTCAGTTATGGTGACCCATTTAACTGTATTATCAATCTCATACTTCAGAGAGTACCTATCTTTGTAAACGGGCAAGCACATATTAAACAGCATAAATATAATATTTCCACTCCTCAAGGGGGACCTTCTGTAACCCAAATTATTAAAAAAATAAAAAAAAACTGCCTTTAAATAAAAAAATCTAATAAGGTCATAACAAAAAAAATAGATCTAAGTAAACTTATAAACATAATATTTATATATTCAGAAAAAAATAAAAGCAAAACCACCTCTTTTAAATTCAATATTGAACCCTGAAACTAATTCAGATTCAACTTCGGCAAAATCAAAGGGGAAACGATTAGCTTAAGCAAAAATCTTCTAACTGAACAAAAAGAAAAAAAAACAAAGAAACAGAATTAAAAGCAAATATAACATAATATTGATAATAATAAAAAGAAATTATTATATGAATAAACAAAAAAAATACAAATTAAAATTAAAAGAAATACTTAGATCACAAGAAATAGTTTGAGCAACAGAACGATGAGATCCTAATAAGAAATATTTAGAATAAGGAGATTAAAAATATGCTTAAGTTATTACATATCAATTCGGAATGCTAGTCAGATGAATTGTCAAATTTTATTCTACCCATTATATAAATATTAAAATATCTGTGCTCTCAGATTTCTTCTCAGGGACTCAACAGTTTAGTTAAGACAATTTTATTTTCAGTGGGACTATCAGAAAAACATAAGTCTAAGAGTAATCATTGGTGGTAAGACTTTAGTTATTGACATGAATAGAGACAAAGTGATTAATGGTTGTAGATCATTCCTTTGGAGTTTTTTAGAAACCAGGTCTACATAAAGAAAATTATATTTAGTTACTCTTCAGACGCAGTTTTTGGTGCAACAAAAGCACTAGTTCGAAACGAGATAGTGTGTACACTCTAGGGAAAGAGAAGTGAAATGTGGTTTGGGGTTAATAAATGTGGTTTTGGTAAAGCAACCACGGAATTCACACAATTTCACTCTCTCATTCAAATAAGATATCCTTCCTTGATACCTTCCAGAAAGCCCATATTCCGATGCTTAATGTACGCGTAGCAAATAGCCTAACCATAAAAAGATAATTAACGTAATATATTAACTTAATTTTCATTTTTTAAATATTTTATTTATTTACGAGTGAATTATATTGTATAAATTCTATTAAAATTATTATCGTCCTTCGTTAACTGTCTATAAGGCATTATAGTGTTATATAATCATATTATTCGCATTTTCATCATTTTTTAAATATTTTATTTATTTATGAGTGCATTATATTGTATAAATTCTATTAAAATTATTATCGTCCTTCGTTAACTGTCTATAAGGCATTATAGTGTTATATAATCATATTATTCGCATTTTCATCCTTTTTAAATATTTTATTTATTTATGAGTGCATTATATTGTATACATTCTATTACAATTATTATCGTCCTTCCTTAACTGTCTACAAGGCATTTATATAGTGTTATATAATCATATTATTTGCATTTTCATCATTTTTAACATTGTTTATATTTTTTTAAAAAGCTTCATCCTTTATTTTAATCAGTTCTAAATATTTGTTAAGCATCTTAGCTGCTATTTAAGTTCTTTTTTTAACGTGGGTTCATAATTTTTTTCTCTAATATACTCTTAGATTTATGGATATATCAATCATGGATAGATTGATAATTATATGGATTTATTATACTTAATTATAATTATAGATAGTTTTACGAATATCAGCTTCTTTATTCCTTATAATATACCATTATTATTTATCCTTTTCCACCTTTACTTTTATTTTTATTAATTCTACTTTTCTTATACTCCCTACTTTTAAGCCGAGTTTGTATAAAACTGGACTGTTTCTTCCAACCATCAATGAATTTATGTACTTGTCTCTCTATGTATTCTCTTGATGACAGTTGATCCAAGAAATTTGCGATTGCGTTTGTTATTCTTCATTTTTTCTCTTTAATCACCTGAAACTATATGTATATGTTTATTAATTTTTTGTGAAATTTTTATTTTATTATATTTATAGCAATATATTTTTAAGTTGTTTTTGGTTATTGATCTAAAAATATAATGTACTGATCACGAAAGTATTGTTATATTGATGAAACTGAATTTCAAAAAATGCATACAACTAGTATAAGATTCAATGAGCAAACCACAATATGAAATGGGAAAACAAGACTAAGATCTTTCAACCGTTATAAGCGGTCTTCGTCAGTCTCAAAAACCCAACTGAAACACCAGATGTTTTCTGCATCTAGTGTTTCAGTTGGGTTTTTGACTCTGATGAAGACCTCTTGTAACGGTTGAAAGATTTTAAACTTCTTTCCCCATTTCATATTGTGGTTGATCATTGATTGTTATTTCACGTGTTTATGTGAAATGATTTTATCTAGTATAAGATATACAATGCATCACATGCGTGCCTGCTTCAATATTATTGAGAACCTGTTCATACAAGTTTAATGTATAAAAACAAATTTATAGGGTGTAATGAATATAATATTGGCTCATTAATATTATAAAAATAATTTGTGCTTAATCAGAGTTTATTACCTACTTAGTGTGTCGATGATGGGATATATTGTTAAGAAGTAATGGGTAATTTTGATGCAGTAATAATCGATGCCAGAGAATAATTTGTCTTTTAAAGGGCTTCGTAAAAGGACATCTAAGTGACAACACGTTCCAAGTTTGTTGATCTACCTTTATCTCTAACGACATATCACAGACTGAGAGAGATTAAAAGACATAAACTGGAGTTACCTAAAGGTTATAAAGTACTTTATACAAGCCAGGTCGATATTGGCAAGAGAAGAACTCGAGCTAAGCTTCAAATAAATGTCTTCCAAGTTCTTTCTTGTGTTTCAAGTTCAGCCATGATAATAAACCAGTAAGGATGAAGGAAAGTAAGAAAAAGTCTTAAAAGTAGATTTTCTTGTCATTTTAAAAAAAAAGTTATTTAAGATGTTTTCTAAAAAAAAATTTAATATATTTTTTTTTACATGAGTATGCAAAGATATAAAGGAAACTAATTGCTGTTTAAAATGAGCTACCAAAACGATTTCAGTCCCCAAATGATATAAAATAACAGATAAATTAGAGTAACATTAAATATAATTTTTATCTTATATTTATTTACCTTTGTTTAAAGTAATTGTAAAGTGACTTAAAATAACTGATTGGATTAGAAATACTAAATATTAAATAATTTTAGATATTATACAATATTTAAAAGGAAACACATCACTCATAATTATGAAAGATTCTTTCCAGACATGCTAAAATATTATTTCAATTTACTAAAAAAAACGCTGAAAACACTTTGCCGATGTTATATTGTCATTTGATTCATAGTATATATTTTATGTATTCCATTCATTCTAATTCATTACACTGGTATTGGTGATGCAGTTAGCATAATTAATACCCTTACATTTTTCATACATTTTCCTTTAAATGTTCTATTAAATTACTACTACACAATTAATTAATAGAGTCACAGTCTCTAATTCAAATACAGTTTAAACCAGCTATAAAAGTCATTGAATAAAAAAAATAACTATTATTTAGTTATTTATTTTAATATTAAAAATCATTTTAACATATTAAAAACTTAATATGGATGTATAGAGGCGAAAATTCAAAGAAGGGGCAAAGTCCCAGACAGTACCAATTTCCATATGAACAAATGTATTGAGAAACAAAATTCCATTTCCATATGAATCACACCAAGAGAAGTAATGATTTAGGAGAAAATCAAAAGGTTATTAAATTAAATTCAAGTTTATTATACTCGAGACATTTAATGATTGCCTGAAGTTACACATGCTGAAAGCGTATCATGTATCAGGTCTGACGAAAAAGTAAGGTTACTTATTGAATCTCGCGTGCTCCGTGAACTCTAAATTAAAATATTTTGTTATTTTGTTGATATAATGGTCACAATTATATGCTTACAGATTTTTGCTGTACAGCATGTGTTGTTTTTATGTGACAGGCATGAAGGTTAAACTCGTGTTTGTGTGCTCGGCTATTTTTGCCGTTGAAAAACTAATTACCTGTAAAATAACTTTGAACATATAGGAACATTTTATTTACTTAATGTGACTCACCGTACCCACAGTAATAATTTCAAGAATTTTTAAGCAGTTAGTACCATTTTTCCCAGAAATTTAAGCAGAAATTAATACAAAAATTTTTGCTCCATTATTTTCAACAGCAAAAATACTGATCACGCAAAGTTTAAACGAGTGTAACCCCGTTAAACTCATTAAACATCTAACATAAAAACAACACATGCCACATAGTCAAAACTGTAGGGGCGAGATTAGCTCAGTGGTTAATGTGTTCTCCTCTGAACTGGTCTGTCCAGGATTCGATACTCATTCTGGCTCTCTATTTATTCTTGTAGGAGATAAATCTGGGCAAGTCGTCCTTCGTAGAAGACGTTAAGCCATCAGCCCTAAGCCTGCAGGATATCAAGTACTTGTTAAAGATCTCTACTCTAAATACACTTGAGTAATGCAAAACTTAGGACTTCCAATGTAGAATCAATCTTCTCTGGGTAGTATCACTGCCTGTGTGTTCCCTTGTGGCATGTCCACTACAACCTGCAGTGTTGCCTACTACTAGTAGTAAAAAGTTTAAACTTATGATCGTAACGACTGTACCAACACAAGAATCAATAATTTTCAAATTAAAGTGTACAGAGCGTGACGAATTCAAAAAATGAACTTACTTTTTGATCACACCTTTTAAGAAATAAATAATATTTAAATCAGAATATAAAAAAAATAACATTCTCATAGTAATGATTATGTTTCTTGCGGGTCTGAAATAGTTTGAATCAATTTAAGCATATAACTATCTCATGTTTGATGATCGTATGCTGATTGACCTTTTTATATCTAGTCCAAAAACAGCAGAATATTTATTTCTTAATGGGTGCAATGCTAAAGGTCAAACATGACAATTAGTATCTCTGAAAAGAGAAAATACATTAAAACTTGCTTCAAGCAGTGTGCCCATCACTTCCCATGTCAGTTTAATTTTCCCTCGACAACTTCTTTACTGACGGGAAATTACGTTACTTTTGAACATCGGCAGTAAATTGCTTTTTCGAGCCATTACAGATCCAAGCCATTGCAAAGGCTATGCCAAAAAAGTTCTAACTCACTTATTCCCATCACCAGTCTGCTTCATTACAAAAGTAAATATTTGTGAGAGCCATCTCTTGACCCTAATTAGTTCAGGAAACATAACAACATTAAATTAATTATTTATTCAATTTCAACAATTTTCTTGTATGTTTCACTACTAACAATAGTTATTCAAATTGCTTTTGATATACAAGGCTGCTGAAAACACTACTCAAACATATACATATATAATAAAATTTTAAAGAAACAAGTGATTTTATAAATATGATTTAGAAATTGATGAATATATATAAAGTGTTTAAATCACGCTATTTTGAGAAGAAAGATGAACTGAAGAATGAAAAAAATATTAATAAATATACATTTTAAACATTTATATATATTAAATAGTAAAAAGAGTTAAAGAAACATTACAAGGAATATTTTGATATTTCAATGGGATTTAAAAAAAATTTACTTTTCAAGCGAACCAAAGTTGTTGTACAGATGTTGATATATACAGCTATAAAAAGATTTCACATAAACACGTGAAACAACAATCAATGATTAAACCACAAAAAGAATGGGAAAACAAGACTAAGATCTTTCAACCGTAACAAGCGGTCTTCGTCAGAGTCAAAAACCCAACTGAGTTTTGTTTTCTTAGTCTTGTTTTCCCATTCTTATTGTGGTTTAATCATATACAGCTATGTACATAATAAATAACTCAAATAATGTAATAAATTCTTAAAAGCCTGATAGAGTCTAAACGGATCCTACAAAAACAACTGACTTCATTAGTAGCCTTTGAGTGTTTGTACGGCATTTCTTTGAATAAAGAGTGAAACTTGTAGGCTTCCATTATGTGAATTATGTATCAGGAATCGGTTAATATTCCGGTTTCAAAATAAAAACTATTAATGCCGACGTATTGGTTTTATTTTCAAACGTTTTCCGTAGACAGCGTAAGAACTTTATGAATTAGAAAATTATTGGTTCTGCTTATGAAAAACGTTTTAAAATAAAATCGAAACGTCAGTATTTACAGTATGATATTGAACAAAAAAAAATAACCCAGTGCCGAACATATCATAAATCTATCCCTGAACTATCTACCTCTGATCTATCTATCAATTAATCATTCTCACAGGTAACTTTGAAGAGCTTCAGATGAGGCACTTATTTGTCTTCTTGGTGCTCGCTCTCTTCCTGGCCTCAATCTACACCGTTAATTTTTCTTTTCGTTTTTGCCTACTTGTTATTTCTAGTAATTTTTCATTTTTTTATTTTTTCCCTTATTTTTATTTCAGTATTTTAAAATGTATTTAAATATTGTATTTATTTTATTACTCATGCTTCAGTTTTCTTCTTTTCTGCCTCTATTATTTTTATTTTGTGTTTTTAGTTTGTTCTCTCTCTTTAGTTAGTCAGTCTTGCGCAAGGCAGCGAAGACATAGATATTACTGGCTAATAGTCGAAATATAGTAGTGAGTGTTGTATGCCTTTATCTATGTTTCTCTCTATTTGTATCTATTTTTTCTATATATATATATATATTATATACAATAAAATAAAAAACGAAGGAAACACACAGAAAGACACAGACATAACTCACATCGATATTTCGACAATCGTCGTCATCAGGAGGTGCGAAGAGCGAAGAGCGAAGAGCGAAGAGTCCCGCAGGAAGACAGGGCGGTACTGAAATCGGAAACCGCAGCCAGTACCCCACCACTTACCACCAAGCGGGGGAAGGGAGGGAAGGAAATGAAGAGCCAAATTAAGACGTAAAAGGAACGAGTAAAAATTATAACTATAAAAAATTATAAAAAAGTAGATAAATCAAATTAAAATTAATAAAAATAATAAATAAAAAGTAAAATAAAAAATAATAAATAAATAAATAAAAAATAATAAATAAATAAATAAAAAATAATAAATAAATAAATAAATCATAAATAAATTATCGGTTGAGGTTGAGTCCGGGGGAAGAGCGAGCATCAAGTAAGCATATGTATGCCTCCTCTGAAGCTCTTAGGGTAACTTTATTGTTGGATTCGGGGATCTGTTTCAGGATCTGAACCCTGAAACAGTCATTGAAACTGAGTCCATGCGAGTTCGCATGGATGGCTACAGGATAGTTACTGCGTTGACCGACTGAAGCCCTATGACCATTCATACGAAGGCTCAACTTATTAGAAGTTAAGCCAACGTAAAAGGAGTCACACTGAGTGCAATCCAGTCGGTAAACACAGTTGCTCGAGGTACAGGAGGAATTGACCTGAACCGGGTAGGAACTATGGTGGAGAGGGGAATCGAAGGAAGGATTAGGATTAACAATCAGGCAAGTTTGACAGCCACGGCGTCCACATTGTTTCATTCCAGGAACAGGATTGGAAGGCTGAGGGGAAATATGAGAGAAAATGCTTTTTAGATTGGCAGGTTTACGGTAGGAAATAGAAGGGGGGTGATTAAAGATGGAAGAAGTAGAAGTAGAAGTAGACAGAATCGGAAAAGACTCCTTAATAACAGCACGAAGCTTATAAGCGCCAGGGAACTAGTCCGCTGGACCGTTTCTTTTAATTGTGTATATATATATATATATATATATATATATATATATATATATATATATAACAGATTCAATAATATATCGACCGTTTGATAGAATAGGTGTGTTCTCTAATCGGGGTTCGGTCAATTTTCCAGGATAAAAAATCAAACTCTCGTTGCCAACGTTTCGGTTTTATTTAAAACCTTTTTCATAGGCAGAAGTAAGCATTTTTTAACTAAGAAAATGAAATTTACATTATTTAAAGGAACAACAATCTTAACTGGGCAAAACCTTCGCCTACACTTTTTGTCCGGTTAACATTGTTGTTCCTTTAAATAATGTAAATTTCATTTTCTTAGTTAAAAAATTCTTACTTCTGCCTATGAAAAAGGTTTTAAATAAAACCGAAACGTTGGCAACGAGAGTTTGATTTTTATCCTGGAAAATTGGCCGAACCCCGATTAGAGAACACACCTATATATATATATATATATATATATATATATATAATATATATATATATATAATATATATATATATATAAGACAGAAAATGAGAGAAAGGGAGAGAGGGAATGATAGTTTGAAGGAAATCATGTGTAAGTAAACAAATGTCTCAAAAAACTACCCAGAATGGAAAAGAATTTTAAAAAAAATTGACAAATTGTGATTATTTTCCACTAAATTATTTGTAAAATTTACAAAAAAAAAGAAAAGAATAAAATTTTACTTTTGAATGAGCAAAGGTAATTTTATAATTGAATAGGCAATTAAAAATGAAAGTTGTACTGAAAATTGGAAGGATTTAACTGTGATAAGGGTTGACACAATAAGCAGGATGGAGGGTTGAAGAATGAAATGAGAAGGGCTCAGCTGGAAAATGTCACAGAGGGCTCTGATGTAGTTCTTATCGTCTGCCATAATGGACCTCATCTCTTTAATACCCCATTATTAAACAAGTTAGTTGTTATGGTAAAAATATTCCTTCAACTATGCGTTAATTGAAGTTCAGTCACTTTTGTAAAACTGCTGAATTAATTAACATATTACAATTCATGAAAAATATTTGTTCAATCAATTTTGTTAAATTCATATATAACTCAATCTTAGTTACTTCCTGTCTATAGTCCATTCATTAACCTGGCTTTTAATTCATATAATATTGTTTTTTAACTCTATTGGCATGGAAAATCATTTGAACTATTAATGAGTACTATTAATGGGTCGTTTTTTTTATGAAAGTGGAAATATAATATATTTTTTACAAAAAAACACTTGTATTTCATATTTGAAATCGATTGAATGGATCGATTCAATATATTGAATCATTCAATATTGAATGGATAGTATAATAAATCCTAAGTTCCAATTTGTCTTCTGGAACAAATACTAATTGGAACTATACTAAACTTGCCACATCAGGAATGGTTATTAATAATAACCCACATAAGAAAGCACCCCTCCAGAAAACCAACGTTATTTATGAGTTTAGCTGCAAACTAGGGAACTGTGAGTCCTTACCCTCAAAATACGTGGGATCCACCACTACCACGCTTTCTAGAAGGCTTACAATGCATCTTGCCTCAGGAGGCCCTAAGGAGCATGTCGCAAAAGCACATGGTTTACAACTAACGAGGGAAATGCTTACCGACAACACCATGATTTTGCAGCAAGAATATGACCACACCAGGCTGCAAATTTTGGAGGCCATTTTCATCCTACAAAATCAACCAACCATTAACAGCCAGGGTGGTGGATTCGCTAGAATTTTAAAGCTGTTCGACGGAAATCTGAAGAAAAACCAGTCACTGAGAGTGAACGAAGACAGTCCAAAACCTTCCCAAGCACAAACGGCTGTAGGAAGGTAACCAGAATCCTGGGGAAACCTCACCCTGCGGATACCTTGCTACAACCTTCCACTGATTATGACTGTTACCCCCGTGTGTTTATTTAGCTATCTTTGTTTTGTTTAGTAACTTACTATAATTATTTAGTAATGTATTTTAATAGATCAGTATCAACGTTAAGTTTTTATTGTTATGTAGTGTGTATAATTTAATTGTGTAAAAATAACCTTGAAAATGGTCGATGTGGACGGAAACATGTTGGTGTACAAAAATAAAAATTATGGAGAACTGATATATCTAGTCCCGAACTCTCGGAAGCCAGAACTCAGAAGAATGGAAAAATTAACCCGTAAAAGAGTGAAATTAGAAATAGGCATTGGTTTTAACAAAACTTGTATAGATGAAGGCCTGCTCCCCAAATACACATATATATATATATAAATAATATTTGAATTTTGTACTGCAATTTAGAGTTTCATTTTTGTTTCACGTTTTTTACTATGAAATTATATTATGCATATATAGAATATTTGATCAGTTTAATCTATTATAGTTACTGAATAGTTAAATATAACTCATAGGTAATTGATAATTAAGTATTTATAATTTAAACAACAATGTAAACAATACTACTCCAATAAATATGAAATATGCTAAGGAACGCTGTTCACACAACCACTATATGAATGAATGAAAGACTGAATGAAATAGAGTCCATGTCAAAGACTGAATGGAACTATTACTTACATACGAAAATCTGATGTGCTATGAAAAATAAAAAAAAATTTTGCAGATACTAAAAAATTTTTTTTGTAACATAAATATTTAAATATACCACTAAGCATATGTTGCGTAACAAGTATATGTAGTGTGAGTGATACAGTAACTTTGACAAACATGAGCAAAGCATGAAACCCATTGGTTCAACTTTTCACTTCGTTTCCTGATTCTGGATCATCATGTAAAGAGTTATGAAAATGATTTCATTGTGTATTGATTGTTTCGGTGTAATTATAAATAACAATTTTTGTTGGAATGAATTTTATACAATAATACTTTTCGATAAATGGAAGATAATATAAAGAAAAAAAACAAAGCTTATTATTCCCTTGAATAAGATAGCAAACACAAAATAATTTGTTTCAAAGCAGTTAATGTTTACTCGCTAAAGTTTTATTACATTAGCTGTTATCTATGTTTCTAGTTGGAATGAATCTACACAGGAATAATTGGTACATGGAAAAGTTTTCTCTACAATTAGAAATAGCTAGAAGGCAGAAGGTATTTTGAATAAAGGCAAATGGTGGATTAAGGCAAACCATTAGAGTCAGTGTTTCACTTTGCTCAGGCACTGCAAGAGGCTTTCGGTTGATGGTGGGTGGGGTTAAATAATGGCCCTTAGCCAGGTTCAAGCCAATTGTAAAGCAGCGATAGGGAAGTGACAACGAGGCGCCGGTCTTGCCAACTCCTGTCACGTTCTCAACCCCTTCCCAAGTATCATTATCTCCCTAATGTCGAGGGAAAAAATAATAACTGTTCTTGTTGAATCCAATCCAATCAGAGATCTTAAACACCTTAACGTAAACTGCTAAATTAATGATAACAATACATTAAAAAATATAAATTACTCTAGCAACCTCAAGCATAAAATCAATAACAATCATTTCATTTCTTTTTTTTTCCAAAATACTGCCACGCGTATTCTACTATTATTGAGAGCCCAGGTTATTCCAGTGGTATCGTGCTCACTTCTAGACTAGTAGATCCGTGGTTGAATACTCAGTCTGTCTCTATTCACACATCACACGTCTGAGCATATCGTCTCTCGGAGAGGACTTTAAGAAGCCACTGATCCCGAGCTTGAACAATGCTGATACTAGTTAAAGATCCTTCCTCTAAATCAGTTAGGCAAAATTTGGGACTCACAAAGTATGGTAGAATGATGTTCATTGTGTTGTATTACAAAGGGCCAATGTTCGAATCATATGACCTCTTTTCGGAATATCATTAAATCCTAATCTACTATACAGTGGAACCTCTACATAAGAGCTACTCTACTTACGAGAAACTCGAGATACGAGAGGTCTTTCGAGCAAAAATCTTCCTCTACATACGAGAGAAAATCCAAGTTACGAGAATTTCCAGATGGGTGTACATGGAGTGGATTTCAAGGCAAGCCATGGCTGATTTGAGAAATTCAAGAAGAGGACAGGCATCCACTCTACTAGTCGTGCTACAGCTCTTTTTAATGACACTTGCCTTACACTTTAATGAAAAAGTTAAAAATTAACTTTAATGATTTTAAGTGGAAGTGCTCATAATAAATGCTCATAATAAACTCGCATTTTATTTCGTTAATATCATCTTATTTATTTTATTACTGTATTTTTATGATCAGTCACTATTTGAATGTGTTTTTAGTAATCAGGAAGATGTGTTCATAGTTATTTAGGGTTAACTTGAATGATTTTGGGAGGCCAGGAACAAATTAATTGGTTTTCAGTTATTTCTTATGGGAAAAATTCGCTCTAGATACGAGCACGATCCGGGAACGAATTAATCTCGTATGTAGAGGTTCCACTGTACATTGTTTTTGAATTGTAGAGTGTCTAGGAAACATTCAAAACTATTCAAAAAATCATTGAATTTAATTATAAACTAGGAACTAATACAATGAATACGGTTGGATGAAAGGTTATATGTTAATTTATGGTTACACGGATGAAAAGGAAAAAAACATAAAATAACTTTTAATGATAAATATAATATGAGCAGACATACAAAATACTATCAGTATAAAATGGGTTATTGCATGTATGAATACCTGTGTAACAAACAGAAAAATGCCGTTATGTAATACGTAGCAAACGCTAATTTTACAGTTTTACAGTTCTTTTGAGATTACCAAGACTAAATCATAAATGAGAACATGTGGAGCAAAAACTCATATTAAGTAGATGTGATCCACTTGAGAAACAGACACATTGATGAATAATTTCGTTGTAGTTGCAGTACCAGTGCTGCCGACATACACAAATATGCAAAAGGTATAAACTAGGTATGAGCAACCTGCAGCCCAACAGGTGTTTTTGTGCGGCCCTCCGAGATTATCTGGAATTTTGTCTCAATATTAAAAATTCCTTTGCTTTCTGCTTATAGACAAACGCTCACCCTGACTTTTGGAAGACAATTAAATCATTGGAGATGGAGAGAGAGAGAGAGAAAATGACGCTACTAATATTTTGGGCACTGCGTTGTTATAATTGCATCATTGTCATTATAAAATAATGAGGTATGAATAATAAGATAATTATTGACATGTTATTATTGCACAAAGTGTCTATATATGTATTTATACATTATATATATATACATATATACATATTGTTGAAATGTACCGCAGCTTCGGTATTAACGACTTTCAAACTAAGCTGTTCCAATCTCCTGACGGTCTTACGAATATAAGGCGGTAACTCCCAAATGAGTTGTCCAAAGGACATAAATAATAAAATATCTAATAATAAATGAATGGAAAAACCAAAAACTAAAAAAAAAACTTAAATGAAATTGTAAAAACTAAAGGCTAAAACTAAATAAAATAGAATAAAACGATAGAAACAAAAAATACAGTGATAAAAATAAATAAAAAAGTAATGGGATTGAGGAAGGTGAATCAGGAATAGCGTTGACGACGACACAATGTTCTGCACACTGTAGTGTTATCACAATCGTATACCACTGGAAGAAAAACAAAACTAAATGCTTGCTCAACCAAACCACTTAAGTGATGAAGTGAATTTATTTTAAATTAGGCAATGGGTTTACATCTGAAAATTGAATATAAAATGAACATATAACCTCAGTTTCACGTTTCCCTGTTAAATTATTTCTATCATTTGAACAATGTTGACTCTCTTATTTATTGATGAGAACCGTTCATTACTCGAGGACAGATATTGATGATGAATAAAAAAATTGTAAAAATAATTATAAAAGTTTATTATTTCTTAAGTAAAAAGAAAATTCACCGATTTGATTTGTTTCTTAAAGAAAATGATTTATTTATTACTGATATAGGTTCTCGCCAACTGATTATTAAAACTCAAAATAGATTGCATGACGATTAGGTCCAAAGATTAACTACTCCTGATTATAAGTCCATGTTTTACAGGAGATTATTCTGCATTTTCAAAGATTTTTGAAGGAAAAAACTATTTAAAGAATTTATCCAACAGCATCACAATAGGCAAAAAAAATAGTTTTTCCTTCAAAAAAAAAAAAAAAACGTGAAAATGCTGAAACATCGAAAATGAATCTTTGGTAAAACAGCAACTTATAATCAGTAGTAGTTAATCTTTGGACCTAATCCTCTAGAAACATATTTTCAATTTACTTACTTGGATTGAAGAGATTCTGTTAATTTAATTTTGCTTAAAATTCATCTAACCAATCCAGTAAAGATTATGAAGAAATAAAAAAAATGTTAAAACAAATATTTTTATAAATAACTATTCCAGAAATTGACTATTATTTTCATTATTTATTATTATTAATATAAATGAAAGTATAAATGGAGATTTAATAAATTATGTTTCCTTTAGTTACTACATCTGTTTTACTATGAATTCACCAGAACATGCAGGCTACTATTAAATATTACGAACTATATCTGATTAATATAATAAAGTGTATAGTTTTTTTTTTTAAATGAAGAGAACTCTCATTACAGCTTGAGATTCCAGTGAATCAGAGTAATTTTTATAATGGTTTTCAAGTACTTTGAAACAAGATTCAAAAAGGCTTATTTCAAGTAAATTATTCTGTAAATTGTACAAATAATTATAAAATAAAATTGGTCTAAATCATAGTTTTCAGTTATATGTTGTCCTACATCATTAAATATCATATCATAATACTAAAAAAAATCAATAATTGCTATGAAATTAATTTTTGCAATTGATGAAGAATAACATGTTCAAGATTGAGGTTAATAACAGACTAAGTGTTACTGACGCACTGTCAGTCGATGATTGCAGATTTTCGTGATGCACGAAAGATAGTAAGGTAGATTATAAATTACTACTATTTATATTATTAGATTAAAAATCTCAGTTGTCATTTATAATTATTTAAATGTATAAACCTGAGAGGCATTAATATAACAACTTTAAATATAGCAGAGTTATTTATGAATTTTCCTACTAATAGCATTATTATATACAATTTAACAAAACAAGTAAATTGAAAATTTATCTGTATTCATTTCATTAACATTCAATTATTTTTACTGAAACTATAAAAAATTAGCAACTATTTATAACTTGTCAGATGTTTACAATATTACTTTATTTTTTTTCCTCTTATGTTTAGTGAAAGATCATACAACACGGTTAATCTACAGACCCATAACAACTAACTAATAGTGGCAACAACTGTAAAAAATGTAAAACACTATATATATAAATAAAAGAAGGTTTTGTACATTGCTCAGAACTGACTGATTTCAAGTCATCTTTACGTTTCATATATTAGAGAAATTGATTCACCTCTTAGATAAATTTATGTCTGACGGTTTGTCTGTTTTTCCTCAAAAATATTCAGAAGTAAACTCAGCTATAATAAGATATACTAAGCAAAAACATTGAAAATAGGTTTTTGTATGTCTAACTCAAAATTTAAGCTTTGACTGGATTGGAAATTCAATGTAAAAGCGAAGTTAATGGCTTTTAAAAATAAGTTATGATTGATTTATAGAGCCTACTTCGGCATTCATTCTCATTGGCAGTTTCATTTCATAGGTTTAATCTGCCGTTGGTTTTGAGCCTTCACTATTTCTGAGTATATTTGAGAACCAATTTAAACTGTTCACAGATATCTAATGATTTCACATCAGTAAGTATATGCTACGGAGAACAGTATATCCTAGTATCAACTGAAAACACTCCTAAATTGGAAAAACAATCCAAACTGGATACATACGAGTTCAAAATCAGAGAAACGTAAAGAATCAACTTATTTAACATTTTTTTGGATTAACCTGAAAATAGTGAAAAGATACTAACATAATAGTGTGATGTAAAGAACAACGAAACACAGCTAGCAAAATCCAATCATGTCTATTTTTTTATCTAACAAAAATCATGAAGAAAATCGGTTTGTAAGGTTTAGCTGTTCACCAATAGTATTAAGTTAGTCAATCCATCTGTTATTGAAAAATAGATTTATCTTTAATAAATTAAACACAAAAATACTCTATATCTCAATAGTCCAATTGTTGATTCCAAAATAATATATATTTTTCAGTATTTGATTTATGATTACGATTACGATTCGAAAATAATATACCACATTTTTCATTATATAATGTATTCTTATGATAAAGAATGTTAATTAAAATTAATTCTTTTTTTAGGAGTCATCCAAAAAAAATCTTAATTTATGAATCGTGGAATAGCTCAACTATTTTTTTTTTTTTTTTTTTTTTGTGGAATTCAGCTGCAAGCAGGTGCGACATCAAAGAGAGTTACTCATGCCTGGCAGCTATTTTAAGAATTCGGTAATTAGTAAAGACGTTATAAACGCCATTCATTAATATATTAACGCTCGTAAATGAAGCAATTTTAAGTTGATTTCAGTGAAATTTAATGCAAGAAGTCCGATACACTAATGCTGTTCAATGATCAAACTATATTATGAAATGGGGGGGGGGGGGGTGAGGGGGGAAGATTCGAATCTTTCAACCACAACAAACGGTTTTTGTCAGAGTCAAAAACCCTACTGAAAAACAAGATGCAGAAATTTATTGGTGAGAGGTTGAAAGGAGTGGGAGGAAGAGGGGTATTTTAAAGGGGTGTAAAATGCAGGAAAGGACAAAAGTCTAGAGAGGGATGTTTGGGTATACAGAGAGGTACAGTAATAACAAAAAGTAACACAATGAAAAATAAAAAAAATATGTATCAATTATGTGGGAATAAATATTCAAACGTAATTCAAATACTCTTATATATATATGATTAAACCACAATAAGAATGGGAAAACAAGACTAAGATCTTTCAACCGTAACAAGCAGTCTTCGTCAGAGTCAAAAACCCAACTGAGATCTTAGTCTTGTTTTCCCATTCTTATTGTGGTTTAATCATTGATTATTGTTTCACGTGTTTATGTGAAATCTTTATATATATATATATATATATATATATATATATATATATATATACTGATATAGATTCTCGGCCACTGATATTTCAAATTCACTCAAGAACCCCTTGTGTGATATATATATATATATATATATATATATATATATATATATATATATAAATCAAAATATTAAAACGGTCCAAACCGGACAGATATATAAATGAAAAAAGACAACAAATAGAAGAAGCGAGAAAACTTACTGGGTCGATATTTCGAACTGAAGTTCGTCGTCAGGGAGAAGAAGGGAGAAGAAGGGAAGAAGAAGGGAAGAGGAAGAGGCACGTGCGTCCACTCGTACAAGCAGAGGGAGTAGCCCTCTGCTTGTACGAGTGGACGCACGTGCCTCTTCCTCTTCCCTTCTTCTTCCCTTCTTCTCCCTGACGACGAACTTCAGTTCGAAATATCGACCCAGTAAGTTTTCTCGCTTCTTCTATTTGTTGTCTTTTTTCATTTATTATATATATATATATATATATATATATATATATACAAAGATTTCACATAAAAACGTTATTTTATGCAAAACTAAGGCGCTACTTTTTTCCTGTCCACTTACGTTGTATTAGTGTTTTTTACACTTGTCTTTAAAGATTTACCAGATTGGCTAGTATTAATTTTATGGCAATTTTTTAACGGAATTTTACATATACCATTCTTCCCTGCCACTCCATTGAACCCCACACCATGATATTTCTGCATCTTGTGTTTCAGTTGGGGTTTCTGACAGTTAATATGATATATCAATTGAAATATGTTAGTATTTTTTTCCTATTTAATATTGTGGTTTCATCATTGATGGTTATTTTACGTATTTATGTATAATCTTGTTACTACTATTGTTGTACATTTATTAAGATTGGGTTATGTCTTTATTATTTTTTGAAGCATTACTTGCATTAGGTTTATTATGATATATTTTAAAAAATTTTTAAAAAACAAGATTAAAAAATGACTAAGGTATACATGGGCATATACTATTGGTTTTCCAAGTAAGGCTAAAGTGGACCGAGGAGTAAGCAATATATTCACCTGAAGTCCGTAATTAGTGGTTTATGATATACTTATGTAAATAACTTATTGTACATAGCGATGGATATTTCAATAACGTAACCATTTGACCGTTAGAATGTTCAAATATTGGTAATAAAATGTTAGCTGCAATATTCTCATTAATTTTCCATAGTGAGTCAATATCTGAATGTTATAAAACAATTTTTTTTATCCCCTATCCCTGATTTTTAAGGATATATTGTTGTTATAAAACTTATATTTGAATAAATTTAATTATTTTATTTAGGATATTTATTTACCTAAAATTAAAATTTTTCTATTAAATAAATACATGCAAAATTAGATTTTTAAATTTATATAAGGTCCAAAAGTGACAAGGCATCTCTGAAAGGGTCCGGACTCAAGAAACAAAACGTTGAGAAACTCTGATTTAACTGAAGTGTAGCACCGAATATCAAATTGTTAGTTCTCATTTACCTGAGAAGGGTCATGTTTGACTATGTATAACTCTGTACATGTAAAAAATGTAATCTCAATAAATTAATGTTTATGCAATTAAAAGAAATCATTATAGTATACAACTAGTGTTTTGCCAAATATTTTTCATCAGTTTAAACTGCTGGACTATCTATACATACGATACTAATCAACCAAATCAAGAACGGTAGTTCCTTCGTGAAATGTTTGGTTCGTAAATTTACAGACAGTATCAAATATAAGTCTATGCAATTTATAATTGATTAATCTACTAAAAAATAATTATTATAACAGTCGATTCTTTCTTTCAATCATTTCTATAAAATTTTAAACAACAAATAAATGAATTCAAACTTTTGAACACATAACATATGTACAAATATGTAAGTACAAAAATGAATTTATGGATCCTACCAAATCTATGTTCATATAATTTATAAACGATTAATTATATTATAGTTAATGCAAAAAAAGTAAAACCTATACATAGTCATACACAATTCACTATAATATTTTGACATATGCCGTCAGAATAAGGAAGAACCCTCTAGAGCAGTACTTTGAAATCCGATATGTATAGTCCAATGTACATAAAGAAACATAGAGAAATTAAAATCGTACACATTAGATTTAAAGTCTCTAATTTTTGGTTGAATCGTCTTCAGGAGAGATCAAAGAGGGAAACCAAGCGCACTGGTACAGAGACGTTTGGAGACCCATACAGAGACAGTCGGATCCTATTTCCATCGAAACAGTGTTTTAGTACGGATCGTATTTTCATCAGAAATGTGCAAATATATATATATATATATATATATATATATAAATATATTGGTGTATGCTATCAGCAGATCTTCTCTTAAACAAGTTTTATAGAAGTTTGCATCAGCTTCTGCGTTGACTACTTTCTACTAATTAGTTCTGGTAACGACATGAAAGAAATATAAAGTAGAACGCTAAACACTATGCAAAAACTTTAATCTAAAACATAAGCTTTCGGCTCACATTAGCCATCATCAGGTAAAATCGATAAACTAAAATTGTAAACAAACCAAATGCTACTGTATTAAGAGCGGTTAACAACTAACTAGAATGGAAATAACAAAATATGTGGAAGGGAGAGAAGAGTAAGTATACAGGCCCTCCTACTTACTCCTCCCTATAAGTAGGTATACAAATACTACTACCTACCAATCATTAGGTATAAGGTAATTGTACATTTATATTAAGTACAAAAATATTAGTAATTAGCCAGTTTGACAGTCTTGCTTACTCAAATTAAATTCAAAGATGGCTTTTATGTATAGTTTAATGCTTTTATAGCTGGAAGCTTGAAATTTATGAAAAGAATAGATGCGAACTACCAGTATTAGACTAGAATGTTAAAAGAAACTTGATATTTGCAATAACATAATAAGAAAAGAGTCCATTCCTCACACTTCAACATAACCCAAAGTTATTATGAATCATAAGGACAAAAAAAAATTACATCTCATATTAAGTTTTGTTCAAGGATTAAACATATTAGAGGGTTTAGTGAGACAAATCCATCTTACCATGGAAAGCATCAGAAGTATGCATGATTGCCGTTGATTGTATACATGTAACAATTCCATTCGTAATTTCGTCAATATTCATATATGTATATGTATATATACTTAAAATAAACTGTGACAAATAGAAACCAACATATGAAAGACTCCCTTTTCAATATTTCGACCGTTATTGTACTAATTCACAAGTCCTGTCAAATCGATTACTTTTTTCTGTAACTGATAAATATAATATCTCCCAGAGAAGTTATCTTCCATATAATAGGTTTCAGCAGGCATGACTTCAACTTTTTTCAATATGAAAATTGAAAATTATCCACTATTATTATTTGTATCAATTTACACCTTAATGAAGTACATCATATCATTATGAAAACGTGGACTTCTTAATAAGTCATTTAGTTATTCACTCTATCTGTACGTTAGACCTGGGACATACTACAGAAGAAAAGATATTTAAGAAAAAAATATTCCAGTAATAAGTATTAAACAAATGAAATAATGCGCAAGTCAGAAAATGGCAAATATTTTTGTTATATTCTAATATAACTAATTGATGTATCCTTGAATAGAAACTATAGGGATATAACAATTAATAGTGAACTAAATATTTTTGGAATAATTTAAATATTCAATATTTTGTTATTGCTATAATCAGATATTTGATGAAATGGAGATATAAACATTTGGTATAATAAATAAGAAAGAAAATTAATGTAGTACATAACATATACAAATGGGAATAAATTATGGAGAACGAGAGAGATTGCAATCTTATAGCTATACGAATTTCATGATTATGAAGGGAAGTGTGGCTCATTTAATATTTGGCACCAATATCAGCATGGGTCATATTACCTAGCTTATTCTACATCGCGAGTCCAAAATCATGCTTTCCTCTCTACCATATTATTACCTAAACTCTTTTTTGCTTGTTTATGTGATTTCTAATAGAAACCCATCTTTTTTTTCAGATTAGCAATAAATACTATTAGTCTGTAATAATAATTCATTCTGGGATGACTTTATACACAATTGTTTTATTTTATAAAAATAATGACATTCCAAACAATAATTTTACTAGAAATCATATCAGTATTAATATTATATGCAACAACAGAAACAAACTTTGTGGATATGAATGTATGAATGATTACTAAGTAGGGATAAAATAAGTTAGTTACAAATAGAATAATATATATTTGAAAAATCAACCTCCAAACAGCAATAAAAAATAAGAAAAGAGACTAAAATATTTAAACCGAAACAAGTGGTGTTCGTCAGAGTCAAATCCCAACTAATAGGAGACAGTTTGATAAACAATGAAACACGAAAAGTCAAAGAAGTTTATGCAAAAGACCATGCGTGTTCATTTACTAAAGATTAAATAGAATTTTACAAATATATTGATACATAATTTACTATAGCTAAGCACAGCTTTGACTTGCAATGTTATATCTTCCTGAATAAATGCATATTGTTAATAATACTGAGGTCAGTAAACATCATATTATTCTTAAAGTACGAGTATGTCAAACCTCCTCATGTGTTTTAGACGTCCTACTAGTTTTGCACGTAGGGCATCTTCAAGTAGTAATACTCATAGTTGAAGAGTTCTGGGTATTTATTCATTAAGATGTGCAACATGTAAAACAACTTGAGCGTCTACAGCAAGTGTCATGCCTTTCGGATTACCAGACTGAAGTTACTTTAATCTTTAGCAGAATTACTTCAATAGTAATCCCATATGTGCGATATCATATAAATAAAGTAATTCACAAAATGTACAACTTCATTCATGAAAAGCGAAAATAATAATTTAAAGCAACGCTGTTTCAACCTTAAAACCAAATCTATCAGTATTATTTACGTGAGGATTGAAGGAAAATGAAAACTACGTAACGTGGCTTTGAGCCAACTATCCTGTTCAAAGTAGTACCAAAGTCTAAGCTGTACTGTTCTAAGCAGTACCAGATTTTAGGTACTGCTACCTTGTTCTAAGCAGTACCACATTCTAAGCCCTCTTCTTCTAAAGAGTACCACATTCTAAGCTATCTTGTTCTAAGCAGTACCACATTCTAAGCCCTCTTCTTCTAAAGAGTACCACATTCTAAGCTATCTTGTTCTAAGCAGTACCACATTCTAAGCCCTCTTATTCTAAAGAGTACCACAGTCTAAGCTATCTTGTTCTAAGGAGTACCACATTCTAAGCCCTCTTATTCTAAGGAGTATCACATTATAAGCTATCTTGTTCTAAGCAGTACCACATTCTAAGCCCTCTTATTCTAAGGAGTACCACATCCTAAGCTATCTTGTTCAACGAAGTACCACATTCTAAGCTCTCTTATTCTAAGGAGTACCACATTCTAAGCAGTACCACACTCTAAGCTATCTTGTTCTAAGCAGTACACATTCTAAGCACTCTTATTCTAAGAAGTACCACATTCTAAGCTATCTTATTCTAAGTAGTACCACATTCTAAGCTCTCTTATTCTAAGGAGTACCACATTCTAAGTAGTACCACACTCTAAGCAATCTTGTTCTAAGAAGTACCACATTCTAAGCCCTCTTTTTCTAAGGAGTACCACATTCTAAGCTATCTTGTTCTAAGCAGTACCACATTCTAAGCCCTCTTATTCTAAGGAGTACCACATCCTAAGTTATCTTGTTCTACGAAGTACCACATTCTAAGCTCTCTCATTCTAAGGAGTACCACATTCTAAGCAGTACCACACTCTAAGCTATCTTGTTCTAAGCCCTCTTATTCTAAGGAGTACCACATCCTAAGCTATCTTGTTCTACGAAGTACCACATTCTAAGCTCTCTTATTCTAAGGAGTACCACATCCTAAGCTATCTTGTTCTACGAAGTACCACATTCTAAGCTCTCTTATTCTAAGCAGTACCACACTCTAAGCTATATTGTTCTAAGCAGTACCACATTCTAAGCTCTCTTATTCTAAAGAGTGCCACATTCTAAGCTATCTTGTTCTAAGCAGTACCACATTCTAAGCCCTCTTATTCTAAGGAGTACCACATCCTAAGCTATCTTGTTCTACGAAGTACCACATTCTAAGCTCTCTTTTTCTAAGGAGTACCACATTCTAAGCAGTACCACACTCTAAGCTATCTTGTTCTAAGCAGTACCACATTCTAAGCACTCTTATTCTAAGAAGTACCACATTCTAAGCCATCTTGTTCTCTCTTCAGCCGTACCACAGCAGAACATTTAGTCAAATACTTCTAAGCGTTCGTTAGTAGACCCTATTTAGAAAGTAAAATATTTACAGTTTTACGATATGAGATAATAATAAATTATGATAACACAAATTTATAAGTTCGATCCATTAATAAATACTAAACTAGATTTTTTCACACATCACTAGAAACAAATTATTTATCTGGCAATAATTGACGTTATTTGAATATATATTGGAAGCCGATATAGAATATAGAATATAAAATAAATCATGTACATTATTCTCATAAATCTACAAGAGCTTGAGAAGCTGAAATACAAATTCCTTTATGTTACACAGTGTTAACTTCAAAGAGATTCTTTTCGATTGACAGCATTCATCTTATTACGTTCTTAAAATGTAAATGATGAACACGAATGAACTCCGTTTCCACTTGGTAGAAACATGGAAAATAAATTACGTACTCTCCGACTTGCTTCAAAAAAGATCTTCTTTGCATAACAACTGTCCTTCCTCACTAAAAATTATTTTGTATATTTTCTTAACACTTTTTTGATAAATAATTGAATTTACTTACGACTGTTCTTCACAAAAGTGTCACTAGGTGATAACCTTGTCGTTCTTGTATAGCAGGTCTCAAACTTCATGCAGATACAATTTTTAATGAGGGATATAAAAATCATGCGCATGCCTCAGTTGTTACTTGATCATAAAAAAATCAACTATAAATGAATCAATCGACTACAGAGGAATGAAATGCTTCCGTTTTGGAATAAACACTATGTGCGATTAATTATACAGAATTGAATGCTATTATTATACTAACTCCCTATTTTTAAATACATTTTGTATGTTTAGTATCTTTTAAATAAAAATAATTCATTACTTGTGCAATCTGTTATATTGCGGTATTTAATAATATTGTACTCCATTCATAGCCCTACAAACAAAGGATACTAAGAAATCACATATCAACATCAAACATATACAACATATGAATACAACATATAATATATACAACATATACAAACATATGAAAATGGATGGTTACAACTTATGAATATTACAAGTAGAAATATTTCAGAGATACATAAAACAATATTACTCACAGAAGTAAGAATTTTTTAACTAAGAAAATGAAATTTACATTATTTAAAGGAACAACAATGTTAACCGGACAAAAGGAGAGTTTGGCAACGAGAGTTTAATTTTTTATCCTGGAAAATTGACCGAACCCCGATTAGAGAACACACCTATTCTATCAAACGGTCGATATATTATTGAGTCTTTTATAATATATATATACAACTTCAAAATTAAGAAGAGTAAGACACAGAGTAATTAAACACATTTAATGACTCAAATTTTTGGGTAATCCGTCTTCAGGAGAAAAGAGTAAGGGAGTCAAAGCACCGAAAATTTGAATCTGTTAGTGTGTTTCCTTACTCTGTGTGTTACTCTTCATGAATTTTGAACTCGTATTGTGTCCAGTTTGAATCGTGTTTCGTTTTATTAAGTGAAATATATATATATATATATATTATATTATATAATTAACATAATATATATATACATATATAAAAAGATATCACATAAACACGTGAAATAACAATCAATGATCAAACCACAATAAGAAATGGGAAAACAAGACTAAGATCATTCAACCGTAACAAGCGGTCTTCGTCAGAGTCAAAAACCCAACGTTTTGTGATTTAAGTTGTAAAACCCAGAGTTGGGTTTTTGACTCTGACGAAGACCACTTGTTACGGTTGAAAGATCTTAGTCTTGATTTCCCATTTCTTATTGTGGTTTGATCAATGATATACATATATATGACCTTTAGGAATATCCTAGTGAATTATTTGAAATTAAACGTAATATATAAGTGTTGAATTGCGCTATTGATGTGATTTAGAATAGAATTAGTGTAAAAATGACCTAAATCAAAAGTCAGTATGTTGTCATGTTTTATTAAGGTTCAGGATTACTTAAATCATTTTTGATACTGATTCTATTGTTAAAAACCTCAACAGTGCATTTCAACATTCATATATTGTATTGAATTTCAAATAATATACTCTGATGATCTTATAACTCACAGATATGTATACTTCTTAGATGTAAACCTCAAGAAGAATACTAAGTGTTCGAAACGGCATTGATGGATTTCATTATACTATTTTTTTTGTGGATATTTAATTATTGCATTCCACTAAAACTAAAATAATTTAAATATAAAAAAAATGTTATATAATTTATTTTTTTTAATGCATTTTTTTTATATTTGAAAGCACAGTTAACATATTACAATTAATTAAAAAATCAAATTAAATATCACTCAAATGGAAAAAAAAATATTTCAATATAATTCATGAAAAGAAGGTTTTTCATAAAATAATAGAACATATCAAAGGAATAAAAATATTGTATGAAGACAAAGGAATTCATTGAAATGTTCTACTTTGATGTGATGGGTGAGTGCTTGTGTGTGTCTTTCTAAGATCACAATGAATGTTTAATTTCAACTAGGGAAGTGGGTTAAACAAGATAAATTTTTCTTTCAGTCTTTTACATTAATATTCTAGTTACTTTACGCTTAGGGTCACCTCTTTATCTAATCAACACTATCTAACAGAATTAGACATTCTATTGGACCAGCTTTTCTTGCTTTATTAATTACTAGATTTATTTTATGTTTTCCACATTTACCTTTCATTATTAAATTAAACATTACTTTGTTTCTTTGAAGAAGTATCATATGTTTGCTTTTTAGGACTATACAATGGTTAAATATATTGATGTAGTTTATCGACCACTAATTCCCCTAACAAAAATTGGTCTCTTGAGGATTTGGTCCAAAATTAATTACACCAGATTTGGTACCTACGTTTAACAGAAAATTGTCCAGCATTTAAGATTTAGCACAATTTTTAGCCTTGACAATGCCGAAGAATTTTTATAAAAACGTTGGCAAGTTATCTAAAGTTATTAATTTTGGACATAATCCTCAAAAAACCTATTTTATATTAAAAATTTATACAAAAATGACTAAAAAAAAAAAAAAATAGAGTCACCAGTTTTTATACCTTTCATTATTGCTTTTTTTCCGATATTAAGTACTAACCATGATTTTATAACTATTATTTATATAATTATCATTTCAATACTTATTTTATCGTTATTCCAATAGATAAAATAAAAGTTTATCAGGACTCGGTCGGTTTTTTAACTTCTTTTCTAATTTATATTTAGAATTCATAAATGTATTTACACTGAACTTAGCCAATTTATCTATAGAGTAACTAACAATATTATCTGGTAATTTTTCACTTGTATTTTTATTATAATTTCTAATAATGTTATTATTATTATTATTATTATTATTAATATACCAATTTTTAACCTTGATTTTAATATTCAACACATATTTGTTAAAACCGTTTACAACTTTTTCCATTTCACTCTGAAAAGGACTGTGTTTTATAATATCCATTTACAACTAAATCTTGAACCAAATTAACATAATCACTGATATGTTTCGAAAATAAACTTTCATTACGGAATATTAACTAAAAAATTCTGCGACTTGATTGTCTGCCTATCTTAACGATGCAACTTTACAACTTTTTTAAACAGTCACCCACATCACAATCACATGTTCCTCTTATGTCGTCATAAGAACCTGAGTTTTTATAAACTGACCGTGTTCTGATAAACTTTTATTTTGTTTCTACTCCATGGTTGATACTGCTATCAACATATATATATATATATATATGTTGTTTCTACTCCATGGTTGATACTGCTATCAACATATATATATATATATGTTGATAGCAGTATCAACCATGGAGTAGAAACAAAATAAAAGTTTATCAGAACACGGTCAGTTTATAAAAACTCAGGATTTTATGACGACATAAGAGGAACATGTGATTGTGATGTGGGTGACTGTTTAAAAAAGTTGTAAAGTTGCATCGTTAAGATAGGCAGACAATCAAGTCGCAGAATTATTTAGTTAAAATTCCGTAATGAAACTTTATTTTCGAAACATATCAATTATTATGTTAATTTGGTTCAAGATTTAGTTGTAAATGGATATTATAAAACACAGTCCTTTTCAGAGCGAAATGGAAAAAGTTGTAATCGGTTTTAACAAATATGTGTTGAATGTGTATTAGTATAAGTGGGCAGCAGGTCTTCTTGGATACAGTTTGAATTTAAATGTGCAGCAGCCTCTGCATTGACAACCTTTTTACTGATAGCCTCTATTTTTCGTACAATCGTCCTTTGCTCTAGAGGTAATTTCCATAAGTAGTTGGCCAGCGACATGTAGACAAACAAGGTAAACAACTGATAAAACTAAATGACTATATTGAAAACACGATACACTAAAAGATCACAAGCTTTCGACCATTCATTGGTCATCTTCAGGTTTAAAATATTTTAAAACTATGTATAATATCAATAACAAATAATAAATGAATCTTTAACACTAAACAAAACAGGTGTAACAAAAATATAACGGGAGAGAATAAAGTACATGAAAGTAAGACAAACAAAAAGGAAAAAGGTTATAGTAGGGTTGTAACAACAATCAGGTCGGACCCTCAATTGTTGCCAACCCTACTAGATTCGAGATCTCTAAAAAATTTGTAACTGTTATCAAAAGTGGCGCTGCTTGGTATAACATTGAGTTCATGATTTTGGATGTTCAGGCTCGGATTGTTATCTTTGATGTGTAGGGCTTCCAAAATGGCTAATCGATCATTGTCAGTGTTATATTGAAGTACTACAGTCCCTTCAACTAACATGCCTCTTGTGAGCTTGATACCATGTGCTTCCTCGGTGTGTTTCTTGGGGGCTCCTGCTGAAAGAAGCATTGTCAAGCGCCTTGAGAGCTATTATATATATATATATATATATATATATATATATATATATATATATATATTTATATATTAATAGTTTTTAAAAAATGCCCAATTTAACTTTTACACTTTTTCTTATCCGTTTTTCAAGTGTTCTCATACTTGACTTCCATGGTTCAGGAACTAAAAACATAAGTTCACCAAAATTTTTATTACTATACACCGACATGTTTCGGTCATCGTTGACCATTTTCAAGGTTAAAGAATATATAAAATTATTAATGATCGAAAAGTGAATAACAATTAAAATAAACTAAAATAAACATAACGAGTCCATAACACATATTCACAACTAGGGAGGTTATCAAAGGTAAAGGTATGTTGAGGTTTCACCAGGCTCTTGGTTACCTTCCATCCGTCATTTGTATCTGGGAAGGTAATCGATTAACTTCTATACCTCTCCCAGACTGGTTCGCCTTCTGACTGCCTTCATATAATTTTAGAATTCTTGAAAATCCTCCTCCTTGGCTGTTAATACTAGGTTGCTTTTCGAGGATCAAGATAGCTTCCAAAATTTGCAATCTGGTGTGGTCATGTTCTTGTTGTAATATTACAGTATTGTCTGTTAACAATTCCCTGGTTAATTGCACTCCATGTGTTAACCTAACGTGCTCTTTGGGTCCTCCGGATGCCAGATGCATGGTGAGCCTTCGTGAAAGCGTGGTTGTGGTGGAACCAACGTATTTCGAGCGTAGAGACTCGCAGTTCCCTAATTTGCAGTTAAACTCATATACAACATTAGTTCTCTGAAGGGTTGCTTTCTTTTGTGGGTTGTTCGTAATTACCATTATTGAAGTGGCAGAGTTGGCATAGTAAATTCGTAATTCTAATCTGTCATCTGGCTTGAGGCATGATGTATTATTCTTAATAATTCCTTTTAGTATACGTTCATCCGTTTTATAAGCTTCCGAAAACTGGTTTTTATAATATACTAAATGTGTTGCGCATTTGTTTTCGGGATTCTGTTGAATATCACTACCATGAAGTTTGTTCAGGCAACCTTTCAAGATGGAATCGAATTGTCGATTACTATATCCGTTGTTAATAAGGACTTCTTTGAGCCTATCTGCTTCTTGTTTGAATAATTCCCAACTAGATGACGTCTTATACGCTCTTCGAATGAGGGTTTTAATCATGCCGTCCTTATATCTGTCAGGGCATTCACTTTTAGCGTTTAAAAGTATTCCTCTATTCGTAGACTTTACAAACACTGAAGTGACAAAAGTCTGGTTTTCTCCATTACTCTTTATTTTAACATCAAGAAAGTCTAAGCTACTGTTGGTTTCCATCTCATATGTAAACTTCAAAACCGATTCAGCTTCAAAAGCAGATTTAATCTCATCTATATATTCCGGCTTATCCATCATCACAAAGCAGTCATCAACGTACCTACAATATATATGAGGCTTCCAGGTTGGATTTCTAGCGATAATCGAATTCTCTAGGTTGCACATATAATAATTTGCAAATGTGACCCCAAGTGGGGAACCCATGGCCACGCCATCCGTCTGGTAGTACATGCTCCCGTCTATGTGGCAGAATGGATTTTTAGTTGTACATGCTATAAGTAATTCTTTCAAGATTTTCTGTTTAAATGGTGGAGGGGGTAGCGTAGCGTGGTTGTAGGCTACATTACAAATAATATCTATTGTTTCTAGAACTGGCACATTGGTAAACAGTGATTCAACGTCTAGCGAAGCCATAGTTCCTTTAGCTTTTGTGGCTTTTAAAATTTCCAGAAATTCATCGCTAGACTTGAGGAGGTATTTTGCTGGAAGGTAAACAGATATAATTTTATTAAGGGTTTTTGCGGTTTCATACGTAGGCGTTGTAACTTGTGAAATTATGGGTCTCAGGGATAGCCAGGTTTGTGACACTTAACATTTCCGTAAAGGTATCCCGGGTTATACTCTCCAATAACCGGTCTTAACACTTTATCTTCTACCTCCTTATTAGCCATTCTAATTAATTTATTTATTTCCACTTTTAACTTGTTTGTTGGGTTTTTGGAGATCTTTTCAAATTTGGTTGTGTCACTAAGTATGAGATCTAATTTGTGTTTATATTCTGCTTTGTCCATAATCACATACATGTTGGATTTATCAGCTCGTCTTACTACTATATTTGGATTATTTCTTAATCCTTTCGCTGCTTCCTTTAGCTCGTTAGATAGCAAGCGGCTATTATTTAAGTCTCTTCTTTTGGTAGCTTCTGATCGCAATTGGTCTTGCAAGTCTGGTTTAATTGTAATGTGTTTTTCTTCTTCCAGTTTTAAAATCGAGTTATATAATATTTCCAATTCTGTCTTTTTCTTTCTTCCATCGAATCTTGATTTTATATGGCATTTTGGTCCCAGGGATAGGAACTCAACTTCGTTCTGGTTTAATTCATGGTTCGACAAGTTTAAGTAAGGCATTTGCTTTTGAGGCAAACATATTTTTCCTCCGTACATTCTATTTAATTTTTTACTGGTTCTGTTCTTAGTCACCTGATATTCCTGTTCTTTTATTTCTTCGATTCTTTTGTACAATTCTTCTTTCAATAATGGATTGTTGTTCCATCCTTCAAGTGATTTTCGTAGATTCAAGACCTCTTTTTCACATTCTGCTAGAAGTTTAGTCTGTTTTTCAATTTCATAACTTAGCAGACTTCTTCTATATTTTATAGTAAACCTTTCATTGCGGGCTGCTGGGTCATACAGTCGAAAGTTCGTATATTTGGGGAGCAGGCCTTCATTTATACACGTTTTATTAAAAGTAATGCCCAATTTAACTTTTACACTTTTTCTTATCCGTTTTTCAAGTGTTCTCATACTTGACTTCCATGGTTCTGGAACTAAAAACATAAGTTCACCAAAATTTTTATTACTATACACCGACATGTTTCGGTCATCGTTGACCATTTTCAAGGTCAAAAGGAATTTTATATATTCTTTATCCTTGAAAATGGTCAACGATACCGAAAACATGTCGGTGTATAGTAATAAAAATTTTGGTGAACTTTGTTTTTAGTTCCAGAACCATGGAAGAAGTATGAGAAACTTGAAAACGGATAAGAAAAAGTTAAAATTAAATTGGGCATTACTTTTATAAAACGTGTATAAATGAAGGCCTGCTCCCAAATATACGAACTTTCGACTGTATGACCCAGCAGCCCGCAATGAAAGGTTTACTATAAAATATAGAAGAAGTCTGCTAAGTTTGAAATTGAAAAAAGACTAAACTTCTAGCAGAATGTGAAAAAGAGGTTTGAATCTAGAAAATCACTTGAAGGATGGAAAACAACAATCCTTTATTGAAAGAAGAATTGTACAAAAGAATCGAGAAAAAAAAAGAACAGGAATATCAGGTGACTAAGAACAGAACCAGTAAAAAATTAAATAGAATGTACGGAGGAAAAATATGTTTGCCTCAAAGCAAATGCCTTACTTAAACTTGTCGAACCATGAATTAAACCAGAACGAAGTTGAGTTCCTATCCTGGGACCAAAATGCCATATAAAATCAAGATTCGATGGAAGAAGAAAAAGACAGAATTGGAAATATTTATAACTCGATTTTAAAACTGGAAGAAAAAAACACATTCCAATTAAACCAGACTTGCAAGACCAATTGCGATCAGAAGCTACCAAAAGAAGAGCTTAAATAATAGCCGCTTGCTATCTAACGAGCTAAAGGAAGCAGCAAAGGATTAAGAAATAATCCAAATATAGTAGTAAGACGAGTGATAAATCCAACATGTATGTGATTATGGACAAAGCAGAATATAAACACAAATTAGATCTCATACTTAGTGACACAACAAATTTGAAAAGATCTCCAAAAACCCAAAAACAAGTTTAAAAGTGGAAATAAAAAATTAATTGAATGGTAATAGGAGGTAGAAGATAAAGTGTTAAACTTATTGGAGATATAACCCGGGATACCTTTACGGAAATTTAGGTTACAAACCGGCTTCCCCTGAACCCATAACAAAGTTACAACCCTACATGAAACCCCCAAAACCCTTAATAAAATTATACTTTTACCTTAAAAATACCTCCTAATCACATAACAAATTTTAAAAACCACAAAAGAAAGGAACTACTTCGCTAACGTTGAATCACTTTTCCAACCATTCAAAACAATAGAATTATTTGTAATGTACCTACCCCCTACCACCCCTACCATTTAAACAGAAAATCTTAAAGAATTACAACATTAAACAAAAATCCATTCTCCACATAAGGGAGCATTCTACCAACATGGCGTGGCCTGGGTTCCCCTTTCCTTTCTTTTATATGTCAAACTAAAATTATTATTAAAATCCAACCTGGAAAATATTTAGGACGTTATGATCGGATGATGGATAAGCCGGAAATTGAAGATTAAATCTGCTTTTGAACTAATGGTTTTGAATTAACATATTGGAAACCAACTATTAGCTTTCTTGAGTTAAAATAAAGAGTAATAGAAACCGACTTTTTGTCACTTCAGTGTTTTAAAGCTCAAAGGGTTTTTAAAGCTAAAAGGAATCCCTGACAGTAAAGGACGGCAGATTAAAACCCCTTCGAAAGGCGTATAAGCCGTCATCTAGTTGGGAATTATTCAAACAAGAAGAGATAGGCTCAAAGAAGTCCTTATTAAAACGGATATAGTAATCGACAATTCGATTCCATCTTGAAAGGTTGCCTGAACAAACTTCATGGTAGTGATATTCAAAGAAACCGAAAAAAATGCGCAAACATTTAGTATATTATAAAAACAGTTTTCGGAAGCTTATAAAACGGATGAACGTATACTAAAAGGAATTTTTAAGAATAATACATCATGCCTCAAGCCAGATGACAGATTGAATTACGAATTTACTATGCCAACTCTGCCACTTAAAAATGGTAATTACGAACAACCCACAAAAGAAAGCAACCCTTCAGAGAACAATGTTGTATATGAGTTTAACTGCAAATTAGGGAACTGCGAGTCTCTACGCTCGAAAACGTTGGTTCCACCACAACACGCTTTCACGAAGGCTCACCATGCATCTGGCATCCGGAAGGACCCAAAGAGCACGTTAGGTTAACACATGGAGTGCAATTAACCAGGGAATTGAACAGACAATACTGTAATATTACAACAAGAACATGACCACACCAGATTGCAAATTTTGGAAGCTATCTTGATCCTCGAAAAGAACCTAGTATTAACAGCCAAGGAGGAGGATTTTCAAGAATTCTAAAAATATATGAAGGCAGTCAGAAGGCGAACCAGTCTGGGAGAGGTATAGAAGTTAATCGATTACCTTCCCAGATACAAATGACGGATGGAAGGTAACCAAGAGCCTGGTTGAAACCTCAACAACCTTTACCTTTGATAACCTCCTAGTTGTGAATATGTGTTATGGATCGTTATGTTTATTTTAGTTTATTTTAATTGTTATTCACTTTTCGATCATTAATAATTTTATATATTCTTTAACCTTGAAAATGGTCAACGATGACCGAAACATGTCGGTGTATAGTAATAAAATTTTTGGTGAACTTATGTTTTTAGTTCCAGAACCATGGAAGTCAAGTATGAGAACCTTGAAAAACGGATAAGAAAAAGTGTAAAAGTTAAATTGGCATTACTTTTAATAAAACGTGTATAAATGAAGGCCTGCTCCCCAAAATATATTTTATATATATACGAGTTCGAGATTAACAAAGAGCAACACACAAAGTAGGGAAACACACTTACAGACTCAAATTTTGGGGTAATCCGTTTCAGGAGAAAAGAGAATGGGGAGGACCAAGCACGTTGTAGACGCAACGGCAAGTAACCCGCGCCCGATATATAATATATATATATATTATATATATATACACTTTAACACATTAGAAAAGAACACAGAAAGGAATACGAATCGTTCGAATTTCACATCGTCGTCATCGGGAAGAAGTGCGAAGTACTCGCGTTTGAGGAAACTGCTACTGACCTCCAGGAATCGGGGAACCAAACTGCTCCCAGGGAGGAGAGGAAAAAAAAACCCTCCAATATTTATTTAGAAAAAAAAATTTTAAAAAAAATAAAATTAAAATAATTAATAAAAAAAATAAATAATAATAATAAAATAAAAAATAATAAATAATATAATAATAATTAAAAAAAAAATAATTAACGGTACAGGTTGAGACCAGGAGGAGAACGAACCCAAGGAGGCATATGAATGCCTCTTCGGAAGCTCTAAGGGTGACATGGGAATTAGATCGGGATTTGTTTGAGGATTTGTACCTGAAACAATCATTGAAAGGGAGGTTATGGCATTTTATTGTCCACGGACCTTTTTTTTTTAATTTTATATATATATATATATATATATATATATATATATATAACTGTGACACAGAGATAGAAACATAACAAAGACTCATTTTTCAATATTTCGACCGCCATAACGAGATAATAAGTTTCGAATGCCATAAGTTTCTGTCTGTGTGTTGCAGTTTATTTTAAGTGTAATCTGTACTGCCGGACTGTTTTTCGTTTATCATGTATATATATGAATAAGTATGATCAAACCACAATATATGATCAATCCAGTTGGGTTTTACCGCTTATTACTATTGATCTTAGCTTTTTTTATTTTTATGTGAAATATTGTACATATATTATGATCATACTACAGTATGAAGTGGAAAATAAAAGACTAAGATGTTTCAACTGTAGCAATCGGTCTTCGTGAGAGTCAAAAAAACAACAATATTGTGGTTTGATCATTGATTGTTATTTCACTTTTCTATGTGGAATCATATATATATATATATATATATATTTCCAATTAGATGAAACGATTCTTCGAACTGAATAAACTAGAATTTTGAAAAAAAAACACACAGAAAAGAAATCACAGAACTCACTACTATATTTTGATGTCCTCATCTTCAGGAATGAACCGTTACCAAAGGCTGATAACGACTGAGCGATTCACATCTATTCCTGACGACAAGGACATCGAAATATAGTAGTGAGTTTAGTGATTTCTTTTCTGTGTGTTCTTTTGAAAATTACGTATATATATATATATATATATATATATATATATATATATTATGTGAATACATGTTTTTATTTTCAGGGAATGTTTTATGCGAGGAAGTTCATTGGACGTGCTTGTTCTCGAAGTATTGACTATTATCATTATGTATTCAGGTTGCACACTGAACCTTCTCAATATTGAGTAAAATGGCTCTTCTGATTCATGGTTAGTGGATCAATGGCTTATCTTAGCATCTTTAGCTAGCCTTCTTCCAATTGTTGGTGGCGGGGATCTGGGGGACAATACGTGTTCTGTCTATATTCAGTCTGCGTGAATATGCTACGAATAAGTGGTGGGTAAGCACTTGACAATCCTTAGGTTTACTCTATGTGAGAATCTTTCTCGTATCCTTTGCTTACTGCTTAAACACAATATAGAATAAATTGTGGAAGTATAAGAATAGTCTAGTTGATCTGATGATTCAACTGGGCACTCTTTGGCATAATAAATTATATTCGATATTATTTTACATTATCCAAATAAAGTACTTAATTTAAATTTATCTGTTTCTTATCACAGTTTGTTTTATCAGTATTTTCTTTTTTGACTCTACCTTCACGTAGATGTAGTCAATTTCGTTTATAGTCTAAACAGATCTCTTCTATTTAGTGAGAAACTAACTGCAGAAATGTCAAAAGCAACTATAATTGACTGTATAAGAATATTAAAATCAGAATTCTAAATATTAAAAAAAAATTCAAAAATAAAATATTTGTACCATGAAAATAAATATGCTATGTGAGCAGATACCGGAGACAGTTAGTAAAAAATCATACATGTGGAAACTGCTATCATTTTCAATAAAATATTACATATTCTACTGTATACATTGAATTAAGGTTGATACGTGTATGATGTAAAATACAAAAAATATATACAACTAAATAAATATATTTTAGCTATTCATATGAAATATTTATTTCCATAGTAAAATTATTTTATTTATGAAATTTTTTAATTCCTCATAAAAATAATGATTGTTTATTACAATCTGATCCAAATACGTTTAACCTTTATTGTTTTATTGTTAATTCATTTAGATAAACAATAAAAATAATAATAAGGAAAGAAAAGAAATCATGCCAACTATTGTATTGGGTGAAAATGTTTAAAATTGTCTGTAGTTATTTCATAATGGGATAGTTTTAAGTTAATATGGATACAGGGTAAGTTGTAAAGATAATATAAGATTTATAGTGATTATATAAGCAGATTGCGATGTAAATGTTATTCCTTATCAAACCAAAACATAGTTATCTTATTACAAAAAAAATAATAGATAATAGCTTCTAATGGAGCGAGTAATGAGTCTGATAACGAAGTGCTTAAATGAGAGGCAAGAGAGAAAATAAACATCCTTCCATTTCCCTAGTGTTAGTCAAGGGAATTAAAGATAAATATATATTGTCGCTATTCATTCTCCTCTACTCATTAGCTTATAAACATTGTTTCATAAGGTAATCTACAGATTATTTATAAACATAGAGAAGCAAGAGGTTCATGCCAAAAACGTACCAATGATTTATAGACATTTTCAAACAAATTGAAAGCAAAATAGCTTGAATTATTTAATGTTGGCTTCATTTTCTCTAAATGATATTAACATATTTCTTTAGCTCAATTTTTAATAATTTATAAAGAATTAAATCTGTGGTCCTTATATACTGCCAATACTATCAATAAGTCAACAATCGAATTAGGATAATCTCTATATATTCTTTTGTTATTGTATATTCTTAAACCTAGAGGAAAGTAGTTCCTTGTTCATTAGTATATGTTTTTAATAATATGTGAAAATTTCTGTGGTCCTGTATTACTGCCAATACTATCAATAAGTCAACAATCGAATTAGGATAATCTCTATATATTCTTTTGTTATTGGTATAATTCTTAAACCTAAGAGGAAAGTAGTTCCTTGTTCATTAGTATATGTTTTTAATAATATTGTGAAGAATTTCTGTGGTCCTGTATATACTGCCAATACTATCAATAAGTCAACAATCGAATTAGGATAATCTCTATATATTCTTTTGTTATTGGTATAATTCTTAAACCTAGGAGGAAAGTAGTTCCTTGTTCATTAGTATATGTTTTTAATAATATTGTGAAGAATTTCTGTGGTCCTGTATATACTGCCAATACTATCAATAAGTCAACAATCGAATTAGGATAATCTCTATATATTCTTTTGTTATTGGTATAATTCTTAAACCTAGGAGGAAAGTAGTTCCTTGTTCATTAGTATATGTTTTTAATAATATTGTGAAGAATTTCTGTGGTCCTGTATATACTGACAATACTATCAATAAGTCAACAATCGAATTAGGATAATCTCTATATACTCTTTTGTTATTGGTATAATTCTTAAACCTAAGAGGAAAGTAGTACCTGGTTCATTAGTATATGTTTTTAATAATATTGTGAAGAATTTCTGTGGTCTTATATATATTATTTCCTTTTCTACTCCGTTGTTACTAGAACAAAATTTATAATCTGATGTATTATTGGAATATAAGCCTTTCATTTTTCATAAATTGTTTCTGCATTCAACTGGCGCTCAAGTATCTCCATTACTAAGAGCCAACATATAATATTTAAGACGAATGATGGGATTAAATTCTAGCAATATATAGCCTTAATGCTTTTTCCATGTGCTGTAATAGCATTATGGAGCAGCATGCATAGTCTTGGAAAGTTTCTTATATTACTTACAAATATTTAATGAAGAATATGCATAAATGAAGAAGAAGGATATTAAATGAAGCAACATTGCAAAGATACAGCTAAAAAAAAAAATATGGTTATTTTTGATTCTTGAATATTATGAAAACAAAATATGTATTTAAGTCTGAATTAAAATTATAATTTTAATGTTAAGTTTGTTGAGTATCCTTTATTTCGTCGGTGACTGTACAATTACATATAGATTTTCAACAATTTTCTAGTATTGTTGTTGCTCATTTTGTGATTGTTTGCTTGCAAAAAAACAGTCCAGTAAGCAAAACATAGAATATAGTTTTCTATGCTGGATTATTATTTATTAGATTCTTTTATAGCCAATACTGACCTACCTTTTAATATCACAGCGCAGAACATGTTTATTGTGTCAGCTATTTGAGAATATGATTATTCATATGAACTTTAAAAATTGTCAAATATATGTAAACAAAAACTGATAATTGAATATCATTGAGAAAGATTCAATAGAATATAAAGTGAATATTTTAATGCAAATAATTTTCATACTTCGAAAATATTTGATGACACCTAAATTTTTCCTTACGATAAATTCAGTTTAAAATATCCACAATTGCAATTATTTTTCTCTGTTTCCTTTGTAAGTTTTATGTTTCTCTAGTTATTTTTCCAGGTATTTTATTTTATGTTATTTAATTTTCTAGATAAATTATCATAATGGTAATCAACCATTTTATCTCAGATATTTGTCTCTTCACGGGTGGATTTTAGATCACATATATCTTCAACAACGTACTTGATAGGTTTTTTTCTGTTCACTTTTATCAATAATTCATGGTTGCTAGTAATTTATTATTAAAATATACGAATAAATTTCTCTCTTGACGCCCTGGTTTTTGCAGCAGATCTTTAGAACTTACTGCATAGCCCTAGTTTTCTGTTTAGTGTTTCTCAGGAGCCAGTATTTACAGAGAGTCTTAAATTTATTTTTTAACTTTTTATGTTTTAATTTGCGTTTTGTTTACTTTTCTTAATTTTTGTGTTTATTACGTATAATAGTCTGAATAGCAGATTTCATTTTTGTAATTGGGACAAAAAGAATTTTTAAAAGTAATAGAATTTTAATATAATTACCCACTATTATACTACGGTTTCTTCAACTTCAACTGCCTCAATCTTGTTCTATTTAAATATAATTTATATTATGTATAATTGGTGTTCATTAGTTTTGTAAGTATTAATTAATTTTAATATAATAAAAAAGGCTCTGTCTTGTAAAATGATTTTCATCCTTATGTAAATAATTAAATAAATTTCTTCTTGTGACATTTATCATCAGTTACTTCTCATTCATTATATGTAATGGGATCGCAATGTTGTTTCAGTCATCTGTGATCAGTACTGCTCATTCTTTCTATGTAATGGAATCGTAATGTTGTTTCAGTCATGTATCATCAGTTACTGCTCATTAATCCTTTGTAATGGGATCGTAATGTTGTTTCAGTCATGTATCTTCAGTTACTGCTCATTCATCCTTTGTAATGGGATCGTAATGTTGTATCAGTCATGTATCATCAGTTACTCCTCATTCATCCTATGTAATGGGATCGTAATGTTGTATCAGTCATGTATGATATATTATCTGTTACTGCTTATTCATTATATGGAATGGAATCGTAATGTTGTATCGGTCATGCATTATCAGTTACTGCTCATTCATTCTATGTATTGGGATCGTAATGTTGTATCAGTCATATATCAGTTCTTGCTCATTCATTCATTCTATGTAAGGGAACTGTAATGTTGGATATATCAGTCATATATCATCAGTCATTGCTCATTCACTCATTCATTCTATGTATTGGGATCGTAATGTTGTATCGGTCATGCATTATCAGTTACTGCTCATTCATTCTATGTATTGGGATTGTGATGTTGTATCAGTCATACATCATCAGTTATCACTCGTTCATTATATGCAATGGGACTGTAATGTTGCCTATATCAATCAAATATCATCAGTCATTGCTCATTCACTCATTCATTCTATGTATTGGGATCGTAATGTTGTATCAGTCATATATCATCAGTTCTTGCTCATTCATTCATTCTATGTAAGGGAACTGTAATGTTGGATATATCAGTCATATATCATCAGTCATTGCTCATTCATTATATGTATTGGGATCGTATCAGTCATATATCATCAGTCATTCCTCATTTATTCATTCCATCTAACGGAGTAGAAGAGATTTTCGTTAGAAGAAATGTAAAAAAAACTATATATAAGTTTAAATACGAAGTTAATAAGCACTTGAAGAATTATCGAATGAAGTGAGAATTTTCCAAAGTGTGAAAGTAGTTCTCTATAGGGAGTATAAAGTGCCTAAATGTTTTAGAGAGCCGTAGCAAAGAGGTAAAATGAATATCATTACATATTCATAAAAGTTTACCAGCATCTAAGGAGAAAAGTATACTCCACATTTTTGTCGCATCTTTCCTAAGTGTTGCTGATTTATAGCGAAGAGATGAACACTATAAACAAATTTACCTAGCCTAAACAAAATTCTAAACCACTTTTCACTTAGCTTCAGATAAAATCTATTTGAATTTGGCTAATTCGAAATTCAGAAACCTTTTTTTAAACATTGTTATAGGATACTTTATTTTTTATGATACAAGACGCCAACATTGTCCAGTTTCATATTAAATTTTGCTTACAATCAGCCAAAAATGATGGAATGTAACTTGTAAATATGTTTCCACATATATTCCACTTGGAATTTCTACATTCTAGTGGAATATATGTCATATACAATATATAATATGTATCAAACACAAATTATGTTTGACATAAGAAACATGTCTTACTTTAAAGTAAAATAAGAATTTACTTTAATAAGAAAAATTCATCCATCTCTACTAAAAATTGAAAGAATATTTTATTTTCAGGTTTTGTATGATTCATTATTGGTACCTAACAATTTTATAAGTATAAAAAAATCGTGAAATTATATTTCAATAATTTCATTTGCACTAACTACCTCTGTGGTACTAGCAATACTAATAGTGTGATTATATTTTCGAAAAAAAAAATTTTATTCTTATATTGCATAATTACATTTACATTTATGAGTTATTATTACTTACATAATTTTAAGCAACGAACATAATTACACAAGCCATAAAGGACTTCCAATACAAGTCTATTTCTAAATACATATAAACCTATAGTTCAAACTATTTAGTCAATACTACTAAAGATGTACAAAACCCAAAATGGAATAACATATCAACCAGATTTATAGAAAATAAGTCAAATCAACCCTTCATTAATAAATATTACACACTGATTGAACAAAAAAACAGAAAAATGTCCGAATGATATAAAATATGTCAACTGAAAAAGAAAATTGAAACATTTGGAAAAAAGTGTGTTTCCAAATGTAATTGAGAATGAAGAAATAATCTAAAATACCGTTGGAGCAAAATCGTTTTTTACTCTGTAAAAGTTGCTTTTGACTTATTTATTCGTTTACATGTACTATATAGAATCTAATGGATGAATTCTACATGAAAAGTGGAAAAGGAGGGCAATGAAACATAAGAAGGGTGCAGTATTTCACTCCAGACAAAACTAGAGTTTTTCTTATCAACTATTCCTGTTGTTTGCGTTGCAAGACCTGTCTTTTTAGCTTTTTATGATAATCTGCTAATTTTATATCACTTTAAGGTTAATAACACCAATATGTTTAACTAAAACTTCTGGGATAACACACTTGTTAATGTAGTTTGTAAAATTTTACAATCATACTAATGATGAATAGTATAATCTTTAAGTTTGTATATGTAAAGATAACAATAATTTCGTGTGATATCAAGTTTAGTACATAATGGTATACATACCATTAGAAACACAAACCTGGTAATTGCTATCTGAATTGAAAAAATAAAATATTCAGATTTAGTACCATGAGCTTAAAAACAAAACATTCTGGAGATATTATTTTTATTATCCCATGAAAATAATTCAATATTCTGTGCATGCCATACTCATGAAGTAAACTACGTGTTTAAGAATAGTGTGAATATTACACATTCATTGTCACACACATCACAGAAGACCTACAACCTAACGTTTAAAATTGCAATGATGTAAAAGTGAGTTTGCAATTAGCTATGCCAAATCAACATACAAAACAATCATTATTTTTTCCAATCCCATAGTATTTGTCGGTACCTGATTTTTACGAATTATAGTGGAAGTCTCCATATGAACAAGTTTTATTTATAAAACAATGCGTTTTAAACTTGTAATGTTCTTCTTTAGATACACACATACTATTTTCAAAATACATTTTTATATAGTCACAGCTTTTATAATAATAATTATAAAGATTAAACATCTTAGTTACACAGTAATGATGAAAAATCTTGAACAAAGTAAAATATGGTCTTGATTCTCGAAGTAGAACCAATCCAGTTATGTATCAAATACAAATTATGTTTGACATAAGAAACATGTCTTACTTTAAAGTCTAGAAGGACCAAAACAAAAACAGAGTGTCATACTGTAATTTTTAGCTTTCCTCAACCATTCCCTAGGTGTTTAATAAAAAAATCATGGCTCTTTCATCCCGTTATATTGGAAAACATTTAATTAAGAAATAAACTCTCATAAGTTAAGAATTCATAATTTTATATCTTAGTGGAGTAAAATTGTAAAAGAAAAATACATAAACAATTATTTAAGAAAATACAAAACAGCAAGTTTTAAGCAATTAGAAATAATTGAGGGAAACCATTAAACGAAATTAAAATTTCCTCCCAGAAAATGAAGTTGTCTGTCTTTATTGCATATTTCTAGCCCCATCCATCACTGAAAAGCACTATTTTAGAGTATATGAAGGAGAAATTAAAAGAAAAAAAAGCTATGAAGAATAAATTCGCAAGTGTTTCATTATGACTTATAATTTTGAAGGATCGATTAAACATTTTGCCATTATTGTACGCTCAATTATATTTAAAAATTGACTCTTAGGTCAATTATAATTTAAAGTGAAATTTAAAGGGGGTAATAGTTTGGTATTAGTTAGGTGTAGCCAATTATCTTGAAGATGCTATCAACTGTCACGCAAAGCTGTGTTGAAGGCCGATTAGCATGTTGACCAACAGTTAAAGATATCTAGATGGATCCAATGTAAAATGTTCGATTGGCTTGTTCAAATCCATCTGCTCTCGTTTTGAAGGGTTCAACAAAGAAATTCACGTCGTTAAATGTGAAAGATTTCGTGACTTCAAACAGTTGTAAGCTCTCTTTAGATATTACAATGCACCTTGAAGTCAACCACAACTTCTTGCTTTTTAACAAATAAGATGCAATATATTTAAATTATTAGAATGATTTATTAAAAGACTGCATTGTTTTCCTTTCGCGTATAAATAGAAGTAAATTACATACTTCTGTTTATTATTGAATTATTCTCTGACTCATTTACATTATACTTGAGAATTATTCTGTATAAAAACATAAAATTGTCAATTTTTACACAAATCCAGCAACGATTTTTTATTCCCTATATTTTAAGAAAAAACTTCATAATGTAACACTCCTAAGCTCTAAAGGTTCATATGAGCAAACCTGTTTTGACTTTATATGTGTTCCTAAGCTTCTCAGCCATATAAGCACCAAAATCAAATCAGGCCGACTAGTTTAACGTGCTGCCTCATATGACCAAACCACAACACTTCATTAATTCATTTCATATGAGGAATGCTATATGGATTGAATCTATATTCATTTATAAGACAAGTAGCTCACATTTTGAATAAAAAAATATTCAGTTGTAGATAATGAAATCTGATTAATAGTTTTATGTTTTGGATATTACCATTTCGTAAGTTATAATAATATATATTGACGAATATTTTGTATTATTTTTATTTAATTATCCTTTATGTGAGTCTATTTATTCAACAAAAATTATAAATAAATGCAGAAAAACTAATTATTTATGAATACTAAAGGACATTAAATTAATTTTATAGTCTAAAAAAATAATAAATGAAATCATTACTTCTACAATCTGTTATAGCGTGGTAATTACTAATATTGGGAAATTTCAAAAATGATGTCTGCAAACAAAAAAAGTATAGTATCTTTATTAAAAAGAGAGTTGTGTCCCGGTTGCAACATCTCAACAGTGCAGTTGTAAATCTGAAGAAGAACAATAAGTGTTCGAAACAAGTTATTAGTTTAGATATTAAACCTTTTTTTTTTTGTGTGGAGACGTATTTTTTTTTGGAAATTTTCAATATCAATAAATAAACTGTTGGCATGTGATTTTTTATCTCATCTTTCAATCAACACAAATTTCAATCATTTATATTGAATGTAATTTAAAAAGGCTATAACTTTTGAGATTTTAATCTGCAAAAATTAAAAGAATGTATGAATGATTGAATTTAATTGATTTTGTAACACATTTTACAAAAAGGATAAAACAGCAGAAAATATCACGTTTTTCAGCTCTAAGCCAGAAAGGTGCTTAGAAAATTTTATTTGGAAACTCATGACGAAGAAAACTGCTTCATGATAATTAATGTTAATATAATATTATATATACTATTTTTTTTTATTATTATTAATAATAATAATATATTTTTATTCTTTTGTCAACAGAATGTATAATCCATTAGCTGTCCAAATCGTAACTGTATCATATTTACTCATATCGAGGTAAATGGATAAAACAAACATAAGGCATGAACTAATTCCTTCAGTGGACGTTAGACTGTTCAGTCCTCCCATCTTTCCATTAAAAGTTTACCTGACGATGAACACAAAGTGTTAGAAACGCGTAAAATAAAGAGACTTGTTTTGTGTGGAGACTTTCTTTTATCAATTTACCCTAGTATGAGAATGTATAATATATTTGATAATGCGTGAACTGCTTCTCAAGATAGCTTTACCAATCTTGATATCATTTTACAAGCTAATTCAGGTAGACAGGGGATGACCTAGGTAGAGAGAAACGCTTAAGGTTCTTTTGAATGCAGTTTTTCCATATCAAAATCACAAAACCAAAAACAGAGTCAAATTATCTCCCAATCCTATGTCAAGGAAAGTAATATAGTTTTTGTGGAAGAAATGAGACCACACTTGCATTGATTAAGTGGTGCTTGAGGAAAAATATATATACAAAAAGCAAAAAATTGATGTTACAATAAGATATAGATTACATTGAACGATTAAAGAAATGAGAAAATAAATCTCTGCTAAACCAGAACTAAATTTCACGAGCTACCCTTTCTATTAGGAACTTCAACACTATCCTCTACATGAGAACTACAATCATTAGTTGTGCAATCCGTAATTGTGTGGTATTTACTCATTCTGAGGTAAAATGGATAAAAAAACAAAAGTCTCCACACAAATGAAGTTTTATTCAACAACAACAACAACGCATTTTGAACACTTTGTGTTCATCATCAGGAAGACAAAGTTTTAGAAATACGTTGTTGTTGTTGTTGAATAAAACTTCATTTGTGTGGATACTTTTGTTTGTTTATCCATTTTACCTCAGAAGGAGAACTGCAATCTCTTCAAACCGATGAACAGTAAAAAAAATGTAGATCGAAGATACGTACAATATATGCTTTGAAGCATAAGATAATATATTATCTTATCACACTCTCCTAATTACACAAAATTCCACTTAGGCTACTTTTATTGCCATAATTTTTCAACCTTTATCAATAAATCTGGTTATATAGTTAACGAAATATTTTATGACTTTTAATAGCCCTAATTATTATGGCACATAAATCTCCATACTTATCTTAGTTGATCATTCAAAGCTATAATATTCCATAATAATGCCAGTTATTAGAAATTACCTTATATCTATTGATTAATTTAAAATTATTAAAATGTATACATTTTATTGTTAATATTGATTTATTAATACGTTTGTGCATTATCCCTTTTACACTTATTGTTTTATAAAATTTGATATTGCATATTCTTAATTTCATTTTCATGTATAATTCTGAATCTACATAAATAAGGCTACTTTCAATTAACCTTATAGAGAAACTTATTGTACAGCAAAAATAAAACTAAAAGAAAATATCTATTGACGCTTTTATGCATAAATAATTATCAAAAATAGTTACAAAAGGTGTTATAAAGCATGTTTTTTATTTAATTGGAGATTGAAATCAGAAATTAGTGTTTGAAATGTATATAAAAACATAACATTGTAAGATTGGCATAGAAGTGTCCTCAATGTGGCATCAATTTAGCCTCCAAGTCTGTATTTACCAAAAAGTTTTCTTTATAATATTGACATTATATTCCATTCTATTAGCCTTATTTAATATAGAATGCATACTATGAAACTACTAACAAATGTATAGTTTACACTGATATTTTACAAGTAAATATAGGACTTATTAGAATGGGTATACCCAAAAGGGATGTTATATAAACAGGAAAGCCAAATCTACCTAAAAGTTTATATTATTTCAAGTCTGATAAAAGCTTAAGCAGCTGAATTATCGTTCTTTGAAGTAATATTCTAAACATTTTAGCTTCTTTGGTTGATCACTGTAATGGAATGAGTAAAAATTTCAGTCACAAGTTATAAACATTAATTCAAATGGCCTAGCTTATAATTGTAATTTTACTATTGACATTTTAAAGTTCTCTACAGATCTGTTTGGTATAAATTTTCAAATGGCTTTATATCCTATGAAGAATTCCACATTAATTCATACTCATTAATAATTCATACATTAATTCATAATCTATAATTCATTAATACATGTAATTTTATACACTAATACATTAAATATTGATCTTCCAAATATAAGCCAATACTTTAAAGGTCATAGATAAATCAAAATTGCTTTTGTTTACAAACCAGTTCTATTCCGTTAATGGCAGTTTTTTAAGAAATATTATGAAGTTAATCAACTTAAATCAAGTATCTACTGTCTCTACTTTATTTTTCAAATTCTCAAACATTTGTATTAACATATACCATAATTAGATCATTCCAGCCCAAATAAAAAAAAATTGGGCCATTTATTTTGAAGATATTAAAAATAGTCTGGAGTGGTACAGTTAACTTTACTATAAATTAAACTGTATCAAACTCATAGAAACAACTAACAGAAAAAAAGTATTAAAATCTATTCAAAAATGTTTTTTACATTAACAAATGTCAGGTACATCGAGTGACTTCAGAAGTAGTTTAATGTTAGTAGGTAGTATTGTAATAAAGAAGAAAAGAGTACGATTTCAATAATTCAAAATTGCCAAAGGACAATGAGGTTCAAAAAAAAAATCGAAAAGTATACCTAGCATAAAGTTTTGTTGCAGGGGTGCAAAATGTAGTTTGATTAAAAATTTTTTGTTATACACACGTCCATAATTTCATGGAAAGTACTAGAAAATATATGCTCGATTTGTGTTGTGTTGGTATAATAATAAAATTTGACTGTTTTAATGAGTTAATATTAACTCATTAATATTAACTAAGTTAATATTAATTAAGTGTGTATATATCTTGATCATGTTAAGAATACTTCATTAAAAGTTTGGGCCATATATGAATCTGTTTCTGTAGCTTGATAACAAATATAACAATTAAAATGATCCCTGTCAATTATGTTAACTGAATTTACTTCAATAACTATTCCTACAATCTCTGAGTGACACAACGGGTCACGGGTAGTAAACTACTACTACTACTACTACTACTACTACACACTACTAATACTACTACTACTAATAATTATAATAATTTAAATTTAAATCATTATATACATTTTCAAACAAATTACTTCCCATTCATTACATTTGTGATTTTTGAAATATTTGTGCTTAAGTGTTGTTCCTTGTAGTAGGAGAGGTAAAATATACACAAGAAAAGCCGCCTAGCGACAGGATGTTTTATTTATAAACGGTAAGGTGGGTGGAACAGGTGAAGGGAATTTAAAGCTCGAGTGGTTGGAACGCCGTTTGTTTTGCCATCCCCCTGAAGTGGTGGTTATTTACTGCTTCTCTGGGGCCAAGGGCCATTAGCCCACCATGTAACTCTGATAAATCAACGCTAACAACGTCTTTACGACCTTCCTCGCTATATAATAACACAATAACTACAGAATAATATCAATTAGTCTGCTTATATGGATTTCATCCAATTCAACTATATCATTCAAATAGAAATAGATCAAACGCTGAATATAAAAAAAGTATTTAATGCCTTTCTTTTATTCCGTTTCAAATCGACCAACGACCAACGATCTTTCCGCGCACTGTTGTGCACGTTGTATTAGCAGTTCCAGGTCACGGACCTACTACTGCTGAATTATTGTCCTGCTGTGGTGGTGGGGTCAGTAAGTAAATGTCTTACTTTTTTTTTTTTTTTTTATGTGGTTCGTCTGTTTACGTCATTTCGTGGTCGTTTGGTCTCATTATGTCGTGTCTTGTCAGTCTTTTTCAAGGGTTTGGCCTTCTATTTTAATAACAGCTTCTAATGTGGATGTGTTTGGGGAATTATTTGGGATAGGCTTTGGATAAGGGGGTTTGGATGGGTTGGAATTTTTGTGTCCTCATTGGTCACCAGTCTACTCGTGAATTGGTCAATTGTTTCTAACCTGAGGTCTCTTTGAATATCCACATTTCAAATCGAGAAGATTACGAAACTTGAGTGTCCCATTGGCTGTGAGAAACAATAATTTCGGATTAAGGTACTTAAGTCGTCTAAAGCATAGATATATCCAACTAGAGAATTATTATTTACTAAATTCAAATGAATTGTTCAAGTTCTTAAAAAATTTGATATGAAGAAGTCATCAAAGAAACCAGTTATCTTAGAAAGTTTGATATGAAACTGAAAAATTTTGTTGAATATTGAAGTATTCTCGCTCTATGTTTAATCATAATATTAACTTAAGAGCCTGTGCTAGTTAAAAAAAAAACATTAATTATCGAATATTTGGCCCCAATAAATTTCTTAGGACATTTTCATTTGCCATAACAATTAGAAAAAAACTGTTTTCTTTGATCATTTAACTTATTATGCATATGCAGAGTTTATTAATATCATTTTTAGTTCTAAAGATGTACAAATCCACAAAACCATTTGTGTTATGGATCAATTAACTATCATCAGAGAAGTTTTTACCCTTTATATCATGAATTTTTAATAATTTTCTACCACTAAATATGAAATAATGGTATAAATTTAAAAAAAAATAAAAATATAATAGAAAAAATGTATTGTCTAAATTTAACATGAAATTTAATTTAGTTTTTAAATATAAATCCTGTATAAATATAAACAATAACCCAGAGATGTATCCAATTTAGAAAGAGTGGAACAGTAATTGAAAAAAGTTATTCAATTTTTTTTATTGTTTGCTCATAACAGGGGCTAAATTGAAATATTAAAATTTTTATACGATGGGAGAGCATTTTTAGAAAATGAATATAACATAATATTTATTTAATAAAACAGGGAGGAAAATTTATGGCAATATGAAAAGAAAACATTGAAATTCAGTTGGGAATTTAAAATCAAAGATTCAACCCCCTAATAATCTCACGAATGAAATAATACCCTCTACCCCGAGGACACAATTCTCACCCTCTTCCTCCTTCACAATATTTCCACGGATTCTTATATCATACACCCATTTTTTACTCTACCAACTCTTGCCTCTCTCTCATTCCCTTTCATTTGCCTCCTCTCTCTCACAAACACTATATATATATTGGTAAATTTTGGTAGCAGTCCTTCCTGTAAACACACATTGTTAAAAATATGACCATATTTTGCTGAAACTTGCTTATTAATAAGTTTCTCAAGTTTTCTGAATAGAGTTCTTGTTTAAATTAAATTTAAAGTTTAAATTAAAACTTTAATCCCCCAACCTCCTCAACACATTTCACTTCTCTTATATAAAGGAACAATCTATTTCAAACACAGTTATGTCTTGATAATGGCTGAGGACAGCAGAAACATGGACTCATGTAACATGTCGACTATCAGATGCATATTATATACTGTTGATATAATAACAAGAACTCTATTCAGAAAACTTGAGAAACTTATTAAGAAGCAAGTTTCAGCAAAATATGGTCATATTTTTAACAAATATATATATATATATATATATATACCATGATAAACGAAAAACGGTCCGGCAGGACAGATAACAATTAAAATAAGCAGTTACACATAAACTGAAACAAAATAAAGACTCACTTTTCAATATTTCGACCGTAATAGCGGTCGAAATATTGAAAAGTGAGTCTCTGTTTTGTTTCAGTTTATGTGTCACTGCTTATTTTAATATATATATATATATATATATATATATATATATATATATATATCTAGTTCAATATAAACAAAGAAACATAGAGAAATCAGAAGAACACACTTACAGTCTCTAATTTTTGGTTTGAACCGTCTTCAGGAGAGATAAGAGAGGGAAACCAAGCGCACTGGAGACCTCCAACCGTCTCTGATCCAGTGCGCTTGGTTTCCCTACTCTTATCTCTCCTGAAGACGGTTCAAACCGAAAATTAGAGACTGAAAGTGTGTTCTTCTGATTTCTCTATGTTTCTTTGTTTATATTGAACTATATTTGTCCGGTTTGGATCGTATTTCCAACAAAAAAAGTATATAGTATATATATATATATATTATAATATTATATATATTATATATTTATATATATATATATAATTATTATATATATATATATATATATAGTATTATAAAAAAAATATATATATACAGTTTTTCGTTGGAAAATACGATCCAAAACGGACAAATATAGTTCAATATAGACAAAGAAACACAGAGAAATCAAAAGAACACACTTACAGTCTCTAATTTTCGGTTTGAACCGTCATCAGGAGAGATAAGAGAGGGAAACCAAGCGCACTGGTTCAGAGACGGTTGGAGGGTCTCTTTTGATTCCAATCAGTTCTTTTGATTTCTCTATGTTTCTTTGTCTATATTGAACTATATATATATATATATATATATATATATATATATATATATATATCAATAATATATTGACCATTTGATAGAATAGTTATGTAGAATTATTTATATAATATATTCTTTGATATAATAGCAATATATTTGATATCATAAATTCTTTGATAGAATAGGAATGAAGGGGACACTAAAAATGCTCTATATTACAAAGGATCTAAGTACGACTTTCATTGAAGTAATATTTATTCTGTAGTGTTATGCTGAGTTTTAGTGAAATTTGATTTATTTAGTTCTTTTGAGTGAACAGTGCTGAGGTTACTTGTAATGCTATTTTATTAGTCTAGTCGATGATTTTTGTCCGGTTAGGATTGTTGTTCCATTAAATCATGTAAATTTCATTTTGTTAGTTAAAAAATTCTTACTTCTGTAAGTTATATTGTTTTATTTGTCTCTAAATACTTCTGCTTATAATATTCATAAGTTGTAACAATTCATTTTCATATTGTTTATATGTTGGATGATAATATGCGCTTGCTTATTATCCTTTGTTCAGGATTTAAGGTTTTAAAATAAAACCGAAACGTCGGCAATGAGAGTTTGATTTTGGAACCTACAAATATTGACCGAATCCAGTATTTATTTATTATTATATATATATATATATATATATATATATATATATATATGAGAATACGTTGGCAGCAGGTCCTCTCTTAAACATATGTGGTTGAAATTTGCAGCAGCTTCTGCACTCACTAGCTTTGCGCTGGTGGTCTCGATCCTTCGGGCGATTCTTCTTTCCTCTGGCTGCAGTTGCCATAACATCTGTCCTAGAGACATCGTTGATATTCAAACTATTTTCCGAGCTTTCGATCATAAAAACGTTGGTCATCATCAGGTAGAGCATGCCTTGTAGTCAAGAGCTTAAATAGCTATCCGAGCGGATCTTGCTCCTGGTTGGTCTAAAGTTCTGACTTATTCGGACCAATCAGAGCACAGGGTTAAGGCTGCTACTCTTATTGGACCTCAATTGAGTGTTAAAAAGTGTACGTCCGAGTCTTTTTGCTTTACCTGTGAGCCTGACTACATGCTTATTCCCCTTGTTTTTCACAACATCTCATAGTGACATATAACTGTTTTAAAAATTGGTTTTAGCACTAAATTCATTATTCTTTCTTTTAAATATTTTAATTTTATAAAATCTAAGGGTCAGGTGTAAACTAACAGGCAGCGGAATTACCTTTAGTAGTGAAGATTACCGGTTTGGGTCTCGGACATGACCCTAGAGTATTCATGTCGATAAGGTGAAATTCCATGTTCGCGTGAAAAAATCAAAAAGGCCTAGAAAATTCGGTCAATTTTCTAGGTTCAAAAATCAAACTCGCGTTGCCAATATTTTTGTTTCATTTTTGATAGGCAGAAGTAAAAATATTTTGAATAATAGAATGAAATTTATATTACTTAAAGAAACTAGCAATCTTAACTGGTCAAAACTTGTATAGTTATCATATTTGTGTACTTGTGAAGGTTTAATGTTAGGCCTGTACGATGAATGTACGATTACTGGCAAAATATCCTTACTTTAATAAACTTGAGTCACACGTATATTGTCAAATAATAAATGATGTACACATCCTACCTATATAACCTTTTAATGTTCAATGTCTGTAATTGTGAGTATTAAACAAAAAGAAAAAAAACCGGCTATCAGTGACTACACAAGAAGTTTATCATCCGAATATATAGTCAATTTGTCATTCAGTTAAAAAAAAAAATCAATATTTACAAAAATTCGCTTAAATTACGTGATAAGCTAAAGCAATTATTTTTAATTCTATACATTAGTACACACAAAACATATTATATAAATAAAAAAATTGCTTTTGTTTTATTAATTGATAAAACAAAATTACCTGAACTAATCTATCTTCGGAAAATCATGCAGAAATGGACCAAGTTACCTCAAACAAAATTAAAAATAAATAGCCCATTGTAGACCGAAGTGGATCATGTACAAATCTTTGCATGTATACTAGTTTACATGATATATGTAAAAAATATAGTTGGTACTCATATCAAACTAATTATTCCAAATTGCAAACTTATTTATAAGTCATGTTTATGTACAAACATGTACAGATTATCAGCACCTGTTTTCATTACCTTCTGATTTTCTTAGCGGCTTATTGTTTTATATAACTATATATATATTTAGAGAGAGAGAGAGAGAGAGAGAGAGAGAGAGAGAGAGAGAGATAATTAAAAGAAACAGTCCAGCGGACTTTTAAATAAAAAACTAAATTGGTTTACATATATATATATCAAGAGAGAGAGAGGGAGTCTCTCTCTCTCTCTCTCTCTCTCTCTTATATATATATATATATTATATATATATATATTTCCTATAACAAATACGATCAAATGAACAATTAAGTGAGATTAACAAACGCAGCAAACTGACAAAGTAGGGAAACCACTACAGACTAAGATCTTTCAACCGCAAACAGTGGTCTTCGTCAGTTGGGTTTTTCACTCTGACGAAGGCTACCTATTACGGTTGAATGATCTAGTCTTGTTTTCTCATTTCATATTGTGGTTTGATCATCAGAGAGGGAGAGAGAGTGAGAGAGAGAGAGAGAGAGAGAGAGAGAGAGAGAGAGAGACCGAAAGAAAGGGTTGTTAAAGTGAGTAAGAGAGATAGAAACTAGACTGATATAGATAGAGGTTGTGTCTGTGAGAAGGAGAGATAAACTGAGAGAGAGAGACAAAGGGAGAAAGTAATTGAGAGGGAGTAAGTTAGATAGAGAATACAGAAATAAGTAAAAGTAAGAAAATAAGCCATGGAATAGTCTAGGTCTTAATCGGAAAGTTTGTAATTAATAAGGAATTTTAAATGCCTTTAAAGCAGCTCCTCATTTTGAATTTAACTTTATAATCAAAATATATCTATCTCTAATGAAGTTTATAAAAGTTTTGAATTTATAATTTAAATTAATATATTAAGTTGTTAAAATGCAGCCTTCAGTTTAATTGGAAGGGATAAAGATAGCCTGAAATAAATCAGTGAATAGAATACATGTATATAATCAGAGTTAAGTAGAAAATATTCATATTTTGGCTAAACTGATATCATAACAGCGTGTTCCAAAAGTCAAAACAGCTGTAGGATGTATTTAACAAAAAAGATAATAACTAAAAACTGTAATGATTTTATGACAACTACAACTTTATTTTAGTTGTGCTAACACAATTGCTAACACTTAAAGGGAAATGAAATTGAAACTGACATTAAAAAACTTAGTCGACTTTTACTAAATCATTACTTTTCATCAGAAATAAGATGTTATTAACAGTTGCATATAGTGTATATTGAAGCCTTAGAACATTTAATATGGCATCTAAGAATTGAAAATTACTGAAATAAAAAAATATACTATTAATATAGTTAGTACCACAGAAATTATAAGGATACCGTAGTATTTAAACAGTAAGCCTATAAAGAAGACTGTCTACCGACATTCAACTAAGCAAAAAACCAACTGAATGTAAAGAACAAACAGAATAAAAAGGACCTCTTTAAAATTAAATTATCTCATCGTAAGAAGATTTATTTTGAAATATAGTCAACCATTTTATCCCTTAAATTATTCGGTATTTGCTTCTGTGTTTTCATTTATTCTGAAAGTTAGTCATTTCATTTTCCACAAACAGATATAACACAGATACACGCACACAACATACATACTTACATACAAACGCATACACATTCAAAATAAAAATCAATGTTTAAGCCTCAGTAAGGCATTCAGAAATATTACTAAGACATTTCAACCAAAAGAAGAGGTTTCATCAAATTTTCAATTATAATGAAACATTGATATTCATTTTTCGTGTATATTGTGAAATCTTTATACATATATTAGACTACCGTGACCCGTTGGGTCATCCAACACCATACATTTTAATGCAATCATGTTCACATAAATACAGATAAACTCTAAATTAATTCATTTCTAATTTCATTAATTAACATAATTTTAAGAAATTATCTTTATTTACATTTTTTGTACAATTTAAATTTTTCAAAAAAAAAATTATATTTTTCATTCTGTTTGACCCTACTGAGATCAAACAGTAGTGTCCATGTTGAAATGCTGTTTTACATAAATGAAAGAAAACTTTCTGTAGAGTCTCTTATTCTCGTTGATTATTTACCAAAATTTTCTGTTACTAAATTTATTATCACTAAATCATTAAAATTCAGATCGAGAAACTATTACTTAATGTGTTGACGTCATTTATATCAGATTTTGGAAGGCTATCTTACAAAAGTCCTCGTGGCGCAGACGTTAAGCGCTGGACCTGCAATGCCAAGGGCGTGGGTCCGAACCCCACAAAACTTTTGTTATTTTATTCAGTTTATCGCGTGTGCAAATATTTGAACACAAACATCAGAGTTATATAAGTATATAGGCTACTCTGACCCCCAAATGAAAATGATATTGCAGAAAGTCGAGGCGAGTACGCTAGCCACTGGGCTACCCTGATCCCCTAATACGATTTTTTTATTATGTAATACAACTAGAACAAAGCCAATCAAAATAAAAGTAAAGATTATAATAAGTTCAGGTATCTATCTTCACGGAAAATGGGTGAACAAACAATAAAACAAACAAACCCAGGAACGGTTGAAAGATCATAGTCTTTTTTTTCCATTTCGTATTGTGGTTTGATCATTGATTCTTATTTCACGTGCTTATGTGAAATCTAGTATATAATATATATATATATATATATATATATGTATGTATATATATAAAGATTTCACATAAACACGTGAAATGATTAAAGAAACGTGTAAAACAACACCAATATAACGTAAGTAGACAGGAAAAAAGTAGTGCCTTATTCTTGCATGTAAAAAATGAAAATCATCATATTGATTGGACAGGAGCTAAATTTATTACCTATGAAAAATCAATGTTGTAAGAAATATTATTGAATTGTCTCTAATTAAATTTAATAGATCAAATATTATAAACATTAGTAACGGTCTCTTCAAACTTGATACTTTCGTCACGAGGGCAATAGCCTCTTCAAAGAGGGTTGGCAGCTAACGGATAGTTTTTTACTTTTTCTTACTGTACTCCTTTGTTTCCCCCAAACATCCCTTTCTGGACATTAGTCCTTTCCTGCGCTTTCACCCTTTTAAAATACCACTCTTCTTTCCCACTCTTCTCAACTCCTCACCAGATGTTTTCTGCATCTAGTGTTCAGTTGGGTTTTTGACTCTGACGAAGACCGCTTGTTATGGTTGAAAGATCTTAGTCTTGTTTTCCCATTTCTTATTGTGGTTTGATCATTTATATATATATATATAAATATATATGTGTGATTAATGATATATAGGCAGAAAAAGCCGTTTTCTATTCCTCTTTCTACCTTTTCTGCTTTATCGCCCTTTAATTAGCCCCAATCCGTAGATTACAGAGATATATTTACCAACAACACCATAATCTGGAGGTCATGGCTTTTGATATCTCAAGGGGACATCAGAATAGTATTAATGTAATAAAACAATGTTTGGCTCGCGGTATTGTTAATCCTTGACTTTCCTTTCTCAAATATAAGTCCTGACGTTTCCATATCTTGTAAATAGATTCTTTCGTCTTTTAAACTGGTTAAACTGTCATGTAGAAATTCTTTTTACAAGAAAAACATTTACACTCATTTGACAAGAGCAGGTAATTGTATGTATTGATGACCTTATGAGTGGTGTGTGTGTGTGTGCTGTGTGTGTGTGTGTGTGTGTGTGATTGTATGTATTTGTTTGTTGTTTCTGAGTGCATCCAAGTATGTTACATACAATAATAGTTCTTTCGGCATTAAGAGAAATGTAATTTATGCCTTTTTTTTTCTTTAAGTATTTAAAACCAAATGTTTTTTTTAAATCCGTAAAAAACCCTGATAAGTATTGTAACTGAAGTAGGGTGTAAAGGTCTCATTTGCAAGATAACACTGACTCATCATGCTCTTTATCTCTAATTAACCTTATGGTATGGGAAATTTAGATCAAGTGCACGAAATAATCTTTCTCAACAATTAATGAGAGGTGATTTTTCTTTAAAAACACGTTTCGTCCATTAGTTCAGGACAATTTAAGTGTAATGCTTTTAAGTCAATAAAATAAAGTTATTCCTATAAATTTAAATAGAGGGATTTATAAAGAATATAAATATCCTTAATTTGCGGTATCCCATTTAAACAATGATTTAAATTAATTGCATTAAATTTAACTCATTAAAAAACTTACAAACAACTACTGAAGATATACATTTCACAATGCTTTTCAAAATGGAAGAATTATAGTTAATAGCATTAATTTCATTAATTGGTATGATTTAGTAACATTTAATTAAAGATCGTATTTTAAATAATTACATAAACAATATATTCATGGCTATACCTATTTCTGTGGTAATAAATTGACATGCCAATAATTATAGTATGACATGAAATGATACATTGACATATTCCATATATCTCACTTGTACCCTAATATTATATATAGTATACATACGGACATATATAAATTATTGGAAACATAAGATAGCTCTCTGTAACATGCAACATGAATTTTCAAACTCAGTCATTGTCTTGGTTCAATATTGAACTTTAAACAATATGTTAGGTTACATTTTAGTAGTTAATCCAATGAGAGAACACAATAGACCAAAAATTATCAGTTTATGTGATCCTTCTACATTGGAAGTCCTATATTTTACGTAACTCACATGTAGTTAGAGTGAGAATATTTAACGAGTACCTTCCATAGTACAGGCTAAGAACTGAGAATCCGAGGACCGATGAGCACAGAATTTTTAAACTTTCTACGTTAGTAAATCGATGGCCAGAGCAGGTATTCTCTAACATAGTGTTGAGTTTCAAAGTCAAGTCTATTGGACGAAAAAAAAAAAGCAAAAACAAACCTCAATTAGTCTGATATGAAACAACTACCCTCTTAATGTTGGGACAACATATTCACTTATTTAGTCTGTAGTAAAAAATATCTGATTTATTGTTTAAAAATAATTCAATTTTATTTCAACATGTAGAGTCATTAGAGTGTTTGCTCAATTTGTTGTTTTATGTCCATTTCTCATTGCATACTATTACTCCCGTTTGCATAAAAATACAAATTTCAGTATTTTAATTCATAGTTAAATAAGAAATCACAAGTTAAAGATTATCTTGCACAACTGTTATATGTATATGTCATTACTATAGCTAGCATATTTTATTAATTGCTTAAGTCATTCGAAAAGTTTAATATTCATCCCGAAAAGCTCTATCTTCATTTCTCTGTTTTTTTTACTCTCACTTAAGCAATCTATTAATATATAAGGACGTAAGATTCCCAATTATATTTATTCCTTAAATAAATTACTATTATTATGCCTTAAAATGTACTAAATAAGTTTTAAACCTTATTACTACTTGAGACTACTCAAGTCTGTTACAGCTGAACTGTTTACTGAAAATGACTTCAGAGAACATATTCACTTGTATCTAACACAAGTTAATGTGTAAGATACAAGATACTCACTTTAAACTTGTGTAAGTATAAGATGTGTCAGTCAGTCAACAGTCTATTGTGATGATTCAAATTATGTATTTGTATGTTTGGCCGACTCGTTTACACTTCATTCATATGATTTGTATTTTAAAATATTGTTGATATACGAAGTGACATAACATATACTATTTCACCCTATCTAAGAAGAAATTAATAAATTTGGTTATGATAAATAATTTGGAAATCTTATTCTAGTAAGAAATTGTTGCAAATACTTAATTGGTTTTGATCGCCAATAAACATTTAATATGTTATATCCTCATCAGTAGCCTATGTCTGCTATATTACAATATCAAATGTAATGTTCATGTCCGCATTATTTCTATGTAGCAAATGCATAAGAAGACGATTCAGCTATTTGAAGTAAGTGCCGGAACATTGTTGGTCATTTGTTACTTCTTGCAAATAATCTTGCAAATATATGTTCCTTGCTCTTGGTCTATGTGGGCAACCAATGCTTTATTTTCATTATATTTAACTCTCCTTAAAACAACATTTTGACATTATTGGGTGTTAGGAAGAGCTCAAAATTCAGTCATCATTAGCTGACGTTATGAATAAACACTCTCCAGTCTTGTGTCTGCCACTTTACTCCACTATTACTGGACCCCACTATATCATTAGAGATAAAAACACATAACATAATCTTCCATTATTTGTATTTCTGGCACCCAATAACCAAATGAAAGCTTCCTCAGCTGCCCTTCAAGTCGTCTAGGTATCATCAATGTCGAGTTGTTTCAAAACTTGAACCCTAAAGGAATCATTGAAGGGAAAGTTATGGAGATATACGTGGATAGAAACAGGCAGCTGCTTGCGTTTTCCAACAGGTAACCTATCATTATTCACAAAATGAGTCACATTGTCTGCAGTCCAGACGTTAAAAGCAATCGCTGGATGTGCAAGACCTTGCAAAAGGAGAGAGGGTGTGGCTGGTTATTAACAGTTAATATAAAATGGCTGTATCATTAAAAAATATAATACTTTATTCCCTTTAAATTATATTTTGATAACACTAAGTACTCATTTGTGAGTCAATAGACGTTGTTTTTTGACCCCCACCTTAAAAACTAAAAAGAACTAAGAAAACACTCTTCTAAGTATATGAATAGAAATTTTATAGAAGAGAAGAAAATTCTATATAAATATCAGTCTTTAGTTATAATAATAGTTGTTCTTATTTATTTTTAGATTATAATTGGCTGATTTTTTTAAGATGAACGAGAAAATTGTTCAATGTTCGTTATTATATTAATAATAAAATAGCAAACTCTAACACAAAACATGTATCTAAATATAATGCCACCAACTTAATCATTTTAGCGAAATATTTAAATAATTTGTTGAATTGATTATTTTTTTAATATCTTAATGGAACTGGTTCTAAAAGAGCTGCTAACGTCTCACAAGATTGAAAGGGAGGGCTTTCATCAGTGGGATTTAGGTTGCTAATTTCACATAAAATCATTTATGGTATTTCTTGTATTTTTTTTTTTTTTTTGCTACCCATAAGAGTCTTACATCTTCAACAAATTCAAAGAAAATCCTACTCTTTTATTATTATTATTTCTTGTTTTTTTTTTCTTTTTTTTTTTGCTTAGCCTAAAAGAGAGTTAAGTTAAATGCATGAATATTCAAAGAAACATTTTAAATTTTTTTTAACAAAAAATCTTTACCGAATTTACTTCAATAGTAAAGTTTAGCACTTCCACATATACAGGCGATTAATCTCTTCCTTATTGTAATTATTATTCAAAATTGTTGATGAGGATCATTTTACATCTATAACATAGAGTTTAAATTAAAATACAATAGGGAAATAACGATTTATATGGTATACACCAATTTTAATGCATGTTTTTTTTTTCAAACAGATATCAGATGATACTTGTAATGAATTATATTAGAAATAGGTAAAACCGTTGGAGCGCTTTCGGACGTTGTCCATCTTCGATCGCAATTAATAGGTTTGTTGGGATCGAAGATGGACAACGTCCGAAAGCGCTCCAACGACTCCATGATCATCTTACGAGGTATGACGTATTTCTAACGTACGTATAGGTACAAGGTATACCTATTTCTAATAATATAAAATATAAAATCTATATAAATAAATATTGTCTAATATAAAATCATACTAATCTCAGTGGTATTAACAATATGCATGTACTTGTAATGAAGATTAAGAAGTTCTGATGAGGCGCAGGTTTATCTTTTCCATATCAGCACATCTCCTGAATGCTGTCACAACAGCTAGTTGTTTCGGCTTTTTTTTTATTAGTCGTATTTTTATTTTCCTCCTTTTCTTTCGTTTTTCATCTACATCACGAGCTATCAATTAAGTTATTTCATTATCTTTATCAATTATTCTTATTATTTCTTTATTTAATTTATCTACCACTTATTTATTCTTTTCGTTTTATTGGTTCCTTTGTGATCCAGAGAAAAGAGCTCAGCTCTCGCGTGTGCAAACAGAAGGTAAAAAAGAAGAGTTGAAAAAACCTGAGGGCATTGTTACGAGCCCTCAAAATACACTAGATCCCTATAGATCGTTATAGATCCCTACTCTAAATGTACAAGAGTTGGATACAATTTATATTGACTCTCAATAATATTCTTATTTTGTAGTACCTAATATAACTTACCTTCTAACCATAAAAATCTATGCTTCCTATACCTTTAACTATTAAACTTATAATTTTACTATTTAATATGAGTTAAGATGTTTTAATTTTTAAAGTAGATGTACTTAAAGATGAACACAATATATTTGAAACATGCTGTCTTCTTTATTTAAAGAGTTGTTCGATTATTTTCAGTGCTATACATTTTGTACTATTATTATAGATTAAAAAGAAAAATAAGTGAAAGTGTGTTTGTAGGACGGTCAAGAGTCCTAAGCGTTGTAATGAGGAAAGTTCGACATCGTTGCCAAGACAAGAACAATACCTTGTCTAGCAAGCCAACACATTACACATGCCTTTGACAACGCTCGAAACTGCTTGTGCAAAAAAAATTCAATTCCTACAAAAATTGACAAAATTTTTGATAGGTGTCTGCATTAATTAGAAACTAAATTCATTTGAGACTCTATTAAGTCAAATGTAATTTTTTTTACAAAACCAGCTCAATTATTATAATTTAATCATTCTCTGCATCCTTTCGACAAAGAATTTGCCCATTTCTGGGACATACATAATTTATTTTATATAAGTAATTCTTCTGTTAAAAAAACTGTTTTTTTTTTTTTTTAGTTTGATCAATTAATGGTCGAAAGAGTGGAAAGTACGGCTAAATTTTAATTAGAAAACTATTTTTTTTTGTTTTTCAACGCCATCACTTATATGAGAGTTTCACCATTTGGTGATGATCTAGGGACGAAAATCATGGCTCATTTATTATTTGGCACCCATTTTTGTAATTGGCGAGCCACATTACCTGTTTATTCTACATTGAGAGTCCTAAACTTTTCCTAACTCAACCATATTTAGTGTAGGGATTATTAACATGTACCTGACATTGTACAGGCTTGGGACCGACGGTTTAAAACATTTTTATTCACCTCCCACATGAAATAAACTGAGGGCCAAATGGGTATTGAACCCCGTAATAAGAAAACCAACACAAATAAACTTCAGTTATGAGCTAAATTAACAGTATTCTATCTATAGTAAAAAATAATTAAATTAATGTGATATTAATTAGTATTAAAATTAAGTTATTTATTGTAAATAAAGATTATTATTTTCTATAATAATAATCTTTGGAGAAAATAATCTTTTCTGTAAAAATTATTTGCTATAAAGAAAAATCCTCACATTTTTTAAGGATTTAGAATAAAACTTTAAATAATAATAATAAACAATAAATTATTAATAATAAATAATAATAAAACATTTAATCCTTTTTTTTTCTTTGATATAAATACCACACAAAAACAAAATATATTCTTGTTTTTGTTTTGGTTTGATCATTGATCATCGTAAATATAATTAAGAAGAAATATTTATTCTTCACACATTTGTGATATACACATTTGTATTATTACTCACTTGTCTAAATGTTTTAACCTTCAAGTAACACCTCTCAATATAAGAAGCTACAGTTAATTTGAATGAAATCTGTCAAATGTTTAAAGAGGAATTAAACTTTTCAGTTTGAAATTATTATTCCTTAATCAGTTTTAACTACTTAGAAATCAATTTTACACTTGAATAAAATAATAAAAACAAACCTTAATTAAACCAATTATGAATTTTAATTTATACTGATAGTGAATTGTTCAATTTCTATTAGAACTTAAAATTTCAATTTTAATTAATTGAGAAGTGTTGAGTTAAAAGTTGAATTTAAGCTTAATAAAGGACTTAAAACAATGTTGAGACTGGCTTCTAATTAAGCTTCTTCATTTCATTGGTATTGTAGTAATTGTCTTTACAAGACCTAAGATCTATTTACCTGTGGGACTAAATATCTTAAGGGCATTTTATACAACTCCACTCTAAGACATTTTCTAGCAAAACAGTCTCAGATCCATAATTATAATCTAACTTTATTTATATATTAACATTTCCTTAAATAAATAAATATTAAAACCAACTTGTTTATATATAGTTATACCATTATACATTATTTTATTCTTCGAATAGTAATCAAACTTGAATTGCACTTTCCTATTTTTCGCAATATGTTCTACAATAAGTGACTATATATAACAACGATTCATATTTTCCTCTTTACATTATTGTTGAGAACTCTTAAATACCAAAACGTTTTTCATTTCAATTGTCTAAAATCTCTATGATATGTGAATAAATGGTCAGTATATCATTTAAATCATTAATAATAGAATTTTTAAATATATATATGCTTTAATGCCAGGGTAGATATTGAATATGACGAGCCAATCCCTGTTGGCTCGTCATAACAGGGATTGGCTCGTCATATTCAATATATATATATATATAAGATTTCACATAACACATAAACTTGGGTTTTTAACAGTGACGAAGACCGCTTGTTGTGGTGGAAAGGCCTTAATCTTTCTTTTTTTTTTATTTAATACTGTGGTTGGATCATTGATATATATATATATGTCAGTTGGGTTTTTGCCTCTGACGAAGACAGCTTGTTCTACTTGAAAGATCTTAGTCTTGTTTTCCATTTCATATTGTGGTTTGATCATTGAATGTTATTCCACGTGTTTATGTGAAATCTTATATATATATATATATATATATATATATAACATGTAATATAGCAACGATCCAAACCAACTAAATGATTGAGAAAGAATAAAGAGCAATACAAAAAGAAAAAGAACACTTACTAGAATCAATATTTGTAACCGCAGTTCGTCATCAGGAAGAGACTAAAAGAATGAAGAACCACAATACTGCAAGATAAACAGTGCAGAGTCGAGTCATAAGCATATATATATATATATATATATATATATATATATATAGTTTGGTAGTGGTCCATCATTTACATATATTATTAAAAATATAACCATATTTTGCATAAAGTTTTTAAGTTTCTCTATCTTTCTAAATAATTTTTTTGTTATTCCCTAAACACGGAATAACGTGTTTATTCCGTGTTTACAAGTTATACTTCATAACAGGATAGCATTATCCTGTTACCATTACGTCACTCAACTGACAGCTATAAACAAAAAAATTTAATCCTAACTAACTCTACTTGGCCTATATAAATGGTTTGATACTATATATGATGAGTTTGAAACCCACTGCTGTCTTAATAAAACAACGATATATGGAGAAATTGCCCATAATTCTCGAGTACAAGTATTTACAACTGTAGAATAGAGGGCCATGTGCTGATGGAAGGTCAATTGTTTGGCGCGACAGACCACATTTGGTGTTCTGAGGAATGGTACTGTGGAAGGAAATCATCAAAGTCACTGGCATTGCGTGCTAGGCGGTATAATCTTTAAGCAAACACCATCACACAAAAGAGTCATGATACAATAACACAAATGTATTTTTTCAAGTATATTTTTGTTAAAAAAGTAAAAAAGTAAACAATTTGGTTATCAAGTAAAAAGTCGTTAAAATATTAGCACCGTTTATATAATTTATTGCCGGTTATATGTTTTGTAATTTTTATTGTTTTAACATCCTAAACAGCGACAGCAACAACAACAACAATAGAAACAACAGCGACAACAAAGGTACTTGCTATATATTATAGTCAGTTACGTGTGTTGAAGGCAACATTGGATATTATTGTAGGGTAAAGATCTAATGAAATAATATCAACATAGAGAAATTTAATACTATAAAACAACGCGTTTTGAATACGTAGTGTTCTTCTTCAGGCATTAACTGTTGTGGTACAACAGTTGTACCACAGACATTCATCCTTAGTTAATGCCTGAAGAAGAACACTACGTGTTCAAAACACATTTTTTATACCACTAAATTTCTATATGTGGAGACTATTTCATTAGGTTTTACCCTTCAATGAGTAAATACCACATAATAATTGATTGTACTACCTTAGAATTGGATATTATGTAAAGTGAGCAGGTCATGTTGACAAGCTACGTCTAGTTAAAGGTTAATATTGGGCAATTTAAAAAAATATACGTCTTCACAAAAAAAAAGTAGACTATGAAAACTAACGACGCGTTTTTAACAATTAGATTTTTTTTCAAAGATTTCTAAATGAGAATTGTATCAAAATATCAGAATCTTTAAATTGAGCTGAAAAAAAAAAAAAAGTGAATTTTTCGTCATACTTAATTCCTTCCAAACAATAGGGATCACCTGCACTATGGGGCCCATTTTTGTGTAAAATATCAACTTCATCCATTAAAGATTCTAGACCGTAGCGTGATAACAAGCAATGCTAACACACTCACCCACCCACACATACACACACAGACATCATCGAAAAAAACCTCATAAAACGACTTCTGGGACCTCAAAACATGTAATTCCGTCAAAATCTCGAGAACAATTTTTTTCACGATCACTATACTTTACTTATAGTAAAGTAAAAATCATTAATTTCCTATGAACTCTCATTACATAAAATCATATAGCAGTATTTCAATGTATGGTGAGTGGTACTGATGCTAAATCAAACATTTTCTCTCAAGTATACTCATGTGAATGAAACTGGGAATCATATTGTTTATTTTTCTATTTATTCAGTCATAGGCATCCCACTATCCAAAATATACAGTGCCATCTGATAAACATTGACTCAATAATAAACTATAACCTAATGTAAAATACCAATATCAGATTTATTCAAGTTTTGTACCAAGTAAACTATACAGGAATAATAATAGGATTATTAATGTTAATTCCTTATCACAATGAAATACAGCATAAACTTGTAAGAAATCAATAAATCTATTATTACTATCTGATACGTTTTATCATGTAAAATATAGTGCTTATCAAGTTATACATTTCATTGAATGTATCTTTCATTGAAATCCATTTTACGAGAATGTCAAAATGAGATTTCCTAACTTTGTTACGATTATGTGTTGTGTGACAACATCTTTAGTAAATAACTAAAACAAAGTTATCTCGGGATAACTTTGACAATTATCTTGTATTGCGTCTAAGAAGTTATTCAGCTTCATTAATATGCATGCATGCAGTGAGTAGGCTGCAACGAAATGGAGATCTGTTCTAGAGATTTAGCATAATCTATATAACTCACAAATACCAAGTACTAAACAGTTCATTATTGCAACACTGCACTAACCTCTCTCCCAAACTTTCCATTTCTTACATACACAGGGTCCACAAGAGTGGTGTGAAGACAGTGTGCCGCACCAGTGCCTATAAGAGTTCAGGAGGCCTAGGAATATCAAAGTTAAAAATTGAAATAGGCTTTATGTATATATTTGTTTTTATTGTTCAATTGAATAAAAAAGTGAATTATCGTCCACTGTCACAGCTATTATTTCTTATCCTACAGAGTTGCCAGATTGCTATCTTTTGATTAAACTTCGTCAAAGGATCTTTTCAAGTGGTTGGAATTAAAGAAATACCTGATTTGCAGTATCCTGTAAATTAGCTTTTTTTTCTACTGAGAAATAGTCTGCGGGTCACAGCAGTAATGAAACCAACTTGATAATGGACATATTATCAAGCAACCTTTAAAAAAACCACTCCGTTTGATGAATTTAAGTCCAATCTTTCCCGACGTCAGATTACAGCGGCAGGTTTGATATCTCGATTCTCAGTGATTTAACATCTAAATATTCGAGAATTCTGTATAAAAGGGGTCTTGTTAGACTGGTAAATGCCATTAATAGTCGAGTACCAGCTGTAACAGTTTCGACTGTCATCATCTTACTACTTGGATTATCCATCCCCATTTATTTGGTAAGCTTTTTTCATTTTCTTAACTGAATAGAGTTGTGGTCTTGGATATTAGACTAATTAAATTGTTTAAACAGCATGCACACCCTCACAATAAAATATATGCATAAAATAAACAACAAACTTATCAAAAGATATATATGAATGATCAAACCACAAATGAAATGTGAAAACAAGTCTAAGATCTTTCAATCGTAACAAGCGGTCTTCGTCAGAGTCACAAACCCAACTGACTCTGAACGTAAACAGTTGGATTATTGACTCTGACGAAGACCACTTGTTACGGTTGAAAGATCTTAGTCTTGTTTTCTCATTTCATATTGTGGTTTGATCATTGATTGTTGTCTCTCTCTCTCTCTCTCTCTCCTCTCTCTCTCTCTCTCTCTCTCTCTCTCTTTCTCTCTCTTCTCTCTCTCTCTCTCTCTTTCTCTCTCTCTCTCTCTCTCTCTCCTCCTCTCTCTCTCTCTCTCTCTCTCTCTCTCTCTCTCTCTTTATATATATATATATATATAATTATACATAAAATTGGAAAAGAGGCCCAGAAAAGATCTTACACCAACACATTTTTTTCCTTTCAACAGCCCTGTACATACACACATACATAAATTTACAAAATAATATTATTTAGCCCTATTATAATACAGAGAATGCTTCTACTAAATATACTCATAAAGAGAAAAAAGTTAACTCAATACTCATTTCTCATCACTAGAAAACGTGGTTAGATGACCTGGTTCACAATATTTTCTAACATCCAACTGTTTGCCAATCACTACCGAAGGGCTTAACTGGAATCTCCTTCTCTTGACGATGATGTCCTCTTAAATTACAAACTTCTCTTGTTCAAATAATAAGGTTAATTCTCTTAGTTCTTGACGTAAGGAATATAACGGATACGAAACTTTCTGTTCCTATCACTCAGTCTTACTCTCTCTCTCTCTCTCAGTCTCTTTTTCTCTCTCTCTCCTCTCTCTTTCTCTACACTCTCTCTTTACACACACACACACGCACACACGCACACACACACACACACACACACACAAGAATAAGTTATTGCAGTTGTTCTATATGAAATATTTATTTCTAAACATTCTTGTATTATTGGATTAATCATGAAGAGAATTACATACAGTTTACAGAAGTGATTCACTTCTTAAAAATTCCTTATAGATTCTCAATTTAAAAAACGATTTCTTGAAATTAAATACATTTGAAAAAAAGTAAAACTAAATTTATTTTCAAAGATAGGAATTAAGTAAGGAAAATCGATGATGTAATAAATATTTGTTTCACTAACTGCAGAAAGCAAGAAACGTCTATTTGTCCGTTGAAAGTAATAAATTGTCAGTTGGCCCTAAAGTTGTAATAGCAAGCTGATAACGAGCCGCATTCTCCAAGTCACCCTAAATTGAACTCAACCTTCTCATGAATTTTCTGATTAAATTCTCAAAACCACTCGCCAAAAGCTTTTCCTCCAACACCTTCTCAACACCTCAAACTGTCATCCGTATTTTTTTTTTTTTAAATTCCCCTCCCCGATAACAGACTTAAACAAACTCCTCTTGGTTTACCTTTCTCCATGTAAATCAACACTTTATCATTTATTGTTCCTTTTCTTTAGTAATCTCATTTATACTTTGGTAAGTCAATTAAATTTTTTTTATTAATTTATATATATTCTATTTTTATTTTTATTTTTTGGAATTGATACCAAAATATTAACAAGAATTTAAATTACACTAAACAATAAATGTTTTGTTTCTTTTTTTACTTTCATTAAGAAGAACAATTTAATATTTATTAGTGACCTTGTTTCTCTTGGCCTAATTGTTATGATATTAATATTAATTTTAATAATATATGCTGCTATAATTATATTAATAATTATTATATTACAATATATATACTAAAAAAACGATCAAAACTGGTCACAATACGAGTTCAAAATCGAAGAGGAGTGAAACGAAGCTTCTTTTTCGAATTCGAGTGAATCGAAGAGCAAAGAAAGTCATAAACTCAAATTTTTATAAAATCATTCTTCAGGAGAAAAGAGAGAGGGAGACAAAAAAACGCTGTAGACATAACGGCAAGTGAATGATTACTTGACGTTGTGTCTTGAGCGTGTTTAGTGTCCCTATCTCTTTTCTCCTGATGACTGATTTCCCAAAAATTTGAGTTTGTGTGTTTCTTTATTTTTCTTTTATTTTGAACCTAATATATTATAATAGATAAAGAAAAAGACTTTATAATTAACAAAGAAATACAATTATCAATACATATTATAACATCTCATTAGCAAGAACTCTGTATCTCTCAATTCAAACGTTTCCAATTTTTTGTCAGCGTCTGTTTGGCAATGAACGGTAAATAAGTTGCAAGGCCAAACCCTGTCTACGGTAGGAATTGAAGTGAGTGAGACTAAATATTTCCCCTATGGTGAACTCAAATGGTGAAGTCAAACTCTCTGTTCTTCCATGCACCTGAAGGACAGACAGCTGATATGGTGTGTTAAGAGGCACTTACTTAACACTGTGTTAATAAATATATTTTTTCTATTCCATAATTTTTCTACAAATATTTTGAAATACCACGTTTCATCTCTGATTTTTTTTTTTAAATGCCCGTTTTAGACGAGTACGTCTGCTAGTTATATTATATATGAGTTAAAAAACAAAAGTTTTTTTTTGTTCATTGACACATATTGAAGTCAGTATTAATAATTAAAAAAATTCACTCTCTTTCTGTGGCACGTTATTCTTATATCGAAACCACTTTTATAACTCAATGGACATAATGTATAATTAGTAGAAAAAGCAAGGTCTCATAGTAGGCGCACAAGAAATATTTAAACGTGTAATAATTAACAACATTTTAGGTAGAGCATAAAAAAACAGTCATTCATTTAAAAAAAAAAAAAATATTGGAACGTTTCAAATGAGTGAAGAATTTCCCACTTAATATATCATTGTTACAGCGTGTTAGATTTTTTACGAATGTGTTATTCATATAGCTCACACTAACTGTATATGTTCTTACAAAAAAGAATTAATTAATATTAATTATTTAATATTATTTACTTAATAATGAAATAACACTATGCAATTATTACATTGAATGCCGATGATGTCAAATACAATATGTGTAGTGATATTTATCATCTTTCTTTTCTTATTTTTAAACCAAATTTACATGCCGTTTTGCAAATTTCAAAATTTCAAGAAATATCTGTGTTATAAATAAATGTACATGGAAAAATTAATACAAAAAACATAATATTCTTTAAAAAAAAACTGATAACAAATCCAAAAATCAAAGTTTTTTGCAAAAAATGATTTTATTAAAAAAGATAAATAGTAAACCCTATAATGAATAGTGAGCTATTTTTATGATTTACATAAAATTATATAATATTTAATGGGTTACAATTATTTACAGGGCCCCTGTAATTAAAGATTTGTAGCAAACCTAAACAGCATGATTGGGTCCAAAACAAGTAATTTACAGAAGACTACTATCACAATGAAGCTGTTCCAATTATTTATATAATTTATGAAAATGAAGATAAAATAACGTAACTTAAGTTGATAAAAACCCAAGTCTCTAATACTATTTATATTTTAATATCTATGTGTTAAACTCAGACCAAATATATGTAACTTCAAACAAAGTTGATTTCTCAACCAGTAACAACACTTATGTGTCAAGTATTGTTTTGTGATGTAATATCAGAAATGTTTGAGGTCAGGTAGGCATTTGTATGTCTGCGACCTGAAATTTGATAATATACATAGCTCGAATAAAGAAAACAATAGATGGTGTATTTGAAGAACTGAAACTTATTTTGTTTGTTAGTTTACTAACTAACAGTTTTGTTTGTAACTAACTGCAGTTTTGTTTGTAACTGCAGATGCTAAACTCTGAGATCAAGACATTCAATTTTGATTTTATTTACTCTAAGATTCTCTTTACAAATATCAATCATTAATAATGAATTCTAAGCATAATTTACAAGATAATGTTGCCAATGACACCCTTTATCATAAATCATTGCCATCTAAATATGAAGTTAATCTCAAAACTTGAAATAAAGAATTAGAAAGAAAAAATGAAAATAGACGAATAAGAAATCACACTATCAGCAGATTGTTTACTTGTTTGTAATATTGATGAAAAACAGACTATCTTCTCTCATAAATTTACTTTAGCTCTCGATCAGTATCGGATTGGTATCCATTTATTACAGTTCACTCTAGAAAATGAACAAGATAAAAACAATTCCGCTAGTGAAAGAAGTTTACGAGGTAGCATTGTTCATTTTTACTTAACTATAAATCAAGTATAGTTATCATGAAAAAAAAATATAGATTTTAATGTATTTGTATGTTTTAAGGTCTTCAATGTTATATCTTCGTTTTTATTTTTTACATGACCTCTGTGTATAAGAGGGTGAGAATATGTTTGGTGGGTGTGTATCCAAAAGTTTGTGGTCCAGCTATAAATAGACCGTTCGATACATATCCAAAAGTTTGTATCCAAATCTTTATTCATTAAAATAATATTCACTATGAACTGCTCTCTAGATATTGAAGTGGCCTTCATAATTTATAAATTATACGCTACAGTAATTCTTAACAATATAATTATTTGACAAATAAAATTGCTAAATATATAATACAAAATACAACAATAAAATTCATAGTAAACATTAAATGCTTAAAGTAAAATATAAAATCGAGTTAAATGAACTTAGAAATAAACATAGTTTATGTATTTTGTGTAAAATATCTAGCTTGCATTCCAAAAGATAAATGCAGAAAGTTACTTATAATTACGTTTAAACAATCCCCGTGTGGTTTTCCCAACAGAATACAAAACTAATCTTCTCGGAATTTAGGCACGGAATTAAATTATTTCGTATTACATAGAGTGAATGTCAAAGAATCATTATAATTTAACTTATATATGGAATGATGTAATAACTATGTAATATCATATTATTTAAATATATATATACTTTTTCGATGAAAATACGATCCAAAACGGACAAAGAAAGTTAAATGTAGATGAAGAAACACAGAGCGTCTCCAACTGTCTCTCTACAGTGCGCATGATTTCCCTGTCTTATCTCTCCAAACAACGGTTCAAACCTATATTATATATATATATACATTGAATGTTTTCCTTATCTCGACTACATATATTTAACACTCTTTTTTCTTTTTTATTGGATTTTGAAAATAATATATATAATTGGACATGAAAATAATAAATATAAGAGACCTATATAAAAGAAATGATTCACATTCAAAAAACGTAAAATGTTTCCAATAAAAAAACGGATACAGCAAACGTAAATAACATATATAGTCTATTACTTAGTAATTAAGAAATATGGTTGTAGTTTCCTGGTTCTTTTTTGGGGTAGTTTTGAGTTATCAAGGCTGATATGGAAGATTCAAAAAACGGTCACTATTATTAAAAAATGGATTTACATCATTATATATATATATATATATATATATATATTGTTGAAATGTACCGTAGCTTAGACATTTACTACTTTCAAAGTAAGCTGTTCCAGTCTCGTGACAGTCTTACGAATAGAAGGTGGTATTCCAAAATAAGTTGTCCAAAGGACATTGAGACACTTTTTTTGAAAGACTTTAATAAATATCAAAAGTTTTAATAAACTGAAAGACTACCATCACAGGAAAAGAATTTAACACAACTTACTACACCATTAGATAAACACAAGCTATCGACTATGCAATAGTCATCGACAGGTTGGAAATTTTAGACCTACATTTTACAAAATTTTAAAATTTCCAAATTTTAAATCTGACTGAAGTCCCGATAAACATTAGTTTTCTTTCTAATCCACGGTCAATACTTTTATCAATATATATATATATATATATATATATATGATCAAACCACAAATAGAAATGGGAAAATAAGACTAAGATCTTTCAACCATAATAAGCGGCCTTCGTCAAAAATCTTAACCGTGACGAAGGCCGCTTGTTACGGTTGAAAGATCTTAGTCTTGTTTTCCCATTTCTTATTGTGGTTTGATCATTGATTGTTATTTCACGTGTTTGTGTGAAATCTTCATATATATATGCTTGTTATTTCAGTTCAGTGCCACGTGTTCATCCAGACTTCAGTTGTTATTTAAATCCACAAACTCTTTTTCTTTGTAAAATAATTTGTAATGTAAAACATAGTTTTTCTGTTTCAAAATTTATACTTCTGCCTACGAAAAAGGTTTTAAATAAAAACCGAAACGTTGGCAATGAGAGTTTAATTTAAACCTGAAGAACTGACCGAGTCCCGATAAATTTTAGTTTTGTTTCTATTCCAATGGTCGATACTTTTATCAATATTCATATACATAAGCAGTGTGGTAAGAATAGAAACTATTAGTTCGACTTTGATGAAAGCACGCAAATCAAAACAATTATTTCTTGACATAGTTTGCATTTTTTAGCTTTAGAGCAATTTTATCCAATATTACAGATAATACCATTTTTATTTAATCACTAACCTAAGAAATGGATATTTATTGTTACAAATCAGTATGTTCCTTATGACTTCTTCTAAAATATCCTTAGATTGTTGCTTCAAATGTTGTTTATAAAATAACCTTTGCTTCCAATACAAGCGATGAGTGAAACTTGTTCATAAGACAAGAAGGGTTTTGAATGAAAAGGGGAGATGAGAAGTTGTTGTAGTCCCTAAGTGGTCCTATAAGTCTTGAGAAGGGCCCTTTTGGCCCTACAGTTGGCTCCAGGCCAGTCTACCGACCTACAAATCAGTCCTTCATTCTGCATTTGGCATCCCTTCCCCATTCCTTTAATAGCTTCTCTTATACTATTACACTTCAACCTGAACAATCACCTATATAATTCATCCACAACTTTTTTTTTCTCAAACTGTGAAAATTATCTTAAAAAAAAAAAAAAAAAAGGAAAAACAGCAATTTAAAAAGTACTAAACAACTAAGCATGTTGTTTTCCTGCAAACGCTGTAGAAATGCAGCCAACTTCAGAACAATGTCCAACATAAAAAAATAAATATAACTTTGAGCAATTTTTACATCAAGTAACACCTTCCATTGATTGAAATAAATTTGTGTAGTGAGCTAATACATTTCTGTTTGCACGTTAACAAAATAAGTAGGTATTACATAAAACAAAAAAAAAACACTAATCATACCCTTTATGTTTTGTTAGTTTTTGAAATAGTGTCAAATTACCCGACTTCTTATTAATTTTTTTTACAACTTTTATTCTTATTAAAAATAGGATAAAAAATTACTACAGCAACTTTATTTAGAACTCATTTAAAATTTCGTTACTTCCGAATGAATTTATCAATTAAACATACATAAATATGACACACATTCACTAAATTACACCGTAACTTATATCCTTAATTTTTTGGAAATTCCTTAATTTAGACTAAGGAAGTGATTACAAAAAGATTAGCAAAGAAGTAAAGAGAAATATGAATAAAGATTACGAAGTATAAAAAAGAAATCATAAATAGGATAATTTTCCCCCAGTAAACTCAGGAATGCTCTAGGTCCCACCATATGATTATAAGCTTTATCCCATATATTTATATTTGACAAAATATATTTATAAAAAATAAAGTAAATAAAATTAATTAAAAAAAATAATAGTACCTTTATAACAGCTGGCATTACTTCTAAAAAATGGATGAATGTATCTAAATTATATACCTAAATATAATGTACGTGTTATTTTAATAAAAAGTAATAATTATTTTAATTTATTGTTATTTTGACGTCAAATACGTTATAAAAATTTTAACTTCAAACATTTTCAGAGTTTGCCTACTCTGTTGATACATTTCTATGGCTATTATTTGTATTTCATTAGAGTCAATATTATAGATTTCATTAATACTATGTGCTGCTAATGCAAAGGTATAAGTTTTCTATTTTTATAGAATATGTGTGCTTGTAAGTTCTTTCTTTAAAAACGACTGGTTTCTCCATAATAAACTTTGTTACACTTATTGCACTTTATTGCATATACAACATTACTCTGTAGTTCCTTTTGTAATTTTCTCTTTTATATTTGATAAACACGATTTCACTTTTCCTTTGCTATAAAATGATAAAAAGAACTTGAGGCAGTCCTTCTTGAAGATTTTTTTTAAATTTTAGCGATAATCCTTCATCTTATTGAAATTTAAAAAAATTCTTATCTTGAACTTCTAAGTCATAATTTGTGCCATTTGGTGGCTCTTATTGTTGTGTTAACTATTTTGATCAAAAACGTTCAATCAAATTTCCTGGATAGTTATTTTTCTTTAGCAATTTTTTTACCATTTTCTTATTTTTATGTAGATGGCATAATGAACTTACTTTTCTTGCTTTTTTAATTAAATGTTGTATGCAATTTAATTCCTGGTTCATAGGATGGGAAGAATAATAACTCAGTATTTTTCCAGCACTCCTATATTAAGTATACAATGGGCTAAAATATTGTCATTTCCTGCTCTTATAACTGTTATATCAAAAATGGGAGAATGTCATGTTTCTGTGTCTCATATGTGAATTAGTCTATTATGACATGAATTAAATAAATTTAAAACATAATCAATTTCTTTTTAAATTATAGAAATGGAATGTAAAATGGAATCCATACAATTTGCAACCAACAGCCCATAAACCCTAAACCTCACTATCTTACCTCTATGTATTGTTATGGCGTGCATCTAGCAACCTAATGCTTCTAGTTCAATATGTTGGTTTAGTATAAATGTGATAGTCTTAAATTTATTGTTATTTCCTCAAGATGGTGATTTAAGTCACTCAAAACATATACATCGATAGAAAAACACCTTTTAAGAAGAACTAGGGTGAACTATTTTTTGAATTGAAATGTCCTAAACTGAACAAATATTTTTGTAGACTCCGAAAACATAACAAACCGCTAGTCAAGAACAAGGTGGACATATTTTTTCTAAATGATTGACTATCTATTTCCTGTCAATCTAATATCATTTTAATCTAATTGTATCCTCACGATGGTGTTCAGTTAACATTGAAACTTCTCGAAAAAGCAAATAAAAAACAAGAAATATGTTGAATTCATTTAGGAAGTAAGAAACGATGATTTAAAAAAATTATTTAAGGAAACTGGAAAAGTTTGCCACAAAACTGAATAAAGGAAAATTATACATATACAGTTTAAATATTGGTATAAAAGAAGAACTTCTTCCAACATTTACAAATACATAACTACATCTATATCTATGTTCAAATCACAATATGAAATCGAAAAAAAAAAAGACTGAGATCTTTCAACCGTAACAAGCGGCCTTCGTCAGAGTCAAAAATCTAACTGAAATTCTAGATGCAGAACATCTGGTGAGGGGTTGAGAAGATAGGGAGGGAAGAGTGGTATCTTAAAAGGGTGAAAGTGCAGGAAAGGACAAATGTCCAGAGAAACAAAGGAGTACAGTAAGAAAAAGTAAAAAACCATCCGCTAGCTGTCAACCCTCTTAGAAGAGATAATTGCCCTCATTAACACTGAGTCAACCCGGAACAACCCGTTACTAATGTTTATAATTTTTTTTCTATTAAATATAATTAGAGAGGATTCGATATTATTTCTTAACAACATCGATTATTCCTAGGTAGTAAATTTAGCTCCTGTCAAATCAATATGATCATTTTCATTATTTATATGCAAGAATAAGACACTATTTTTTTTCCTGTCTACATACGTTTTATTGTTGTTGTTTTACACGTGTCTTTAAAGAGTTACCAGTTTGACCAATATAAATTTTATGACAATTTTTGAACGCAATCTTACTGTACTCCTTTGTTTCCACAAACATCCCTCTCTGGACATTTGTCCTTCACATTACACCCTTTTAGGATACCACTCTTCCCTTCCAGTCTACTCAACCCCTCACCAAGATGTTTCTGCATCTGGTGTTTCAGTTGGGTTTTTAACTCTGACGAAGATTGATTGTTAGGGTTGAAAGATCATAGTCTTTTTTTCCCATTCCATATTGCGGTTTGATCACGTTTTTATGTAAAATCTTATATCCACATCTATATACATCATATAAATGAAAGACAATTCAGCAAGACAAATTACAATTAAAATAAACTGTGACACATTGAAAGATACAAAACGTAGACTCACTTATCAATATTTGACGGTTATGGCAATCTAAATATTGAAAAGTCAGTCTCCGTTATATTTCTATCTATGTGTCACAGTTTATTTGAAGTATATATATATATATACAATTAAAAGAAACGGCCCAGTGGACTTTTTTACAATAAAATAAAAAACGAAGGAAACACACAGAAAGACACAGACATAACTCACATCGATATTTCGACAATCGTCGTCATCAGGAGGTGCGAAGAGCGAAGAGCGAAGAGTCCCGCAGGAAGACAGGGCGGTACCGATTGTCGAAATATCGATGTGAGTTATGTCTGTGTCTTTCTGTGTGTTTCCTTCGTTTTTTATTTTATATATATATATATATATATAAAGCATCAAACATACATATACCTAGAAATATATTATTATAAACATATACGTATAAATAATACAATTTATCAAAATGATAAAATTAGCGGATGAACATTTATACAAATTGAGTTAAATTAAATATGAACTAAAATATTTTTTAACAAAAAATAATATTGATGGAAGGAATGGATTAAAATCGATTTCAGTTTCAGACAATAGAAATTGTTATGCTCTTTTCTTGAACACTCTCCAAGTTCAACAATGAAGCCGACTCCTCTATTCGGCCTGACAAAGGGCTATCGATTGACTTCACCTCCCTACGAGAATGAAACGGAGGCAAAAGTTTATACTTGCCTGTCACTGGAAACATTTAAAAGGTATATTCAAAACTCATATTTAGAATGGGGAAAGTTGTTTCAAGAAACGAAATATAAACATAAGCGTTTTTTTGAAGCACTGTTTTTGCAAAGCCATACTATATTTCTGCTCAGCCCAGGTATATATAAAATATTATAATTATAATAAAATATAATTATAACTAATAATTACAAAAACAATGACTGTATTTGGTTTGCTGTTTTGTTCATTATTCTAAAAGTAAATTAAATTTTGATAATTCGTGGTCGCAGATAGTTATAATCGGCGTATCTGTTTGATATAGTACCCGTGATGAAAGATAACTTTTAAGTTTGAAAATTTTAAAACTATATCAATTGGTTTTAAAATTGCTCTTATCGGTAGTTTATGACAAACAACTATAAAATAAACAAAATGCTAATAAATATATAATAAAAAATCGTTGGAGGAGTCTAAGATCAATTAAAGAAAACAAAATAGTCGTAAATAAATCGTTTACTTAATTATTTGATTTTAATATTACTGTTACCAACGTAACAAAGATTTGCTGGACTTAGATACCGGTGCATTTGTTGAACAGTATAGACACTTCATTAGGACGCCAATATTTTAAGCGCTCATTTTAAAATAAATTATGCTCACATTTTGGGCAAGAGGATAAAAGTTCATGACTCACTGTTAGTAGTTCGGGGCAGCCTTTAATAGTAATGGCTTTGATCTATCTTTGTCCGTCTGTATTATTTTATTGAGATGCAAAAACGGTCATCAGGTTACGCTATTTTGGTTGTCTGGTTAACAGTGTTAAGGAAGTGGATACTGACTTAATCTGGATCCAAGACAGGAACTAGAGTATTATGGTTGTAGACTACATCCACTGTTCTACCTAAGAGCTCTTAATAGACTGTCCGTACCACGAGGGTAGCCCATGCAGAACTTCTGTTCTGCAAGCCCATTTGTCAGTGTTGGAGTCATGATGGCTTTTGTTCTTTACTCAGACTAGAGAGTCACTGTATGTGATGTAGTGTCTTCTCAGAAGGTTCTGCGCAGAGAAACATGATGGACTTATGTGATTCTGAATCATACGTCACTATAATACGTAAGCGTATAATTATACGCAAGTCTAAATCACTAATCCTAGACCCTCGACTTTTACCATTGGGTAAAGATCATATCTTGTCAGGTGGAACTTGAAAACGGCTGCTCGCTCAGGCGCAGCCGGCTCCCGGCTTAATGCATATTTCCGGTCGGTAAAAAAACCAAATCTTTTATGAATCCTAAGATAGTCATAAAACTGCAAGAAGAGAGCAGTCAAGGCCTCCTTTGGTTTTATTGATTTTCTTCTTGTTACTACAATAGATGTAATGTCGTGGTTCCTACTTTCACAAGGTCTACCTTAATATTCCATTTTGACTATAGCTGAGATGTTGTGGACCTAGTAAAGCGGAAAAAGTGCATCATACAACAATCCATAGAGCTGTCGTGCTTTATTAATGCTGTGGCAAAAAATCTGATGAACATAAAAATATATCAAAAGCAAAGATAAATGAAGATGATTTAAGATATGCGTCGTTGATGGAAACGAGAATTTATATCCATCAGATAATAACTACATGTTTAGGAGCACGCAAAGATTAAAAAACAAACATCAAATTTATATTTGCAATTACAGCATGAAAAAATATACTAGACAATGCACTCTCCTTAATCTCAAATTACGACCCTGCAACTTTTCCTCCCTTTTCATTCCCAATTTCTCTCATTGCATTGTGAGAAATTTACCTTATAATTTTTTCTAGGGCAATGGATAGATAAGAGGTCATGTCCGAATTGAGCTATTAGGGTAGTTGGCAGTCCATATCCTTCGTTCTAGAAAAAGTTCGTCTGAGATAAAGCGAAAGAACTTCCACAGACAACAGTAGGATCAGCCTGTTCTGATATAATGTTTGCCATAACCGTAAGACTATACTGTAGGTCATTACGCCAACACAAGCATCATCAATGTATTAGGAATGATAAAACACACTGGTGTATGATACAATAATTCAAAACAGACTACTATTATTGAGAGAACTGTAAATAAAAATATTCAATGGTTTTTGTTTTTGAAGATACACAGTAGACTTTGCATATTTGCGGTTCCCAATTTCTTACCCACATTCTCACGGTATGACATTCATCGATCTATTCGAATATTTCTGAGCCATATTCAGAAGAAAAAAATAACATTCATGATACTTAAATACATTTAAAAGGAGTCAAAAAAACAATGTCGGTTAATATAAATCAAATAATTAAAAAAAAGAGATGGTACAGTATAACTATAAATGAGTTTACTTACTTACGTATTATATCTTTTTTTTGTATTAAATTAAATAATAGTAATGAATATTATCATACTGCAACATTAACATATTGCATTACTGCATTAATCAGCAAAGAATGTAATTGCTGTGAATAACAAGGGTATACTGTATACGAAACTCACATTTGGATATTTCACACTTCTCTTGTTTAGTAGAAATTTTCTAATATTAAAAAGCAGATCACCTTTACAATCTGTTTCATGTGTTGATATTAGCTGTGATTCAAATTTCAATAAAATCAAAGTTCATGAATTTATATAAAAGACTAACTTCTCTTCAACTTTTTCACCATCACTTACAAATTGCCTCAAAACTGTAAAATGTAACTTTCAATATATTTTTTTTATATCTATCTATATAAATTTATTCATAAAAGCACCACGCATTTTAATCTATTGGTAATTCCAATTATTGAATTAACATATGGAGCAATTTAAGCAGAAATATTAGTCACTATAATTCTAGTGATTTGAAAACCTATAAATACAATCTCTATTGTACAATTATATATTGTATTCTCTATTCTCTGTATCTGTATTCTCTATTGTATTTTACAATTTTATAATTACTCTGATTTTTATGTTAACCAAACTTTTTCTTTTTCATAATAAAATAGCTAATCTATATTCTAAAGTGCTATGGTTTTATAAATTATTATTTGCATCAATATATTGATGCCAATTGCATGAATATTTTGAACGCATACACAAACACAAACGCACACACACGCCATTTATTCATTAGCAACTAAAATCATAGAAATCTGTTAAGGTCATAAGATTGTTTTTTTTTTTGTTATGATAATATATAAACAAAAATAAAATTAAATGAATCACAGATAAAACCTTACAAGGAATTTTCAAAAAAAAATCCATAATATTTTTTCTTGATAAAAATCGTTTATTTTTCTCTATTTAACTTAATTACTGAAGGATTTACTTATAATGAGGTAGAGATAATGGCAGTTAGGTTGGGACACGCTCTGTAATGAACGAGACAGAGGATAGAGCTTCTCGAATTAACACAATACAAGCAAGAAATGAATAATTCATTTCTAATCATCTCCAGATTGGGATGACAGCTATCAATGACGAGGCCATTAGGCCTTAACTTTCTTCCCTTTAAACATTTTAATTATCTATTCATTTTTGATTGTGAGAAAAGCTAATATATCCTGTAATACAATTCTGTAATAAATATTCTTTTAAAAGTTTAATTTATATTAACATTCCTGGAGTCAAGACAATTTATTTGGTTGTAACTAGTAGTAAGGATAATTTTACTCTAAGTATATATGCAAGCAAACGTGCGTTCTTTGTCGGTCGCATATATTTGTCCTTTTAGCATCGATCTTATATGAGTTTTCAAAAAAAAGAAAATGCGAAAATATCAATAAAATATTAATGAGAATCTAATAATCACATATCTATGATGAAATTAAAATATCTCTATTTAAAATTTAAATTTGATTGTATGTTTCCAATAGTCACTTTACTCGCCATTTATGTTATTTGTGCTTCTATTAGTGGAAATATCGGTTCCAGGCTAGGTCCTAGGTGAAAAAGGGGGTGTTTTAGTTGGTAGTCTGGTTCATACTGGGAGCCCAGCACTATGTGCGTAAATGCATTTCACCTCCTTACCCAAAAAAAAAATTAGTGGAAATATGGCTATTTTGTTATATGGTGTCTAACTTAGATATTGGTGGGTCACAATATTTGTATCTTCCATATATAAATGTTAAATCCTATTTTACTCATGTGTGATTGAAATCTGAACAAAATGAAGAAAAATATTTTATAGTGATTTTTTTTAATAATTCCGATTTCAAAGTTTATGACTGAAAAGATCTACATATACAAGTAATTGAGAACCTTTCTTCCTGCTAAAGAGGTATTTTTAATTTTTCCTTCTCCTGTAATAGTAGAATTCAACGGCAGCTGGTTTTTTTCTGGCAATCCCATTTTTCTTATGTTCATATAGAAATGAGTTATGTCATCTCATATCTGATGATTACTTGATGACGCAAGTGAAATATGGCAGTAAGTTTTTGTGATCTGCTGCTTACATAAATGTACACACAGCAACTTAATGATTTCCCATACTTTTAAGCAAGTCTCTTTTAAATGTAAATATTTGTTCACGTTAAAAAAAAATAACAACAGATATCTCTAAGCCTATGTCATTATGAGTGACATTTACTTTTATACAGAGAGGATAGAGCATGAGATTTTTTTCTATTTAAAAAAAACCTTACATATATGGTAAGAAATCAACCAACTTTATTAACATCTACAATACTCTCTAAAACCAATATTTTGCCATATTTCAAGCCAAAATTGTCAACTTAGAAAGAATTTTAGCACCCAAATGTCATCTGAATGAGATCTTTTTTTTTTTTTTGTTATTAAATGCCCAATTTTCATTCTCTAAAAGTAAAGCTTTACATTTTCAAAATCCCTATTAATTTATCTGCTGATATTTATTTTACGCATTTTTACAAACTTACTTTCAAGATTATAAACTAGATTGAATTTTGTTAATCAAAGTCAAAAAAAAAATAGCATTAGAAAAGAAGTAAAATAAATAAAATAGTGCTTTGTGATTAATGCTTGTAGTTTGGTATTCATTGAGGGGAATTAAGTGAAATGACCATTACTAACTTTGTTGAGGAAAGGACAATGGGCCGGCTGAGTGGTTGTCCCTTCAGGAAAGCGCAAAGTTAATATATTCATGGAAGGAGAATTCAGTTAAGGCAGATTGTAGGGACTGATCGGTTCTTAATTCTATTTACTCACACGGTTCAAACATCAATCTACTTTCACAATATTAGAGTAGCTAAAAAAACTCATATTTCCCTCCGATTATTAAAACTTATCATATTTTACACAAATCTTACACTTTTCATATGAAACAAAAAGTAGAATATTAAAATATAAAAGAAAATAAGACCATTAAAAAATGAGGAAGTAATAATGATTATCTCAAGACCGGGAATGAGAGCTTCTTCAAAAGACCTTAAAGTGGTTTGGGTATCATCTCTGGAGAGTTCTCTCAAAACATGGACCCTAAAGTACTCATTAAAGGGAAGGTTATTGTAATGAGCGTGAGTGACAACAGACAGCTGCTTTCGTTGACCAACGGTTGACTACTGAGCATTTATGCGGAGGCTAAGTAACATAGAAGTCAAGCCCACTTAGAATTAGTGATATTTTGAACAGTCTAGACGATAAACGCAGTAGCTCTATGTGCAAGAACTGAGTAAAAATAATTTAATATGTTGCATATACTGTGGTCATCTCATAGTGCCATAAAAGATATTTTCTTTAGAAAAACAAATATAAGTTCATAAGAACTTATTTGAAATAAAACTTTGTACATATTAAAAAAAACTGTGATTATTTTGAGCTGATATCAATCCAAATATTAGACCTTCTATAACTACATCAAAAGATTAGGTATTTTATTTTAATGTAGTAAATGTCGCATAAAATTATTAAATGTCAAACAAGAAGATTGCAAGGGCTGACGTTTTTGATCCACAGAAAAGGATTGGTTTCAATTCTAAATATTGCCTTAGAGATAGAGTTCACTGGATAGATTTTAGCAATTTGGTGAGGCCCCTATTTGATGCATACGCCTAAAAGAATGAGATATAAGTAATACATTAGTGCCATCTGTATCTGTCTAACTCTGAGCTTTAAACTCTGAGTAGCTTAACTGCACCAGTCCTGAACCAATGTACCTGATCATAGTAGTCTTACATGAGCTGAACTTTTTCTTTCATGTTTGGAATTCCGTCTAGTTTGGCAGTTGACATTGGCCTGTTGTGTTTAAGTATCATAAAGCAGTTCGTTTCGTCCTTCTAAAATGGGAGCACATGCGTGACTAGACTTGAGTCCTTGTTTTAGTACAAATCTATGAAGCCATCCCTGAAAGCTGACAGTTCTGTCACTCGCACCCGGTTATCAAGTAATAAAGTTAATAGAAAATACAGACAGTAAATTCAAATAGGCAATACAAGTTGAGTATATACTATCCTTTTTTTCGTACCATTACATTTCAAGGCTTTATTGTAAGTTAAAAACTTGATATCAGATATTTAACTTCTTAACATGATTACAATGCTTGCTGTAGCACAAGTAAATCAAATGTATGCTCTAAGCAATATAAGTAAATTCATTTATACATTTGTTGTCTACTATTTATATTGCAGCATCTTATTTCTGTGGCAGCGTCGAAATATTGTAACAAATATGTGTCATATAAGATAATTGAGAGCAATATTTAGCAATAACATGATCAAATTCACTGAAACTAAATACCGTTCCCTGCATATACAGGCCACATATTATTCAATTTTTTTATTGTCATGAGATCTGGTATTTTAAAATTTTCCTTGTTTTGATATATAATATTTATTAGTGGGCCTTAAAGAAAAACAATTTTTTTTTAAGTTTGCTTTTTTTAATTCATTATAGATTTATAGGTATCAAGTACAAGTAGTTTTTAGTATTAAGAACATAGATTCCTACCTAAATATTCCAATATCAAAAAAGTGTTAACTTTCCTTTTTTAGGGAAATATACTGTCCAGTCAGCAGTCAATTTTAAAGATTTCGCTTTTTAAACCAGAAGAAGTTTGCTGGTTTGTTTTTTCAAATAATCTTCAAATTTTTACAAGATTTTATTTTAAATTGTTTCATTTCATTCTATAATTTCTGAAAAAATATATATCTTAGTATAGCCTGCAAATATACTATTTGAATAGTTAAAAAAAGAAGGTTTTCAAAAGCTCTAAAAAAATATATCAGACAAGTAACACATTTTGTTGTAATTCTGTAGCTATTCAAGGAAGAAGTAGTTGGAAGTGGTTATGGACTGGGTAGCAAAAATATCAAGAGTTGAAAGTATCACAATCTGTTTATGGCCACATAGAGAGTCACTTTGATCTCAGAGATAACCTTTTGAGAACAAATGGGATTTAAGAAAAACAGATTAAACTTATCCTTTTGAAGTCAAAAAAAGAATTCCCGTGAAAACCTTAAAGTATCCATCTAATCCAAGAAAGGTTTTGCTAATTTTAAACAATCATAAAGTAAAAACGTTTCCATTATAATCCATACAGTATTTTAAAATTACTTCACTGAATATCACCTTTTGTTAAACCTTTTTGTAAAATATAAACGTACCTAGTTTCTTTATTCCTATGAATTATAATAATGCAACTGGACGATCTTTTGTAACTTATAGAAAGAGACAATCCATGTAAATTTACTTTAATAAAACTACTTGTTTTGGACAATTTGATAAATAAAAAATCTGGAGTACCCTACGAGTACACTCGTACACTCAATTTACTATAAGTAAACATAATATCATACTTCTTAGGTATATAATTAATAATGTTCCATTTAGGTATAATATAAATGTCTAAATGGGAGATGTGTATTAGTCTTTCATTTCTGGAGATAGTACAGATAGTGATTGATTCACTTATCAACACATATATACGCTAAGAAACTATTCCTCACACATCAATTTTACCTAATGATACTATAATTCACAAACCAAAATAATTTACAACTAATATTAAACTCTGTTTAAGAGGACAATACATAGATTGATTAAAGCATTTTGTAGGACAAATCCATCATACCAACGATAGTAAGAAACATTTATGTTTATTGGGAGTGAATTTTTACATGCAAAAATATTATTCCACTTACATCTCATATAAATCAATAAATTATTTAACTTTTTTCCATTATAAACATCAATTTTATCTCAGTGGATTCGCTAAAAAAAATAATTCTAAGTCAATGTAAATAATGTACAAAAAAATATCAAAAATTCGACAAGTATAGTAGGTGATCCGTTAGTCTAGGATAAACAAATAGTCTTTACAGTTTTATCTCAACTCATTCTCCACATAATGTTCTGTTTGTAGGCATAGTTTTATTTTGATCCGTTCAACAGTATGGCTTGTATTGCTCCCACAAGCTTTGAGATTAAATTATAAGTCAACATTTTTACATTTTTTTAAAAAAAATATTTCCCTTTGTTTTAAAATTCTGAATATATTTTTCATTTGTTCCATTTGTAACCTCAAAGATAATGCTAAAATTTCAAAACTCTTGAGTTAGTAGTTTAGGAGAAAAAAACAGTTCTTGGCAAAAAAAAAAAGGCACATTCCCGTCATGCATAATTCTTCCCAAACAATAGGGATCATCTACACTATGAGGCCCATTTTTTTGTAAAATATCAACTTGATCCATCAAAGATTCTGGACCGCAGCGTGGTAACAAGCAATGCTAACACACTTCCCCCCCCCCCCCCCCCCCCAACCATCCGCTCACAGACATCATCGAAAAAACATCATAAAATGACTTCTGGGACCTCAGAACATATAATTCTGTCAAAATCTTGAGATCGAATTTTTTCACGATCACTATACTTTACATATTTTAAGTAAAATATTATAAACTCTAAGAGGTAAGAAAAAATAGAACATTCCTGCTTCAACCGGACATTCTAAAAAGTACAAATTATTTATGTTGTTTTTTTATACATTTCTATAATTAATTTTGATTATCTATTTAAAACAAATAAGGCATAAAATAGTATAGATCATAATACTTCTATGTTCTGAAAGCTTTGAAAATTTCGACACGACTTTTCAAGTTGCTGATTTAAAACGCAAACACAATATCCATTACTATTAAAAATATTCAAGAATCAATATCTGTGTCATCACATGTGTCATCATGTGAAACAAAGACATTTTTTTAAAATAAATTGTTTTAATTTTAAAAATTCAAATAGAAACAGAAGATGAGATTTGTAAGAAAATGTAACGGATATGTAACGTAAAACATAATAAAAATATTTAAAGTTAATGGATATGCATGCTACATATTATTCTTCAAGCAATGTTATAATATTCAGTTTCTTTATCATCCCAATTTTCTTTAACATATATCTTAATAATTTTAGATAATGTGTCTAAATTAGACCATATTTCAAATACTTTGTGTAATATTAATGTATTATACAAATATACGATTTTATTTAGTGTGTCAAATATCAAAATAAAATACAAGAAGCAATCTTATGAACTTAATTTTTTTAAAGAAACTCTCAAGAAGAATATTCTAATTTGAAATAACGACCATAGTTTAGTTTTAAATTCTATTTCTGGATTCCTTGAAATTCACCCTCTTTTTTACTAACGACTCGAAGAAAAAAAAAACATAATTAAAAAATCCTCAGAAACCTTGGGAAAGGAAATCTATTTAAAGTCATTTCTTGGTATGCAATCTAGTTTTTTTTGAAAAAAAAAAACCTTACTCATCACAATCTAAAAAATAAAGAATTATAGATTTTTCTTAAAATAAAAGGCCTTAGTTTTTAATAGATGTTAGTGATTATTAAATCATATTAATGATTGTTTTACAAAAATTAACTGTTTAACTAAATAAAACAGTTTTTATATGAATATTAATCGGACATCTTTGGAACTGATTATAATAGAATACGAAATGATGAAAAAACAATGAATACTTAAAATTTAATTATTCATTAATTTGATTGCATTTAATTAATTTAAGTTATTAATCTTATTTAATTTAAATAACAGAGTTCTGAAATGGCTGTTCTGAAAATATAAATATAAGAGTAAAAATAGTTGAACATAATGATATAAAATTGCAATAATATATCAACCGCTTGATAGAACAGGGGTGTTCTTTTAATTGGAATTCAATGAATATTCTAGGTTAGAAAATCCAACTATGGTTGTCAACATTTCGGTTTTAATTAAAACCTTTATCATTAGCTTGCTTGTTTAGCTAATTTCAAGATAATTTAGCATGAAAAAGGTTTTAAATAATACCGAAACGTCGGCAACGAGAGATTGATTTTCGATCCTAAAAAATTGACCAAACCTCAATTACATAATACACATATAATAATAACTATGGAGTAATGTACTATTATAATTGATAAACTCATAAGATAGTTCAATAATGTGGTTTTGATACAATAACTTTCATTTAAATAAAATAAATAAATTTGTTTAGCAGCTGAGCATTATGTCCTGACGTGGTTGAGTACTTGTAGTAAGTACATTTGCTCTGTTTTGCGCTAGATGTGTGTGGGGCATCCAGATATTGGAAGATTGAGGCACAAAATTGTACCTTATGCAATCGAGTTAGTTCATTGACAATTAATATTGACTATCTGCAAAAATTTAAGAGTTAAAAATGAATTTTATACATTCACAATGAATTATTTGAGAGATGGACAACATTTACGTCATAGTAATATATACTGCGTCTACTTGACTTTTTATATTGCTATAACTTCTTGACCACATATTCTTAAAACCTAAAAATGGTTTCTTGAGAATCAGGAATAAATATTGACTACTACTTATTATAATCTGACATTTCCCATAATTTTTTTTTAGCATTCTCAAAGTTTTTTGGAAGTAAAAGAAATATTTGAGCCATTTATTGAACATCATCATAACACACGAAAACAAAAGGAAAACGAAAAACCCTTATAATAGGTTCATAATCAAGAGAACTTAATTTTTGGACCTAATCCTCAAGAAACTTATTTTAAATTTTACTTTATATGTGTAAGCATATTTGTAAAATGTTTAAAAGATTTTTTTAAGCATTAATTGATAAAAAATTGCTGTAGTTTTTTGTTTGTCTTTTGCTAGATGGCGGGTTTTAGTAGAAAGTTACACCTTTTATGCTGATTAATATTACATCAACTTAATGATACTACCATTGAGATTCCTAAATTTATCCAAATTGAAATATATATTCTTACAATCCTGGAACCAACGGTCCTAACCCCTTTAATAGGCGTCTTTTATCATATAATCTTTTTACCCCCTACTTGAGAAATCGAGTGCCAGAATGTGAATGGATCTACAAGTCTAAATGCGAGTGAACAAACCTCTGAGCTCACTTAAAACCACAGTATTCAAGCATAATAGGACCATATCACAGAGCTAACTTAAAAAATAGTAATAAACATCTACATACCAAAATATGATTTACGGATTGAAACAAAGATGAAAAAATCGTCAGTTTATGTGAGAAAATTGTTATTTTCTTGTAATATATTCCAAAGAATATATCTATTCTATAGATAGATATTCTATATCTATTCTATCTATAGCGTTCACTATGGGTTTAGAACGCCAATTCTATTTCTCTACTCGACTACCCATAACCCTTTGTGTCACTCAAAAATTATAACAATAAGTACTGTAATTAATTCACTGAACGTGATTAACAGGGATAATTTTAATTGTTGTTCTTGGTATTAAGGCACCGAAACAGATTTTTATATGCCCAAGCTTTTGATATATATTCTTGACATGATTCAAGATATATACACAGCAAGTATATTTAGCAAATTAAAAATAATTTAAAAGTAAAAAAAAATCATTTATTTTATCATATAAATAAATAAAATATCAATTCAAGTTTATACACAATGAAATATATTTAAAATAAACAAACCATGTAAATTGAAATATTCAATTTATTTACCTAACATAAAATAATATTAATGAAAGGAATGTGTCTTTATAATACTACCTTAAAACATTCGTATTTTATCTGCAGTTATCTTTAAGTTTGTTTCTAAAATTATTCATTTTTAAACTCTAATATAGTAGTTTATTATATATTTGTTACATTTATTTATAACACATTTGCACTACTGTCATCAGCGACCACGCAAGCCTCTGAGCTACTCTGTCTCTATGCCTTTATTTTATTAGCAGTGTTTATTTTATTTAAATTTTAAATTCAAATTTTTTTTTTGTTACGTTTATGTTTAATATATTTGTGGTACTGTCATCGGCAAGCACGCAAGCCAGTGGGCTACCCTGGCTCCATGCCTTTAGTTTATTACTAATGTTTATGTTACGCAAATAATAAATTAAAAACATTTTTTTTGTTAAATTTATATACCATATAACACATTTGCACTACTGTCATCGGCGAGCACGCAAGACACTTGCTACCCTGGCTCCAATTTTGGGAGAAGTGATAATTTTCTTTTATTCAGGTAACAAATAATATATATTTAATTTCAGGTCTCTATCTCCACGGGAAATGGGTGAACAAACAAACAAACTCACGAACTTTATATATAGAGATTTATACCGTCATTTAATGTAAATAGGTACAAATATTAAATACAATATAATTTAATCACTACAGCCGTGATAAAATTATCGTCTAAATCTGAAGAAAACTATCTATTTGAAACTAGATCATTAGTCATAAAATATTTTTATGTGGAGGATTAATATATAATTTCCAAAAAAGAATAAATATCTTATTTTAACAGGCAATACAAGTAGAAAACTAAGATAACTTCATCTTTTTTCATATAATTAGTATACTAATTGTTTGTACTGCTTTACTGAGTGAAGTACAACAATTAATGTGGTTTAGGCAATGATATTGACTGCTTAGAGCTATTACCAGCTATAATTTTCCCATTAGTCTTCACAATGGCATGGAATAGTGCATTTTAATTTCATTTTACATAAATAGTATGCCAAAAGAGTCGATTTATTTAGTCATGCAAAATTTATGCATCACTATAACTTGTATACTCAACTCTAATTATTCATAGTAACAAGGCAGATGATCTAAGTGGCTCTTGAAATTCCTTCGTTGGGTAATATAGGTTGATATGAAGCAACATTTTGATTTAGTAGTTGCTAAGGTAGGAGTCTACTTTGACTCATTAATAAAGCTGTAATCACTAAGCCAAAAGTCTTAAACAGTTATATAAACTTTCCAGTTGCAGTAATTATTGCTACAGTAGCAAATCAAATTTATGTTAAGAAAATAACACTTAAAACAGTATTAATATGATTATAGTTTTTATTGAAAGTTTTTGTTTCAAGTATAATGCTGTTTATTCATTCATATAAACAAAACTTTTTAAATCATGTTAAGCAATGATTACGTTTTTACTGAAAACTCTGCCGATTTTACTCAATTTAGGGAAACCCTGACGAGTCATTAGAGTTGGATAGCTCTTCCTTCCCTCTAATCGCTCTCCCATGAGCAAATAGTGGTAAGTTTTATTGTTCAGCTGTTGAGGGATCGTTGGAGAGTGATGATGATTATTTTATGTCAGCCTCTACCAAAACTGATCTTTACCTATTAGTGGAGGACTAGTTCTGCAGTTCATACCATCTAATACTGAAAAACAATATTACTTCTAAGAAAACCGTAGAAGAAATGCACCACAGTATGGTAAGTCTTTCTAAAAACGACAGTTAAACCCCCGGTACAAAGGTGGCTCTATTACCTCACTACCAATAAATTACCTCACAACAATTTACACTGGGTTGAATTAGTTAGTTAATATTGGTCGAATGCGTGACGTAGAATCGTGGTGCCCGCCTCCGCGAGGTCCACCTCAGACACCCCAAGTTTGGGTGGCTAGACTTGGAGGTGACAAAAGGGCAACACGTTAAATCGTCGGCCTGATTTGATCTTTAGGTGTTATGGTTGGAAGGCCAGGGAGTACAGAGATCAAAACAGGTAAGTCTTTCTAATGTTCACCTGATTTGACATTGGAACCACAGGTATCGTAAGGCTAACGCTACAAGATGGCCTGAGGCACTGATCTACTGTGGCCTCTGCCCACAGCGACATAACCGTTTTTATTTTTTCATGCTCACGCTTATAAAACTCCACATTTCAGTGCTATTCTAGGGGTTGAAAGGGGTGCCTAATTTATTATTTATCACCTATTTTTAGAATCAGCAATCCACGTTACCAGGCTGATAACACATTCCCAGTCATACACTTTGTTTAACTCAAGTGCACTAAACACTGATAATCATCTAATAAATTCTGGCTACAATAGTCACAACGAGAAAAATAACCTGTGTAACTTTGCTTGATCTGAAAAAAAAAATTAAATTTTCATAGACTTCGTGTTACCATGGTCACAACAAGGAAAGTAAAAGATATTCATATACAATCATTCTCCTCAGGGTAGCCTCCAAACATTAGATTGCATAGATCACTTACCCATGACTTTCTAATCATCTAATGTAGGCATCTAACATTACGATGTGTATGCTCTGAGGTAGGATGTGTTATGAATTCAAATAATCTTTAAATACATCTGCAGACAAAGTGGTTTTTACCTTAAGAATTTATTTAGGTCAATGATGATTATCTTGACCTATAATGCATTCGTATTGCACATGTCTATACATATATCTATGATAACAAGATTTAACATAAACACGTGAAATAACAATCAATGATCAAACCCACAATATGAAATGGGAAAACATGGCTAAGATCTTTCATCATATTTTTGATTCAGTGTTAACGTGAGTAATAGCCTGTTCTCAGAGGGTTGACAGCTAGCAGATAGTTTCTTTACTCTTTCCTACAGTATTGCTTTGTTTTCCCAAACATCCATTTGTCCCTTCCTGCACTTTCACCCTTTTAAAATACCACTCTTCCCTCCCACTCTTTCTCAAACCCTCACCATGATTTTTCTGCATCTAGTGATTCAGTTGGGTTTTTGACTCTGACAAAGACCGTTGTTACAGTTGAAAGATCTTAGTCCTTTTTTTCCCTTGTTTTATTGTGGTTTGATTGTTGATATACTTATGAGTATGGATGGAAAAATAATACAATATTATTAATTAATAATAAGTAATTATTACAATTTTAGTAAGTAAAAACTTACTTGAATTACACCACCGTATCAGAAGAAAGTTGTATAACTATCTCTGATAAAAAAAACGATTACAGTAAAGTTAACAAAAATTAAAAATATTCATACAAGAACTAAATTTATGTTATATTTTAGAGTTATATTATTATCGATTAAGAACTTATTCATTTCTTAATTATGTTTTCATGTTTAAGAAAGATTAATAAATAACTTTGTTAAGAAGTAAATTCGTTTACACTTTACTTTTAATTAACCTCTTAAACAATTTTCAAAAACTCTTTTCACTACCTACAGATAAGTTAGAAATGGCTAGTGAATAAGAGAGATAAGTTTGTCTTAAAGTCTCTTCAATTTAAAGTTTGTTTGTGTGAAATAGCATTAGTTATTTAAAACTAATTGGTCTTGAAGCATGTCATTAGATCATCTAATTAGATAAAATTAATCAAAAGATTAATGAGAGGGAACTAACTTTCCTTCATGTACGCAGTTTTAATAAAAGACTGGTTATTTAGAAATTAGTAGTGCATTATTATTCTTTCATAAGTTATAAGTAGAAAACAAAAAGTAAGCAACTTTGTTCTTAATTAATGGGAACGGCATATAAATCACTAATGGCTTTATTTATTCTCATTCTATTTATTAACGTTCTTGTTAAAGATATCAACAATAGTATACAAGATTTATATTAGAAATAGGTAAAACCGTCATACCTCGTAATTTACTTCCATTTTTATGTTTATATATTTCTATCTGTTCAGTTATGTTGAGTCTCTGTCCTTTCTGTCCTGTTTGTAGTAAGTCCATTGTATTTTCTAAGCTGTCAGGTGTATGTCCGTGTTCAGTCAGGTGGTTTGCAAAATTTGTTTTATTTGTATTATTTAAATAGTCCTTAAGATGTTCTTTAAATCTTATTTTTAGGGTTCTTCCCGTCTGTCCAATATATATTTGGTTACAATCACTGCACTTTAATTTATATACCCCACTTTTTTCATATTTATTATATTTGACTTATAGAATTATTAGTTTTAAATCCTACCTTTATGCTGTATCGTTTTATTAAGTTCACTATTTTTTGACTAATATTTCCTAGGTATGTTATAGGCACGTATTTATTATTGCTAGGGCTTTCGTATTTGTTATTAATTTTATTCTTTCTATTTTTTTATATTTTTTCTATTAAGCTTTCATTATAACCGTTATTCGTTGCTATTTTTTTTAATTACATTTAATTCCTTATTATAGTGGTTTTGATTCATCGGAATTCTTAGTAATCGATCTATCATATACCAAAAGGCAGACATTTTTTGTTGCTTTGGATGAATTGAAGAATTATGTATGGTTATATCAGTCGCGGTTCATATTTCTAATATAAATCTTATTACTTCTAACGGTTTTACCTATTTCTAATATAAATCTTACTAACCTCAGTGGTATTAGCAATGTGCATGTATTTAATAGTATATAACTTACAGAGTAAGTTTATATATTATATAGATGAATATGATTAACTCTGAAGATGGTGAAGGAGACCGAAACATGTCAGTTATAAAGAATAAAGCATTTGGAGAACTAGTATATTTAGTACCAGAAATATTTAAAAAAAAAGGTGAGAAAACTTGAAAGATGGACAATGAAATTTATTCATGCCACAGCACAAAGGTTATTCAACAAAACATGTATAAAAGAAGGATTGCTCTCCAAATTTACAAATATATATATATTCGTGTTCAATGGTAGCAGATCTTCTCTTAAGCATATGTTATTAAAATAAGCAGCAGTGCATCGGACCTACTACTCACCAATAGACCGAGAACTGAGACCCCGGAGCTACAACGTAGTCACCTTGTGTATGAGTACAAATGCAGTATAGGGGACTGTGCAACCCTCCCATCCTCCTCATACATAGGGATGACTACTACGAAGCTTTCACGGCGTCTAACTGTCTACCTGAGGACTGGGGCTCCTAAAAACCATACGGAGGACGCTCACCGTATAAAACTGACGAGGGAGGCCCTGATTGAGGGCACTTCCATTCTATAAGTGTACCACGAGCCTAGCAGGTAACATATACTGGAGGCTCTATATATTAAAGATTGTAACCCTATCCTAAATGTCCAAAGTAACGATTTCAACTCTGTGCCTAGTTTCAAGAATTTTGATGATAGTTTCAAACTTGTAAGGGAGACGACGGCGTGACTGGACCACAGGTAGTTTTGGCCGACCCTGTCACCATGCATACCTTAGCTTTACTTCCTAAAGCACACGTGTATTTACAAATACACACAGTATTTGTGTAGACACCGTTCAAATATTTTATTCTATTGTAACTTCAGTGCATTAACCTTAATTAATTTTATCTTGTACCTGAAGATGGCCGAAAGCTCGTATGTATTGTTCATTTAGTTATAGTTTTTTTAGTGATTAAATCAGTTTTTTAAAAATGTGGTTTATTCAAGTGTTTTCGTGGTTCACCTCAAGTTTATTGCGTGTGTTAATGTCTTTCACTAACCTTCTTTGGAAGCTACCAGAGTCTCACCGCAAAGTGATACGAAAACTGGAGAGTGTCAACAAGAAATTGGTCAATGCAGAAGCTGCTGCTTATTTTAATAATAATAATATATAATATATATAATATATATATATATATATATATATATAGGTATGTATGTAGAAAATACGTATTAAATGACTGAGTGGTACTTACTATTCGTTACGTGCAGAAAAGGAACTGACCTTAAGGGCAGTGAATAACTTGTACTTACGCTGAAAGTAAACTGACCCTTTACATCTCCTCTACTTTATTTTACCAAAGGAAACATTCAAGAACCCTACTAGAGCCAATATCTTATGCCTTAGAAGGGCCGGTCTAACATTATCATAATGATCCTACCTATTTCTTCTTCACTATCTCTCACTCTATTCCATTCATCTCTTCCATCTCCCACTATCCTTAAGTTAAACTTTTTTTTCTTATCTTTCTTTTGCAGGTCTTTCTAAAATAATTTTTCCTATTAAAAAAAACAAACTGCTTAGTATTACCAATAACTTACAAAGTATATCTTTTCCCATAAAATAAGGATTATATGAATTTAGTAATATGTCATGTTGCAAAAAAAAAAATCCTATAGAATTAAATATAATTTCTTGTGTTCATTGTATTAAATTAAAAACACCACCTTAGCTATGGGATTCACCAAATAGATGATAATTTTTCAAAAATAATCACATGATGAAACCAAAGAAAATAATTTTTATTTACATATATATGTTAGTTTGGTACTGCTCTGAGTGTATGCTTTAACAATATTTTTGATTAGTGTAAAAATAGATTTATGCCCTCAATGTTTACCACTTCTGGTGTAAACTAACAGAATTTTCGTGAAATATATATTAAAAATTAATTAATGAAATAATTAATAATTAATTATATACTATTAAAATATAAAAAATTATACTTGCAAATTTAATGATAGTATTTAAAAGACTATCTCGTATAATCAGTGGACTATAGTGTTACGTCAAGCTACAGTAATAATTCATTTATTTGAGGATATATATATGAATAAAGTATATAAAAACGGAATCAATGAACACTTATATATCCGATCATGCGGTTTGTAGATATAACAGCAATTATAAAATAATCTGTAATGGTTTATATTCAATATTATTTTAAGTTTTATTCTTTTGCTATTAAAGCTTAATCCGAAACTTTTAAATATGTATCATTTCCTCTGTTTAACCTCAATTCTTCTTTTACTTATTATTATTTTTTCATAATTTTTATTCTATAGTTAATTTGAATTTCATTTTAAATTGATTCTTATATACATTATTCTCAGTGACCGTGCGCGTACGCGGCAACATTGTTTGTCTTCAACCCTCTCTGGACTAGTGCACTTGGTATTCATCTATTAACACTCCTGAAGACGATTCAAACCAAAAATTAGATATTTTAAGTGTGTGTTTATATGTGTTTTAATTGTAATTTTTATATGTTTCTCCATCCACATTAAACTTTATTATCTATATTATCATCAAGAAAATTGTACAAAAATAACACCAAACGTTTCAGAGTAAAACGTAAATAGAAAAACACACAGTCTCTAATTTTCAAATTAATCGACATCAGAAGAGAAGAGATAGGGCTCCAAGCGTACTTGCGAACGGACAATTGTAGAAAAGCAGTATTGTCTAAAGGGAACTTAAAGGGAAGTGAGAAAAATAAATTAATAATAACAAAGATTACGTGAAAAATTGACAAATAATAATAAAAAATATGGCTCTGTGAAAATAATAAATACTAAAGATAATGTACAAATATAAAATTATGTAGAATTTTGAAATACGCTATGCATAAAAATAAATAAAAACCTAAATTTTATAAATAATAAAATTAAATCAAACTTTTGAAAATAAAATGTTAATTTACATAGGCTTTTGAAAGACTCACTTTTCAATATTTTGACCACCATTACGGTCTTGTTATGTTTCAGTCTATGTGTCACTGTTTATTTTAAGTATATATATATATAATTTTAAATTACACAAAGCACGACACAGAAAAGACAATACAAAGAAAACTTACAGAATTCAATATTTCGAACTGTTGTTCGTCATCAGGAGAGTAGACTTGAAGAGAGGACGAAGTGAGAGAGATCTCCTCACGTCGAAGAACGGAGCGCGAATGAAGAAATAAAGAGTCAACCGAAGAGAGCAGCACTAGCATAAAAAAGGAGCTAGGCACTAAACGTCGGAGAACGGAGAAAGCAAAAACAATAAATAAAAATATAAAATTAAAAATTATAAATTAAATATTATAAAAAAAAGAAAATAATAAAAAAAAATATATAATAATGAAATAAATATATATATAATATAATAAAAAAAGAAGAAAAAGGGGAAAAAATATATATATATATGAATATGAATAAATAAGTTAAAAATAAAAGGAAAAACAAATAAAAGTTAACGCTTCTGATTTAAACCGGGATCTGATCGGTCCCCAATAACCATATGTGGGTCTCCTCAGACGCTCTTAATGTCAAACTACGGTCTGTAGTTATATACGGTCTGTATATATATATATATATATATATATAAAAAATAAATTCAAAACGAAGGAAACACATAGAAAGACACAGACATAACTCACATCGATATTTCGACCATCGTCGTCATCAGGAGGTGTGAAGAGCGAAGAGTCCTGCAGGAAGGCAGGGCGGTGACTCCAACCTTCCTGCGGGACTCTTCACACTTCCTGATGACGACGATGGTCGAAATATCGATGTGAGTTATGTCTGTGTCTTTCTGTGTGTTTCCTTTGTTTTGAATTTATTTTATTTAAAAAGTCCGCTGGACCGTTTCTTTTAATTGTATATATATATCTAGCAGTTGTACCCACTGAAAATATGAAGGTTTCCTGTCACGTTAATAGTCGTACAAGGATCATTAGTAGAGACCTCATGTACGAATAACATAAAATTAATTATATATATAAGATATATGCAAGACTGACAGTGATATGAACATTTCACAAAAAGATTATATTAAAAAAATTATTTCAACACTTCTGACAATCAAATATTTACTATATAAAATAAATGGACACTTCCAAGAGCAGACTGACTGTTTTGACAGTGTTGATAGATTAGTTCCGGAGTAGCTCTTGTAATGTGTTTCCGACACTACAAACAATGGCTATTGTAACTGCTTTGGGCTGTCAGGAGTCAAACAGTTTTGCTCCATAAGTTTTGAAATACAATTCTAGATTATTCAAACTAATGATTCTTAATTTCCAATTAATATAAAGTATAACTTTTGTTTCTTTAAGAGTAATGGAATTTTTAAAAAAAAATTTTTTCATTCAATATTAATTGTTTACTCTAGCACTATTATCTTTAAAAACAATTTTATGAATTATTATAAAAATTATGCTATAAATTTTATAGAATAGTTTAATCCCACAATCGATTTTGTATATTTAAATTCAAAATAGAATGTATTTATTTAACAATATATCTCTAGAGCCTTAAATTGTCATCTTTCTGATATGCTTTTTTTTTTCATCACTATTGTAAATTCTACAGTTGAGTTCAATGTAGCCTAGTAGCTTACGTTCTTACTTTTGTACCCTATTCAATATTCTATGTGGCTTTCAATTTATTCACATGAATGGTGAAAAATATTTGAGCACATCATCCTTCGGATAGGCCGTTAATCTATCGTGTACAATGTAAGGTAAATCACAACTTAAGATATCACCAAACATGTCTATTACGGAATACCCTTGGATAACCTCATGTAATGCTGACCTGTCCCAAAACTTCAATCAGAGACCGAAACTTCTTCTTCTCCTTGGCATTACGGCCCATTTAGGACCTGAGCCTCCGCTACCAAGGTGCGCCACTGATCTCGATCCAAGGCTGTCCTTCTCCAGCGAGCCGCACCTAATCTTCGTAGGTCATCCTCCACATCTTGGAGCCATCGAAGTCGTGGTCTACCTCTCCTTCGGTGACCTCCAGGGTGTCCATACAGGGCTTTTTTGGGCCCTCTATCCTCGCTCATACGATGCACATGCCCCAACCAACGAATACGCGCAGCTTTGATGGTTGCCACTAGCGATGGCTCTCCATACAGTCTTTTCAACTCTTCGTTGGTCCTAATGCGCCATATATTTCCATCTCTTTTTGGGCCATATATCTTCCGGAGCACCTTCCGCTCCCAGCGATTGAGAATGCCCTCTTGGGTTTTGGTCAGTACCCATGCTTCCGATCCGTAAGTAACTATTGGTCGAAGGATGGTTTTATACATGGTAACCTTTGCTTTTATGGATATATTTCGGCTTCTTAATAAACTTAGGAGAGAGAAGTAGCTTTTATTAGCTGTTGCTAATCTCGCCTGTATATCCATATTCACCTGATTATCATGCGTTATTACCGCACCCAGGTACGTTACCTTCTCTTTTCGATGGAAATGTCTCTCTCCCACTTCCAAAGAAGCATACCTGTTTGGAGTTTTGCTGGTGACCATGTACTCTGTTTTTTCAGAGCTAACTTTTAGACCCAGTTCATTTGCCTTGTTCTCCATCTCTGTAAAAACTGTTATTAGGGTTTGTTGGTTTCGGGCAAGGACTTCTACATCATCAGCAAAGGCTAAATGTTGTTCCATTCTATTATATATAGAACCACCTTGATTTGTGGATATCGCTCTTATTGCCCTATCAAGAACAAGGTTAAACAGCACTGATGATAGAGGGTCTCCTTGGCGCACTCCTTTTTCTACTTTAAAAGGGTTGACACAGAATTCTGTACTTTTATCTTGCAGTAGGTATCACTCAGGGTCATTTTCACAAGGTTTATTAACTTTCTTGGGATGTTACATTCTTTTAGGCATCTTAATATTGCTTCTCTTGTTATACTGTCGTAAGCCTTGCTGAAATCTATATATAGTTGGTGAACTTCTAGATTGTACTCCCAGCATTTTTCAAGCGTTTGTCGAAGAGTAAATATCTGGTCAATGGTTGAGCGCCCAGCTCGGAACCCACATTGATAGTCTCTGATCAAACTCTCTGCTAGTGGTGTTAACTTTTTTGCCAAAGCTGTGGCTAAAACCTTGTACCCTACATTAAGTAGTGAAATACCTCTGTAGTTATTACATTTGAGCTTGCTGCCTTTTTTGTGGATTGGGCAGATCAGTGCTTCGGTCCATTCTTGTGGCATTTTTTCTTCTTCCCAAATTTGTCTTATTAAACCTCTATTATTTGACCGAAACACCTCTAATAAAGTTTACCCACCTAAACTTCTAATAAATGTTAACTTTCTCAGAACCTCCAGTAAAGATGAACCATTTCATACCTTATAGTTTTTTTTTTTTAAACAGAATCTTTAGTATTGACGGCTTCTCTAGAACATCTAATGGACATGATTCTGCAGAAACCTCCAATAAATATGAGGTTGCCTAAAATCTCTAATAATATTATTCATAACAGAATCTTTACTCAGATAATTTCTCCATAACTTCTAGTAATATTGGTCCTCCCAAAACATATAATGAATATGAGTCATTTCAGTTCATCTCTAGTGATGATTAGAAAGAAAAGTCACAGCATTTACGAATCTTCATTTATACTTCTACTCATTAAGTAGCATTCAGAAGGGTTGGAATTCCTCTGAATCCAATAGTGTTAGATATTTAATTGCCAAAGTACGAAAATATACATAAAGTTTACAGATTTTCTTCAAAAAAAAACTCCGCCAGTATACACCAGTGGAAACATTTTCAAATATGTAACTAAATTTATATTCACTATAAAGTCGGATCAAATGATACGAGTTCAAAATAGAAGAATAGTAACAAACAGTGTAAAGAAGCATACCTTATAAACTCAAATTTTTGCGTGATCCGTCTTCAAGAGAAAAGAGAGAGGTAGAGCAAGCAAGTCGTAGGCACAACGGCAAGAAACCTACCCGGTAGCCACCATTACTGACTAAATTCTCGTAAATTAATTATTATTTAATTACATTCTTATAAAATCTGGACTTATTAAACTCTAATTTAGAGCCATGTATTTTATTTAAAAAAAAAAACAACAACAACAAAACGAACTATATGATCAGTAGGTTAGTTGAACTTAATGTAGAGCACGAAGTTCAATTATTTCAAAGTTTTCACTAAAACTCTGGATCAACTTGAAGTTAAAACGAGGAGAAAATTTTAAGTAGCTGTTTTCCCTCCAGGTCTAACTTTGACTGGGATACAGGAGAAAACGGTTTTAACAAAATGGTTTACAAGTTAATTAAAAGTAAACTTAAAAAGGTATTTTCTTCTTAACTGCCAAGTACTTTGTAATTAGCATGAATTCAGAAAAAAAAATCATTTTCATTTTTCACCATTTGAATATTAATATTATTAATATATTTGTTTGTAACATATTTATAAGTTGTTTCAAGTGCAACATGATAATATTTTTCTTCATATTGATTTTTCCCCTACAGCATTTTGTCTATCACCTATATCTTAGGTGATATGTATATGTATATGAGTAAGTATATGTGTAAGATATGTATATGAGACAAAATGTTGTAAGGGAAAAATCAAAATAAAGACATATATATATATATAATATATATATATATATATATATATATATATATAATTAAACACACAGAAAGAGATATAATATTGGTTCATGTGTATAGTTGTAGAAAACTATTGTAGATATGCAGTGAAAACAGCAGTGTAAATATTAATAAACAATATATTCTGTGAAATATAGTAGTTCAGGAACAATATAATAAAAACAATAGACTTATCATCATATTTTGTTGTTATAATTATTGACAATTTAGTAATTGTGTGTTTCATATTTGAGGTTCAGAATATGGCGCTTTTCCAGGTAAAACTCCATTGAAGAGCTAAGGTCTTTACATTGGCAAGTTAAGATTGAGTTAGGTCTTCAGGGTGGTTTGAAATATACATATGGAAATAAATTGAAATCATTAGAACTATAGTAATTGAACTGGGTATTTATTAAACTTTGCTTGCTTTTTCTACTGCCAGAGGTAGGAGTTATTCTAAATTAAAAATTGTACAGAACTCTACCCGTTCTAGAACGTGTCAAGAACAGCTAACTGATTTATCGATCATAACTGTTCAATATTATATACTACATATAATAAATATTTTATATTTAATTAAAATTATTCTGCAAGAAACGAGGAAACTAAGGAGCAAGGAAACGAGGAAAATAATTTACGAGGGTGATTGTTAATTACGAGTATTTAGGAATGTTTTATTAATTTAAATAAATTTAGGAGTGTTTTATTATGTCCTCTTAACTGTATTTGTTTTTCTGTATATGCACCTAATAAAAAGAAACTTTTTTATTTAAAAATTAAACTATTTTCTTTCTTGGACTTTTTTAAATTTTATATTGTGAAAGAAAGTGCTAAATTTTTTATACCACAGAGGGGTTTTTCGCAAATGATTGCCCTAACTAAGACCATAAAGATAAGGTCTGACGAATTGCTTCTTCAGAGTAATATAACTCCCATTTAATAATCACGTATTTCAATGTATTTTTTGAAAGCTGATTGACTGTGGAATAACGCTTATTTTAAAAAAAATTACAGACGTATATTTGTACAACTGAAGAGGAAATGTCTATGTTGAGTAAAATCCACTGATGAAACTTTAAGTTAGAACCATAATTTTAACAATAACTTCTTGTTTAATGTTTTCCATTATCCAAATATATTATGTTTCATCGAACTGATATAGATTCAATAAATAATGTATGTTTATGAGATATGAACATCATTTTGAAAAAGAAACAACTCAGAACTATAACAAAACAAAAGAAATCAATGATTTATTGAGTCATTACTAAACTTTACCTGGTTTAAATTTTCATTTTATGTTTGGGGAGGAAAATAGTTCAATTGATAACATTATTATTTCATTTTAAAAAATAATTTGCAAATATAAGTCACCGTTATTCGTCTTAGAGAATTCTGTAAATAAATTATGATTGTTTCATTTTTTAATTAGTATTACTATTCATGCAATTATTTTTTTTTTCCATGAAATTATGGATCAATTATCTAACAAGAGAAGGTAATCAGATAAGCTTAACCTTCACAAAGAAAAGTCAGTGAGCACAAATTGTATCTTAACAAAACTAAAACAGTAAATTTAGAAAGTTATTATTGTATACTATTTCTTGAAGATTTTGAGTGAAAATTTTAAATATATATGAGAGAATTGCAGTGTTTATTGCTACTGAAAATTATTGTAGTATTGAACGTGTCTCGTTTTTCTACTGAAGGATTTTCTATTCTCTTCAGTTCTATTCTCAGTTTATTCTCTTCTTCTACGTTCTTTAAATCTGTTACTAATGAATAATTTAAATATTATATTTATAATGTAATTGAATCAGGAATATATTCGTATAATATTTAGTTTCTCAAAACTGTTAGTAGATTTTATTATCCTGGAGCCAATATGTCATTAGTTTCATAAAGAAGTTTAACGTTTCAAAGTCTGAACATAATAAATTGTTGTAATTCAAGCATTTATAAACGATAAGGAACAAAATGATTGCCTAAGAGGGTCCATTTATTTGACAGTCTTTTCTTTCGTTAAATTGTAACAACAGTTTGATACCATATTCATATGTTGTTGTTTTATTTTTAAATTATTTTACCCTACAGATCCCATTAATCTAGTAGCACAGTAATTCAGCAATAATAAGCCCGTGATCAAGAACTGCTAATTACAACAGGTACCATAGTGCGTGGAAAGATTTGTTCGTAATTAGTTAGTATTTGACATGATCTAGTACAGGGGTTCTCAACCTTTGTTTGCTTGTGGACCCCCTAAAAGCTACTTGTGGACCCCCACTCCCCCGGATACTTAAAAAACATAATTATACAAATTTATAAATAAATATTTGTTTTTAGGTAAATGAATATCGTTAATTATGAAATAATTTCATTACATCTACAACGCATGCGAAAATACAAAAATGTTTTTAAAAAAATAACAAAATATTTCTTCATTAACATTTTATAAAGAACCCTGAAATAAATTGTAACCGAATAAATTTTTAATGTACTATAAAGAGAAGTGCAATAGAAAATTTTAAAACATTAGAACATTTTAACAAACTGACAAAGATATTAGGCCTTATATTTTAATTATGTTTGAATATTGTACGGCCAAAGCTTACTACGCTTTGATTTAATTTTTGGTTTGCTGATAAATTTATATATTCTTAACATGGAGCCCTAACCACGTCTCATGGACCCCCAGTAATTCTCTGCGGACCCCTGGGGGTCCATGTGGACCACGTTGAGAACCACTGAACTAGTATGACGTGATCTAGAACTACTAATTACAACAGGTACCATAGTGTGTGGAAAGATTTGTTCGTCATTAGTTAGTATTTGACATTATCTAGTATGACGTGATCTAGAACTGCTAATTACAACAGGTACCATAGTGCGTGGAAAGATTTGTTCGTCATTAGTTAGTATTTGACATGATCTAGTATGATGTAATCTAGAACTGCTAATTACAACAGGTACCATAGTGCGTGGAAAGATTTGTTCCTCATGAGTTAGTATTTGACATGATCTAGTATAACGTGATCTAGAACTGCTAATTACAACAGGTACCATAGTGCGTGGAAAGATTTGTTCGTCATTAGTTAGTATTTGACATGATCTAGTATGACGTAATCTAGAACTGCTAATTACAACAGGTACCATAGTGCGTGGAAAGATTTGTTCGTCATTAGTTAGTATTTGACATGATCTAGTATGACGTGATCTAGAACTGCTAATTACAACAGGTACCATAGTGCGTGGAAAGATTTTTTCGTCATTAGTTAGTATTTAACATGTTTGAAATTACCAGAACCAGAAGGAATTACACATTTCATGATAAGATTATAATCATTAAGTCTAACATTCTATTATCATTATTATCATTATTATTATTATTTCAGTTAACATTCTTTTATTCACTTTTCGTCACTTCTGTATTCTTCAATCTCTTCCCTAATATCACCTAATAAAATCCACAAAAAATATAATTCATCAAAATGAATAAAAGTTGCTGAACTTTATGCTTACTCAAACACAGAAATTTGAAAAAACAATACTTCGTACTGTTACTATGAACTTCACAATTACTATTTCTATTAACATAAATTTCACATTTATATTGAAATGAAAGCAGATGAAATGTTATCAGGTTTCAAGTTATTAAATGTGACTCTAAAGTTACTCCGCAAATAAAATTGTAAACCTGTTAAAAAATTCTGTTAAAAAAAGTTTAACCTATCAAGGACTATTTTCCTCATTTGTTCTTGTTTAAAATTTTAAAAAGAGAAATGAAGATACAAGGAAAATTGTTCAAAAGAATCTTTAAGATAACACAATTTAAAAATGACTTAATGTCTTAAATTTACACTAAAGTCATTTGTCATGATAATTTGTTTACCTATATGTTTAATAAAATTGTCTATTATATATTTTAGATTTTGAAAATAAATAAAATATTTAAAAGAAATTGTTATCTAAATGTTTGTACTTTTTTTATCACTTATAACTTTAGGAAATTTAAAGGTATACACGATCTAAAAATGTATTTCTTTTTTAATTGTTTAAAACTTAATTATTGATACAGGTGTCGTACATTAATAATGTGTACAAGGGTAGTGCATACCTTAATAGTTGTCGGCTAACTTCAAATATATTAACCTTTTAAAAAATAAATATGAACATAAAATTACACCAATAAGTGTCCAGGAATATCTTCGTGGCAATGAGTTCACTTTTCGTCCAAATGGATGCCATTTAGTTATAGAAATAAAGCAAACAGATACACAAACATACTTCTGAATTATATATGTATAGGTCATTATATGTCTGTTTTCAATGGATTTGATAAAATTTTACAGTTCATGGAGAAATAAAGCTATTTATTTAAGTGTTGTCGAGGGAGGGGAAATACCCTTGGGTGGCGACCTTCCCCTTGAGAGGAGCTCCGTGGCAGATTGAGGACTGCCTCAAGGCCTCAGCCCAGGCTGACAATCGAAACGGCTTACCCGCAGCTAAATCACTTCTCTTGTCGACAACAATCGCCGACAGAGAGTCTATCAATCTCTAAACGAACCGACAGCTTTCATTAAACATTATGCATCTAAACATCCGTTAAAGAAAAATTACAAGGTAGTATTTGACATACGATCCACTCTCCATCCTAACATTTCCATTGTGACCTTTAAATACGAAGTTCATCACAAAATACGAGTTAACCCCAAGCACACTTGAGATATTTATACCTAATCTCCTGAAAATCCATTCTTACTCAAATTACAAAAATATTTTCGCCTAAAATTCACAGTAAGTCAAAAGTAAAGAAATATATACAGATGATCTTTCGATAGCATAGTACATAGATCCATAGAAAATAAAATTGTGTAGAAAGCAGCCAAAAGAGTGTACAGAGATTTGCTGTGAAATTTTTTTAAGATATATCTTGTTTTTATAAATGAACAGTTATTATTTTAAAAGTGGCTACGGTAGACGATTGGCTACATGCCCTGTCTCACGACTGGTAGAATGGGGTCAAATACCCACTCTGACCCTATATTTATCCATGCATGAAAGTAATAACTGCCTTTGGAGAGGGAATGATAGTAAGTAGTTGTTGCATAGGAAACTAAGTGTTTTACGTGCTTGCCTCTAGACTAGAAGATTCGTCGTTCGATGCTCACTCTGGCTCCCAATTCATTTACGAAAAGGTGAAAAAAAATCTTATCACATCGTCCCTCAGAGAAAACTTTAGGTGGCCGATCACAGGTCTGCATGATGTCAGGAGGTCGGTAAAGATATCTACTAAACACACTTGAGTAAGGCAAAATTTATAACTCAGTGTAAAATGTTCATTATCTAGTACCACAAAGATCCAGCCTTTGGCATATGTGCATTGTCATAAACCTCAAGTTTATTAACATAAAACTAACCAGTTTATAGCCCTACAAAAATTGCATGACTGATACTGATAAACTCCATTTTCTAAGCTCATTCAAAATCCCTTTGATATTATCTACACTAGAGCATCTATCTCAGTCATTACACTTTCCTAGCACAGTTATGAATGTTCCAATCTGTTCAGGAGATATATTTCTGTACGCCCGGTTTATACCCATGCAGTTCTGGTTGCACAACATCAAATGTCTACCATAAAATGTCTTCTTTGATTTGACTATCATCTAGATAAGTCAAACTATGACTTCATAAGAAGTTACACGGTCCCAGATCAAAGTTTAAATTGTAAGCATTTAACTGCGTTGATGGAATTGGTTAACTTCTTCAACAAGGAATGAATTATGACGTCTGTAGTCCTGTAAAGAACTTATAGTTTAGTTTACCACAATTCAGATAATTTATTAATTAAATTCATGCGTTTTGTTGTTACCACTGAGGTTAGTATTATTAATATTAGAACTATAATACACCGTCTTAACTCGTATACTGCTGATGTAGCTCTCTGGCCGGTTTCGGGTGTGACCGGAAATAGGTTCTTAGATTGGATCAGTTCTTTTTAGTGATGGGTGACACCCGAGACCGGTCAGAGAGCTACATCAGCAGTATACGAGTTAAGACGGTGTATTATAGTTCTAATATTAATTTATCAATTGTTTTTATTTTATTTTTTAAAATTTATTGAAAACCTTAAAGTCGTAATTTCTACCCTCTGGAACACAATAAATGTACATAATTCCAGGCATATATGTTAAAAACCAAATAATCGCTAGATCATTAAATGTTGATGTGCTCATTGGAGATTTTTGGTTCTACTTCCTGAGAATACATCGAACTTGTACAATACTTGGATTAAATCTGATTTTTTTTATCATAGTAGAAAATTAAAAATGTATTATACCTTATCATATTCCTTCAAGAGGTTTGTGAGTCATTATCAATGACAATAAGAGCCTTAATAAACAAGGCGCCTTCAGACATTCATTTTTATAATTCTCGCGAAAATAAATTATGCAATTTCAACTGAATTACTCCTTTGAGTATATATGAAATCTGTTTTACATAAATCTCTTATAATTAATTTCTGCTAACGACCATTATTAATAGGAGTATTTAAAGATAGGATAGTTCATTTATAAATACCTATATCAGAACAACATAGCAGAAACGATGCTTTTGATCTATTTTATGAAAAAGAATAAAATTAAATATAAAAAAAGTTGCATACAAAAATTCCCATTTTTGTATATAAAATATTGTTTATAAACAAAAAAAAAAGAAATACCGTGAAAATATGATTTAGAATTATTTATTTCATATTGATATTCCTTTTTGTTCAATTCCAATAATTTAAAACAGTTTGAATTGTCACTTTGACGTGCATGTAACCGATTGTTATTTCATTGCACTTGTTTGCTAAAAAATTTGGAAAGTGCTAAAACAAAGAGCAGTTAATGCGATACTGAGTTTGTTAATGAACTCGAATGCCAAATATTTCACTTGACAATGTAAAAAGTAGCCTGCAGTTTACGATTAAGAGCTCTTTAGGCAATCGATTGCCGATTTAATTATCAAAGGAGTTAAAAACCTTGTTGAAAAAACTAGATCACTGAAATTACAAGTTTAATTGGAATACCACGTTTTGAAATCCAAGAATATGCATTTTTAACTGTCTGCTACTATTGCTATGTATATTACATTTCAAAATCAGAATCTATGGAATAATATAGAAATCAGAAACAAATACTATCTATAGTGAGGTTATGCAAACTCACAGTGTAGTTCCACACTCACTAATAATGAGGCATTATTTATATTGCTTGAACAGTTACTTTTTGCAATATACACAGCGCGAGAACAAGTAGCTTCAACAGTTGTCGACCCTGCGTCCTCGTTATCTATGAGTATGTGTGTCACCAGAATTGTTTAAGTTGCAGATTCTTTGTGCAGTCTTTCAAATAATATTTTTGCAAAGGCAATAAAATTTCCTAAATCAACCAATATTGGATCGGTTTTGAGGCCTTGTACACCCATATAGGCTAAACACCTTTTTCAGGTGAAATTTTTCAAATATATATTTTTGCAAAAGCAAAAGCATACAATTTCCTAAAAGAAGCAGTAATGAATCAAATTTGAGGCCCCACACTCATTCAGGGTAGAAACCTTTTCCAGGTGCAATTTTCCAAATATTATATTTTTGTGAAAACAATTCAAACTTCTTAAAGCATTCAATCTTGTATCGGCTTTGTTGCCCCACACTATTGTACGGCAGACATTTTATTTACAAATACTATCTTCTGCGTCCACAACTTGATGCTAGACAAACTGAGAGAAGTAACCCATAATACAGTATTTCCCCGTCCATAAAACATTACTTGTGGATTATATGTATTATCTCAAAGCACGGAAAATACGAGTAGGTACCATAGAGTCTGGTAAAGCTTATTCACTCATATGACTGTGATATTGTGCCATCCACGTCGTAGATGTCGTATCACAAATGCAAGCACTTGTTCACAACCAGAATTTACTCAGCATTCTCTCCTCGTTATGACTGAATCAAAGAGCCATTATCTCGTATTTATTTTTTCAAGCAATCCATATTACATTGAACTAGCTGTTATACTCGACTTTCCTCGGCATAGTTTTTTAACTTTCAATGATCAATCAATTATCCATGATACACATAATATTTTAATAATGGTTTTAAGCAAAATGCTTCCGTGCCTCACTCACTTATTGACGTGCAACTGAACACCACAGGTTTTTTTTTTATTGTTTAAACCGATTCCTCAGTGGTTGATAACGTCAGCTGTTTACCGGTTTTTTATTTGATTGTTGATTCTACAGATTCTGCATTTGGAGTCCTAAATTTTGACTAACTCAAGGGCATTTTGAGTAGGGATCTTTAACGAGTACCTGATAACATACAGTCTCGGAACCGACGGTTTAACGTCCTCTCTGAGAGACAAAGTACTCATATTTATTTCACCTCATGCGTGAATAAATCTAGTGCCAGGCGGGAATCGATCCCCAAACTAGCAGCCCAGAGAAGAGTACGTTAGCCACTGAGCTAACCTGACCCCTAAAAACACAGGTTATTGCTTTATAATTAATACTTTAACAGTTTCTGAACCCTATTGTCTTATTATTTGACCAAGTTAATATTTTAAGTTCTTAATTCAAAAACCCACCTATAACCAATTATACTATTACTAGTAAGATTTATTGCGATACATAATGAGTGGCATTTGAAATTCTTTCTATTTCATCTTAAAAACCAAAAAAAAGTGTTTAATACCTGATTTTTTGGCAGAACAACACAGGATTTATAAGATTATAACATAAACTATCTCATGAGTAAACAAAAAATGAAAGGGAAAGTGTTTGATTTAAATGAAATATCTTTACAATATTACTTTGTGAAAAAGAATTTATTTTATCACAGGTGAACACAAAAATGTAAACATATACTATGTAAATAAAGGGGCAGTAATGGAGTGATTAAGCGCCTCTAATAGCCTCTAACACTCAACTCCGACTTTCGGCCTTCACGAGGATACCCTGTTAACCTGCTATATGCAGGGAGAAACGAAAGAGAAGGGGAAGGTGATCAGGTACTGAGCCTGACCACCTTCGTTTCCCATCCTTCCTAATCCCCAAATACCATCCTTTTATCCCAGCCCCAATCTAAGGTGTTATGCGATCCGTGCACGAAGAACCCTGTTAACCTGCTATATGCAGGGAGTTAACTGTAATATGAACGGGAAGGTGATCAAGGTACTGAGCCTGACCACCTTCGTTTCCCATCCTTCCTAAGTCCAAATACCATCCTTTTACTCCAGCCCAATGCTAAGGTGCTCTGCGATCCGTGCCGAAGAATACCACCGATAGAGCTTCAGGGATTTCTGTACCAGTGAACGGAGCCTCAAGGGTACCAGGCGACCCTGGAGTACCATGCCTTACTCGGAAGCGCGGTGGTCTGCAATACCAGCGATAGAGCTGTGGGAATTTTCCCACTAAGTAGACCTGAAGGAAGAATGGACCATCCCAGAAGAAGGAGAAAGGAAGTTACTTTCTCCCGAAACATAGGGAGTCTAAATGGACAGTATCAATGGTGGTTTGTGCAGATTCTGCAAAGAGGAAGAAACACCGTTGCACCTGCTGATAACTTGTAAGGCAACTTTGCTGCAGAGAGGCAGGTGCTTCGGGACACTCAACAAACCATAAAAAACTTTTATCCCTAGAACCAGCAAAAGTGCTGAGCATCTTGGAGGTGTTGAAGCTAACTGCTGGGGTACTTTAGTACTGAAGTGGGGAAGTACAATAGTTTTTTTTAAGACATAGTGCTATAGTCACCTTCAAATAATAAAAATAAAATAAAATTAAATAAAAATGTAAAGAAAGAATGTGTTTTATCTTGACAGTAACTTGAATCAGTTGACGCACCTATAACCTTACAGGTATCAAACTAAATTAATGTGTGATATTTCATCATAAGTCTAAAAACTCATGCAGACAGGGAAACAAATATCATTAAACAGAAGATAATGAAATACTATATTAAATAAGTTCAAACAAAATTATTCAATGCCGGAATGTAAAATAAAATATTTACTAATGTTATACATTTTAAGCTCACAAAACTGTATAACAGTTACCTTTTCTTTAAATAGTTAAATAATTCAGGTTTTTTTTTTACAATTTTGATATAAACTGAAATCGTAAATTTTTAATTAACTTTTTTTCTGTCCCTCAAGTTTTTATTTATTTTAGCGGAGCCTTGTTGGGCAGGATTAATAACTCTAAAAGCTTCAGCCTACACCATATGGTGCTTTTTCATTTTACTTTGTCATATTATTTCTGTGAAAATTCTCTCAACAAAACCTAGTAAATAGCTAAATATTGTTGACTAAAAAGTAAGTTGATATGTAAATTTAGTTTTTAAATTATATGTCCTCTTGATTTGAATTGATTTTTTTTTTTTTTAAGACAACCTTCATATGTTACTATTTTATGAAAAAATATTTCCAGTTATCAGTCATTTCTTAGTGATTGACCATATTTTAATCCGCATCCATTGCTCATATTCTCGAAGCAATCCTGTAAGTATGAGTCACAATACAGCTATTGAGGAAGTAACACTTGGTTGTTAATAGCAAAATAAAAACACTTTATAGCATTTCCAAGTAACGCTCAGCGCAGTTAGTTGACTGACTATGTTGTTGCTTGTTCAAGAACACAGTCGTATCAAGAAGCGCTAATGGTTTTATTTCAAATTTACTTAACGCCAAATAAGGAAAAAAAACATTTGACAAGCCAGCTGCTGGTTACCTTTCCTCTTACCATAGTCGAATAGATGAACATCATCTATATTATATTATCTATAATATATTATATATCTATATCTATATTATCTATAAGAGTCGATGATGGAAGGAGTCCATCCACTGTTTCTACTACTTTTCATTCTTTTATAATTTTGATTATAGAGCAACACTCTATAATTATGTTTATTGTAACACTTCTGTATATATATATATATATAATATGACGCTATTCGCTATTCAGAACCTAAAAAACTTGTGTTTTGCATATCTTGAAGTTTCAGTCAATTTAATTTTATTCAGTAACTTTAGTTTAGAAATTTTCTATTTTTCTCTTCTTTACATCCCGAAGATGGTCTACGACGACCGAAACATTGGTTTATGACTCATACAATACATGAATTTTACTAGTAATTCTTTTGGTGAACTTATTAATTTTACACCTAATAAATGGAAGAAAGCAATAAGAACATTGGAAAAGTTGTCCATGAAATGCGCAAGAAAGGAAATAGGTAAGAAATTTAATTGTGTATGCCTTAATGAAGATCTGCCCCCTAAATTTATTTTTCCTTCTTACCATCAATGGTAACCTCCTGGAATTATAGTTGCTGCACTGACCGCTAGGGTTGATAAGTCGGGATATAACCTTATCTTTGAAGGATACTTACTAAAGTATTGTATAAGGTTACTACAATTATTCGAGGAGGTTGCCATTGATGGTCCAGGTGATAACAATAATATTATATATATATATATCCATCAATATTTTTTCCAGTAAGAATTCATAATATACCAGAAAATAAAAAATGCCAAGGAGGGGAAGGTATTCTTTAGCTTTTGAGGTAAAGTAGTAATTGTGTCATGATCATATTATCGTACACACTGGTTAAAGATGATTGGAACACCAACTTTTGCAAATTGGCAATTTTTAAACTAGGCCATACCAGATGACCATTAAAATAAAAAAGCTTCAATGCAACAGATACAGTGGTAGGTTAGGTTAGGTTAGGTTGCAGTGGTAGTCCCACAAGGGAACACACGTAGTCGACCATTGACCCTTTGTGATACCACACAATGAAGATTGATTCTACGGGGTTCTAATGGGAATCCTATATTTTGCCTAACTCGATATCTTTAACGAGTATTTGACATCGTAGAGGCATGGGACCAACGGTTTAACATCCTTCTTTGAGGGACAACGTGCTCAGATTTATTCACCTCCCGCATGAATAAATCGAGGGCCAGGTGTGGATCGAACCCCGGTCCTATCAGTTCAGAGGCGAGTACGTTAACCAGTAATAATGACAGAGAGAGAGAAAAGAAAAACAAATACGGCTTAAAAAATGTTTGTTCATATCAAATTTATATTATATACACTCAAACAAATGTGTCAAAAAGAAAATAATAAGATATTTCCAAAAAAAAAAAAAAAAACATTAACTACATAGAACTTCCAATTTAAGGTTTTAAGCAGTTTCCTACTAAAGGGAATAATTACTAGACAACTTTTAATTATATATGTCCAAATTAAATTTAAACTGAATTAAAGTTCGGAACAGTAACTTTGACATTTAAATTATCCATATAAAATTAAAGAGATGTCAATAGTAATCAGGATGTTGAAAGTAGATAGTAATTGGACCAAACAAACTGCACACTCATTGCATACAATTAGACGAAATTCAAACTAAATTGGAAATCCCTTTGTGTTGAACAGTAGCCGATAGACTCCGGTCGCCAAACATATCATTAATCATGTCAGGTGGTGGTAAAAAAGCAAAAGCTCTTTGAGTTCCAATCATCAGGAAATTAGTCCTGGTTGAACTTATTAAAGTTAAATAGTTGTTATGTGGACCTTGCCGTTGTGCGATATATTATACAATAACAATAACGTTACGGAATTTCAAAAATTGCGTCACCACTCAAAAAAATGATTAATATGAAATTAACAACGAATTTCGAACACTCAGTTTGTATCTAATATATCAGTTATAATTTATAAATATATATATAAAAACATTTCACAAAAACACATGAAATAACAATCAATGATCGAACCACAATATGAATAGCAAAAGCCATGTTCTCCTGTAAAAGATTGTTTCTTAACACTTTTTTTATCTCTCTCTTTACAAAAGTGTTACTACTTCTGTGATAATGCCAAGGGTGTTAAATGATTGATTTGTATCATGTAACAAAAAAAGTGTTTATATTAGTAACTGGTTCAATCACTATCTATACTACCGCCAGGAATGAGAGACTAATAATCAAACCCATTTTAGGTATTTATTTAATGTCTAAATAGGGCATTATATAACCATGAAGTTTGATATTATATTTAGTTACAGTAAAGTTAAGTGTAGGCTACTCCAGATTTTAGTTTTTAATCTTCTGAAACACTGAACAGGCAAGGCCAGATATTTGATATTATACTATACATTTTGTGTTCTACCATGAAATGTCCAATATCCTTCTCCGAAGGAAAAAATCCTACTTGGACTAATTAATCATATTTTATCATTTTATTTCTTTTTCATGTACGCAAGTAATTTTAATAGGTGAGGAGGCAGAGTTGTGAGAAATCAGCTTACTCCGACTCCTCAAGATCGAAAATATGCCCCAACTCCGACTCCGACTCCACAGCCCTGAATATAACTATATGAAAAGGGATTGTGGATCCAAAAATCCTTTAAAATTTTTATTCAAAATTTTAGAACAACTGACAATATATTTAGCTTCCAGTATACAAAAAAAAAATAATAATTGATGAAATAAAAGAAGACTAACATCATGAATGGTGGTTAGTTGTACTTAAGTCATTAGAAATATAACTAAAGTTGTACTCAAGTTTAAAGAACAAAGCTACACTACAAAGCAGTATAGCTAGTCAAAAGGCGATGCACCTGAGTTCCAACTACAAAAAACATAATTGTAAAACAACTTTTGAGTTATTCAACTTTAATAATTTTATTTTGTTAGAATTAAAAAAAAAATTAAAAAAGCAAAATGAAACAAGCAAAACAGATGAAGTCATCATTAAGTAAGAGTTTAATTTACTTGTTTAATTGTTTAATTTTGATTGTTTTTTATTTAATTTTTAATTATTAATTGAGTTTTTATTGTTTAATTTCAATTGTTAAAACAAAATAACCAATTACTAATATTTATTAACAAATTTTAATTTGAGGAAGCGTAACTGTAGCTATTTGAATTCATGAGTAAAAGATTGTCTCAGTGAATCGAAATATGTTGAAACAGGCAAAATAACAAATAATAGAGAGATATTACATTAATTTAACCAAAAAAAATCACAAAACTATATTGGGGGATTTCAAAAATTACGTCTCTACACAAAAAAAGTTCAATATGAAACTAACAACGCATTTCGAACACTTAGCGTTCTTCTTCAGGTTATCATCTACACTGTTAAGTGTCCATTTATGGGAATGGCTTAAGAAGGACTGTAGATTGACCCTTAACAAGGCAGATGTTAACCTAAAGAAAATTACTAAGTGTTCTTAAACTTTAGAATTTAAACAAAATTAAAAAAAAGCAAAAAAAATAAACAAAACAGATAAAGTCAACATTAACTAAGAATAGTTACATGTTTAATTTCAATTGTTAACACAAAATAACCAATTAGTAATATTTATTACATGTTGTTAGTTTTATTGTTAAACTTTTTTTGTGTGGAGTCGTAATTCTTGAAATCCCCAAACATGAGTAAATACCACTCTATAAGAGATTGCACAAGTAATGAAATATGGTAAACATATATTTTTTTCACGTTAGGTCTCATGTGCCAAGTGATAATTAGTAGTATAAAACAACATGTTCTGATATCAATTCTGTCCAATTTCTTCTTATACATATTTATAATTTATGAATAAACAATAATTTAAGTTATCGATTTGTAATGAATGACTTAACTCTTATTACTCATGTCCTTGCCTACTAACCAACACCATTATATACCATAAATACTTATATATGTGACACTTATTGCAGCAGCTACCATCCATTAGGCATGTACCTAAAAGAAATTTTTTAAAGAATGCATCCTAATATTTTATACGAACTATTCACAATCTACGAAAATGGAAGCAAGTAATTAGTTATTTCTTAGAACTTTTCAATTTCTAAACATGAAAAAAACAATAAATGTACAATATAGATGAAAATTTTAAAATAGCATTGTTAACAAAAATGTTTTGTCATCACTTCAGAAAAACAGGACCCTGAAGGACTCAGTGAAACGAGAGGGTCTCTTTTTGTTCCACAGCCTGGTCATTTATTACGGATTTTACAAAGAAATTGCAACACAGCACCATCCTTTACGCTAAAAAGGTCTGTAATTTATATCCGGCATTCTCTCATTTCTATTCATTTCACGAATCTTTCGGCCTAAAACGAATATCCGTAAAAACAGAAAAATCACTTTCAGACTAGATGGAAACAGTTCTTTGATCTTGAAATTTCAAACGACAAGTAGCTTTTTTTTTTACTTCTATCAAGTATTTTTTCTACTACTTCAAAATTAGCTAAGGTACATTGTCAAACTATCTCACTAAGACGATATTACATTTAACAACGTTAATATTGAGATTGTTAAACAAATATGTATACCATATATATATATATAATATATATATATATATATATATAATCGATCCACAATAAGAAATGGGAAAACAAGACTAAGATCTTTCAACCGTAACAAGCGGTCTTTGTCAGAGTCAAAAACCCAACAATGTGGTTTGATCAATGATTGTTATTTCACGTGTTTATGTGAAATCTTTTTATTTACCATATATAAATAAAGATTTCACATAAACACGAGAAATAACAGTCAATGATCAAACCACAATAAGTAATGGGAAATCAAGACTAAGATCTTTCAAACGTAGCGAGCAGTCGCCGTCAGAGTCAAAAACCCAACTGAGTTTTGGGTTCTTCTGACGAAGACCGCTTGTTACGGTTGAAAGAACTTAGTCTTGTTTTCCCATTTCTTATTGTGGTTTGATCATATATATATATATATATATATATATATATATATATATATATATATATATATATATATATATATATATATATATATATATATATATATATATATATATATTATAAAAGTAAACGGCAGCTTCCGCATTCACGACCTTTTGCTGGTGCTTTCTAGCTTTTTAGAAAACTATTGCATAAAAACTAGAAAATACAAAGGTTGTGAATACGGAAGCTGCCGTCTACTTTAATAAAATATGTTTACAAGAGAATCTGCTGCCAATATACACTAATATATATTATATATATATATATATATATATATATATATATATATATAAACTAGAATTAAAAAAGGAACACATAGAAAGGAAACCACTGAACTCACTACTATATTTCGATGTCCTCGTCTTCAGGAAAAGAAGTGAATCGCTCCAAAGGCTGATAACGACTGACTTGGCGTTCGAACTGAAGCACTCAAACAGTGTAGCCAACTTTCGGAGGAAAGGTAGACAGGGGAGATAAAGAAATAAAAGCCAAATAAAAATTAAAAAAGAAAACATTTAACTAAAATAAAATTAAAAGCTGATAACAACTTAAAAAAAATAAAAATAAAAAAAATAAAATAAAATAAAAATAAAAAATAAAAAAAAATCAACGATTGAGGTTAAGCCCAGGAGCCGATCTACCGCCCAGAAGACTAATAAGTGCTTCTTCTGAAGCTCTCAGAGTAACTTTCGAATTAGTCTGATCAATCTGCCTCAGGACCTGTACACGGAAACAGTCATTAAAACTGAGTCCGTGAGAACTGGCATGAGTAGCAACGGGAAGGTCACTGCGTTTGCCAACGGATGACCTGTGATTATTCTATACGCAGGCTTAGCTTGGTGGAAGCCAAACCCACATAAAAAGAATCACACTGGGTGCAATCCAAACGGTAAACGCAGATACCAGGGGTACAAGAGGTCTTGTGAGAGATAGGGTAGGTTCGTTTACTATGGACAGAGGTAAAGGAAGGAACAGGATTGATGATAGGACAAGTAAGACATCCACGACGTCCACATTGAACCATACCACCAGCAGTTTTTGGAGGCTTAGGAAAGAGATGTGAGAGAAGATAGATTGAAGATTAGCAGGTTTGCGATAGGAAATGGAAGGTGGCTCACTAAAGACTGAAGAAGTACAGGAGGAAGAAGAAAGTATAGTAGTGTTTCAAAGAATAATTTATCCTCATGATCCTGTTTTAATATGCAATGTCTCAAACGTAAAAAAAGAAAAAAAAACAGCATTTCTTTTGGTAGATCAAAGGAAAAATCAAATATTTATATACAGTGATGAAGATATAACCATGTTTTATATACTGTATATGCCTCCAGTTAAAAATATGCAAAATCGTAAGCATTACTCAGTGTTCCTTCGTGTCTTGTTATTTTATAAGTAATAATTAATGCAGTACACAGTATTTAGATGTTTAATGAAATATACTGTACCAATAGACATGTTCGAAATTAAAATATAAATTCTGTAGGGCTTTAATTAAATTAAATATTAATTATATTATTCTCTCATTAATCTTGTTCACCAAACATTAATAGAAAAACACAGAATAACCTAATGTTTTTTTTATAACAGAATTATCATTTAGATAATTCAAACAATGCAAGAATTAATATTAGGTGTGTTATTAACATTTATATTCTTTTAGAAGAAAAAAAAATAATTTTAAATGAAATTTAATCTTTAATTGGAATTAATTCAACTTATGTACAAACAAAATTTTAATTTTCTTAACCAATATATCACAGAAAGTCATTGTTACTGTCATTTTATTACAAACATTCTTATGTAAGTCAGACATGTGTAATTGTATAGTCATTTTGATTTTATAAAAACTAAAATTAGTTTTATTAAAACTAAGTACGTGCAATATATAAAAATGTATCGTTTGGATGTTGTATTTAAATAAGTAGTTCAATTATTTGAATGTATTTGAATGTGAGTGTAATTTAAATAATAATAATGGATAGAAGTGTTATTATTATGATTTAGTTGGTATTCAATTTAGACAAAATCTCAAAGAATATTTCAGTTAAATACATGCATATTATTATCACCACTGAGATCAGTATGATTTATATTATTAATATGGCAAACCATCATACCTCGTACGATGATGCTGGAGTCGTTGGAGCGCTTTCGGACGTTGTCCATTTTCAGTCGCAACTAACTAACTAACCTACTGAGCTGTTATAACAATAAGATAGTTAGTTCAGTAGTTCAGTAGATTAGTTAGTTACGATTGAAGATGGACTGAGCTGTTATAACAATGGGTTAGTTAGCTCAGTAGGATAGTTAGTTACGATTGAAGATGGACTGAGATGTTATAACAATAAGATAGTTAGTTCAGTAGTTCAGTAGATTAGTTAGTTACGATTGAAGATGGACTGAGCTGTTATAACAATGGGTTAGTTAGCTCAGTAGGATAGTTAGTTACGACTGAAGATGGACTGAGCTGTTATAACAATAGGTTAGTTAGTTCAGTAGCTCAGTAGGATAGTTAGTTACGATTGAAGATGGACTGAGCTGTTATAACAATAGGTTAGTTAGCTCAGTAGCTCAGTAGGATAGTTAGTTACGATTGAAGATGGACTGAGCTGTTATAACAATAAGATAGTTAGCTCAGTAGGTTAGTTAGTTACGATTGAAGATGGACTGAGCTGTTATAACAATAGGTTAGTTAGCTCAGTAACTCAGTAGGTTAGTTATTTAGTTGTGATTGAAGTTGCACAACGTCCGAAAGGGCTCCAACGACTCCAACATCATCGTACGAGGTATGATGGTTTGCCATATAAATAATATAAATATTTCAGTTATTATAAATGTACAATATTAAAATTACATACCTGATAGTCTGCGTAGAGAGAAGAACAAGCGCAATCACTCGATGAACAATCTGCAATCAAAACTTTGATTATTATCACTAAAAAATATGACAATTGTGATTAACTAAATCATATACAGTAAGTCAAATATAATACTAACGTCTAATACTAATGTATTAGTAATAATTCCAATATTGAAAAGGAATTTGAAACAACCGATATATAGACGGTATGTTATAAATCCAAGGTGAAAAATCTAGCCTTAGTATTAAATACACTCACAGATAAAAATTATAATTAGTGTGAAGAATAACTCTTGATATGGGTTTATACCACACAATTAAAATTTTTACATAAAACATTTTATGCTTTATTATCATCTCTAACAGTCTCTATAGTTAGTTAGAAAATACTATTTCTTTTCCCTTATTTTGAGTAAGACTCTCACGAAGATCAGTGGTTTTGGTTGAAAAATAGTAGTCGCATTTCTAAAGTTCTTACATATTGTTTATTATTTTAGGTGTTTATTGTGAAATATTGGTATGTATTTATATATACATATTTTGAAATAAATCCTAGGCAAAAACACTCAGGTTACATTAAAAACATCTAAGAAGGAATATATATGATTCCTTGCCGTTACATTGTCTCCTGGACATAAACTCCAAGTTATTTATTTATTAAAGTTTATTGTAGTTTTAATGTTTTTCATTATTTTTGCATTGACTTATTATTTCTTATTCGTTCCCATCCTCTAGCCTACTGGAGGTGATGGTTTAATGATTGAGTGTGTAATTGTGGGGGTGTTGGACTTTAGAAACCGTCTTGCCATCTTGACAGGCAACTTACCTTCTGATGAACACAATTCTCAGGTTTTGTCTACATCCATCATAGATATAATTATAATTTATATATATATATACGAAATTATCGACTATGCGACAGATATATGTCTAAAAAAGATAAGTCGGGATGGGGTCAGTTTCTTTCACTTCTAATCAAACTCTCATTGCCGACGTTTCGATTTTTCCTCTGTATTTTAGGCCTTCGAAAAAAAGTTTTGAATAAAATCGAGACGTTGGCAATGAGAGTTTGATTGAAAGTGGAAGAAACTGAGCACATCTCGATTTATCTTTTATATATATATATATACACAATTAAAAGAAACGGTCCAGCGGACTTTTTTAAAATAAAATAAAAAACGAAGGAAACACACAGAAAGACACAGACATAACTCACATCGATATTTCGACAATCGTCGTCATCAGGAGGTGCGAAGAGCGAAGAGTCCCGCAGGAAGACAGGGCGGTACTGAACTGGAGACCGCAGCCAGTACCCCACCACTTACCACCAAGCAGGGAAAGGGAGGGAAGGAAATGAAGAGCAAAATTAAGACGTAAAAGGAACGAGTAAAAATTAAAACTATAAAAAATTATAAAAAAGTAGATAAATCAAACTAAAATTAATAAAGAAAAAATAATAAATAAATAATAAAATAAAAAATAAATAATAAATAAATAAATAAATCATAAATAAATTATCGGTTGAGGTTGAGTCCGGGGGAAGAGCGAGCATCAAGTAAGCATATGTATGCCTCCTCTGCAGCTCTTAGGGTAACTTTATTGTTGGATTCGGGGATCTGTTTCAGGATCTGAACCCTGAAACAGTCATTGAAACTGAGTCCATGCGAGTTCGCATGGATGGCTACAGGATAGTTACTGCGTTGACCGACTGAAGCCCTATGACCATTCATACGAAGGCTCAACTTATTGGAAGTTAAGCCAACGTAAAAGGAGTCACACTGAGTGCAATCCAGTCGGTAAACACAGTTGCACGAGGTACAGGAGGAATTGACCTGAACTGGGTAGGAACGATGGTGGAGAGGGGAATCGAAGGAAGGATTAGGATTAACAATCAGGCAAGTTTGACAGCCACGGCGTCCACATTGTTTCATTCCAGGAACAGGATTGGAAGGCTGAGGGGAAATATGGGAAAAAATGCTTTTTAGATTGGCAGGTTTACGGTAGGAAATAGAAGGGGGGTGACTAAAGATGGAAGAAGTAGAAGTAGAAGTAGACAGAATCGGAAAAGACTCCTTAATAATAGCACGAAGCTTATAAGCGCCAGGGAAGTAGGTTGTCAGGAAGAAGGAAGTATTACGTCTATCCTTCTTGGGTCTGGGTTGGTGGGAGATGTCAGCCGGTAAAACACGACTATCAATGAAGGAGCGAGGATAGCCTCGTTCAGAAAATTTGTCCTTTAAGAGGTTAAGGTGATGTCTGCGATCTTGGAGATTATTGCAGATATTGTGAATACGGAGGGACAAGGATCGAGGTATAGACTTTTTAACATGGGATGGATGGCAACTATTGTAATGGAGGTACTGTTGGGAGTTGGTGGGTTTTATATGTACGGAAGTCAAGAAGTGTCCATTGTCTAAAGTAACGTCAACGTCAAGAAAGGTGATAAGTCTGTCGGAGATGTCGTAAGTGAAAGTGATGGAGGGGCAGAAATTTTGAAAGGAGTGTAGGAAAAGTTCTAAGTTATGTTTGCCATGGGGCCAAATGAAGAAAATATCATCAATAAAACGGAGATAAAGGAGTGGAAGAAGTCGACAGGTGGCCAGGAAATCCTGCTCTAATTTGGCCATGAAAAGATTAGCGTAAGAAGGGGCCATAATCGTACCCATAGCTGTGCCTCTGGTTTGAAGATAATAACGACCCTATATTAATATTATACCCTAATAATTAATAATTATTATTAATTAATTAATTAATTATATTATTAATAATTATACCCTATTAATATATTTATTAATTTTAGTTTGATTTATCTACTTTTTTATAATTTTTTATAGTTTTAATTTTTACTCGTTCCTTTTACGTCTTAATTTTGCTCTTCATTTCCTTCCCTCCCTTTCCCCGCTTGGTGGTAAGTGGTGGGGTACTGGCTGCGGTCTCCAGTTCAGTACCGCCCTGTCTTCCTGCGGGACTCTTCGCTCTTCGCACCTCCTGATGACGACGATTGTCGAAATATCGATGTGAGTTATGTCTGTGTCTTTCTGTGTGTTTCCTTCGTTTTTTATTTTATTTTATATATATATATATATATATATATATATATATATATATAAAGTCATCAGGAGAGAGGAATAAGGAAGGAGACCAACCAACGATCCGTTCGTCAGGAGACGTATCTTCATCAGTTGGGTTTTTGACTCTGACGAAGACCGCTTGTTACGGTTGAAAGATCTTAGTCTTCTTTTCCCATTTCTTATTGTGGTTTAATCATATATATATATATATATATATATATAAACCTGAAAAAAACGATCCACAAGAAAAAACGTTTCGGAGTAAACTATAGATACACATTAAATAAAAAAACACACTTTTAGTCTCTAATTTTTGGTTTAGCCGTCATCAGGAGAGAAGAATAAGGAAGGAGACCAACCAACGATCCGTTCGTCAAGAGACGTATCTTCGCAAGTGCGCTTGGCATCTCTATCCCTTCTCTCCTGATGTAATTTAGGAAAACAATTAGAGAATTTAAGTGTGTTCTTCTATTCATTATGTATCTGAACTTTACCCTAAATACATCATATATAATATATGTTCAAAGCACAATAAGAAATAGAAAATAAGACTAGATCGTTCAACAGTAAAATGTTGTCTTCATCAGAGTCATAACTCAACTGACAAATAAAGTTCAATGTAGAGAATAAAAAAAAAAAATAACAAATAACAAACCAAAATGAAGCGAATGCTTTAAGTACACTTAAGAAACATTGTACTTTTAGCATCCAGAATAAGAAAATAATTCAATAAACTCTTTATTGAATAATTTAAATCAATAATGGAAGAGATTACAAGGAAAACGAAGCAAATGCTGTATCCATAACATAAAATAAAATATATTTAATCATAAAATCTGGGACCAGCACGTTAGATAATATTCAAGCTGTAATGTTATTTCTTTACAACAAAGTATTGTAAAGAAACATTTCAAGTAAATGTTTCATTCCTTCTGAGTGATGGGTTTTAAATTAAAATTCCTTTCATGCTTTCAACAATATTCTTGTTATTTTTGTCCTACTATATGTTTATAATAAATTGATAGTAATTTCATTCTGCTTTATTTAATTTATAAGAAAATAAACCTACTTTAATAACTTATATTTCAAATTTTAGCATGTACATTGCTAGTTTTGAAGAAGATATTACAAATAAGAGAAGCAATTTTGTGAATTGTTGATGAATATATGGTGATAGAAAACAGATGACGTTGGTAAATGACCGCTCCATATTAGATTCATGTCAATTTGACACGTGACATGTCCCATTCCTATGCCACACGCATATCAATATAAACCTAAGGTGACATTGATTCCTGTGTAGTGATAAGGTTATATTGATCCAACTGTCATTGTTTTACATAAATTTTGGAAAACCACCAAAAATACAAAAACTATGTTTCTACCAATTGTGGAAAACCAACCAAAATATAGACAATTATGTTTTAACTACTTGTGGAAAACCAAAGAAAATAAAGACATTTATTTATATGATTACACCTTTAATACTCAATCAAGTTATAAGTTTATATATATATATATATATATATATAATATATATATATATATATATATATATATTATATATATATAGAACGAGGTTTTGATTTTTATTTCATATCACGTTATTCTAATATTTTGTCTTTGATTTTCACTTTCTATAACAAAAATTGAGTAATCCTGTGAAGGATACATGGATTCTAACTTACAAACTTCCCGAGTCATAAAGAGAAAACATTTATTTAGAGCTATTTGGATGAGTGATTTGTTACTTTTTGCTGCTTTTGACCAGGTCAAGCATCTGTAAATCAAGCTAACCGGAATCACCATCTTATAAATGAGGTGCTTACTCCCTCTAGAGTATTCTGTGACTTCAGGATAGGGTATAAATTTCCTATTACTGCCAGGGCCCAAATCTATCTTTGTTTAAAAATGAGCCTGCTGTCGATTATTAGGAAACACGTAAGAAAGACACATAAATCAGAAACCTTTTTAAAAAATCAAAGTTAATACAATTTTTTTATACATTACTTTTTGTGCTTTTATCTTCATAACTCTAAAAAGAGTTTGATAACAACCAAATGGACTTACATTAAACTTCTTACATTAAATAAAGTTACGCGGAGTTATTGTGAAAATATTGCATTGATAAATGTACATCAACATCCAAATCGCAATAAGACATTAGAAAAAAGACTATGATCTTTTAACCGTAAGAAATCATCATCTAAACCACAATAATAAATGAGAAAAATCACTAAGATCTTTCAAACGTAACACGTAGTCTTTGTTAGATTTGAGTTAAAATTTAACTCTAACGAAGACTACGTGTTACGTTTGAAAGACCTTTGTGTTTTTCTCATTTATTATTGTGGTTTAGATGTAATAATAATAATAATTATTATTATTGTTGTTAGTTTAGATTTCACGTGTTTATTGTGAAATGTTGTTATTGATATTATATATGAGATTTGATTTAAATAAAATAATGTTAATAATGCAATCACGAAAAACAGGTGAAAAGTTGATCTTCGTATTACTCATCTAACCACAATCCAAAGCGTTGTGCTATCCTTGCCGTATGCGATGAAAACGGATCCTCAAGGGGCCCTTTTGAGTAAATAGCCTTACTCCGGTAAGCGAGGCTCTGCCGGAGTAGACAAAATACCACCGACAGAACTTCAGGGATATTCCCCTGTATAATACTAAGGAGAAAGAAGTCCAGAGACCATTCTATGGAAGCGCAGAGAGTCCAAAAGCGCTAACTAGTGGGAGCCAACCTCCCACAAGTGCACCTAAGGACCCGAAGAAGACGCTTCAGAAGAAATATAAATAAAATCACTTTCTCCCGAAACGTAGGAAGCCTGAATAGGCGTTATGAATTATGGTTTGTGCTGATTCTGCAAAGAAGAGAAAGAATCACTGTTGCACCTGCAGGCTGACTGTTGGGCAATTTTGCTTCACAGAGGTAGGTGCTTTGGGACGCTCAACACAACCATAGATGAACTATTACCGCTTGACCGAGCAAAAGTACTGAGCTCCTTGGAGGCGTTAAAGTTAACTACTGGGCTAGATTTGTACCGAAGGGAGGAAGTTCAATAATTCCTCCGCAGTGCGCAGTCATCCTGAAATAATAATAATCATAATACCATCTTTTTCCGAAAACAATACATCCCCCGAAAATAAGTCCTTTTGTGATTTTTGGGACGTTTTGGACTATAAGCCCTCCTCTTAAAATAGGCCCTTGTTAAGATAATGTGAAAAATATAATTGGTTAAAAAATTACCGTTGAATGTAGTAGGAACCTCTAGCTGTCCTAATATTTCAGAGAATTCTTTGGGAAAGAATATTCCAAGAAATCCCTTGTTACCTCTAAAGTTTGTTTCAAGGAGGCTACTTAGACAATAAGTATTAAATTAACCACAGCTATATTGTAAGACATGAGAGATTCAGACTAATGATTTTACAGGAAATAGATTTGGAGGAAAATCAGAACAGAATTCAAAATTTTGATAATTTATGGCGATGTTACAGAAGATGACCTGAATGTAATCGAGTAAATTTAAATTTCTATATAAAAATAAATATTAAACAACAATATGTAAATCTACTTAATTTACTTGAAGCCCTTCTACGAGAATAAGCCCTAGCACGGATTTTGACCTAAAAACAAACTAAGACAGTGTCTTATTTTCGGAAAGAGACGGTAATTACTCATCCAGTGGCTGGATAAGAGTGATTATTATACTTAACTTAAAATACTGAAGATGGAGGTCAAGTCTTGAGTTTGATGAACTAGATGGCTCATGAGAGGAATAAGAAAAAAAAAGCCAGTCAATAACAAATGATCTACAGTTTGTTTACATGTTGCAAAGAAAAAAACAAAATCGTAAAATTGTGATCATTGAGAACAAATAAATAGCAACTAAGTAGTTTTACAATATATATATATATATATACTCCAACCGTCTCTGTACTAGTGCGCTTGGTATTTCCCTATCTTATCACTCCTGAAGACGGTTCAACCAAAAATTAGAGACTGTAAGTGTGTGTTTTTAATTTCTCTATGTTTCTGTATTATATGCCAACGTTTCGCCAAAAGTTGTTTGGCATTTTCAAGGCTAATAAAATATTCATTAACGACACAAGTAAAGCAAGAGAAAAACATCCACGGGACACCCACCAACAGAAAACAAACCAAACAAACAAAAAATTCAGTAACAAGAGAACCACAAAAGGATCATAAAATACCCAGTGTTCTTATTCAATATTCGAAAACAAACATTTTTTATTTAAACCTAATTACTTATTATTAATTATTCAGACAACAAAACCAAATTTCCAAACAGATAAGCACACTATTAAAAGACGAATTCTGGGAGGATACCTACCTCTAAACATGGCATTCAAGCAAAACAAACAGATAGTAACAAACACAGTACGCCAGAAAATTACAAAAAAATAAAAAAAAGAGTCAGAAATAAAAGAAATTAAGGGAAAACAAAAACCTTCCAAAATTATTACCTTGTTTTAGAGGAAAGTCTATTTAACCGTCCATACTTTTATCTAGCAAAATCAAACTGGTACGAATATAAAGAAAGGCTACATAACCAAAAAAAAACAGAAAACAAGCTACTTCTCCAAAGTCAACATAAAAACAGTTCAATGGAAACTATTGAATCCTTCTGTGAACATGAAAAATCAGTGGTCGAGAAGCTATATCAATATATATATATACCACAATTAAAAGAAACGGTCCAACGGACTTTTTTAAATAAAATAAATTTAAAACGAAGGAAACACACAGAAAGACACAGACATAACTCACATCGATATTTCGACCATCGCCGTCATCAGGAGCTGAGTCGCTGCCCTGTCTTCCTGCCGGACTCTTCGCTCTTCGCTCTTCACACCTCCTGATGACGACGATGGTCGAAATATCGATGTGAGTTATGTCTGTGTGTTTCCTTCGTTTTGAATTTATTTTATTTAATATATATATATATATAACTTTGTGTTGATTGTAATATGCTTCCTGGATACAAAGAGCTAATACAAAATGCTTTAGAAGTTATTCTCGCAGAAGATAGCGTGTTTATGTAGGGTGTTAATCTACTTCATAAGAAGCTTAGAACTGTGAGACTAACATTACAAGTAAATCATAAAATCTAGATGGATTGGTTTGCTGGATGGATGAGAATCAGTAAGTCTGCCCTATAGGCGCAGCCTGACACGGAATTATTCATTAGCTTGTAATTGAATTCAAATTTACGTCTGCACTATTGACAGTCTGTCACAAGCTGAACATTAATCGTCTCTGATGCCTCCTCAGGTACAAAATAGCTTGCGCAATAGATAAACAGTCTTGCTCGGTGAATTTAGATCAAAGACTCCCAACAATAAAGCCCTTTACAGTTAGTTACTTTTAATTTGAATGAATTACCTAAGGCTCCATTTAATTGTTCTGGAAGTTCTTTAAACAAATATACTTATTTAAATAGCACCTTAAAGGGTATTTTAATTCTGTAATTAAAGAGTCTACATAGAAACTAAATTCAACTAAATGCACTGTTTAAAGGAAAACTCTAAGGAAATAAATGCTTATGAACAAATTATATAGTTAATATAGTTGGGATGGTTTTTCTCATTTGTTTTAGTTCATTTTTAATATATATATATATATATATATATATACTTTTTCGTTGGAAATACGATCTAAAACGGACAAATACAGTTCAATATAGAACAAGAAACATAGAAAAATCAAAAGCACACACTTACAGTCTCTCTCTAATTTTCGGTTTGAACCGTCTTCAGCAGAGATAAAAGAGGGAAACCAAGGGCACTGGTTCAGTGACGGTTGGAGACGGTTGGGTCTATACATATATATATATATATATGATTCGCGCTCCGTTCTTCGACGTGGAGAGATCTCTCTTACTTCGTCCTCTCTTATAGTCTACTCCTGATGACTAACAACAGTTCGAAATATTGAATTCTGTAAGTGTTCTCTTTATTCTTTTTTCTGTGTCATGCTATGTGTAATTTAAAGTTATATATATATATATATATATATATATATATATATATATATATATATATAAATGGAATTAAAGTATGCAGCAGCTTCTGCATTGACGACCTTTTTGCTGATGGCCTCGATTTTTCTCACTATCATTCGGTGATGCTGAGGCAACTTCCATATATGCTGGGCCAGAGACATTGAGAAAACCAATATAAAACAACTTTAATGGAACACAAAAACACTGGGTGGAAACAAACGAATGATAGTGAGAAAAATCGAGGCCATCAGCAAAAAGGTCGTCAATGCAGAAGCTGCTGCATACTTTAATTCCATTTGTCTTCAAGAAGATTTGCTGCCCACTTATACTAATATATATAAATATATACATTTGTCAATTATTGTAGCAAACCTTCCTTAATACATATATTACTGACAATGATTGTTACCTGTTTCCTAACAAGTTTTTCAATTCTTTTAAATAACAGTCTCGTTATTTCATTGCATATTCCCTGCAAAGGACATTTGGTTTGTTTAAGAAATTTCGCCTAAGAGAGAGTGTAGCTATAATTAATTTTTACTCCATAAATCTGCAACTGACGAAAAGCTTAAAGTTTTGTGAAGTCATAATCATTTAACAATTATCACAATAATAACCTACAATTGTGAATATGACGCCAGAATACATTAATAAATACGCCTTATTTTAAAGTAAAAAACTTTAAATATGAAACATCTCAATAGCTTAACCTCATGAAAAATAATCAGTATGATTTGCAGAATCAGTAACCCTAAATTAACCCAAAATGGGGTTAGGAACCTTGGGCACCAATGATTGTGGTGACCATTGTAATTATTGAACAATATTATTTTATAAATTTAATATTAGTTTCAAAAATGATATTACATATTAATATTAATATAATATTACATAATTTCATATTACATTCATTCATAAATCGAACATTCTTAATCTGTAATTTATAAATATCTTATTCTTTATTAGTATGACAGATATGAATTATATTCTTTTACATTCTGTAGTTTGATTTTAAGAAATTTTTTTATATTAATGTTTTATATACAATATCGCAGAATCACCATATTGATTTTAATTTACACAACACCATGTATAATTTATGAGAGTTTTAATCATAAAAACTATAAGATTATCAATTATTATTTGTCACACTTTTAAAGGGAGGAGCAAGGGGTTGGTATTTATATGTTTTAAAAGTTGTTTGCCTGGAATAAAACCAAACTCACAATCTGTTAATATCTAGAGTGGAAGGTTAGTAATAACGTTATCACTAGAAACCAGAAAAGGAAGATCAAGCACTCTAGGAAATGACAATGGTCAAATGACAGTTAAGCCGCTCTTTTGATACGTCGTACAGTAAATGAAGGAGAGAAATAAAGATAGAAAAGAGGAAGTAATAAGGAAGGTAGAAAAATGATTATTCTTCATACTTGAAAAAAAAAAATCTTCTTCATTCATCTTGAAACACTGAGTGGTTTCGTATTGATGTTTTACTTTATTATATCGAAAACTGTATATACATATACTGGAATATTTATCGTAAAAAATAATTGGATTATTTATTACAATATATACATATACTCATATATAAAAAGATTTCACATAAACACGTGAAATAACAATCATTGATAATGACAATCAATGATAAGTTTTCACATAAAAACACGTGAAATATCAATCAATGATCAAACTAAAATATGAAAATGGGAAAACAAGACTAAGATCTTTCAACCCAAACCCAAAAACTCATTTATCTTCTACTTTGACTGTATCTACAAATTTTGATTTTTACACTTTCCCTTTTTCTATTTAAAATTGGTTTGTTGAAGCCAAGTTACCGTCATCCACAAATATGTACATTGTAATTAAGTATGTACATATATGTACAAATATGTACACTGTACACCTCTAAGTACAGATTAGAGCAACCCATTGCTACATATAGATGTTTAGTATTTATTTTTTAACTTTGACATACTTGTGAATATTGATTGTGTTTAAATAAAATGTCGTTGAAGTTGTTGGTAGTTAACTTAAGTTTTATTCTTTTTACATTGCAAATTCTTGAATAACATTTTGTCCAAAGTTACATATTAGACAACTAAGTTATTGTTACTAAGTTACTTTGTTACTAAGTAACAAAGTTATATAAAATATTATTTTCCATTATTAAACAAGTACACTCAGCATAAATAAGTATACATAAATGCTTATAAAAAGTAATAGGTTGATAACATTTCTTATTTATTTATATATCGTAAAATTAATTTTTAGATATCATTTACGTTTTCTATTGTTCTAGTACCAGGTGTATTTTAGAGGACCATTGAAATATTATTCAATAACACCTGTAGGTTACGGCTGCTAAACACAAGTGTATAGAATTACCAGTAGGATTATCAATTAAAAACTCGTTAAAACCAATTTATGGATGCTGCAATTTATGACAAAAACTATATCAGAATAATCAATAAAAAAATAATTTTATAAGTTTTAATTTATGTAATTGTTGTCCCAGAACGTTGATAAGAGAATTAAATAAGACCTCTTGTTAAAGATTTTATTTCTTTCTTAATTTGTTTTAATAAAGTATTCTATTTTTTTTTATTTTATTCCAGCATGCTCCACTGTGTATTACATGCATCATCGTCAAATTGTACACAATACTTCTTTCATTTACACTACAAAATACTTATTTTACCTTATTTTACATTCATTCATGATTCAACAATCAACATTTAATAATTCAACAATCAACATTTAATAATTCAACAATCTATGTTTACTAAAACAGATATTTAATTTTTTATTTCTGTAGTTTTATAAAAACAATAATATTGTTTATTTTTAAGAGTATTTATTTTGTCTACTACATAAATCAATTTGTTTTTAAATAAATTAAGTAAATACTCATTGTTAACACATAAAATGACAAAAAATAAAGAAACGATTAATAACAAAAAAAGAACAAAATAAAAAATACATACATAGGAGACATTAGCTAACAAATTACCAAACCATACTGCTTAAAGGTAGTTTCAAAACTAACAACTCAAAAACCAAAAATAATTTAACTGATAAATTTGGAAAAAAAATCGGGGTATTCGAATTAAAATTTAAAGATTGTAAACATGTGTACATAGAGCAAACTAAATAAATTCTAATGTAGTGCAATCAGTTATTATGTGATATTTACTCATTGTAGGGTAAAAATCTAATGAAATGGTCTCCACATATAAAAATTTTAATGATATAAACAACGCGTTTCGAACAAGTAGTGTTCTTCCTCAGGCATTAACTAAGGATGAGTGCCTCTGAATAAGACTGTCTTATTCAGAGGCACTCATCCTTAGTTAATGCCTGAGGAAGAACACTACGTGTTCGAAACGCGTTGTTTATATCATTAAAATTTTTATATGTGTAGACCATTTCATTACATTTTTACCCTACAAACTAAATAAACATTAAATATTACTTAAATAATTCAAACAAACAAAACTATACGAACTATTTAAATAATCATAGACGTGAACCAGACAGTGTCGAAGAATCAATGGATTAAAGAGAAACAGGGCAGAAAACAATAAACATAAAATAAAATAGACATAAACATAAAATACAGACAATTTAATAGATTAGCAAATTAATCACAATACTGGTATATTATTTAAACTAATGATATATATAAAAAGACGAATGAACGGATCTGCAATGACAAATTTAATTATAATAAAATGAAATCAGATTATTAATAAGTAAAATAAAGGAATATTAGCAATACACAATACAGGCATATATCAACACCACTCGTTTGATAGATATTTAATCCCAGGATTCTTTGACTATGATTGGTCCTACTTGAAGAAGCAGTAAATTCGAACTGGGTCGGGAGACTATTTATATTTAAGAATATAATAGTACATTATAATTTATATGTACATTATAATATCATGTTTCAGTCATATGCTTACAAAAAAAAAGAAAAGAAAACCCCTGATAAGTTGATTGTAGATTTACAGAGAAGTAACAAGTTTTCTAAAGTAACTGTATTTACGAAAAGACTTCTTTATAATTACCTTTTGTAATTCCCTTTGTAAAGAAAAACGATATTACTTTGTATAATTTCAATAATATTGAATATGCAAATAGTTGTAAGCATTTTTAATACACTCGTTTCCTTATTCTATAAAAGTTAAGTAATACTGTGCGTATTTGGTACTTGGATGGGTAGCAACATATACCGCTTATGTCTCCGCTAATATAGCTCTGTGGAGATTTTTAATTAATCTGGCGATTAGTCATTAATGTGCCACAGGAACACCACATATACAGTAAAGCAGCTGTTAACAATAGTATAAATGGTTAGGGTAGGAATACGGTAACTCTTTGTGGTGCGTGAATAGTTCAGGTAAATAATACGATAGTATCATTATTCAAATATTTTTCGAGCGGTTATTTCTCATGATTAAGATATTTGTATGGCTTGTTAGAAAATATCTAATTTATTTTCATTTTACCAGTATATTTTGCGTCCAGGGATATTACTATACATGTTTTGGTGTGGGCAGATCAGTTACTACATTTTAGGTACAGTTACAGGGGTGGGGGAGCATTTCTACTAAACTGTACATAAATGTTCTGGCTGTATTCTGTCTTATTCTGTATTCTGTTCTGCCTTGTATATATTTCAAGGAATAATTACTTTTTGTTAATGTATGTTTCCTATGTTGTACATACCATCTGTTTGATTTTTTTTTTTTTTTGTATACATATTCTTGAAGACAATATAAATTTCACGAGAAGTGATTTTTGAGTAAAATGTTCATTGGGGAATGAGGTGAAAAAAGCGTTGGGAACCACTGATCCATGATATGGCCGGCCACCAAGAGGGTCAAGTATGTGGTGGATAGCGGAGAGCCCTGTATGATCTACTCGCAATCAGGGTAACCCAGAAGAACCCTTGGGTCAGTATGTGGTGGATAGCGGAGAGCCCTGTACGATCTACTCGCAATCAGGGTAACCCAGAAGAACACTTGGGTCAGTATGTGGTGGATAGTGGAGAGCCCTGTACGATCTACTCGCAATCTGGGTAACCCAAAAGAACACTTGGGTCAGTATGTGGTGGATAGTGGAGAGCCCTGTACTATCTACTTGCAATCAGGGTAACCCAGAAGAACACTTGGGTCAGTATGTGGTGGATAGCGGAGAGCCCTGTACTATCTACTCGCAATCAGGGTAACCCAGAAGAACCCTTGGGTCAGTATGTGGTGGATAGTGGAGAGCCCTGTACGATCTACTCGCAATCTGGGTAACCCAAAAGAACACTTGGGTCAGTATGTGGTGGATAGTGGAGAGCCCTGTACTATCTACTCGCAATCAGGGTAACCCAGAAGAACCCTTGGGTCAGTATGTGGTGATCCCTGTACTATCTACTCGCAATCAGGGTAACCCAGAAGAGCCAATATAGTATATTGAATAACCAATAACGAACAAATCCCAAGGCAAGATGGAACAGACTGAATGACCGAGAGTTTCCTGGTTTCAGAATTAAATCACAAAGTTCATAAATTATCTGTATATTGTTTGATTTAAAGGGGAAATAAATATTTTGCAATGTAACAAAATCCAACTAAGGTGTAAAAATATTTTATTTAATTGTGCAAATTACCCTTCAATGTGTTTTTTTTACGGACCTAATTCGTAATGAATCACCCCATGGAAACGGCGATAAAAATCTCTGAGGATAAGAGACGAAAAAATGTCACATTCTTCTTAATACATCATTCAATATCTAAGTCATGTATATTTCTATCGTCATGAACAATTGAAGACAAAATCTTAATAAGAGAAGCAACAAAGAAATAAACCATCTGAAATGATGCTAGTGGAGCCAAGTAACCTTCTCTATTAAGCCACGAAACGCCATATAAAAAATATTGAAAATAACTTTATAATTAATAAGTGTGGTACAAAACTCGTTTGGAGAAATGAAATAATAACTTCAGTGAGTAAATATTTAAAAAAACTAACTCGATATTTAATTTTCTTGGCCTTATCATTACAGATATTTAATAAACTAATGTAATATGATGTTATTTGTTTACATATCTCATGAATGTATTCCTTTCAGTATAAAAACATCATACTTCCAATATCTATATGCTTAAACAGTTAAGGAAATGTCCATCTTTGAGAGCTCACTGATTAGATAATCTACATGTTTTCAGTCATCTGTCAGAGTTGTCAATCACTCGTTTATTAACTAATTAATATTTGATTATATTTCCTTTTGAGTTGTGAAAGAGGTGAAACAGGGTAGAAAATATGTGAAGTGCGACAGTTGGTTAATGTGATAACTATTTCATGATCTATATTAGAAATAATAAAGACCGTCATACCTAGTACGATGTTCTTGGAGTCGTTGGAGCGCTTTCCGACTAATTTAAGGAGCTGTTATCCTGGAGTTTATGTATCCTATCCACTGCTATCCAGATAAATAACGTATAAATATCATATAACAATTTCTATATAGCAGTGGATAGGGTATTTAAACCCCACGATAACAGGTTAGTTGCGATTGTAGATGGACAACGTCCGAAAGCGTTCCAATGACTCCAAAGACATCGTACACAGTATGACGGCTTTTCTTATTTCTAATATAAATCATACTTACTTCAGTGATAGTAACACTATGCATGTATTTAATAATCCTTTGAAGCGGTGTTTCCCAATCGTTTTTCTACTGTGTCTCACTTTAATTAACGCTCTCAAGCTCTCATGCCAGACCTTTAAAGGAAAAACCTGACTACCTCTCGATTTTCTTACCCCCCTCCAACACAATTTAGGAGTTGAACATGATTCAGTTGCGGGAGATAGCCTAGTGGCTTACGTACTCACATATGAACTAGTATATCATCAAGAGTTCAATACTCACTCTAGTACTGGATTAATTCACGCGAGAGGTAAAAAAAAATCTGACCACTTAGTAACTCTTGAAGAAAGTTAAGCCTTTGGTCCCGAAACTGGACGACGTCAAGAACTTGTGAAATATCCCTATTCTAGATATATTTGAATTAGGGAAAACTTTGGACTCCCGATGTAGAGTGCTCATTGTGTGGTATCACAAAGTATAGTGATACCACACTATAGTGATACACACCAAAGGGTAGGTGGTATCACTCTACCAAGTGTGTGGTAGATAAATTGTGTGTTTTATCTTTGTGAGATGGCTACTGAAACCTTATCTAACTTAAACTATGATTCAGTAGAATTAAATATGATATACGAATTCAGGAATATTCCTAAACAACTACAAACAATTTCTGAAACTCTCTCAACACTTAAAGTTAGAAATATTAATGCCAGAGATTTACAGGAATAATAGTTTTGAACCTAAATATATTAAAGATATTAGTTTAATTCAATGTAATATAAATCCAAAAACATCTATTGTATAATCATCTAATCTATGAGGATAATGGTTTTTATAAATATATTTTATTTGCGTGAATGGTAAAAAAATTTTCAATAAAATATTCATCCCCTTTACCTCGACACATAATTTAAGAAATCTATAAATTATATAGGCTGACAATGACCACATATATTCTAAAACGAGTCCGAAAATCTAAACAGGGTGTTCGTTTGTAAAGATCTAAAAAATGAGAGAACCAATTTTCTATACGTACTTTCTAAATCTGTATTTTACAATCAGTAATTTGATGATATATATTCTAACATGTTCATGGACGAATTCAAAGAAAGACTTTAAGTTTCTCAGCCCTAAGACTGTAAGTTTTTCTGCATAAGACTGTATGCAGAAAAAGTTGATTAAGGACTTAGGAGATTTTTCTTCATCTTTTAGCAGTCTAAATCCATGAAATAGTTTTTTGTTTTGCTTTCACTTTTGCCTTAGATATTCAATTCGTCAAATTAATTTTGCAACGAAGTCTCTGCATTTCTCTTTTGTACTGCCTTCTCAAAACAATAAATATTTTACGAATATTATTTATTTTCCAATAAAATATGAATATATTACTGATTACTCTTAGATATAATTAATAAATATATTTAATATATGACATGATTCAAATATTATTGTAATGAGTAAAAGTACAAGTACAGTTCATTCAACATATTTGCTTCTTATTATAAATATTCTTATTTTAATGTAATATATTTATTTAAATTTATTAACAATAGTAGTTTTTATTCATCAAAAAATTACTAATCATCAAAAAACTGTAGTTTGCTTGATATTGTTCTGTACAACAGTAGTATGACACATATTAATAATTATAACTCTATAACGTTACAAAAATTTGTCATGTTTAATTACTTAATTAATGTGATTATGAATTACTACTTTCGCCCCTGCAATACCCATGATTTAATCCAAAAATAGCTAAAATATTCCAATTTTTTTGCTAGAAAAAATTTAAAGATGTACCTAAAAAAAGTGCTTATAATTTTCTATTGAGTAATTTATATCATAAATTGCAGAAATAAAAACAGTTCTAATTAATAAACAATTATTTCATTATAATTTAACAAGAATCACTGTAAACCAATTCAGTAAGATTAAATAAATTCATTACTGACGATATATATCAAAATGTAAACCATTGCCAAATGTTTGTTTTGTTTCATTTGTCGTTTTTATATTTATATTGACCACTTTTTTTAAACTTGATAAAAATATGTTCTTCACTGTCTGTATGTAATCATATAAATTGGATTTCCAATGTTTATTTATATATTATTCTTTTGAAATAATGAAGATAAAAAACACTATCTGTCAGTTATAATTTCTCATTTTTCAAATCTGATTAAATGACGTTCGGATCAATTCTAAATTATTTCAATAACAAAGTCGTGTTGTCAAGCTGAAACTTTGTTTCTGAACTTCTTAAACCACATTTTATGATCTCTATTATATTGGTGAAACATCAGGTTAAACCTGTAGTAATTGTAAATACCACCGGATGGTTTATGATTGCTTCAAGGCATTAAATTATCTGTTTTTCACATTTCAATGAAAATCATCAACTTCCGTTCATGAAGTCAACTATTTCTTTGGTATAAATTACAGCCAGCCTTAATTGCACGTCGAGTTTAAAACAGTAAAAGGATTCGTCTATTCTTTTGTTCTTTTAATTTGTATTGATGGTGTCTAAACTTCAACAGTTTCATTTACAGTTGAAATTTTAACAGAACTTTCTCAACATCTAACAACTGCATTTAACAACTGGATTAAAATTTAGTGTAATTTCTTTTTACGTTCGCTTGGCAACAACTAAGCAAAGCTTTCGTATGAATTCTCATAGGACTTCAGATGGCCAATATTGAAATCTTCCAATAGGCATCTACAAAATTCCCATTTTCCCAGTTTTAGTGACTTGTTTCCCAGTTTCAGTGCTTGAATTCTCAAACAAAACGCTGATACTAATACTCATATTACCTTAAGAGCTTCTAGTAAGCAACATATATTCTTGTTTGCAGACAGAGTTAAGTTTACTGGTCTCAACCTTCTCTTATTAGATCTTTTGTTTTTGTATTTATATTTTATTTACATATTTCTATTAATTTTTTTTGTATTTTGTGTTTTGGTTCTTGCAACCATAGTTTTATTTTCTTTTAAAAAAAACATATAATACATTCCTCATTATTTGTTATAATAAAAAGTAAAACATTGCTCATACAATAAGATTCGATACAATATGTAATATATTAAACGGAACATGCTAAATAAATGGATTAAAAAAAACATTGTTCATAAACACGGAGATTAATCTTTTTATAAATTAATTTCAGCATTATTATATTAGACAGAAAATATTATTCATTTTCCTGCTACACATATTAAAAGATATTTTTAAAATAATATTTAAACTTTGTTCTTAATCAATACAAACAATTTTTATTATTATATAATGTATTTTACTATTTTCTACCTAGACTTTCAACTGATCATTTTCAATTTAAATGAAACAATAAAAAGATATTTATATTAAATACCAAACTAAAAACAGCATTAAAAAAATCTAAATATATGTTACATTTTATGCCACAAAATAAATTGTTTAATTCCTATAAATTAGATTTTAATGGTATCTCAGTTAATTATTTTCGTATTCTGATTGTAATGATAATTGCTTTTTTTTTTCAGCAGTACTGATCCTTTTTGCAAGGTATGATTCTTCTAAAAATACTTGATATTTTGATAGATAAAATGAAGAATTTTCGTTTTGTCAAATAAAGATAGCAAGTCTGTCTGGCAATCATCCGGTGGAACCAAGATGGACAAGATATCACGGGAACTGTTCAACAGGACAAGCAATTTATCATCTCCAGATAAAAATATCCAACCAAGAACATCAGTCATAACTTCCTGCTGGGAAAACCAAGAAAAAAAGCTCTTGCTTTTAGATTCAAAGCAAGTCCATGAAATTCAAATATTTTTTTTTATGTTATTTATTTAAATAAAATAATTTATTAACATTGACTTTATGCAACTATACTAAGGTAATTTGTTGAACATGATCAATTGAGCCGTTTTCTTTGAAAAGTCCATTTTGACAAAAAGTTGAGAAAAGATGAAAGTGAATACAATTTACGATGAACTTTTTATTTATAAACTTTTATAAAAAAACTGTTAATTTTTTTCATTAAATGTTAATAATTTTGTTTGAAAAAAGTTTAAAAATAAACGTTCTTAGTAAATTGTATTCATTTTTATCGTCATCTCATTTTTTTCAAATTAGACATAACACCACATTTATAGAAAACGTAACTTAGGTGAAAATAACTTTGAACTTAAGCAATATAAAATATTTGTTCGTTTTGATCGACCACACTATCAAATGTGGTCGATCCTCAACATTCAATTATGATGTGCTGCTTAATATCTAGTTTCTAGGATAGTCATAAAACCGTCGTCTTTAACAAATTTAATAGAAGAAGTTTCCAAAAAAGTTTTTGACTTATATTAACTTTTATTGCTTAGTATGTATCCATTTACTCTGTTCTAGAGGTAATATCCTCAGCCCGAGATGACCCAAAATTTGGGCTGGGTAGGGTGTAAAATGTGAATTTATTACGTTCGAGTCAAACCCGGCTTGTCTTTCACAAACTTTTTTACTAATAAATATATATTTCTATAATATGTATACTAAAACGATATATGGATATTAAACTAAGGAATATTTGTTATAAAATGATAATAACCTCCAAAATATACCGACTCGATCGGGCTCGGGCAGGTCGGCCTTTAATACTCGTGAATCTAGGTCGGGTTGATTTTTTAGGCCTGATATTACCTCTATTCTTTCTTAGATAAAATGGATAAACAAATAAAAGTCTCCACACAAATGAAGTTTTATTCAACGCGTTTCGAACACTTTGTGTTTATTTCACTCTAATTTTGTAACTGATTAGATATAATTTGTATTATAGTGTCTTCCTGATGATGAACACAAAGTGTTCGAAACGCGTTGAATAAAACTTCATTTGTGTGGATACTTTTGTTTGTTTATCCATTTTACCTCAGAATGAGTAAATACCACACAATTACGGATTGCACAACTAGTGATTTACCTTTATTCTGTTTGATATACTGAGTTATGGTTGTATTGCGGATAAAATTTTGATGTTGAATTGTCAACAAAAATCCACGTTTTGAGGACTCATGAGTCTAATTTAAACATTAAAAGAAATGAATGATATGACAAGGTTGAGGTTACTTTTTGCTGGGTAAAAGCTGACTTGGGCTGTCTGGACAATGAGTTTCCGGACAAACTGGAAAGTCGCAAGTGCGCTCTCATACTGCGCTGCTCCTAGTGGGTGTACTAAAATAATTTTGTATGAGGCATCATTACAACGATGGGAACAAGAATGGTCATCCTTTATTAAAAGGATCGTATACAAAAACGTTCTTTCCTACAATCAAAGAGGCGAAAAAGTGTGACATAGAACTTTCAACAAGGTAAGACAAGCTGTTATAGACCATGATGGAACTAAATCCTACCTAAATGGGTTGCATATCATTCACAGTGACAGGTGTTCTTGTGATGGTGTATCACCACAGACTTGGGAGCATATACTGTTCAGCTACCCAATTCTTGACCTAGAGCGACAACGATTTACGACATTTACAATAACAACTGGCTGTGTCAGGCAAATTTATTTTTCAATGACGTATTCTTTAACCTCAGAAGCACTAATGTCCTATTAAATCAAGCTGTTGTCGTGTTAGCAGCGGTTACTTCAAAGCTGTGATTTCAACTATATCAGATAGGTAATTAAATTGAAAAATAAATTGTTTCCTTATTGACATGAAGTACTATAAAATAAAGTTTATATGCTTTCTAATGTTTAATATTTTTTATCATAAATACTCCTTACTAATTAAAACATTTTAATTAGTACAATAACTAATTACACTCAATAAATCTTGTATATCCGCCAACAACTGTGGTCTGCACACACACACTCTCACACGCGCACATTCACACATACACACGTACCATATGTCAATGCTATTAATGTATAATGCTCTGTCTAGAACAGTGGTTCTCAAACTATTTTGAGATTTTTTGCATGGCGGTCTCTTAATGATATTTTAGATGGCTCACGGACAACCAGTTATCATATAGGTTACTGGAACAAAACATTTTTGGGAAACAAACGTTTATTCAAACACAAAAATATGTTATCAAAAAATTTCAACCGATTTCTATTAAAACAAAAAAAAAATCCTTTTTAATCAATTATTCAATCAGAAAATAGCAACATTGAAATATATTAAAACTTCATTCAATGTGATGGGTGCATTTGCTTTGCCTCAACCAGTTCTTCTATATTTGGCTTAGTTTTGGCAAGTACAACTCTCATATCATTTGTGGCTTCTAACCTGTTTCGCGATTTTGTTTTGATGGCAAGTAATGCAGAAAATGCTGCCTCACATTCATAGGTAGTTGCAAATGGAATCAGCACCTTTAGAGACAGCTTTGCAACTTTAGGATAGGACTGTACCATTTGGATCCAAAAATCACCAATTGACAATTCACAGAAAATACACGTATGTTTTGCACCTATCCAGAAATTTCAAACGGAAAAAGGTGTAATTTGAGATGCAACGCTTTGATATCCTTTCCCAACAACAACGATGTCATTATGACTGTAGCAATCCCAAATGGGCTAGTCGATAGTTTCAAGCACTGAATCGACTCTTCGCGGTCCCCCTTCAACCCCTTCGCGGTCCCCTAGGGGACCGCGGACCCCAGTTTGAGAACCACTGGTCTAGAACATGATGTTACCTGTGCTTTAGTTGAGGTATATCAATTATTAACTATTTAACTAATATTTGTGTGTTTTATTTACTTACTTTTAGTCCTGCAATTCTTTTATTTTTATAATTTTTTTAGTATAACGATATAGTTGTATACTCGCTGTGTAAACCCTCTCATATTTTATAAACCCTCATAAAACGACTGCTATCATGAAGATAATACACATAAGCACACGCACACACATGCGCGCGTACTCACACACACACGCAAATATTCAGAAAAGATATTATAGAAATATGTTCTATGACATTTAAATATACAATATATCAACTAGAGTCAAATAAATTACTGTTATTAAATAAATAAGGGTTAATAAATGGTAAATAAGAGTACATTATTTATAATGAAGTAAACAGCGTTTGATACCTGATGAGATATTTATTTACGTTTCAAGTCATATAGTTGTTTGCTTATTGAATGAAGCGATCCTCAGGCATGACGATATTGATGTAGATATGCGATTTATATTCAGATGCTCTACTGGAACAGGTGACGCACTATTGACTACGTGACTGAACTAGTAATGTGCTCTGCTGAAAGCTAAGTGCCATCAGTGGGTCGTTTTGGATCACGTGCTCCAACGCCCAGTACAAGAGAACTTTTCTCAATCACAATTAATTGTTTATTCATTAGATATATAAGATTTATGTATATATATATATACATATATATCAGATATATATCTAGTAAATATTGTAAATTTTAGTCCATAGGTTGAGCAGTACATTATTGGTAATATGGTCAAATATCATCACATTCTGAAAATATGTATAGTGCAAACAGTTCTCTGACTGCTTGCTTCACATTTCCGGGTTTTATATTCATCATGATTGCTAATTAAAGTTTTTATACATATTTAAATTTTATATATATATAACAATTAAAAGAAACGGTCCAGCCGACTTTTTTAAATAAAATAAATTCAAAACGAAGGAAACACACAGAAAGACACAGACATAACTCACATCGATATTTCGACCATCATCGTCATCAGGAGGTGTGAAGAGCGAAGAGTCCCGCAGGAAGGCAGGGCGGTTCTGCTCTGCCGTTCTGCGGGACTCTTTGCTCTTCACACCTCCTGATGACGACGATGGTCGAAATATCGATGTGAGTTATGTCTGTGTCTTTCTGTGTGATTCCTTCGTTTTGAATTTATTATATATATATATATATATATATATATATATATATATATATATATATATATGGATTAATTTACCACAATGAAAACAATTTTTGAAACAATGCTCTAAGGCCTTTCGTTAACACATCTTCAGAGAGCAAGTGAACTAAAAAAACAAGTAAAAAGACCTTTGCTCGTCTGTCCAATGTAAGACATTTCACAGTCAGTACATGGTATCCTGTATACACAATAGTCCTTTCTTTTTGGCTTATTATTGACAAGTCTGTTAAACAAGTTACCATCATTACTGAACACAACAGAAGCGTCTAATCTTTTCATAAATGAAGGCATATCTTTCAAACAAGGACTGTATGGAATGACTAACAAATTCCTTCTTGTGAACTGTTCTTCATTATTTGATATCATGGATTGTTTCACCTTTTTTATGATATTATCTTGGACAGACGAGCAAAGGTCTTATTACAAGGATAAAACAGCACAAATATTCCATCAGAAGAGAGGACGAAAAGAGTGCCTTGTTCATACACATAAGAAACAGTAATCATGTGATTAATTGGAATGAAGCAAATGAATTAATATACGTGTCTTCAGAAAGAAGAAGAAATATCGTGGAAAGTGCGTTCATAAAGAACTTTTATGAGAAGTTGATGAACTAGCCTAGGACTCTACAAATTAGATGAAGTTTTGATTAACGGGATAATTAAACAGATGAAAACTTCATCATTAAACACATTCAGGGTTGCCATCAATTCTGGAAATTTCAATCAGCCAAGTTAACAAGTATTTATTGTTTTTTTAGTTCACTTGCTCTCTGAAGATGTGTTAACGAAAGGCCTTAGAGCATTGTTTCAAAAATTGTTTTCATTGTGGTAAATTAATCCATCTATTAAATCAAGTGTTATTTTGATTATTATTCATATATATATATATATATATATATATATATATATATATTATTGGTATATATTGGCAGCAGATCTTCTCTCAAGCATATTTGATTGAGAATGATAGCAGTTTCTGCATTTACAACATTTTTGTTGACAGATTCTAACCTCCTGGCTATTTTCCTTATTGTAGTAGGTAAACTATAAATCAGGTTCGCCAATGACATTTCCAAGTAAATAGGTCCAATGAACGAAAGAAATTTAATAACATGATCTAAACGTATATTCAGCTTACACTAATAAACAAGCTTTCACATTCATATGTCATCATCAGGTTTAATACATAAATAAACATCAATTAAATAAATAAACTAAACAAAGAAAATTACAAATACAATTAGGTCTAAGTTCCATTGACAACTGATGGCATGGATGAATGGATGGTAGGGGGGGGTGGGGGGGGGGTTGGAGAGGTGGAGTGAGTGGGAAAGGAGTAGCCGTTAGGGAATGTATAGTCAGGGTCATAAAATATGACCCTGCCATAAGAATCAACTCAACTACCTGCGTGTGTTGAGAATGCCTAATGTGAGAATGTTCTTCTTACGTATGCATTGATGGTGGCCTTTTTATACCTTTCAGGACATTCACTCTGGTCACTGAGACAAAGACCTGGGTTCGAAAGTTTACGGTAAACAGTAGTATGGAATCAATGGCGTGATTGTTGAATGAGTAAGTCAAGGAAAGGTAGTTTCCCTTCTGTAGCACATTCAATAGAGAATTTGAGTCCTGAAATTTCTTCTAGATAAGAACGTAAATGTGAAATCCCTTCTGAATTATCCGCTAACACAAAGATGTCGTCAATGTACCTGGCGTAAATGGTGGGTTAATTCTTCTCAGACAGGTCCCACCCCTCCCCCACCGATCCAACCATCCATGCCTTCAGTTGTTAATGGAAATTAGACCTAATAGTATTTGTAATTTTCTTTGTTTAGTTTATTTATTTAATTGATGTTTTTTTGTATTAAACCTGATGCTGACATATGAATGTGAAAGCTTGTTATTTAGTGTAAGGTGAATATAAATTTAGATAATGTTATTATCCATTTCTTTCCTTCATTGGACCTGTTTAGTTGGAAATGTCATTGGCGAACCTGATCTATAGTTTACCTGCTACAACAGGGAAAATAGCCAGGAGGTTAGAATCTGTTAACAAAAAGGTCGTGAATGCAGAAACTGCGATCATTTTCAATAATAATATATACATATACTCGTATATATATATATCTCAAAATTAAAAAAAAAACGGTCCAAACTGAACGCAAATCAGCTCAAAAACGAAGAAAAGCAATACACAAAGAAAGAGACACGCTTACAAACTCTAATTTTTGGATGACCAGTCTTCAGAACAAAAGAGATTGGGCGACCAAGCACAACGGAAACACAACGGCAGGAAACCCAGCCCAACTTCCATGGTTTACCTCTAACTATGGTTGACTTCGTCCCATTGGTCTAAATTAGGGGTGGATGTACCTAGTACTGGCGTCCCCGTCGCAGAGGTGGTCATTGCGTCTGTTGCACAGCACGAGCTAACAGTACAGGGCAGGCCGACCAAGCGCGGCTCAGTAGCCAGCCCCTAGGCGGTCTTTTGGCTTATTCCATATTATGGTCGGAAGGCTATGGTGTATGGTAATAAATCAAAACAGGTCTTTTGGCTTAGCCGGGCGGGTTTTCTTCGAAAAGGCCTTGTGCAGCACCACTTGTGGTTGGGTCTTCCAGACTGACACTCACCGCCCATGGCTATGCGCGCCTTTCACAAGTCCCTAGCGCAGAATCAGGCGGCGATTGTGTTTCCTGCCGTTGTGATTCCAGCGTGCTTGGTCACCCATTCTCTTTTCTCCTGAAGACGGATCATCCGAAAAATCCGAGTTTGTAAGTGTGTCTCTTTCTCTGTGTTTTGCTTTTTCCGTTTTTAGCTGATATATATATATATATATATATAAATTAATAATCAACAATAACTCTTGATAAAATATATGAATTAAATATTTTAATTCATATATGTATATATATGATCAAACCACAATATGAAATGAGAAAACAAGACTAAGATCTTTCTACCGTAACAAGTGGTCTTCGTCAGAGTCAATCCCCAATTTGTTTTCCCATTTCATATTGTGGTTTGATCATTGATTGTTATTTCACGTGTTTATGTGAAATCTTTATATATATATATATATATATACACGAGTACTTCACAAAGGAAAGAGAAGAACAGATAAAAACACACATGAAAATGTCATAGGTGAACCTGATTTATAGTTTACCAACTGCGATAAGAAAAATAGCTAGGAAGCTTATTTAATTTTTGAATAAAAAGGTAGTAAATGCAGAAAGTGCTATCATTTTCAATATATACATTTTCGATGAATATACGATCCGAAACGGACAAATAAAGATCAATGTAGTAAACAGAGATACATAGAAAAATTAAAAACATTACAGTCTTTAATTTTTGGTAATATGAAAGAGTTTTTGGTCTTTTCAAGAGTAATATGAAAGGAAAATTATTTTTCTTCCACGGGAATCTTGCCTCCACGACGGCTAACTGTTTGCCCTCGAGAGACTGTAAATCGTGAGCAGCGTTAGTTTATTTTTTATTTTTTCTAGATCTAACTTTAATTATATATATATATATATATATATATATATATATATATATATATAAAGTATATAAATACAATGCTTGGCCTACGTGTGTTCCCTTGTGGAACTGCCACTGCAACCTAATCTAGTAAGAGAGTCCAGTGACCCATGATAGGGTATAACCATGATATTTTTTATTGAACAGGATTTTGTTTTGTGTGACTTTAATTTATGTTGACTTTTTATATTTTATGTTGACAGTTTTAAAATTATTGCGACTATTTTATTATACCACAATAATTGTGTTAGTATCAAGGTGAAATCGAAAATTTACTACACAATAACATATTCTATGCTTGTGGAACGTTGTTAAATATCCGATAAAGAATAATTGACACCAATTAGCGTTAGGTTAACCGTTACTGATCAAATAGCAGCAGACTGCAATCTGAACAGTCAAGAAGATTGTCCACCGATAATGAGAGCATTGTTTCATCAACTATATAATTCTATTTATGTTTGAATGAATAAAGGTTATTTTTTTTTTGCATTCAAACCCCTAAAATACTAAAGAAGGTCGAAGCATGGTGGTACCTGCAAAAAGTAAGCAACTAAAATAATAAGGTTTGAAATAAGTAAGAAAAATATATATACAAATTATTTCTGGACTTCAAAGGTTAAAGGTAAATATTATTGGTTTAGAATTTATAATAACAATATGACGTAACAAATTGTTACCAGGTTTTCTTTTATGTACGGCATTAAGTTAGAAGTGCTCCTTAAAGATATATATATATATTTTGGTCAGCGCAGAGACCTACCCATAGCTATCCATGCTAATTCCCATGACCTCCCTTTCAATGATTGTTTCAGGGTACAAATCCTCAAACAAATCCCTGAGTCTAATTCCCATGTTACCCTTAGAGCTTCCGAAGAGGCATTCATATGCCTCCTTGGGGCTCGTTCTCCTCCTGGTCTCAACCTGTACCGTTAATTATTTTTTATTTTATTATTATTATTATTATTTTATTATTATTATTATTTTATTATTATTATTTATTTTTTATTATTATTATTTCGTATTTTATATATTTTTTATCTTGTTTTCTAAATAAATATTGGAGGGATTTCTATTTTTCCTCTCCTCCGCTGGGAAGCAGCATTGCGGTGGTACCACGAGTTACTCTGGAGGCCAGTAGCAGTTTGCTTCTCAACGCGAGTACTTCGCACTTCTTCCCGATGACGACGGATGTCGAAATATCGAAGTGAGTTCTGTAGTGTCTTTCTGTGTTCTTTTCTATGTGTTAAAGTGTATATATATATATATACTCGTATATATACACTTTTTCGTTGGAAATACGATCCAAAACGGACAAACACAGTTCAATGTAGAAAAAGAAACATAGAGAATTCAAAAGCACACACTTACAGTCTCTAATTTTTGGTTTGAACCGTCTTCAGGAGAGATAAGAGAGGGAAACCAAGCGCACTGGTTCAGAGACGGTTGGAGACCGTCTTAATTATAATTAACTTAATTCGGTTTGGTTCAAACCGAAAATTAGAGACTATAAGTGTGTGCTTTTGATTTCTCTATGCTTCTTTATATATATATATATATATATATATATATATATATATACACTTTAGCACATAGAAAAGAACATAGAAAGACACTATAGAACTCACTTCGATATTTCGACATCCGTCGTCATCGGGAAGAAACGAGGAAACTACTAGGAAACGAGTAGCAGTTTGCTTCTCAACGCGAGTACTTCGTACTTCTTCCCGATGACGACGGATGTCAAAATATCGAAGTGAGTTCTGTAGTGTCTTTCTGTGTTCTTTTATATGTGTTAAAGTGTTTATTGTCCACACGGACCTTTCATTTTATTCGAAGTATATATATATATATATGAATTAAATACCACAATAAACAAATATAAATTAATTACAATGCTTTAACACCATTCATTATAGCATCATTAGAGAGCTAAATTAACCAAACGAAAAATATAATAACAAGTTAACCTGGCTGGGATACCAGTCTTCAGGATTGCTGGTATCCCTGTCTGAATTTAATGTTTCTAAACTTGAAGGAGTCTTGATCTGCTTACTTATTTCTTTTATTAATATTGGATCTAGTTTGTAAAATTCCGTACTATTGTTCATTAAATTTCCATAGAGTTATTGTTGATTATTAATTTATATATATATATATATATATATATAATATATATATATATATATATATATTAATTAAAAGAAACGGTCCAGCGGACTTTTTTAAAAATAAAATAAATTCAAAACGAAGGAAACACACAGAAAGACACAGACATAACTCACATCGATATTTCGACCATCGTCGTCATCAGGAGGTGCGAAGAGCGAAGAGTCCCGCAGGAAGACAGGGCGGTACTCCCTGTCTTCCTGCGGGACTCTTCGCTCTTCGCACCTCCTGATGACGACGATGGTCGAAATATCGATGTGAGTTAAGTCTGTGTCTTTCTGTGTGTTTCCTTCGTTATATATATATATGTATATATATGTATATATATATATATATATATATGTATATATATATATATATATATATATATGATTCGATGCGATGTTGACCAATGGGAGTAGAGTTACAGGTCCAAGCGTAAGGTCCCAGTTGCCCGCTGCTCAGCGAAAAGCCTTTGCGTTCTGCCAATAGGTATAGAGGTTGCACAGTCCCTCTGTGTTAAATGATGTTTGGCAGCGGGACTGATGTTAACACAGAGGGACTGTGCAACCTCTATACCTATTGGCAGAACGCAAAGGCTTTTCGCTGAGCAGCGGGCAACTGGGACCTTACGCTTGGACCTGTAACTCTACTCCCATTGGTCAACATCGCATCGAATCATATTCCTTTCCCCGGACAACCCATAGAAAACTATATAATATATATATATATATATATATATATATATATATAGTGTGTGTGTGTGTGTGTGTGTGTGTGTGTGTGTGTGTGTGTGTGTGTGTGTGAGTACTAATATTTAATATGTAATACGGTTAGACTGTTTATGCACCATCTAGATTGACTCTTTTAATGATTTTGACTACTCCTATGGATAGCGTATGTTTTTACGTTTATATATGTAAAAACAGTATACCGTAATAAAACTACTCTATGATCAAGTTAACGATATGCATTCTGCATACGAGAGTGCCACTTTCCTTATACAAATAATGAAACTAGAATACTTGGCTCCGACTATGAGAAATATTCGTCACTAAAAAAATAAGAACAACAAAGAATATAAATAAAACGTAATAAAATATCTTAATGAACTCAGACCTACCATCCAAAAAACAAATCTACTAACGTAATATTAAATATGTATTAATACATATTTTTAAAATTTTATTTCAGATCGTTTGTTTTCATTCAATAGAAGCCATCTAAAGGGAATTACCACATTATTGTTAAGTGGTAATTAACCCTTTAACCGAAGAACTGCGGGCGTTTTTGCCACAAATCAAACATTGCATCTTTATTACAATATTGATTGTTTACTCCAGGAAAATATACATAAAAACATTCGACCGGTCTTTTTTACAGTATCAATAAACGTGTTTAGTACTTGGCTACTTATTAAGTACTGTGTTGTTTTTTTACCTAAAGTCTATTTCAAGTCAATTAGATTTTGAAGAAACTAAACTATCAAATAAAAACGAATATAATTTATTCAAGTAGTTAAAGGTTATTAATGAATGAATCTATGAAACAATCTATATAATGATTGCTAACAATTACTATAAATTGTCTGGCAGTTCTTAATTACAGGAATGAAATGAATTGTGAATATTTAATAAGTTATCAGTCTGAAGTTAATATAAAATGTATAGGCAACAGATATCATCTTCACAGACAGGTTAATGTCGAAATATAATCAAATAGCTTTTCTGCACAGCACTGTTTTTTTAAGATCTTTTCAGAATGATATAAATTCATTCCAACAAGTGTAATGTTGTGTTGCTATTCATATCACTAGTAATGTATTTAATTACATTTATATATTTCATTGAATTTGTTTCCATTATTTTTTTTTTGTAATTTATTATAATTACCTATTCTTTCTTATAATGTTTATTGATGTATTCCTATTTCAATAGAAAGCGTCAACTACATCGTGCTAAGAACCTGGGTTTGGAAACAGTCATGATTCTAAGTTCGAGCATTCAGGTCATAAATAAACATATACATTTTTCATTCATATCTTAGTAACTTAGTATATATAGTTTTAGAATATACGTAAGTGGGGATGTATTTTGAGTTTTGGGGATTAGAATGAGTTGTGGGGATGTATTTTGAGAACTCTATGAATAAAACTGACGACAAAAAGACGATGCCATTTTATTGTGTTAGAATAATGAGCTAACAAATTGTAAATGAACATGACTTTTAATAGAAACTTACAACATTTAGAATAATAAGTAGCAGCATAACAAGTAGACAACGTAAATGATTGTATCCGGCCTAAGGTATGCGGAACTTCTATCAAGACTAGTATCTGTAATATAATCTGAGGACGTAAGATTCAATATTCAAGGTCTTACTTGCATTTGCAATCGATGAATATCTACTAAGTCTGTAAAAATAATAGAAAATTTATAAAATTATCAATTTGTTTTTACATGTCTTTATACTTTGAGTATTTTGTACACTATATAATGTGATTTTACTTACACTATTTAGAATTTTACTTGTTTTCATTGCCAAATCTTCTAAATTTCAACTTCAATGTAGCTTTAGTGGAAAAAAATATGGTTAATTTGTTATTTGGCACCCATTTGGACCTCATTATTGGGTTAATTCTATATTCAAAGTTGAAAATTTTACCTGACTCAGTTTTATTGGATATTTTAGTAGTGATCTTGGAGTTCCTAGCATTGTACAGGCTTGATGGCGAATTCTTAATGTTTACTGCGAGGAACATCCAATATTTTGTACCATACGCAAATATTATACTCAGATTTATCTAAATGTAAACTTATATTACTTTTATGCTGGCAGACCTGAATTTTAAAATCGCAGGAATCAAAAACATAATATGTTATGGTAATGAATGTGTCATAGTTTGTTGTTCATTTCGAGTATCACACATGTAAGTATTTAATTTCAATGTAGCTTTAAGGGTTGAACAGTTGTTCATATATGAATTCGAACCGATTTTAACTTTGAACATACAGATATGTTGTTTAAAATTAAACTTTTCCATAATCTTTTTTATTATTATAGAAATGTTTAGCAAATACTTGTTATTGCATAGTCTCGAAAGCAAATTCTTTAGTTCTCTGTATAACGACGTACAAAATATTTTCTATCAACTAAATGAAAAATCTAGGGCCACAAGCAAGATTTCCAGAGCAGAATCTTAACCAACTAACTAATATCAAACACGTAACCAAAAAATCGCACCTGCCACCAATTATGTCATTATAAAGTTAAAATATGTCATACAATTCCCAAAAATACTTTATCCCAGTGTTAAGTTTGACTTCACTTTAAAACAGTTGTTACAATAAGCATACAAACTACTGTTAATAATTACTTATTAATTTGTTATAATTAAGTTATAGACACCATAAAATAGTTAGTACAGTTTACAAAATGTAAAGGTTCCTAGCAGACTCTTGAATTTTTATGATGCTGAAGGTGTGTGCGTGGGAGTATATGTAGGTGTTTATCTGTGTTCAATGTTTCTAAGTAACTCGTGGTGACATATAATCATGTTTACTACAAAAAGAAGTGTCTATATTTTAATAAAAATATTTATTTAAACACATTCAAGCATAAAATATGCCCAGCATTATCTTAAAATCAAACCTGTTTCTTAGTTTATTTTCATTTCTGAATTGTTCTTTCATCGTTTTGAAATTTCAAATAAGTATAATGAAAAATTCAATTTAGAATACTGGTTATATTATCATGCTACTATAAAAACTTCATTGATTGAAAGATAATCCCAACGTAGGGAAGATAAACAGCAACTATTTATTTACTCGTATAGTAGTCGGATAAGTTTATTTTAGCTTCCTTTGATCATAAAATTGTAACAGGTATCGGAAATAACAATTTTAAAAAAATTGTAACTCATACTGTGACGTTGATTGTGTTATTGGTGACCTTTGAAATGTAAGTAACATTCACATGTAAATTTATTTAAATTTATGAAATTAATTTTTTTTTGACCTATTATTATGCAAAAAAAAACTGTAGATGAGATAATTTCCTTTAAAAGGTTAATTCATATTCACGTTTTAATTTAAAATAAAAGTATAATTATCCATTGAAAAATTAAGTGAATATTATTTAATTAGTCTACATGGTATTCTGATATAAACATTTCAATTTATTGTCATTACTGTTAGAATAATGTGTTGAGAGATTTTTGAAGAGACATATTTATAACTATAATTTCTCTTATTATTATAACTACAGTCTCATATGTCAATGAATGATGAAAATGAAGACATCTATTAACTTTTATATAATTCCAATTGTGATGAATATTTAGCGTCAGTTAATGCTGATTAACGAATCCTGATGTCAGTGAATCAGAAACATCATTCAGTGATGTTAAATTACATCTGTTTAATATTGCAACTAAAATTAATCTTAAAAAATTGGAGTGGCCTACACTCAATTTTACTATAAGTAAACATAACATAATACTTTTTTAGGTATATAATAAATAATGTTCCATTTAGGTATAATGTAAATGTATAAATGGGAGATGTTTATTAGTCTTCAATCCTGGAGGTAGTACAGATAGTGATTGATCCACTTATCAATATATATGCTAATAAGATATAATTATCAACCGTCATACCTGGTCTATAGCTGGTGAAGCCACCCGACCGGTTTCGCAATGGCCGCATCATCAATGGGACTTACATTACCTTCCAAAATCACGGATATAAATACCTATTTTAACTCAATAGTGTCAATATTTTATATCCAATATTTATGCTTGGAAGGTAATGTTAATCCCATTTATGATGCAGCCATTGCGAAACCGGAAAAGGGGGTTCACCAGGGATAGATGAGGTATGACGGTTGATAATGATATCTTATTTACTAATCTCTGTGACACTAACAATATGCATGTATATATGCTTATAATTGAATATAATAATAATAATGAATCATATAATAATCAAAAATATTAATGTATTTATATATACACACACACTGAGGTCTTCAAAGAACTTCATAAAACGACTTCTAAAATCTCAAAACACATAATTCGTCAAAATCTCGAGATCGATTTTTTTACTAACACTATACTTATAGTAAAGTAAAAATGAATTTACTAACGATTTTTATAACAAATTTATATACAAATCGATTTATATAAAAATGTTTTTTTTTTACTAACACTATGCTTATAGTAAAGTAAAAATGAATATATCAAATGATTCATAAAATAATTGTATTATGCAATCAAGATTGCATCGTTTCTATTTTATTTAAGAACTTACTTCAATTGAAGAAGTAAGATTTTTTTTTATTAGAAAATGAAATTTTCATTATATAAACGAACTAACAATCTTTACTGGTCAAAACCTTTGATTATATTAATCAAATGACACTGCAATTTATAATGTTACGTGATCAGTCTAATCGAAGTTTTTTTCCATTATTAGTTTGTTTATATAATGTAAATTTCATTTTCAAATTTATAAAAATTCTTACTCCTATATATCATAAAGTTTTTAAAGAAAATCAAAACGTCAGCATTGAGATCTTGATTTTCAACTTAGAAAATTGACCGAATCTTTATTGCATAATACACCTACGAGTATATTATTAAAGTTAAAGCTCATTGGAGGTGGTAATGATTTGGATGGGTCACACTTGATGTTACTGGTACCCCAAGTAATGTAGAATGCACATGATTTCCTTGTAAATTCCATGTAATATTTAGTTATCAAACACTTAAAAATTTAAACCCTACCTTTCAGTCATCACTGACCATCATCAGTTTGTAATGAAAGATAAAATAATTGATAGTTAAACCTATAATTGATAAATTGTATAATCCTATTAGTTAAATCCTACGGAACAGTCAGTCCTAAAAGACGTTGAACACCTGTAAGAAAGAGCGTTCTTCGATAAAATTTTTCCAGGCACAAGGTAGGATTTTTTTTACGAAATTTCTTGTTAATATGTAGTTTTCAAAAACAAATATTAACTTTTAGTTAGCACCCCAATACATTGACTATATTTTCAACATATTTCAATCTAATCAATAAGTTGCAATTAAATTTGATAACCAACTTTTAGTAGTAGATAATAAACTGAATATTTAGCTAATTTGTCGCCAAAGGTTATTTTATCGACCCAAAATTCAAGCAATACAAGAACTTATATGATCAACGCAAAAGGCCTTACTGATTAGGATACCTAGCTACTATTGTTATAATGTGTAATACAAAACCGTCTTAATTTTAGCAATTTGCAAACTATTCAGTGGAATATTACTATGTTGATTCTACATAGGAAGTTTTAATTAATACTCACCCTAGTTTATTAGAACAAAGATACTGACAATAACCGAACCTCAAATCGATCGCTGCCAGTCACCCGTAAAGCCTAAAAAAAAAAATCTGCAATATTTCAACAATTAAAATTCCTAATGTAGTGAAATCAGTTATTATGTGGTATTTACTCATTGTAGGGTAAAAATCTAATGAAATGATCTCCACATATAAGTAGTTCGTACTTTCTGCCTTATTTTATTTTATATTAATTTTTGTACTTATTTACTTTGTACTATAGATAACTCTCTGGTGTCATTGTATTTTTTAGTTAATGCCTGAGGAAGAACACTACGTGTTCGAAACGCGTTGTTTATACCATTAAATTTTTATATGTGGAGACCATTTCATTAGATTTTTACCCTACAATGAATTAAAAGTCCATTGATATATTACGTGGTCCGGGAAGTTTTGCTTAAGTATAAGAATACAACACTGTGGTACTCATGTAACAAAAACTTAAAATGGTACAATTTTTATCATAATTTATGAATTAAAATATAATATATAAATAATCCGTTTGTTAAAATTAGCACTATGTCTTACTCGGAATACATGTCAAAGCAAAATTACAGCCGACTATACTATATTGTGGGGAAATGCCAGAAAGTTATGTAATTTCAAATGGAATTTAATCTAGATCATCCATTGGAGCCGTAACTCCGATGGAGTATAAAATCACTTAGAATATAGAGTAGGGAATTGTATAACACCTACTAGTAGCTTATTTGTTCTAGGCAATAGACGTCTGAGTAGTTGTTAATTACAAATTAATAAATAATAATTAATTAATAATTAATACACAATAAATCATAAAAATAACATTCTGAGTACACCTTGCAATATCAAAGGTTAATAAAAAAAAATAATTAATTTGTCAGTTTTTTTTTTAATTTCTGCTACGCCCGTATTGTCATTTGCACATTGTACTGTATATACGCTAAAGTTTGGGTGAATCAGAATTAGTTTTGTTAGATTATTACAATAGTTTTAACTTATAAATACTAATATAAAATACTTTGGTAAGCATATTTGCAATACTGGAAATTCATTGTAAAATAAAAATAAATTTCTGCCCACCATTTATACTAACAGTAAGAATTTTAACATCAGTAATTCCTACAAGATGCAGAGTCTGTGATGAGGTCTAAATCTAAGAAATCCAAATATTAAGAAAGTCTGGGGTACTTGATAGAATCACATATTAGGCTGCTGAACGCTTTCAGAATTAAATATCTAAATTAAAACTTTGAATAAATATTTTCTATCTTATGTGTGAACATTCAAATTGTTAGAAATTACTAGGTCTCTGGACGTTTTGATTTTTAATGTATCCTCAGCTGTAGTCAGATGTAGTTAGTTGTTTATAATGTTTATATTCACTTCTTCATGTTTATATTCACTATTCACTAGCGGCGTTTGTAGATTAAAAATTCTAGTCGACCTTTATATCAATGATAAGAAGACTAGTCCTAGTGTTCAAAGTTCTGATATCAATGTTTTTCTTCTTACGAAAATTTTTGTTGGTTTTTTTTGACTCTGACGAAGACCGCTTGTTACGATCTTTCACATAAACAAGTGAAATAACATTCAATGATCAAACCACATTATGAAAGTGGGAAAACAAGACTAAGATCTTTCAACCGTAACAAGCGGTCTTCGACAGAGTCAAAAAAACCCACAGTTGGGTTTTTGACTCTGACGAAGGCCACTTGTTACGGTTGAAAGACCTTAGTCTTGTTTTCCCATTTTCATATTGTGGTTGAATGACAATGTCCAATCTACAATAAGAGATGAGAATAAAAGAGTAGACGTTGCTTGTTATTTCTCATGATTACTACTAAATCTTGTTATATATATATATATATAGTATATTTACCATAAATGAGGAACATTAAAAGGATCAACAGGACTAAATAGTGTTATACATGCTTGGAACTTCTCAGTTTCTGCTTCTATATAACTAAATTATTTATAATTTTTCGGATCATAGGATCACATGGGTATATTGCGACAATTTGTTTATACTTTTGGTTTTAAATTATATATGTATACATGTACACAATATGGTATAGATATTTACTATTTATTACGTTATTTCCTTTAGTGACATCAGTTGGTTTGTGACTCTAAGTCAAACTATTGCTGTCCACGAAATACTTGATTATGAAATGTCATTTATTGCATTATAATTGTCATTATACCTACAAACTATTTCAACCAAACAAACTTATTTAAAATTCAATTCATCAGTAATTTGATTTCTGGTCACATATTTTATTTGAAAATTCATTAAAGTTCTTAATATTTCCCATTCCACTTGCTAATATCTTTTAAGTACGTGTAGCTAATCTGTTCATCATTACTCACTAATGTCTTTTCTTTTAAGTATACGATTAAAAGCCGATAATCTTTTGTGTAAACCATTTTTTTTTTTTTTTATAAGCTCTCAGGACCAGCTTAACGGTGATATAGAGACGTTTAGGATGTCTGCTGTGAAGTAGCCTAGTTATCAACCACTTGAGTAGATTCTGCTCAAGTGTAAAATCAATAATTTCACGAAGAACTGCGTCAAATATGAACCTTATCATTCGACATTCAAAAATAATTAACGAGATTAGATTACATCTAAATCGACTACTGTCCATCACTTTGACTAATGTTCATCGCAGGATTTATATTCAATGCATTTTTCACAAAGAATAATATAATTATTTGTACGTGTACAGTTTTTTTGAAACCAAGATAATCAATAAATAACATATTATATACCTGTCTCTCCGTTTGAACTTACACACTAGACAAATGGCTCATACTCGTAATATCTAATTTCAATGAGAATTTGCACATTTTTTTACTGAAAGATTCCTCTAAAAGAATTTTGAACAATGATTTCATGGATACTGTTATCATTTTTATATATGCTTAAAAACTGGTTATGTTGTTATGTTATTAGCGTTTTTTTTTCATAACAATAAGCGGACGTACTAGATAGAGCAGAACAAATGACAATATAATATCACCAATGAAGCTATGAAGATCTCTGTGTAGATAATTCTTAATATTATTGACCTAGATCATTCAATATGTCTAGAATTAAATCTTTAAAAGTTAAAACCTATAATATGTATAAAACTTCAGGGCGAAACATTCAAATTAGAATATTTTTTTAAATAATATTTAGGAAAATCTGAAAACACATAGCTGATTACAAATTCAAATTAAAACATTTTTTTTCTCTTTCTTCATCCACCAGTCAAAATTTGAAAAAAAAAAACGTTCAATAAAGTAATATTGTTTTTCACTATTTACGTGTATTTTTACATTCTTTTGTTAGTGATGCAGTCATTATTAGGTTAATTAATCGTGCTAATTAAGACTGCAAGGAAAATATTTTGTCATATCATATATTATATCATATATTGACAGACGTGACCGGCTTTGACAGATATTTTATAAAAATCCTGAGATGATACACATTATTTCCAAATATTATTAGAAAATATAGAATAATAGGAAATATCATTATTATTACAGTGCGTAACAGTCATTAGATTTGAAGTTTCTTTTACTTTTTTGAGCTTTAGCTGCTAAGCTCGTTTGACTTTATTCTATGCAAACTTCTGATTTAGTGTGCGGGTAGGTAAGATTCACTTTTCTAATGCGAGGAAATTATGATAAATTTAACAACATTAAAACCAACTAACAATATCTACTTGCTACAGTATCAGCTACCTAAAAATACCTGTGCAGTTAGTCAAACACAGCTTAAAAGTTCATAACTTCAATTCTACGTTGTTTTTCAATCCATTTAAATCTTATCTTTTATGTTATAAATAAATAAATAAATCTGCTGTCATAGTTTCAGCATGCTATGACTTATGGTGGCTGTTTTTTTTTCTTTTTGGACAAACAGAGAGAAGTTTTTGTAAGACTGGATACGGTTTGTCTAATACATAAAACATGATAGCCTGGAATGAGTCAGTTCTGATTCATGTACAGAGAAAACATTCCTTTTATTTATATAGACATTAAAAAAAGAATATTTTATAAATATATGATTGAATATTATAGAAACACATCAAACATTCAAAGAACCCAACAGAAATTATAAAAATGATGCACTTGGTGTCTTAGAATACTAACAGAGGTAACTTCCAGTACAGATTAATCCGGGTATCTTTAACAGGGAAACTGTCTTACAGTATAGACCAGTGCTTTTCAAACGGTGCACCCAGGCGCATTGGAACTACTCCATGGAAGGTAGCCTGTGCGCTTTAAGATAAGAAAGATTTTTATATAACAGATTTATATTTTAAAAATGTGCATCATTTTCATTTATTCTAGAAACACCAACAGTTTTAAAGTCTGAGTCAAGTTTCTGCCAATTAACATTTTGAACTGTAAGGTAAATTTTTTTAATTTTTAAGCAGCAATGGATAATAAATACTTCCTCTTTTCCTTCTATTCGAAATTTAAATAATTTGTTACTGATCCCCCTCTCACCCTGTCTCTCTCTCTCTCCCTGTCTCTCTCTCTCTCTCCCCGTCATAAATAAATTATTCCTTTTAATTTCCTATGAGTTACCTATTTTCAAATTTCAGGTAAATTTCCTTTATTAAAGTTTTGGTTATATCATAGTTGCTCTCTGAAGTAATGAAGTTTGGGAAGAACTGGTATAGACACATTGAGAAAAGCAGTCAGGTGTAATTGACTGATAGGAGTATGTGTGTTCGATTGTGTGTGAGCCACTTGTTCATATCAGGCCGGATCCCATGACAACAATGAAGAAACTCTTATCGCCTTATCATGAGTCTTTCATCACATACCAAATGCCTAACGGCTTTCATGTCAGAATGTCTTTAAGTTTTCATTAGGTGTTTTAACTAAACTCAAATGGAAAACTAAAAGTAATATTAGACAGATAACTTCCTTTTGTGATAGTTAAAATTCTGAGGTCCTTACTTGATGTAATATAAAAAACAAAGAGTAATCTGGCTGCACTGAACAGAAGCATGGACAACGGTATATGCCTCTTAAATGATTTATGTACAGTGTATACGTCAACAAACAATAAAAGAAATCATATTTAATAGATATGTTTCATGAAATACTTACAGTGCATGAACTATTAATAAATGAGGAATCGATCACATATAGATAACAAATGTTCTCAAAAATACGCATAAATAGTTGTACGCACCTACAGTTTAATATTTTCGGTTTAACCGTTGTCAGGAGGAAGAGTTACTGGAGCTAAAAATAGCTGCATTATATATGTATACACTAACTAAGTCACATATTTCAGACACATTCCAGTTGTGCATGTACCTAGATGTTGTATCTACTATAACAGTACTAGTAACTATAGGTTTATTCTTTCATTCAAGCCTGACAAACATTTTCCAACTGAAATTGAAAATCATATAAACTCCACCCGTCGGTGCAAATAAAGTCATCAGTCTTGAGCCTGCACATTGAAAACACCTCATTAAATATTCATCCTGTAATAAACATGAAATGGCCACGTTTACAACTGATTGTAAAATCAAGCCAGTAAGGTTAGCCATTATCTCGCTAATAACAAAAATGCTTAACAAAAAACAAAATAGCCCTTTTTAACGAGTTCTTTTTTAAGCATAAAGAAGCAAAATTTTTTCAAGACTAAATTGCTACTAAATGAATGTATATTTGTATATTTATCACCGTTCAAACCACAATAAAAAAATAGAGAAAAGGCTACGATCTTTCAACATCTCAGATGAAATTTGACTCTGATGAAGACTGCTTATTACAGTTGAAGGATTTTGGTTTTTTTTCTGATATCTTGAAGTGATTTGGACGTTGATTTTAATTTAACGTGTTTATGGTTAAATCTTGTTGTATATACACGAGTTTACATATGAAAGTAGGAAGAAATAAAATATAAAATCACTATGAAACATTTAACTGAAATTAATGCGATAAGTATAAAAAAAATTATTGGCGCAACTTATACAAAGTAAATGAAGCTTATAAAAAATATAAATGCCAATATAATCAATAAAAGGGGCCAGATTAGCTCAGTGGTTAACGTACGCGCCTCTGGGCTGGTAGTCCGGGGTTCAATCCCCGCCTGGTGCTGAATTTATACATGCAGGAGGTGAATAAATCTGATTACGTCGTCTCTCGGAGAGGACTTTAAACTGTCGGTCCCGAGCCTGTACGATGTCAGGTATTCGTTAAAGATCCCCTAATCGAAATACATTTGAGTTTGGCCAAATTTAGAAATTCCAATGGAAGCGTTTCATCCGCTAGAGGATCGATTTAAACAAAACAAAAATAATCAATGAAACCTGTAATAATATATAGAGAGGCGTAATGGCGTAATAAAATAAAATATTATTTGAAGTAGTGAATAAATAAATTAAACAAAATATAAACCAAAATGAACAAATTAGTATTAAACACAACAAAATATTTATCTTTTTATAAGTTGAAATGAAAAGCAGTATAAAATCCATAACAGTATGGAAACACTGATACTGATTTCTGCACGTAGTTGTCTTCATTACTTTTTGTGAAAGGATTTAAGGTTTACATATACATTGGTGTGTACGTAGAATTCAGCAGTTAAACCAAATCTATTAAAAAATGTTTTGCTGTGAAAACTAACCTTCAATGTAAGCCCTTGATAAAAATAGTAAAAACTCGCTATGATTATTCACTTTACTCAATTACTTTAACTTTTATTTTGTACTATTATTTTCATGAAACATGATTTCTACGTTATATTTAAATATTTATTTAGTTAAATGGAAATATATGAATGCTTCATTGAAGTACAATGAGTAAAAACAAAAATGCACTGGCAGCATTAAGTTGAATTTAACTCTCAGTTACATCAAATAAAATTTCAGTTTGTTTTAGCAAATAAAATAATAGCACACAGGATTTATAAGTATGAATTGTAAATATAATTTTGATTGAAAATATGATTAATCAAATTACTGAATACAATAAAAGAATTTTAAGGATGTTATATCATTGATTGATTATCAATGGATGAAGTATCAATAAATAGTTATTACATAATTTATTTGTTTATTTTATCAATCAAGAGAACTTCTTATGTGAGACAAAAATATTATAAACAATTATTTCATCTCATATTAAATTCTTTGCAACATGTTTTATTCCAAAAGAAGTTATTGATGATGCTTTATAGCAAGTAATAATTCAAATTATTATTTCAAATGTAATTTTTACAAAAATAATTAAGTTTTTGTTTTTAACTTGTGAGATTAATTTTAAGACTATTCTATCTCCTTGGAATAACATGACAAACATATAATACTTATCAAATAACACCAAAAAGAATGGTATAAAAATGCTAAATTTTCCAAGTTTTAAAATAAATTAAAGAGTGTGAAAAAAATAGAAAACGTTTTTACAAACATTTCGAAAATATACCTTTCTGATATACCAAACCAGGGAAAAAATATTAGAAATGTCTAACTATCATTTAATTTAAATTTGTCAAATTGAGTGAATTGTAGAGATTTTAAATTCTCATATACATATCTAAATATCATTCGAAATGCATAGAAAACAAAAACAAAAAAAAGTAAATCTGACAGAACTCTTCTTCATTACTATACTTCACGTCTAACATCAAAAAAACAATAATGATAACCAACAATCATAAACTGAACGGAAGCAAGACAGGAAAAATATAAGTGTGGACTTATTAATGAAAATATTGCTATACAAAAAAAAATTATCTAGTTATTTTTAATTTGAAACAACGAAATCAAATAAGAGGATAAATATGTTTATACTACTTACATAATTTATAACTGCAGTGATTGTTTTGTCTTGGTACCACTACTATAATATATATTTACATAAAAAAATTCACATAAACACGTGAAATAACAATCAATGATCAAGCTAAAATATGAAATGGGAAAACAAGACAATGATCTTTCCACCTTAACAAGCCGTCTTCGTCAGAGTCAAAAACCCCAACTAAACCTAACCGGTTGGGTTAACCTAAATGGTTTCCCATTTCATATTGTGGTTTGATCATTGATAAATATATATATATATTCAAAAAAAGAAACTCACTACTATATTTCGATGTCCTCAATAGAAAGTTAGATTTGAGTCGCTCCAAAAACTGATAACAAAACAACTTCTGTACAATAATCGTCCAAACGATAATAAGTCTTTTTTTTTACCATTTTTTACTTGTTTGTATATATATATAACAGATTCAATAAAATTTCGACCGTTTGATAGAATGGGTGTGTTATCTAATTGGGATTCGGTCAAATATTCTAGGTTCAAAAATCAAACTCTCATTGCCGACGTTTCGGTTTTATTTTAAAACATTTTTCATAGGCAGAAGTAAGAATTTTTTGAAACTAAGAAAATGAAAATGACAGTCTAGTCGATGGTTTTGTCCGGTTAAGATTGTTATTCCTTTAAATAATGTAAAATTCATTTTCTTAGTTTAAAAAAATTCTTACTTCTGCCTATGAAAAAGGTTTAAAAATAAAATCGAAACGTCGGCAATGAGAGTTTGATTTTTAAACCTAGAACATTTGACCGAATCCGAAAGAAAAACGTAAAATCATTCAATAAGTGAAATAAGTACAAATATATTCTTATGGCAACTTATAAATAGTACATGAGGCTTATGAAAAAGATAATATCAACATAATCAATGAAAAGCGCAATGATATATATAGAGCTATAATAAAAAAAATGATGTAATTCTGAAAACCATTTCTTCTAAGTAAAACATCGTTTAAGAGTCCTCTCTGCCGGCTTTAGATGAAAGCCGAAAGCGGGAAGGTAAATTATTTTTATAACAGAATGTTTTGATTTCATGTTATTGCACCAATGAAGTTCTTTAACGATTAGACTCAAGGTATTTGGAGGCTTCAAATAAATATAAACAACCGAGAGAGGACTAGGTATTTTGAAGATTTCATATAGCATTCCAAAGTAAAAAAAAATATAAAAATAAATTTAGCTGACGCAGGAAAATTCTAAAAATAATCTGTTATTTCAAATGGATTAACAAGATGAAAAGAATAATGAAGTCAAATATTGTTAACAGCTAATTTTTTTTCATAGTTTTAATAAACAAAGAAATACGAGTATGTTTAACGTATTTTTTAATGAACTCCAAATGCTGTTGAAACTGCTTCCAATATATTATAATACAATGATCAAACCACAAAAAGAAAATGGGAAAGCAACACTAAAATCTTTCCCATTTTCTTATTGTGGTTTGATCATTGATTGTTGTTTCACTTGTTTATGTGAAATCTTTTTTATATTATAATACGTATAAAACCAATCAGTTTAACACTGCATTCAGTTTGTCAGTTTCTGAAAATTAGAGTAGACGTGTGGGTTAGGTTGTTATGATGATAATTATCAAAGGTCTAGTGGGTTATACGATACCAATCCCTATTAAATGATAACTAACCTTTAACAAAGCCCTAAAACTTCCAGGTGCTGTACCTTGGCATCAATATCACTTATGCTGCGGCTCTCTCTAAAACTAATTTTAGCTATTCTTCTTATTTCCATTTTAACACTAGCTGTAAAAAATAAAATGATTTTATTTTTATAACGCACTAATATGGTATATGAATATCGGATTTTTGGCCAGGTATAGTCTAGTATATAGTATAATTGCTGAAGATTTGAGGTTCAATCCCTGGTCATGACTTTAGATTGTATATGTGGGGAATGGTAAAATCTCCTCCATAACATCTTTCAGAGTGGAATAAAGATGTCGATCCCAAGGCCTTACATTATTATTAAGTTATTGAAATAAAAGAGTAAAAGAAGGAAAAGGGTAAATTAAAGAGTACAACTTTAATAAGCTTGAGTGGGGTAAAAATTGAAAATTTTGAAGTAAAATGAGCTCTATAATGTGGCTCGTTATAATGAAATTGTTGTAAAAAGTCAAGTAAACCACATTTTCTGTGACCAAAACAACATAAACGCACACACACATCCGGTTTGATCCACAAACACACACACACACACACAATTTTACCTCAAGTTTGAAACTTACTATGTAATATTAGCACACTAAGGTGGTTCCTTATAACTGAAATAGGTGTAAAAGTCAATTAACTGCACATTTCACCCCTAAAACCACAAATACATGCACACAAATACACAAGATTACATATATGTTTTACACACACCGGTGTACGCGGTATCATACACACACACACAAACACACACACACACACACACACACACACATCCACAGACACACACAAACATTTTCGCACATATGTGCGAGGGGCATGAGCCACATTGCCAAACATACAGAAATGTGTGAAAGGCAAATATTTGCTATAAGTGCAAATATGAAAAAAGCAAACAAACAATGAATCATGATCATGAAATAAACTTTTTTCAAAATCAACATTTAACTCTAAATGAGTAAAATTTTAGAAGCGTATGTTACGTTAGGTTAGGTTGCAGTGGCAGTCCTACAAGGGAACACACGTAGGCCAAGCATTGGCCCTTTGTAATACCACACAATGAAGATTGATTCTACAGTGGGAGTCCTAAATTTTTCCTAACTCAAATGTATTTAGGTAGGCATCATTAACGAGTACCTGACATCGTACAGGCTCGGGACCGACGGTTTAACGTCCTTCTCCGAGGGACGACGTGCTCAGATTTATTCACCTCCCGCGTGAATAAATCGAGGGCCAGGTGAGGATTGAACTCCGGTCCTATCAGTTCAGAGGTGAGTACGTAACCACTGAGCTAGCCTGGCTCCCAAGCGTATATTACAACAGTTTTAAGTTAATAGCTGAACGTTAATAGTTCCAAAGTATGAGATAGCCTCACGGGAAATCTTGTTAACTTGCTGTTGAACAACCCGCTTATTACAGCCTTAATAAGTGCAGGTAAATTCCTATGGACTTAACCAATCCAATATGGACTTATCCTTACTTGATCCAATCAACTCTATTTACTCTGCTATAGATGCGTTTTTCCGTTTTTGCTTAATTATCAGGTCAACTTAGAAAACTAAGAAACGATTGTCGCTTCTTTTGTATATATGGTGGAATGAAAAGAACGTATAACAGTATTTCAAACAACAAAACTTCAAATGCAAGCATTGCGTTATTATGTTTTACACGGGCAAAGCTGAAGCAGAGTATTACTGAAATTAAGCACATAAATAGATGTATTATACCTGTAGGGAACAACCATTTTTGGTAAGAAGAGAACCATAAAACTCAATATCCCTTGAATGCATGCACCACCACTTAAATAGTTTTATCTACAGCTATATCTATGAGCTCTCAGTTTAAGTGCTGTTATCTTGGCAGAAACAGTAGTTAATTAGTTATCCAGTCAATGATGTAGCAACTATTTTTGCCATCCAGGGCGATCGTAAGATTTTGCCCCCCCCCCCCCCCCCCCCCCTAAAGCAATTGATAATCCGTTTACCTTGAAAATTACACAAATTCCTTAAAATATTTATTTTTATAAAATTACATTCAAGGATCCAATTTGAGACCACTATTATTAGTCCCAGACTTTCATCTTATTACAACCTCCTATACATATAAAATCGTCATCAAAGAAAACAAAAGATTTTTCAAAACAGAAAAGTATAATTCAAATTAAAAAAAAAAATTAAATTAACATTATATAATAAACTTTAAACCCCTCTTAAGAACTAGTTTTGAAAACTATAACATACATTTATTTTTAATTTGGAATCCTTACTCTTGACAAACTGTTAATATGGACATAATACATAAAAATAATTACGACGCTAAAAACACATTTTGGTAAAACGTTTTAGGGTTTTTTTAGCTGTTTATTATTCAATTGTTTTCTATTTTCTATTTTTAAACCCTCAAAATTCCAACCCCCCCCCCCCCCCCCAAACCCACCGATACTTGCCAACCGAATGGAATCGCTCCTCCCACCCCCTCCCCCTTGCTACCCCACTGAATTTAGTAACATTTTAACAACAAATTAACCAAATTGTGTGGTTTTTATAAAAGAAGTCCTAAATTAAATTCATCGAGTTTATTAAGGAAGGAAGTCTTAGGAGTAGGAGATACCTTCAGGCCTATGACATACAGCTCAGGTCGTGTAAAAGACCTTCTAACTCCTTCAGGAAATCTAGGCTAATGACCAAGACTTCAACCAGCAATCATCCATTTTAAAGATATTTTAACTACCTGTAGAAATCATCTGACCACGCTTAAATAGTTTAGAGTAAAAGTTGCAATAATAATCTCTAATTTGCGAAAGTCACCTGGAAATATAGTACAGAATAGGATATAATTTTGAATGATATTTTCTCAACTTTAAAAGAAATAATTTTTTAATTGATATTATAAGTAAAAACAATTCTTTACAGGTTGACTAATATATTTAGAACATTTATAATTAAAGTGTGACTTAAATCTGTATAGTTTAATAGTCCCAATATATAACCACTGAAACAACTTGGTTCTTGAAAAGAGGAAGCAAATTTTAGCTGGGATATCAGAAAATTTCTATGAAAATCAAAAATAAATTTACTAGCAGAGGAAGGGGATGTCTTATTCAAGACCTTTTTTATATTTTCAATCAAAGCAAACGCTATTCAACTCTGTTCAACCCAAACCGTGTTTGTTCGTTTAATTTGTCGCTCCCACGATTTTAAAGTTCAAGGTCTTCAAGACAGGCTCTATATTCGGTTATTTTAATAACTATTTCATTTTCTTCTTTTAAACCTAATAATAATTTTAATTAACTGTTGTATTACATAAATTAATCAAAATATAACAGAGAACGAAATTTATACTTTAAGGTTTCCAGTCATCGCTGAATATAACTATCACTATTACAACCAATGGAGAAAATTTTATTTGTGACGTAATATACAGCGACTGTCAAAAACTGGATGTTAAGACTGTACTCATATTATACATGCAAAATTTAAAACAATAAAAATAAAGCAAACGTATATATATGAGATTAAATTTACGACCTATTGTTTTTTTAATTATTTTTTTGGATAATTTTTCTAAAGCCCTTAAGAGTCTTTTAACTTCACGAGGAATATATAACTGTTGCCTAAATATCTGTATAATATATATATATATATATATATGAACTCGGTCAGTTCTTATGACCGAGTCCCGATAAACTTCAGTTTTGTTTCTATTCCACGGTCGATACTTTTATCAATATATATATATATATATATATATAAAACTAAAATTTATCGGGACTCGGTCAGTTCTATTTATTTTACTCTATTTATTTTACAAATAAAAAGAGTCTTAGATGAGTCTAGACTCTTTTTCTTTGTAAAAGAATTTGTAATGTAATACTTAGTTTTTTTGTTTCAAAATTTAAACTTCTGCCTATGAAAAAGGTTTTAAATAAAAACCGAAAAGTTAGCAATGAGAGTTTAATTTGAACCTGAAGAACTGACCGAGTCCCGATAAATTTTAGTTTTGTTTCCATTCTACGGTCGATACTTTTATCATTATATATATATATATATATATATATATATATATATAAGTTCGAAAAAGAAGAAGAGCATCACACAGAGAAAAAGACACATTTACTGACAGAAATTTTTTGATAATCTGAAAATTTTTTTTCTTTAGAAAAAATTATTATAAGTTTTTTATTTTATTCTTATTTATATACCCTCATTTTCTTCAGTTTCAGTTATCATTTCTCAGCTTTTCACTTATCCCCAGTTTTTTTTTCTTACTTGACTTGAACCGTGCACGCATTTAACAACACTGTTGGTCTCCAACTGTCACTTCGCAAGTGCCTTGGTGTCCCAATCTCTTCTCTCTTGTTGATGGATAAACCAAAAATTAGAGACTGCAAGTCTGGTTTTTTTATTTAGTGTGTACCTATAGTTTAATTTCAAACGTATATATTTTTATTCTTGTATTTAGGAAGCAGGCATTTATTTATGCAAGGTTTGTTAAAATTATTTCTATCTCTGAGTTTCACACGTTTTATACTCAATGTTTCCACCTTTCTAAACACGATGTTGCACTGTTAACCCATAGAGTAACTGACCGAGACACTTACTTAACACTTCGAAATCTAAAAATACAATTTTAATCTAAATAAAATTTTCGACCTTATAAGACGTCTTTAAGATTATAAATAAATACAATAACAAGAATAATATAAAATTTTACCATAATTTACCATAATAATAAAAATTTACCATAATGTACGTATTGAAATCAAGGCTAAAACTTTGCACCTATAACAGGTAATATAGGAAAAGAACACAGCACACTAGCGATAGCAGTACGCAGTAGTTCAACTAACGGTATACAATCTATAAATTTAAGATGATATGTGTATTGCAGAAGTTTTTTTGTTTGTTTATTTATACCAATATATGTATATAAATATCTGAACCACACATATATCAACACCCTAATTGTGAAATATTTATATATATACTTTTTCGTTATAAATACGATCGAAAAGGACAAATATAGTTCAACGTACAAAAAGAAACATAGGGAAATTAAAAGCACACCATTACAGTTTCTAAACCGTCTCTGAACCAGTGCGCTTTGATTCCCTCTTTTATCTGTCCTGAAGATAGTTCAAACTGAAAATTAGAGACTGCAAGTGTGTAATGTAGAAACTTGCTAAATTTTCTGGAATAACGATCTTGTTACTGTATCCACAGAATATAGTAAGTTACCAATTGACATGCTAAATGAACACATGTTTCATACTTATAAGAAGCCATACTTATTAACAAAAAGAAGCCATATATTAATAAACAATTAGGAATTAGTTCTAAAGTTCTGAAATTGTTTAAATCAACTTCGAGCCAATTAGGGCCTATATATATATATATATATATATATATATACACAATTAAAAGAAACGGTCCAGCGGACTTTTTTACAATAAAATAAAAAACGAAGGAAACACACAGAAAGACACAGACATAACTCACATCGATATTTCGACAATCGTCGTCATCAGGAGGTGCGAAGAGCGAAGAGCGAAGAGTCCCGCTCTTCGCTCTTCGCACCTCCTGATGACGACGATTGTCGAAATATCGATGTGAGTTATGTCTGTGTCTTTCTGTGTGTTTCCTTCGTTTTTTATTTTATTATATATATATATATATATATATATGTAGAAACGTTTACGTGTCGTAAGTATAAATGATGAAAAATGTCTCAGAATCTTGGAATCCCTATATATTTTAGAAAAATTACCACAGATCAATAACCAAAATTCAAATTTTAATAGAGTGCTAAAACTTTTTTTCAATTGCTCAATCACCCACAACCGAAAAAAGAAATGAATACAATTTAGGCAGAAGACACTCCCATCCAGGAGAAGCAGAGTGCAATGACCGAGCATGTGGACATCCCTCCACTACAGATGCCGCCAGCCACCCTCCAAAAAAATTCAGTGAAATGCAGACTGTAAACGCGATATCGTGTTACCTCCCTAGTAATAATTATCTCCGTCCGTTAAGTATTAGTTTATATTGCATAAAATAAACCTGATGATGGTCATCTGAAGGTCTAAAACATGTTTTTAAGTAGTTAAGTGCAATTGTAAATTAATAGCAAGTATTAGATAAAAAAAGAAGTTAGTGTAAAAATGTGAGGAATGAAATGAATAATGGACAGCTGTTGCATACACTATCTCAAAGATATTCCACAAAGAAATCTATCAGAAAACTGGAAAATCTTTCCAAAAAATTAACAAGAATGGAAATAGGTGAGAAATTCATATATATATGTATAAAAAGATTCCACATAAACACGTGAAATAACAATCAATGATCAAACCACAATAAGAAAATGGGAAAACAAGACTAAGATCTTTCAACCGTAACAAGCAGTCATCGTCAGAGTCGATATAAAAAACAATGTTGATTTAATTAGAAAATTAAAAAGCGTCAACATGAACGAAAATTATAGATTAATCAGTTTCGATGTGAAGTCTCTTTTTACGAATGTACCTGTAACTGATCTGTTGAGCTTACTCCAGGAGGAATTAATTAATTATTCCCTTCCCCTTCCATCTACCACTATAATAGAGTTAATTAAGTTATGTATGATAGATTGTCATTTTCAAAAGTATAATTTCAGAAACCAATTAAGATATATCAATAAAATAATTGTATTTTGTTACTAAATAAATTGATTTAATAACAATAAATGGTGCCTTAAACCACTAACGGTCTTTAGAATTTGTTACAGGTGCTAGTTTGGACTGCTCCAATATAACCACTACAGCTGTTACGGAATAAATAAAAAAATCAGAAAGGGCAACATCTTTAACATCTTTTCTAAACATTAAAGTTAACATTACTTTGCTTAATGTTCTTTCTTTACGATTGCATATTTGTCTCCATAATATATTATTATTATTACGATTACTATTCTTATTATTGTTAGCTTTAGGCCTCAGAAAGCGTGCGAGCTTTAAGCAGAGTAATGGCAAACATCGGAGGTCCCAAGTCAATTAAGAGACGTCTCTTAATGTCAGCAGTGCAGTCAGTGCTGTTATACGGAGCAGAGATCTGGGGGAAGGCTGTAAATAAGAAAGGTCACAGAAAAAGATTGCTTGTAGTACAAAGGAGAGCAGCGTTAAGAGTGTGCTCTGCTTATCGTACGATCTCAGAATCAGCAGTACTGGTGATAGCTGGCATCATTCCAGTTGACCTACTGGCGAGAGAAAGGGAGGCCATTTACAGAAGAAAGGAAGAAATTGGTAGGGAAAATGCTCGCTCAGAAGAGAGGAGACGTACCTTCGACAGATGGCAAGAGGCGTGGGAGAATGACACTAGAGGGCGCTGGACCTTCAAACTAATTAGAGATGTCCGATCATGGATGGTCATGGAGAGGTGGGATATTACCTCACGCAATTTCTAAGTGGACGTGGTTACTTCCGCGCCTACCTTGTCAAGATAGGGAAGCACCAAACATCCGAGTGCCTGTATTGTCCAGCGTTAGATGATGTCGAACACACATTTTTTTCTTGTCCCAAATGGAACAAGACTTGGTACAAAGAATAGGCATATTCTCCCCAGAAACGATCATTGAAAAAATGATCCGGAGTTCTGGGGCATGGAATATGGTAGATGGCCTAGTCAGAACAATATTGACGACGAAAAAGCGATACTTGGAAGAGCTAGAAGGACAATAAAGCAAGTATGCCTCACCTAAGGTAAGCTACGACCAAGCCTGAAGTAATGTGGAAAACAGTTCCAGGCTAGGTCCTAGGTGAAAAAGGGGGTGTTTTAGTTGGTAGTCTGGTTTATACTGGGAGCCCAGCACTATGTGCGTAAATGCATTTCACCTCCTTACCCAAAAAAAAAAAATTATTGTTAGCTTTTATGTTTAGATTAATTAATGATTATATTAAAAAAAACTTGTTTATAAACAATGATCATTTTTGTTAAAAGGTCATTACAACATTCTTTGAATAAGAATCACCTTCCGATAATGACAGAAGAATAGAAGAGTCTACAGAGGCTTGTCAAATCAGACATAAATAATGAATCTCTCCTTCCACAATGAATGTCAGACCTTTTTTATCTCTTATCTAGTTCATGTTCTGACAGTATCTCAACAAAAGATGGTAGAATCATATCATTCAGGGCTAAAAAAATAACGTGTTATTGTGATTCTGTAATACGATTACGCATTACAAGTTTGTCCAACAACAAAACTTAAATTTATAATTTTTTTGTAACTAAAATATATCTGCAATTTTGTTTGTATTTCATAGTTCAGATAGTCACAAATGATATTTTTTTTTTTTTAATTATACAACCTTCGTCATCCAAACGTCCCTTTAGGATCGAACGAAAACCTCAATAAATTTGAAAAAATAATAAGTATAAGTACTGATGTAATTCTTAAAAATAAAAAATCAGTATACTATCTAGTCTTGTATAAAGATATAGCTGTTAAACTATTTAGCCTATGTTGTAAGGTATTAAATAAAAATATATTAATATAAGGAATTATAAATTAATAAGGAATTCATAAATATAAGATATTTACATAAGACTAACATTGTCCAGTTCCTACATATATATGTATATCAAAGATCAAACCACAATAAGAAAATGGGAAAACAAGACTAAGATCTTTCAACCGTAACAAGCGGTCTTCGTCAGAGTCAAAAACCCAACAGTTGGGTTTTTGACTCTGACGAAGACCGCTTGTTACGGTTGAAAGATCTTAGTCTTGTTTTCTAATTTTCTTATTGTGGTTTGATCATTGATTGTTATTTCACGTGTTTATGTGAAATCTTTTTATATATGTATATGTCAAAGTATAAGCCACAAGGAAATAGTAAAAAAACAGAGAAAATATGCTCTGAGGTCTTTTAAATAACTAAAGATTAAAACAAAAGAGGTCACAGCTTTGCTTTAAAGAACCTGTAACGAATTCCAGGATTAGTGGTGCCCAGCTGTTTTAGGATAATTTATCTCTTTATTAAAAAGTGACAACAAGTGGGAGGAAGGAAAACAAACAGGTGGTCTCCATGGAGACAAGGTATCAACAGTAGAGAAAAGCGAAGAGTGTAAGAAACAAACTGGGAAAGTATTGGTGATGTATTCGTTACGAGTTGGATCAAATAGTTTT